>JBBDGP010001420.1:1896666-2630000 GCA_037952835.1 Lithobates septentrionalis
AAAAAAGCACCTTAAAAGTCCCGGGGTTATCGACCCCACTTCCTCTCTTTTTGTTAATACATTTTACTTTGGGATATAGTGCCAATGATTGACTGTTCCTGCCTTCTTTATTACATTTATACTCCAATCTACAGCAAGAATGTTTTCTGGAAAGTTCAATGCTTTCTACAAGATAAAACTCAAAAGGTATACACTACATCATTTCTGTTATTAGGCCAGAACAGGGAGATGTCATGTATAGCTAAACTCTGAGACCCCTTGAATTTCACAACACTACAAAAGTACCGACATCTTTTTCCTTACCGGTTTCACGTAGGTCTCTTGCCTTGGCTCTCGCTTGTGTGGTTTTGGCAGAATCAGTGGAATGTGGATTGTCTTCATTGGTGAACAGCATAATGCGCTTGTGACTCAGTTTCAACTTAACATTGCTAAAGAGGTTTGAGCATTGCCAGAGAGCTTCTCCCAGGGAATAATCCATTGAGTGACCTATGGTGTCAGAGAAAAAATATCTTCCTTTTTCTTCTCTGTACTTATCTAGATCCAGAACGCGCTTCGCTCCTATTCATGGGACAAAGACAATGGTCAATGAGGCATTCAAGATACCATTGTCATAGAAAACTACACATTTCTGCTAACATTATGAAGATATATGCATACACCAGTTATAGAGCAAAACTTTACACAGAGTCATCAAAACAAATGAAAAAAATTGTTACGATAGAGAACAAATAGGGTAACTATACAGATTATCCCTACTACCTGGGCTAAAACAATGTGTACATAAAAGTTAAAACTAAACTAAGGTGCATTTTCAATATGTACACACTAGTTGATATTACGTTTACCTAAACATACACTTATTAAAAGAACTCCCATATTTATATGTTTGGTGAACTTAGTCTTTAATTCAAACAAAGCCCTGGGGCCTGATGGCTTCAGCCCTTTTATTAAAAGAAAAACTTTTCAGAAAAACGCTGGTGCCCCATTTTACTCATACTTCCAACTCACGCTCACCCCTTGAGCAACTCAGAAATTATGCACAGAATCCCTTAGAGCCAACATTACGATTAGCCTAAACCACAAAAGTACCCGCCAATTGTGCATGTTACAGTGCCATATCCGTACTTTACTTAGATCTCAAGTTCTTATCTAAAAATAATGTGTTCGTATTTTGCTGCAGGAAAATGCACGTCAAATAGAAATCCTATTCTTTCCTATGTGGCTGGCTCACATCCATGTGCTGCAGTTTACTGTAACGGAAACACTATGGGATAAAAATGTACAAGAACTAATGCGCAAAACCACAAACTTAATAATAGTACCAGACAAGGAGCTGCCAACATAGATCAGTGTACTCACACAACTCTGATAGAGGAATATTCAAATAAAAATAAATATGTGGCGCTGCCCTATCCTAATGTACCAACTCCAAATCTGTGAACACAAATAATCACAAAGTGCTAAAAAATTATATATATCCTCCTCATAAAAGTGCAATGTGCATATACAATATAGTAGCAATACCCAGTGATATCGCAATGAGGTCTACCTCAGGAATTAAGGCATCAAAATATCATAATATGATTCCTAGTACTCATAAACGTGAAAAGTAAATCAAAGTGCGTAGTGCAAAGAATGCAACTCCTATTGCAACTGCTAAGACATAAAAAATATTTAAAAAGTGACACAATGTGCAAAATTACCATAAAGTGCATATATGCGATTATAAATGCAACTTAAAGTCCCGCATAAAGACATAAGTAATAAAAAACATACAAGGTGACAATTGTGCAATGAAGTCTATTTCATCCAATGCGACTCCTAATGCGACTGAAATGTCCGCAAGGGGAAGTCTTCTAAAAAAAAGTGCAGATACAATGGTGACTTGTGATGAACTCTTCCAAATCTGTTCAGGTGCGTGACAATCGTTTCCCCCAGCCTCTCACCTGCAGTGGCTATTTTTCCTTCTTCACCATCACCCTGGGATTACCATTGTGAGCGGCGGTGAGGGTTGCAGATAGCCATATCCACGGATGTCCTCCCGAGAGCTGTGATTACCTTAGAAGATCCATCCTCTGTACAGAGCACCATCCACCTGTGCATTTTCGTTTGACTCGGCCCATTGGGGGCCGCCACTGCAGGTGAGAGGCTGGGGGAAACAATTGTCACGCACCTGAACAGATTTGGAAGAGTTCATCACAAGTCACCATTGTATCTGCACTTTTTTTAGAAGACTTCCCCTTGCGGACATTTCAGTCGCATTAGGAGTCGCATTGCATGAAAGAGACTTAATTGCACAATTGTCACCTTGTATATTTTTTATTACTTATGTCTTTATGCGGGACTTTAAGTTGCATTTATAATCGCATATATGCACTTTATGGTAATTTTGCACATTGTGTCACTTTTTAAATATTTTTTATGTCTTAGCAGTTGCAATAGGAGTTGCATTCTTTGCACTACACACTGGGCACTTTGATTTACTTTTCACATTTAGGAGTACTAGGAATCATATTATGATATTTTGATGCATTAATTCCTTGGATTTAGGTTGAATTATTCACAGTCTATGTATTGAGGTAGACCTCATTGTGATATCACGGGGTATTGCTACGATATTGTATAAGCACATTGCACTTTTATGAGGAGGATATATATAATTTTTTAGCACTTTGTGATTATTTGTGTTCACAGATTTGGAGTTGGTACATTAGGATAGGGCAGCGCCACATATTTATTTTTATTGGAAACACTATGGGCCTATTCGCACCTACAGTATACGTGTGCTGAACCATGCGCATTTGCAAATGTGCCCCACAGCATTTACATGTGAACACCCTAAGCTGGGTTTCCGGTGATTAGCTGAAAGAGGCAACCACAATGAAAAGCCGGCACCAGCAAGTAGTTGTGGCTGCACACATGCAATCCCTATGCAGCGATCACCTGTGAGTGATTAGCCCTGGACGCAGAGACTGTATCCACTCACGGATCCTAAAAGAATTGAGCTCTGTAATTTCAAAGCCATTGTATTTCATTTTTAGGGACTTGTTAATAACGGGAATAGTACCACTGGATTGGCGTAGGGCCAATGTGGTGCCTATATTTAAAAAGGGAACAAAGTCTTTACCAAGTACGGTAACTAACTATAGACCTGTTTAACTTCTATAGTCAGGAAGATACTGGAGAGTTTAATAAAAGGCCACATTGACGAGTTCTTGCTGGAAAAAGTGGGCTCATGGTGTAAGGAAAAGTCCACAGGCTTGTAAATATCACTTTGTAAATCGATAGAAAACTGTCTAAAAGACAGAATTCAGAGAGTAGTGGTTAATAATTCTTACTCTGAATGGTCTAAGATCATCAGTGGTGTACCCCAAGGTTCAGTGCTGGGACCCTTACTTTTTAAATATATTTATAAATGATATAGGGTCTGGGATTAAAAGTAACATTTTTTTGAATAGGAAAAAAAAGCAAAAAAAGCAAAAAGCAGCAGGAAGGACACCAGGGCTCTCCATGTATTCCCCCTAAAGTATGCTGCCTACAGAGAGGAACAGCTTGCACGTGAGCGTATTGGATCCTTGAAGTCCATATTGCAAGAAATTTCCTGTGGGTGGCCAGGTGGATGTTACCATGTTTCTCATTTACAAAAAATGTGCCTATGCGTTGAACTATCATGAATTGTGGTAAATGATTCTTCTAAATGCTTGCAATAGTTTGATGGCTAGTAACATGCAAGTGACAAAATTAAATTCAGGCCTAATGAGAGCTGAAGGTTTAAGATGAAGAAATCTGAACCAAGAAGAACCACTTTTGGGAAGGGGTAATTAAATGAGTTCTGTAGGAACTGAAGTGCTTTGGTCAAAAATCTACTTAGCACAGGACAGGTACCAAATGTGCATCATATCTACAGCATTGCAGCCTTTAAAAATAGGATTGTTTTAACAGCTTACCTGTAAAATCCTTTTCTTTGAAGTACATAGGCCACCTTCAGGTGATGGACACTGGCACAAACTAAGACAGGAAGTCCACTCCCTATATAACCCCTCCCACTACTGGGAGTACCTCAGTTTTTGTAGCAAAGCAATACACGTGTAGAAAGAAGGGAGGGACCTCTGTGTCCCGTGATATACTTCAAAGAAAAGGAATAAAAGAAAAAAGGCGCCTCTAAGTGCAGAATTAAAACTTTTAATATCCCCAAACAAGATTAAAAACACTTACAGAATCAAGGATTAGAAGAGGCATAACATGGATGTATGAAGCAGGTGATCCGGCATCAGGAGGTCCCAGTGTATCACAGCTCTCCAGGGATAACGATATGCAGCAGCAGAAGGTCCCAGGATAACCAGCAGGTGAACACCCCAGGCTCTGGGAACACTGGTGAAGCAATCGCGTCGTCTGAGTCAGCATGGAGCATGAATCCCGCAAATGACGTCAGCGGGAGGGGACAACAACCAGCATGGACCGCAAACAGGAAATATGTCATCAAAATGGGGCGCGTTTAGGAACTACTGATTGGTTCCTTCTTCAAGCCAATGACAACAGGTTTGTAGAAGCTGAGCTTCTTATAGTCTATGGGCGGAGCTGTGGGTGGGGCTATGGGCGGTGATAAGGGAAGGAAAACATTGCTGCAGCATCCCAGGAAGTAGTGTGATCCATAGGCATAGAACTGCACAGTAAACAAAGACAGAGCGGGATGCAGCCCACACACGAAAAACGGCAAGACAAATACAGCAAGTATATATAAGGAAAGGAACTTGAAATCAATGAAAAAATATGTATAGAATGGAACAAAACGGTCAAACCGTACATTGCTCCTCAGTAGCAGATGCCACTAAAAATTAATCGTTTAAAAGATGATCACTGCATCAATATATGGGGATAACAAACAGAATGAATTACATAGGTATACATGCGTGTGCATGCATGCGCGCACAACAAACAACCACAGAAGCAAAAAAAACCCAAAAAACGCATAGATGAAAAAAAAATGCATAGATAGTACTAGACCTCCCCCGGACCAAACCTCTAAAAAGAAAACACGAAGTAGAGGCTGCCGGGGCAGAGGAGGTAGATCCAAGTCTAGACCCCAGAAAAAAGAGAGCACTATAAAAATCTTTAATCTCTCCACCCACTCTCTGACTAGTGATGAAATCTCACTACTCAGTCAGTGTCCTAATTTTGCTCCTTCCGCTCAGCCCAATCCCTTCCTTTTATTCAAGGATTTTAATAAATTTATATGTCGCCTTACCCTAAAAAGATTCAATATACAGTCCACTAAACATAACAAACACTACTCTATGGACAATTCCATCCCTGCTGATTTTCCCTGTAATGACATCATGACTCATGATGACCATGTTTGCTTGGCTCTTCTAGAAGAACTTTATTCCCATAATACTGAATCTAGTAGTGAGTACCCAACCTCTGTTCCCCCCTTTGAGGACTCTGAAAATGATCAAATATTGTATACTCAGTACCTCATGACCTCCCCATCCATTCAGAACACAAAATTCAGACCTGTATCTGTTTTTTACCCTATTCAGTCTAAGGGCTCCTGCATTGATGCCTTTTATTGTATCATATATGCAGAGATTCAGGATATGTGCAACTCAGCCAAAAGTAAAAACAAGATGGTTCATAATCTTACATATTCTGAAAAGAAAGCTCTCCATGCCCTTGCCAACAATTTTGATTTAGTTATTAAATCTGCGGATAAAGGTGGGGGAATAGTTGTACAAAATAGAGCCGATTATGTCGCAGAGGCTACTAGACTCCTGTCAGATACCAACACATACATCAAGTTAAAGACTGACCCATTGCCCCATTTAGAGGCCACTTCACTGGTTAAGGATGCACTTAGCGACCATATTATCACTCAGCAGGAAGCTTCTTTTTTGGTTAAGGATGTTCATTACACCCCGTACTTTTACCACCTGCCTAAGGTGCATAAAAATTTAGTCAATCCTCCTGGACGACCGATTGTTGCAGCCATGGGAAGCATAACAAGTGGTTTTTCACAATAAATAGACCAGTTCCTTCAGTCACTTGCTCAATCCCTACAGTCATATATTAAAGATGGCACCAATTTCTCTCCCCTCATTCTTGGGAACCCACCTATTTGTGGGTTTCCCTTGATGTTCAATCACTGTATACCTCCATACCGCACGATGTGGGACTATGTGCGATACAATCCTTTTTGGTGCAAGGACCCCATGCTGAATCCCAGGCAAGCCTCCTTTATTGTAGAGGCTACTGCCTTCTGTCTCACCCATAACTATTTCAATTTTGACAATGAGTTGACAATGAGTTTTTCCTACAGGTTAATGGGACAGCTATGGGGGCAAACTTTGCACCTTCATATGCAAACCTTACCATGGGGTATTGGGAATCGTCTCATATTTGGCATAACAACCCCTTCTCTTCCAACATCGTTTTTTATGGCAGGTATATAGATGATGTGATCATTTGGGATGGTAATGCATCTACAGTTTCTGATTTTGTTGCACATTGCAACAATAATAATATGGGTTTGCACTTTACCTCTGTCATGGATAAGGAAAGTTGGCCTTCCTTGACTTGGAACTATTCTTCGCTGGAAAGATCCATGCTAGGAATTTTACTAAGCCAACAGCGGGAAAAACCAAGTTAGACTTACCGGTAACTTGTTTTCCAGAAGTCTTTCAGGACAGCACCTGAGAGATAGCGACTCCACCCACCGGAAACAGGAAACACCTTCTTCCTCCAAACTTTAAAGGGAGGCGCCTCCCTACCATACCTCAGTTGTAGTAGAGAAGACCTCCAGCCCCGGCTGGAACACATAAACACATACGTTAGTCACAGCATAGTATATACAATACAATAGGGCGGGATGTTGCTGTCCTGAAAGACTTCTGGAAAACAAGTTACCAGTAAGTCTAACTTGGTTTTTCCCAAGGCGTCTTTCAGGACAGCACCTGAGAGGATAACAGAGACTTACCCCCTTAGGGCGGGACAACAGCTTGCAGGACCTTTCTGCCAAACGCCTGATCATTAGCAGATGTGAGGTCCAGCCTGTAATGTTTCACGAATGTGTGAAAACTCGACCATGTTGCCGCCTTGCAGATTTGTTCAGGGGTGGCACCAGCTCTCTCTGCCCAAGTGGCCGCTAATGCTCCTGTTGAGTGTGCAGAAATTCCTGCTGGAGGAGACACACCTGCATGCGAATAAGCCTCTGAAATGGCTAACTTCAGCCACCTTGCTAAAGAGATTTTAGAAGCCTGGCAACCTTTCCTGTTGCCCGAAAATAGCACAAACAGAGAATCTGAACGTCTAAAGAGCTTTGTCCTTTCCAAGTAACATAACAAAACTCTTCTAACATCCAACATGTGAAAACAAGTCTCCTTCTCCCCTACTGGGTTGGGGCAGAAGGTCGGAAGTACAATGTCCTGAACACGATTTTGTACTGAAGCTACCTTTGGTAAGAATTTCTGATCTGTTCTAAGAATAACCCTATCTGGGAAGATAGATAAATAGGGTTCCTTAACTGATAAAGCATTAAGCTCACTGATCCTGCGTGCAGAGACCATGGCAATCAGAAACACAGACTTAAAAGTGAGATATCTGAGTGGCGCTTCTTCCAAAGGTTCAAAGGGACTCCTTGTTAGAGACTGGAGGACTATCGACAGATCCCATTTGGGAAACAACTTAAGTGGTGCTGGTCTTGATCTCGTAAGGGATCTGAAAAATCTGGTTACCAATGGATCTGAGGCCACCGATCTTTCTAGGAACACTGCTAGCGCAGCCACCTGTACCTTCAAGGTACTAACTGCTAGTCCCTTGTCAGCACCAACCTGTAAAAATTCCAGAATGGTAACAAGACTGTAAACCTTCCAGACCTTGGAATAGATATTTCTAGTCACCCTTTTTCTACTGGATAATAGCGTTGAGATTAACCGGTTGGAAAAACCTTTGCTCCTTAAGAGCTGCTCTTCAGATACCAGGCTGTGAGCGCCAAAGTGGCTACCTCTGGGTGATTTACTGGCCCCTGAAATAGTAAATCGTGCCTGAGGGGCAGATGCCAATAAGGCCTGACCGCCATTTTCAGAACGGTTGAAAACCAAGCCCTTCTTGGCCAAAAAGGCGTGATTAGGACAACCGGTACCGTTTCCCTTTGAATTTTTCTTAATACTAAGGGAATTAACTGGAATGGGGGGAAAGCGTAGCAGAGATGGAATCTCCATGGATACGCCAAGGCATCTGTTCCTAGTGACCCGTCGTGATTGCTTAGGGAAAAAAATTGCGGAACCAAGGCATTCTCCTTTGAGGCGAACAGGTCCACCTCTGGCAGCCCCCACTTCTCGACAATCATGGCGAAAACCTCTGGGTTCAGCGACCATTCTGCTTCCCGAATGGGGTTTCTGCTCAGGAAATCCGCCACCCCGTTCAGGGATCCCTTTAGATGGACTGCTGATAAAGACAGCAAGTGTCCTTCTGCCCAACGGAGAATGCTCGTGGCTAGTACTTGCAGCGATTTGCTCCTTGTACACCCTGCCTGTTTATATAAGCCACGGCCGTGGCATTGTCTGTTAGTATTTGAACATGCTGGGCCCGAAGCCCCTGAGCAAATGACTTCAGAGCCAAGTCGATCGCCTTGAGCTCTCTCCAGTTTGAGGACTTGGTCACCTCTTTCCTGGACCAGTTTCCCTGAGTGAAACCCTTTTCTAGGTGGGCTCCCCAACCCCAGGAACTGGCATCGGTTGTCAGCCTTTTTTCGATTGGAAAGGCCCAGACTAACCCCTCCGATAGGATATCCTGCCTTTTCCACCACCATAGTGACCTCTTCACTTGGGTTGGAACTCTTACCTCTGAGTCTAGGGATTCCAAATTGTGATCCCAAGATCTCAGAAGAAAAGCCTGCAGATGTCTGAAGTGTAGTCTTGCCCACTGAACAGCTGGCATTGACGAAGTCAGAACACCCAGGGCTGACATGACCAATCTTACCGTCAGCTGCTGGTTGGTCTGCAAGAAAGACACTGTATCCTGGATTTTTCCTTTCTTCTCTGAAGGAAGAAAAATTTTTTGGCTTACCGAATTTATTATATACCCTAGAAACCGAATCTCCTGAGATGGTTCCAGGGAGGATTTTTGGAGATTTAGGATCCAAGATGGCTGCATGCTCTGCTTAAATTGCTCCTCAATTCCTCTCTTGAGGGGGGCGAAAAATAGCAGATCGTCTAAGTAAGGAATTACTGCGATTCCCTGAAGATGCAGCGGAGCTAGGGCCTCTGCCATTACTTTGGTGAAAATTCGGGGTGCGGATGATAGCCCGAAGGGTAGGGCTCTGAATTGCAGATGCTGAATACTGCCTTCCAACCTTACCGCCAACCTGAGAAACCTCTGGGACTGGGATGAGATTGGAATATGCAGGTATGCATCCTTTAGATCCACTGACGCCATGAAACAACCTGGAGTGAAAATTGAGTCCATCTTGAACCTTCTGTATTTGATGGCTCTGTTTAGTGGCTTTAAATTGAGAATTAAACGAAATCTTCCTGTTGGTTTTTTTACCAGGAAGACATGTGAATAGAAGCCCTCGTGCCATTCTTCTGGTGGCACTGGGATTACTACACCCTGTTGCATTAGTTCCTCCAGAGAGGATTTCATGGCCAGGGCCCTTATTGGATCTCGAGGAGCATTTGTTACCAGAAACCTTCTTGGGGGGCTTCTGGAAAACTCGAGAGTATAACCCTGCGAGAGAGTGGTCAGAATAAACTGATTTGAAGTTATCCCTGACCACTGCGGAAGAAACTCTCGTAATCTTCCGCCGACCCGCAGAGATGAGTCATTGTGAGTTTTCAGCCTGTGAAGGAGGACGGAAGAGAATTCCGCCTTTGCCCTTCGCCTTTTGCGCGGACCAATTTTTTCTCCTGCCCTGAAACTTAATTTTCCTGCTGTTGCTGTTGAGTTTTTTGAGGTCGAAAAAGACGTTTTGGGGTCTGCTTTTTCTTTTTGACCGGGAAGGACTTCTTCTTATCGGCAGTTCTGTCTAGGATATTATCTAGATCAGGGCCAAAAAGAAGATCACCTGAAAAGGGAATACCACAAAGTTTACTCTTTGAAGCTGTATCACCTGGCCAGGTTTTTAGCTATAAAGCTCTTCTCGCAGCATTTGCTAAAGCTGCAGACCTAGCTGACATTTTGATAGCTTCAGCCGAAGCATCTGCAATATAAGCAACCGCAGAAATCAGGGTAGGAAAGGAATCTAAGATCTCCTGCTTGAGGGAATCTGCCACTATATGAGATCTAAGTTGGTTCACCCAGTATTCCAGATTCCTGGCTACACAGGTTGTGGCCATTGCTGGTTTTAAATTGCTCATGATTGATTGCCATGATCTCTTGAGCAAAAGATCCATGCGTTTGTTCATTGGATCCCTTAGAACACCCATGTCTTCAAAAGACAGGTCTGTGGATCTTGAGACCTGTGAAAAGGCCGCATCCAACCTGGGCACCTTATTCCACACCGCAGAAGGGTCCTCCTCAAAAGGGAAGCGCCTTTTGTGGGCTCTGGAAAAAAAGGGCTTTTTCTCTGGATCTTGCCATTCTTTAGTAATGGCGTCAGAAATGACCGAATGAACCGGAAATGTTCGCCCCTTAGGCTCATTTAACCCTGCATACATGCGGTCATGAAGAGATAACTCCTTCTTTTCCTCACTTAAGCCAAGTGTAACATGGATAGCCTTAAGGAGTCCGTCTACCTCCTCTAGGGAAAGCTTAAATTTGGAAGGAGCCACCTCCGCTTCCTCACCCTCCTCCTCCGAATCTTTAACGGAAGGAGTAGGGGACTGCTCTTCCCTGATAGAGGGGCCTTCAGGTAAAGCTTCTACCATGGGGAAAGAAATAGAACCCTGGGAAGCTTCAGAAGTGGATGGCTGACTAGCAGCTGGATTAACTAAAGAGTCACGAAAAGTCTGAATCGTGGCGTATAGTTCCTTCTTTACAGAGGCAACCAGATCATCACTAACCGAAGCTGATTCCTCCTTAACTAAAGAAGTGATGCATGTACTGCATAAGACTTTTTTCCAATTTTCTCCCATTTTGGCCCTGCAAGAAGGACATCTCTTTTTTGGGTCAGAGCTTTTAGCCTGTGAGAGAAAAAACAAAAAATGGAAAAAAGCCAGGGGGCCTTTTAGTGAGACCCGGTCTCAACTACACAAGAATCACCCACAGGTGCACTAAGAAGAAACCAGTCAGCCTCTAGTAGCCAGACAGGCCCCTTGCCACTAGGGGGTAAGAAAAAAGAAAATAGACCAAACCCAGGAAAAGGAAGAAAGGCAGACTTAAACTGCTGCTCCTACCTGAGCTTTACTGGCGCCTGTGCCTGTCCCCACCGCTGCAGACGCTGAGTCCCCCATCTCTGATGTGCAGCTCCTCACTTGTGGCTTCATATGCCGCTTCCGGACTCCCATAGTGCATCTGCACAGGACCGGAAGCGGAAGTAGGCACCAGTTCCTGTCCTCCTTCCTCCCCCCTTGCATCCACGCCGGAAATGACGCTTCTGCTGACCCAGTGACCTGCCTTGTCACTTCCGCCGCGGCTGCCGGCCAAAAAACATGGCGGCGGCGCACGCACAGCGCCGCTCCTACAACCGCGCGGATCACCGGGTCTACGGCTCTCACCGAGCACCAGGAGGGGAAGAGGAGCCCGATTGCTACCGCTGCAAAGGCTTGGGTAGGCCGGGAGGACAAGCGGTCTCCTAAAGGAGGAAAAAAAGAAAGGAAGCCCTGTCTCCCAGAGCATCTGAGAGACCCTGACTCCCCTTCAAAAGGATGTTCCCTCCGGGCCGGAGGAAACACAAAAACTGAGGTATGGTAGGGAGGCGCCTCCCTTTAAAGTTTGGAGGAAGAAGGTGTTTCCTGTTTCCGGTGGGTGGAGTCGCTATCTCTCAGGTGCTGTCCTGAAAGACGCCTTGGGAAACTCTTTTCTTCATTATAACATACCTAAAAGCCAATACTGTAGACTTAAAAAGAACTGTACTAGAAGCAGTGACTATGACATCCAGAGTAAGATCTTGGAAGATAAATTTCTTGACAAAGAATTTCCAGCTGATATTGTGCAAACAGCTTACTCTCACTACAGAGATGCACCTATCCAACCACGTCCTCTCACCCATGCTGACAACAATAAGGATGATTTGCGATTTATTACCCAATTTCACTCTCGTTACAGACAGATGGAGGGTATCGTGCGGAAGCATTGGCCTTTGCTGCTTCAGGACGAGCACCTTCTTCCTGTCCCATCTAATAAGCCCAAATTTGCCTATAGAAAGGCCCCTAATATTAAAAGTAAGGTGGCACCTAGTAAACTTAAGGGTAAGCTATTACCCCCAGGTTATTCCCTTCCAACCTTTCTAGCCATCTCGGGCATGTATCAATGCCGCAAGCCGCCATGTAAGACTTGTCGGTTTGTTAAACATGGCCAGAAAGATTTTTGTGTGAAAGGTAAAAAACATACCCTATCAAGGGCTTTCACACATGCTCTTCTGACCATGTAGTCTATTGTTTTACATGCCCATTTGGCCTTTTTTATATTGGGCGTACTATCAGACCATTACGGAAGCGTTTTGGCGAACATCGCCGCTTCCTTACTGATGGATTAGACACTCATAGCGTCCCTAGGCACCATCTCGAATACCATAACAAATCCACTGATGGTCTAATGGTTTGGATTATTGAGGCGATGCCTAGAGACCTCCCCCCAGCTGAGCGTTTCCGAAAGCTTTGCCACAGAGAGATGTATTGGATTTTCTCTTTGAATGTTTTGGCCTCTGGAGGGTTAAATGCGGATTTTGAAATCAGTGCCATACTTTAGAACTTCATTCACCATTACATCCTGTAATGGAAATTTGTACGTTCTGTATATAATTGTATTGTATTTTGTATGTATTGCACACTGCCCTCACTGTGCACACAGCACTAATAATGTTTTCAGTAAATGTTTACATTTTTTCGAGTCCTGATTAGAAGTAGCCTGCCTATGTAACGCCCCTTGTTATCATAAACGTACAATTGTAATATTAATGTGATACCTACGTAATCATGTGCATAAAAACCTTCAATTGCGTCATAATAAAGCAGAACAGTTATTTGGAAAGATGCTGAGCGTATCTTTTGTGTCTGTTCCCTACTGCAGTAATTATTATTAATTTGGAACCATTAATCAATATGAGGATAGGAGTTACCTATCATCAATTTAACCCAGTCAGCATGGCGAGCCAGCCAGGAGGGGATTCCAGGTGACCCTGAGTATCCGAAACGAGGAGCTTGAGACGATCCGGGAATTTCTGATAATCAGCCGGCTGAGGTAAGCCTTTTGCTTACATTTGAGTTATCAGACTTCCTTGATCGGTAAGGCATTTTTGGGACAAAGGGTACCTATTTTACTCCCCTTAATCGAACTGTATTGATTGGTGGTTATATGTTATGTTGTCCCTGTCTATTGTCCATTGGAGTGTTATAGATAAGAAAGGGAAGAATAGTGCTGTTCACAGGTATATGTAGTAAATCTGCTAGATAAAGTCGTTTAGAGGCAAGAGGGTATAGGCACACGTAGAGAAGAGAGAAGACTGGCCAGTCATAATGGGCATTGAATTAAGTAAGGGAATGAAGGGTAAGAGACCCTCAAAAATGCCCAGCGCAAGAGGAGCGCTATATATGAACCGAAGGTGCGGTTCCGCCTATACTGAGCCCCTAGATTAATGGTTAAAGTGGACAGGGATCCACAATGGGTAACTGGGTTACCAAGGTCCACAGGGACTAAGAATCATGCAGAGTAAACAGCTAGAGAAACAGTTATCTATGTGAGCAGGATGGACCAAGGGTGACATTAACACTAGACAGAAAGGGACATTTTCATGTTAAGTTGTGGGATGAATTTGGGGTCAGGCACTATAACTAGTAAAGTTAAAACAGAGAAACGAGAGTTAAAACAGAATACTTTATATGTTGTCAGAGAGGGAAGATGGAATGAGCACTCTGGCTGCCCGTCTGATCATAGAAGCTAGATATAAAAGATATCTGAACAAAATAAGCAAAGCAGAATTTAGGCAGGGAAATATTGAAGTGTTAAAAGAAAGTGAGAGAATGATATGCATGTGTTGTGTACAAATGGGAAAAATGTAAGTGATTTTAGAGAGATATTGGTGTATGTGTGTGTGAATGCTGGGACCTTTAGTTCTATTGCTTGTGTGTGTCATGTACGCAGATGTGACCCCCTCCTTTGCGCTCTCATGAAAGAAATGTGGCTGAGATGAGAGGTCAGTGATAAGCTGGAAGGACACCATGCCAATTCCAGTTTTTTAGACAAAACATTTATAACAAAATGTGCCGGGTTAACGAATCTAATGGTAAACAATGTGATCACAATTATTTTGAATCTGTTTTCCAAACATGGTAAAATGAAGGTTACATTTAACCGTGTATTACACAAATTGAATATTCTTTGATAGTGGAAACAGTGCATTTAAAAAAGGGAAATTAAGTAAAATTAAGTAATAATGAGTATTCATTTCTAATATGAGTTTAACAATAATATAGATATATTGAAACTGGTTTAGACAACCTTTGGTTGGACATGAAATCCAGGTTATTGGGGAAATTTGAAAAAAGGGGATTAGTTTAGATTAAGATAACATTTTTGTAATTTTACATTTATTCAATAAGCTCTTATTGAGAGAAAAAAAAGATTAAGATGAGGTTGTTATTTGGAATAAAGCTGCCATAATATTTAACAAAGCCAAGATGGATGGGATACATAAGAAGTTTTTCTACAAAAATGACATTTCAAGGTTCTTGATAATAACTTGATGTGCGGTCCATGATGTGAGAGTTGTTATAAATAAAATTAAATATAACAGACCCATCACATCAAGTCCACACACTCTGTTGGGATAGATGCTACCTGCAGCCAGTTGTTTTTTTAGTTTTTGCTGCTTTCTGGTCCATCATACAGATTGTTGATCCTTTTGTTTTTATTTATTTTTATTTTTGAAATCCAAAGCAGAATGTGTGGATTTGTGAAATGATGTGCCCCTTTTCCTTGTAAGTACAGTGGTATAAGCAGAATAGTTTGGATTTATGGGCATCTCTGCATGACCGCAGGGTATTGTTATCATTTATTATAATATTGCCAGGAAAAAGTTGTCTTTTGAAACATGAAACTGGAGTTCTTACACAAACAGCGTGATAGAAAACAAACCATTGTAATATATTTATGTAGCTGGACCCAGTAATGAAGGGTTCATCCCGATATATCAGAGCTGTAGCTTTATGCAAAGGTGCTATTAGACAAAGTTAGATATTGTTTTGGTCAAACATTTAATTTTGAATGGTCCGACATTCTGTGCAGCAAATATACAGCTAACTAAATGTTTGTCTAATGAAAGGTTTAAAATATGAGTTTGCATATGTACAAATCTAACAATGAAATATGCGTACATTTGAATCCAGCCACCTTATTGCCTCTATTGGAGGAGGCTGGGGACAAAGGAAGACACACGTGTTAAATTGATAACGTAGGAATCAGCTGCTGTGAGCCCAGTGCAGGACACACTCCCTGAAGACCCAGATATTACATTCTTTGTAGATTTGAGTATGCAGTTTATCACCCAGAAGGATACTCTGTATTCAAAGTCATTGGATCTTTTTTCCCCAGCTCAAGAAGCAGAGCTCCATGTTTTAGCAAAGCCTGTAAAGCTATAAAAAGAGTGTACTGTATATTTATATAGATAGTCGAGATATCGAGAGCTTTTGGTTCCATTTGAAGGGCCAGAAGTTTGTTTTTACTTCGGCAGGTAAACCAACCAAGCATGCCAAGTTAATTTGATCGGCTGTTTTCAGCCTTCCAGGTTCTTACTGAGGTAGCCATATTAACTTTCACACATGGAAGCAGACCAGGATGCACTAAGGATGCTGCATTACAGCCCCGGACACTTGATGGGTCTGTGCAACTCACAGATTCCACCCTAGTTCTGGCCCAGTATAGCTGGGATTAATAATTCAACTTTAAGGACCCCAGAACGAGAAGAACCCCACAGGGGGCAACTTCTTATGAAACAGGACTTTGGAAAAGGTGATCATTTATGTCTGCCAGCCACTTTTTTCCCTCCAGCTTGACACATGGACCGTGTCATTAGTCACAAGCAGTTATGGCTGCCTCAGTAAATGAGCATGGGATAGAGCCAGGGTTCACCACAGTTGTTTTTATAACATACCACTTCTTGTTTTACCTGTTACCAAAGGTGTTACCAAAAGCTGAACATCCCTTCCAGAGATTACAAAAAGATATATCCAGATGCCCAAGTCAGGATCTTACGAGTATGCATTTTGTCTGTATAGACATGTTTTTTTGGATGTCCAGTGGCAAATGCTCCTGCAAAGGCCACAGTAAAAAGTGTTATCAGAAGTAGTTTGTAAATATAGAGTTCAGAAAGTACAGAGAGTAACAGGGGAAATCATTTTTTATAGGAGAGTCCTTACTAGAAGTTTTGAGGTTTTATTTTTACACCCCCTACTGTCTACAATGTAGCGGAAAAAGTAGAAAACTTTTGCCTGAATGTTTTCTTATATTTTATCAAGCCTCTAAGGGGGATGTTGGACTCTCTCCCTATGAGATTTGGTTTGGGAGTGTGTTACCCACTTGCTTATATTTTGTCTCAGCAGCTGAAGTCCTCCATTCGGATCTCACAGAGAATGTTGCTGATCTTTTAAGGTTTTTGACAAACGAATTTATGTGTTTTCTCCCCAATTCCAGATCCTAAAAGTTTGGAAGGATCTAAAACTAAAGCCAGGTGACTTGTGGATTGTTAAGAGACATTTATATATAAGGAAATGTTTGGAGACTCAATACAGCATCTAGTTCATGTACAGTTTTTGCAAAACTTGAAGGAAAAGTCACCTGGATCCACACCAGACACTGCAAAAATGACTAAATTAAAGAAATCTCTGTTTGATTTGTTTCCCTCTTGTGATCACAGTCTAGGGTACTTTTTGATTCAATTACTTTAATTGTAAGGGATATATATATATATATTTGAAAAGTAGTTTAGCCATGTTGAAGTCATATTTGTCTTTTGTACGTCTTCCATTTTATGTAGAATTGTCTGTGTTTACATATGCTGCCAAGTCAGCATGCTCACAATTAAGCTAGAAGGCCATTCTGGCCACAGGAGTGTACAGCCAGTACTCTGTAAATATGTCTTATCAATCATTTGTTTTTCACAATGAAAAATCATTTGGTAATGAAAAAGTTGCTCAGCTATTATTTTCTCCACAATGGAGTTTTTTGCCTCATTGGCCAGGACTACCTCCACCTAAGCGTGTGAAGGTTCCAGTTTAAAGGTGATAGCAGGTGTAGTTAGTGATCAAAATATTGATCAAAAGAGGGGAGACTGTAATGGAAATTTGTACGTTCTGTATATAATTGTATTATATTTTGTATGTATTGCACACTGACCTCACTGTGCACACAGCACTAATAATGTTTTCAGTAAATGTTTACATTCTTTCGAGTCCTGATTAGAAGTAGCCTGCCTATGTAACGCCCCTTGTTACCATAAACGTACAATTGTAATATTAATGTGATACCTACGTAATCATGTGCATAAAAACCTTCAATTGCGTCATAATAAAGCAGAACAGTTATTTGGAAAGATGCTGAGCGTATCTTTTGTGTCTGTTCCCTACTGCAGTAGTTATTATTAATTTGGAACCACTAATCAATATGAGGATAGGAGTTGCCTATCATCAATTTAACCGAGTCACATCCTCATTTTCATATGTATGCTCATTATACAGTGCCCATATTCCCCTTAGGTATGTCCTCCATTGGCCAATTGTATTCTGTTTTTCCTATAGGATGTGTATGCGTGTGCGCATAATGATTCATCCAATGGACGTTTTTGGGGTTTTTTTCCCTTACATCTATGCGTTTTTTGTTTTGTTTTTGAATCTATGCATTTTTTTTCTTTCATCTATGCGTTTTTTTGCATCTATGCGTTTTCTGTTTTTGTTTTTTTGCAAATGTGGTTGTTTCTTGTGCGCGCATGCATACGCATGTATACCTATGTACTTCATTCTGTTTGTTATCCCCATATATTGATCCAGTGATCATCTTTTAAATGATTAATTTTTAGTGGCATCTGCTACTGAGGAGCAATGTACGATTTGACCCTTTTGTTCCATTTAATACATATTTTTTCATTGATTTCAAGCTCCTTTCCTTATATATACTTTCTGTATTTGTCTTGCCGTTTTTCGTGTGCGGGTTGCATCCCGCTGTCTTTATGATTACTGTGCAGTTCTATGCTCATGGATCGCACTACTTCCTGGGATGCTGCAGCATTGTTTTTCTTCCCTCATCACCGCCCATAGCCCCACCCACAGCTCCGCCCATAGACTATAAGAAGCTCAGCTTCTACAAACCTGTTGTCATTGGCTTGAAGAAGGAAACAATCAGTAGTTCCGAAACGCATCCCATTTTGATGACAGATTTCCTGTTTTCGGTCTATGCTGGTTGTTGTCCCCTCCCGCTGACGTCATTTCCGGGATTCATGCTCCATGCTGACTCAGATGATGCGATTGCTTTACCAGTGTTCCCAGAGCCTGGGGTGTTCACCTGCTGGTTTTTCTGGGACCTTCAGCTGCTGCATATCGTTATCCCTGGAGAGCTGTGATACACTGGGACTTCCTGATGCCGGATCACCTGCTTTATACATCCATGTTATGCCTCTTCTTATCCTTGATTCTGTAAGTGTTTTTAATCTTGTTTGGGGATATTAAAAGTTTTAATTCTGCACTTAGAGGTGCCTTTTTTTCTTTTATTTGTTTCCTATTAGAGATTGCTTCCCTCTTTGAGTGCAGCCCTAAGTGTTTGAAGACCATTTCATCCATCCAACAAAGACACTAACTGCCTGGTCCTTGCATTCTGAGCACCCTTGACATACGTTTTATCTGGATTCAAAGAAAAGGATAGTAGTTACTATGTGGGATGTCCCATAGCAATGCCAACTGAAGGGAGGGAGACACAACAAAAGTAGGGCACCAAGAGACTAGAGGACTTATACTGCTGCCTGCAGTTCACTGCACCCAAAGGCGATATTCTCATGACCTTTTACATCTACTTGATAGAATCTGGTAAAAGTATGGATTGAAGACCAAAGTTGCGGCCTTGCAGATTTGGAGGCTTGGTGATGCACTGCCCAGGTGGTAATAACAGCCCTTGTGGAGTGCGCTTTAATATGAAAAGGTGGAACTTTCCTCTTTAAACCATAAGCTTGAACAATCACTTGACAAATCCATTTAGCAATAGTAGATTTCGATGCTGCCTCTCCTAGGACCTTCAGGCAACACAAACAAAAAATCAGTTTTATGAACCTGAGCAGTCGCTTTCAAGTAGACCTTGACCGCTCTCACCATATCAAGAGACTGTAGTGACCTTTTTTCCGCAGAACAGGGTTCTGTCAAAAATGAAGGTAGAATAATATCCTGGTTCAAATGAAAACCTGACACTACCTTCGGTAAGAATTTAGGATGAGGACGCAATACAACCTTATCCTTGTGAATAATCAAATATGGCTCTTTACAAGAAAGAGCAGCCAATTCTGATACCCTTCTTGCAGAAGATATGGCTACTAGAAAAATGAATTTCCTTGTTAAAAGGACCAAGGGAATATGTCATATCGGCTCAAAAGGCTGTTTCTATAATGCCGACAGGACTAAATTCAAGTCCAAAGGGTTCAGGGGTGACCTAACCGGAGGATTAGGCCGCGTTACCCCCTGAATAAAGCTAAGAACCAGAGAGTGCAATGCAAGTGGTCGTTGAAATAATACCAATAAGGCCGAAACCTGGCCTTTGATAGTACTCAAGGCCAGTTTCATTTCTAATCCCATCTGTAGAAAGCCAAGGATCCTACCCATGACATATTTCCTGGGGTGCCAACCCCTGGATTCACACCAGGAGACATATGCCTTCCAGACTCTATAATATATGACTCTGGAGGCCAGCTTCCTTGCATTAACCAGAGTAGACACTACTGAACTTGATAGCCCGCGCTTCTTCAGAATGTGTGTCTCAATAGCCAAACCGTTAAATTTAGCATTTGTAAGGTAGGATGGAATACCGGACCTTGGCGAGAGAAGGTCTGGTCGTGGTGGCAGAGTCCATGCTTGATCTTGCGTAGAAGTCGCGGAAGCAACAGAACAGGAGGGAATGCATAAATCAGTGAAAACTGATTCTACGGGAAAACCAAGGCATCCTTTCCGCATGCCAGCGGATCCTTTGTCCTCGACACAAAGTTGGTTGATCTTTTTGTTGAACCTGGACACAAACAGATCCACGTTCGGAATTCCCCATCTTTGACATATTGACAGAAAGATGTTGGGGTGAAGAGACCATTCTCCCGGGAGCAACTGCTGGCGACTCAATAGTCCGCCTGCCAATTCTCTATTCCTGGAATGAAGACTGCCGATAGACAAGGTATGTTGTTTTCTGCCCAAGTTAGTACATGATTCACCACTCTCTGGGCCGCATGACTTCTCGTGCCCCCTTGGTAATTGATATAGGCCACTGCTGTGGCATTGTCGGATTGAATCCTGACAGGACAATTTCATAGTCTGAGCGTCCAGACCTTCAGGGCCAGGCGTGCTGCCCGAATCTCTAGAATATTGATGGGCAAGGTCATATCTGATTTGGACCATTTTCCTTAGACAGAAGCTTCTTCCAGGACTGCTACCCAGCCCAGAAGGTTGGCATCTGTTGTTACCACCTTCCAGGTAAGTGGTAAGAAGGATTTCCCTTTTTGGAGATTCTTGGCTATCAACCACCAACTGCGGCTTTGGCGCATCTTTGGGGATAAATGTATTGGGAAGTCTACAGCTTGGACCTTCTTGTTCCAAGTCGATAAGACACTGTTTTGCAGTAGTCTTGAATGAAATTGAGCATAAGGAACAGACTCAAATGAAGCCACCATCTTTCCCAACAATCTCATGCAAAGTCGAATAGAAGGATTCTTCTTTGCTTTGACTACCTGAATCAGTTCCCTTAAGGAACTGATCTTTGCCTGGGGCAAGAACACCCTCTTCTGAGCTGTATCTATGATCAGACCCAAGTATTCCAATCTCTTTAATGGTTTTAAGGAAGGTTTCTCCAGGTTGAGAATCCAACCTAGGTATTCCAGGTAGCTGACTGTGGTGACCAAACTTTGGTCTAAGCAGGCTACCGACTGGTCTATCAAGAGTAGATCATCTAAGTAAGATAGAATCGTTATACCTTGAGCCCTTAATCTGGCTAAAGGGGGAGCCAAGACCTTTGTAAACTTTCGAGGTACAGTAGCTAGACCGAAAGGCAAAGCTACAAACTGAAAATGAAGATTTTCTATTTCGAATCGTAGATATTTCTGGTGAGCGGGGAAAAATAGGTATATGGAGGTAAGCATCCTTGATGTCGATTGACGCTAGCAGTTCTCCACCTTGTAGAATGGAGACCACTGATCATATTGACTCCATGCCAAAAGAGCAGATATTTAAAAACCGGTTTAGATCTAGAATGGGTCTGACATCCCAGTTTGATTTTGGTACCCTGAAAAGGTTTGAATAAAAGCCTAACCCTTGCTCTTCCATGGGGACCACCGATATCACTTTTTGAGACAAAAGATGGTCCAAAGCTTGAAAGAGAGACTTTTTTCTCTGGATCCCTGGGAAAGTTTGATCTAAGAAAACGAGGAGACGGGAACTCTAGTTTGTATCCTGGAGATATTGAGGAAGCCACCCATTTGTCTCAACACTCTTCCTGCCAGACCCTTGAGAACTGCAGAAGTCTTCCCCCCACTCGAGCGAGCGGGGGCGCCCCTTCATAAGGAGGTGTTAGTATTTTGTTTTGTGGGTTTCCTCCCCCAGGGCCTCTTTTGTCCCTGGGGTTGACCCTGAGGTTTACCTCTTGAACTTGACGGTCGAGGCCGTCGTGACTGCCTGGAGGCTGATGCTCCTGGCACTGGAGAAGAAGCTCGTTTAAAAGAAAAAACACTTAATCCTCTTAACTGGCAAAAGGGAACTTTTCCCATTAGGAATTCTTTGGATGTATTTATCCAGATCGTCCCCAAACAGCCGTTCACCGTGAAACGGAAAACTAGCCAGGATCTTTTTGCATGGCGCTATGGATGACCAATTTTTCAACCATAGAACTCTACGCACATGCACCAGCCCAAGCATAAGTCATGAGGCCTGGAGAATAGAATCTCTCATAGCGTCTACTGCAAAACATAACGCCCCTGGTATCCCGGCCAAATCTTGGGCCTGCTGATCAGGAATAATCTTGAGCAACTTTTTAAACTGGTCTCTTAAGGACTGACATAAACTGATTGCTGCCGGCGCAGGCTGAACCATAAACCTGCTAGAGAAAAATTGTTTTTAAATAGTCAAATTTTTATTCACAGAGGATATGGCAGCGTCAACTGCTGGCATCCCCCATTTCTTATTAAATTCTTCCTCCATAGGATAAAGTGTTAAAAACCTTTTTGGAAGATAAAATTTTTATCCGGGTGCTCCCACTCAGAATACATAAGCTTTTTCAGCAATGAAAGCATAGGAAAAGTATGAATAGCTTGGGGAGGCTTTAGCGAACTCAAACAAGAAGTGGGCTCATTGACTGACTCAGCTGATGGCAGAATGAATGTGGAGCAGACCAATTCAGTAAGAGGTTGTACCATCAATCTTTCAGATTATGAACCTGATCCGTTCGTATTTGACTCTTCAGAAGAGAAGTCATCAGCCTCTTCCTGGTCCCCTGAGAGAAATTCATCATCTCTCGCCCCCTGTTCCTCAGTTTATATATATATAGTATGGTGAACCACACAGGGAAAAACCCTTCGTAGAGCGTTGCCAACATCCCAGATTGTATTGCAAAAAGAGTAAGGACCCCAAAAAGGGGAACCTTTGTACCCCCCGGTACTGTGGGACTTTGTAGGCGAACAAAATGAATTAGGTATATAAGTAAAAACCTATTAATTGAAAATGCTAAAAAAGCATAAAAACTTGACAATACAGACATAAATTTGTGCACAATACCTATACAGAATATAACAAATTCTTTTTCATGATGTATTTCTTTACACTTTTGAATACATGTTTCTCCATGAGCCTGACATGTTTCAGGACAGGTGTCCCTTCTTCAGAGGCACATTGAGGAGAGAAAGTTTTTTACAGGTGTATTCTGAAAAACAGGTTAGATCAATTTAGACATAGAAAAATTAAAAACAGGAATTCATTCACACCATGAGAGCTGTGTGTATCGTGTATACATACCAATATCCAATATTTTCAAAGATGTGTGTAAAAGAAAACTCTCAATAGGGAGAGATGAAAAAATAGATATAAGTATATAACCGCCAATTAGCAATAGCAAATGTGGCGGCTCCTATTGGGCCAAGGCGACTCCGCAAAGGCCACCAAAGGAAGAGGATGAGCCCCGCCAGATCCACAATGGAACCCTAAAGAGATGATTTAGAAATAATTAATTAATACGATTTTATCTCTGAAAAACAATAACAGAGAGTGAATCATATGAGATTATACGCCTTGTATAGAGAAAAGGGAGAGAGAGACTGTTTGTTCCCCAATCTGACTATGAATTTGAGAATTGCATTTTTGTATTTTAATGTGGAATATTATCTATTGTGTGTTCGCTAAGGGGCGAAAACATAGAAAATATATAAAGTATATGAATAAAGTGTTTCTATAAGGATATAAAAAGGGGAAAAGGAATTGTAACATAATTTGCATTTCATAGAGTCATTGTATTTATATGTACATAGGAGGCAACAAAGTTGTCTGTATGTGAAACCAAAATAACCCCGGAAGAAAGAGGAAAACAAATTGACTCTAGACTCCATAGCAAATGAAGATGGAAAGATGCAAGACTTTTTTACTTACTTTTTGGTTTGAAAACTTTCAAAACGCAATGTAATGACGTGATTGCTGATGGCGTGGTCATTGACTGGGCAGGATGCCGACTGCAGGCTTTTAAAAGGCCGCTGGCACCTGCGCAGTGTAGTTAGTTGGATAAGTGTCAGCAATGTAGGATAGACTGCGTCCTCGCGAGTGACGTGCAGGCGCAGTCCAATCCACTTGAGCTGACCGATGTTGGAACGGAAGATCCGAAAGGCTGCGTCCTCGTATAGGACGCAGGTGACGTCGAAACGGGGAGGCAGGCGGGGACAAAGCCAGAACGAGGGGGGGGAAAAATAGAGGGAGTGTAAGAACGTGTCACTGGCCACTTCGGACAACGCCCGGCATCTCCAAGGCAACCGCTCACACGGAACCTCTCAAACAGAGCAAAACAGAACAAACAAAGACAGACGAAAAAAATCTCTCTACAAGAAGGAAGCCAATTGGGGACATGGACCAGGAACATCCCAGAAAGGGGCCCCAGGGACAGGTCTGCGCGGCGCCCGCTAAAAACACTGGGGGAGCGTCTTGCAGAGAAGGCCCACCGGCGCAAAAAACACTGCAATTGCGTGTCTGGACTAGGCCGAACGGGCATGCAGCGTACACAGGAGGCCATGCCGTCACCAGGAAAAATGGGACGACATAGCCCCCGTGCGCCGGGCGGAGTTATATTGTTATATAATATATATATATTGTTATATTCTGTATAAGTATTTTGCACAAATTTATGTCTGTATTGTCAAGTTTTTATGCTTTTTTAGCATTTTCAATTAATAAATAGGTTTTTACTTATATACTTAATTCATTTTGTTCGCCTACAAAGTCCCACAGTACCGGGGGGTACAAAGGTTCCCCTTTTTGGGGTCTTTACTCTTTTTGCTGTTCCTCAGTTTGAGCGTCCTGGCAAATGGAATGGGACCTATCGCGCTTAGTCCCACTCTGGGATGCGATTAAAGCATCATTCTTTTGCTCCAACCCCAAAATGGTTGAGGAAAAAACCTCTTCAGCAATATAGACAGGGGCTGCAATGTTGAAAGCAGTTGCGACACCTACTGGCGCTGATGGCCCACACCCCACTGACCAGCCACCTCAGAACTTTCAGGGGAGGATGCCATCTTTTTTGAGATGGTTCTAGGCTTTTTGTGGCTGAAGAAATCCTTCTTGAGCCCTTTTTTGAGGTGTTCTTACCCCCCCTTTTCTGAACATAGCCCGATGCACAAAGCAGAGGTACTACCAGAAGGATCGCATCCACTGCTTGAGCAATAGTCCAGCACTGCCGCTGCTATTAATGCTCAGCCTGATGCAAATAGTATATGTGTCTAAATGAATGCCTGTGTCACCAAACCTCTTTCATGCCCCTCTTTGCTCTTGTGTCCCTCCAACAACTTGCAGCCAGCACAATGGAGTTCTTAAAGCACACTCCCGCGCCAGACGTTGGAGGACACCAAGCTAAGCCCTGCCCCCTCCGTCGCATCGTGACCCCCCTCCTCTCTTTTTTCAAAAGTGTTTTCCTGCACGAGCGCAGGCCTCCGATCCGACGGGATTGGCTTGTGTGGGAGGGAGGGATGGCGAGGACGAGACCTAAAAGCCGTTGCCGTGCTAGGGGGGGTAAAAGAAAAAAAGCATCGCCGATCGTTCTTTAGCTCTCTCCTAATGCTCAGCCTCGTGAAGAGGGGGAGAGTTCAGCCCAGGTGGGGGGTGCCTGGTGAAGCAAAATACCCCCCCAAACTTACCGGGGGTCTGCCTGCTAGCCAGAGGAAAAACAAACAAAAAAAAAAGAAAACCTGCTACTTCTGACACAGCGTGATCTCTGAGCAAAGCATGAGAAGGTACGTGCTCCATACAGCCCCCACTGGTGACACTTAGGCATGACGACATTTTACTTTTTAAAGGAGACATTTCATAGGAAAATTTAAAAATTCCTTAGAAAAACTCCACTTACCTTTCCCGCTGCAGGGTTTTCTGTGGTGAAACCAACAGACCCAATCTTCACCCTTCACGGTGGGTTCCGTTAAACCTTCAGGAACCGGGGACCCTCAGGGAACCCACACTCCTGGACCTGTAATAGCACCCCGCCAGTAAAACTTTATGGCTTTAAAATACCAAAAGTACTGGATCCAGGGGTCCAGCTCTCTAAAAAGAGAAGCGTTACAGGTAATACCTAGTTTCTTCAGACACAAGGCCCAGGTACCATTCAATTCGGCCTAAAAGACACTTTGAATGGATCCGGCTGCATAGCTAGCCCCAGCAAGGATTGCTCCAGTGGAGCTCAGCACAGCACATCTTTACTCGTGACCAACACCTTAGACACTGGCGAAAAACTGAGGTACTCCCAGTAGTGGGAGGGGTTATATAGGGAGTGGACTTCCTGTCTTAGGGTGTGCCAGTGTCCATCACCTGAAGGTGGCCTATAACCCACATAGTAACTACTATGGCTCTGTGTCCCGTGATGTACGATAAGAAACATGTATTGGTAAGCGCAGGATGCAGGTGAACCAATCTGGATTGAAGCAAGTACTGGGTGATGATCTAAAATTTGGACTCAGCCAAGCTTATGTTTACAGAACATGAGGTGATCGTGAACCAAATTTGTTGCTGGTCCTCCTCAGTTTTGCTGCACACAAAGGTTACTCTCCAATTTGGAAACACATGTGGGCAGTATGTTTGGGTTAAAACAGTTGAACTGGGAATACATGGTGGAAATCAGTTTAGGGGAGAAGGGTGTTTAGTAGCAGATGAGTGGGAAGGTCACCATTAGCAAGCACCAAAGTTCTGACTTCAGCTTTTCATTCACCTTTTCCACGGAATTGCTCAGAGTGTGCGTTTGTCTTCATGATGTAGGTTATGGCACAATAATGATTCACCAAAAAACGAAAAAGTAGCAATTCGTCATTGTATAAGCACCAGGAAGAAAAGTAACAGGAACAGTCTCAAACAGTCTTTTTCTGGTAAACAAAATTAGCGTACAGCAGCCCATCTTATTCAATCTTTTACTAGGAAGAAGGAGCAAGCATTTTCATTTACTTGCACGTTTTAACATTATTATTCATAGCTGCGCTAAAAGTACATTGCAAGACACTTAAAATGGGCAAAACAAAAAAACTTTATGACTGCATAAATATAGAAGAGGACAGGACGGTAATACAATGCATTTGTGGTGCCACATCCAGTATTAGAAACAAAATAAAATCCCCTATGGTGGACTTTAAAGGCAAGCCAAGTTAAAATGAAAGAATATTGAGAGTGTTACAATAAGAAAATTATTAATAGTTAAACATAGTAGCTAAAATAACCATATGAATATAGAATGTGTAATCAGTTCATAATATGGTCACCATATTCTGAAAAGACAAGAAATCCACTTGCACCCAAAGCGTTTCGGAGTACAGTTTTCTCCTTCTTCAGGGGTGTGTATTGAAGAGGAAAATATATCTATAATATAGTTGAAAAAACAATAAATGTCTGGCAGTATAAGATTGCATTGAAGATAACAGTTGTGAAATTAATTAAAGAGTACATTTACATATAGGGATGCACCGAATGGGTTTTTTGGTGCCGCAAATAAATCTTCCTTGATCCCGAAAACCGAAATCGAAAGTGACGGTTTTAAAAAATATTTTTATACAGGAGATAGTCAGCGACTGGGGACATGGTACAGGAGATGGTCAGAGACTGCGGACATGGTACAGGAGATGGTCAGAGAGTGAGAGACTGCGGACATGATACAAGAGATCAATGCAGCCTCACCAGTGCCCATCAGATGCAGCCAGCCTGTGTCCCCAGTAGTGCAGCCTGTGTCCCCATTGCAGCCAGTGAAGGGAGAGGAGAGCCGCTGCCTGATTACAGCGCCGGGAACATCACAGCTTTCATGTTAATAGCTGTATGTTCCCCGCTGCGCGCCGTCACATACAGCCCCTCCTCCTTGTCTGGGCACTTTGATAGACAGATCACCCGTCCCAGGATTGGACGGGTGATCTGTCTATCAAAGTGCCCGTGGAAAAATGCAGCGCATGTACAAATGAATATAGGTCTTTAAAATGGTGAAACAGTCAAGAAATAACTAATTGACCACAGGTGCCTTGAAACACAAACGTCCATAGATGGATGTAAATGTCCAACCGCACAGGAGGTATAAGTACTCCAAGGGGTGGTGATGGTCTGATGGTTGTCAGAAAACACCTGGCATCATACAGCGACTTCCCAACCGGGAAACCGGGTCCCAATGGGTCATTCAGAGAAAGTGCAAAAAAAGCCTCTTACCAGATCCTGTGGATTCCCATGTCAGCGACAGGGAATCGCATGCGCAGTTTGTCACAAATGACGTGGAATGGGAGCTCAGGAATCGCCAATCTCTTGGATTGTGGTCTGTATGGATCTCGGCCGGCAACCGGATGGGTCCTCACAACGAACCGTCCTCACACCGAACCGTCCCAGCATGCATCAGAAGTTTCACAAACGGTCCCCCGAAAGGAGCAGTTGGAGGGACTGGATCTCATGCGGTAAATGTGGAAACAAAAAGAATGTGCCTCCACATGGTGCAGATAAAAAAGGGTGTTTTTATTGACAAAAACGACCATACACAAATAAAAGCGTGATCACGGTGGATAAAAACAAATGGGCAACAAAGAGAGTGGTGTATGTACCCGACGCGTTTCGACCTAGGGGTCTTCAACAGGGGCATAGACCACTCACTCCAAGTTGCCAAATATATATAATAAAATTATTTAGAGAAGGACCAATCACAAGGGCTGAAAAAACAGGAGATTGGATTGGGTGAATACAATCACATGACTTGCTTGAATGTCTAGACATAAAGATCATACACAATTTCTATATAAATAAATGAATGACATTAAGGTGAAGCTCAGGAGACTGTATAAAGGTCTACAAGCAGAAAAATATATCACTCTATGATCTCTCTAACAAAAATAAAGCATTTAAAGATTAAATGAAAACAGCACTCCTCTGCTGACAGTCCAGCAGAATGTACCGCCCTGTCAGCCAGAGGAGCCAATCCTCAATAAGAAGACAAAAGGTGTTAAATAAAGCTGACCAATAGGCCCCTATGTATGAGCCGGCCTCTATCCCTGAACGCCCACATGACCAGTCTGTGTAGGAAATGATGTCACGTCCGTGGGCGTGTCTGACGTCTCCCTCTCACATGACTCACTGGGCCAATCAGAGAGCAAACATCCCACTCAACTCTGCTGCACGTACAATCCGTACACCGCAGAGGGATGGGACTTAAATAAATACACCTAGCGTCCCGGCAATGCAATCCAGCAAGCAACGGACGCTGAATGAGACAAAACAGCATCTCTATGGTGTCTGTGTAAAAAAATGTGTTATGCAGCAGACCGGGACCCGATGACCCGGAAGTGTGCATAGAACTCCAGTGAGCCAGAAGTGTATTGGAAGTGGGGACAATTTCTATATAAATAAATGAATGACATTAAGGTGAAGCTCAGGAGACTGTATAAAGGTCTACAAGCAGAAAAATATAACACTCTATGATCTCTCTAACAAAAATAAAGCATTTAAAGGTTAAATGAAAACAGCACTCCTCTGCTGACAGTCCGGCAGAATATACCGCCCTGTCAGCCAGAGGAGCAAATCCTCAATAAGAAGACAAAAGGTGTTAAATAAAGCTGACCAATAGGCCGCTATGTATGAGCCAGCCTCTATCCCTGAACGCCCACATGACCAGTCTGTGTAGGAAATGATGTCACGTCCGTGGGCGTGTCTGACGTCTCCCTCTCACATGACTCCCTGGGCCAATCAGAGAGCAAACATCCCACTCAACTCTGCTGTACGTACAATCCGTACACCGCAGAGGGATGGGACTTAAATAAATACACGTAGCGTCCCGGCAATGCAATCCAGCAAGCAACGGACGCTGAATGAGACAAAACACCATCTCTATGGTGTCTGTGTAAAAAAGTGTGTTATGCAGCAGACCGAGACCCGATGACCCGGAAGTGTGCATAGAACTCCAGTGAACCCGAAGTGTATTGGAAGTGGGGACACATATAGTGAAATATAATGTGTTGGGAAATGACTAGCTGAGGTGGAATCGCATAAATGTGTAAAAAAATACTGGAGTGACATGTGTGAATGTCTCTTAAGGTCCATGTGTGTTAGGTGGGACTGAAATAAAAAATTGAAAAATTATGTGAACACAAAATCTCCAAAACGCACATTGTAAAATGTGTTAAAATGAATCTATATGTGGAGGGAATGTGTAGATTTGTAAAGTGACCCAAATATCTGATAGTTATCCCTATGATCACTTGACTGTAAAGAATCATCAGCATAGACCGAATGGGTCAATTTGGATTGGACCAATTTCAATTGGGTGAATAGATAACCCTCTAAGGTGCACCATATATAAACTGTGTACCAGCTTGTGAATATAGGTGAAAAAAAAGGGAGAGGGGGAGGGGGAAAAAATGTTGGAATAATGAAAATGAAAAAATATATAAAAATGTTAATAAAGAGAGGGAGGGACATGCATAGAGATGTGGAAGGAATTTAGGATTGGTTGATAAAGGAGTTGAGGTCCCACTCCACGTTTAAACCTAACGGGAAATAGGACCTCAACTCCCATATCCAATAAGTCTCGAGGCGTGACACTCCTCGGAGGCGGGACTCACCTCTCCAATGTGGGACAAATTTGTCGATCACCTGGAATAAAGTCCCGGTAGGGTCTTTATTATGGTGTTCCAGATAATGCCGGGGTACTGTATGTTTGTCCTTGCCTTTCTTGATACCTGCCACATGTTCATTGACTCGTATAGAGAAAGTTCTGATGGTACGCCCAACATACTGTTTGTGGCAGGGGCAAGTAATGAGGTAGACAATGTATTGTGATGTACAAGTTGTGAAGTGTTTCATCTGGTAAGTGAGGGAGGTGACTGTGGATTGGAAAGTGGTACTTTTTTGTCTGCCTCGAATGTTGTGGAGGCAGACATTGCATCTACGGCAGGGGTAATAACCCTGACATTCCTGAAAAAATGAAACTCTTTTGGGGGGGTCTATTATATTCGGAGCAATCTGTCCTTGAATGGACCGTGCTCCCCTGAATACAACAGCCGCCCGTTCAGGAAGAACTGACCCCAGTAGATTATCATTTAAAAGTACCTTCCAGTGCTTTTTGAATATAGCTTTTACTTGTTTGGACTGAATGGAGTGAGTGGTAAAGAAAGCCCATTTGTGCATAGGTTCAGCTGTGGATTTGGGGCGTTCTGTCAAGGTGGATTCTCTATCAGTGGATAGTGCCCTATTGAGTTCCTCGTCTAGATGTCTGGGATCATAACCTTTTTCAATAAATCGATCTCTCAGAACTAGCGATTGTGACTGGAAATCAATAGCATTGGTACAGTTGCGTCGTAGTCTCAAAAATTGGCTACGGGGAACAGACTTGAGCCACTGCTCCTGATGGCAACTGTCAATGGGAATGAATCCGTTCCGGTCGGTGGCCTTGAAATACGTGCGGAACTCCAAATGTTTGTCCACCACAAATATTTCAAGGTCCAAAAAATGTACACTGGTAGAGCTGGCCTCATAGCTCAAAGATATTCCTCTATCATTAGAATTGAGACTAGTCATGAAACTGTCAAGTGATGTACGGTCACCATCCCATAGGAAGAGGATGTCGTCTATGTACCTGGCCCAGAGGATCAACTCGGATCTCTGGGCCGCATAGACGACATCCTCCTCCCACTGGGCCATGAAGAGGTTGGCGAGGCTGGGGGCAAACTTGGCCCCCATAGCCACGCCCCTCTTCTGTAGAAAAAATTGATTCTGGAACCAAAAATAATTGTGTTCCGTTGCGAATATGAGTAATTGCATAATAAAATTACGCTGAAGGGAAGGGAGCTTGTTGTCTCTAGATAGGTGTTTCTCCACCGCCTCAAAGCCCAAGTGATGTGGGATGCACGTATAAAGTGCCGCCACATCTGCTGTGACTAAAAGCATCCCTTCTGAAACTGAAACAGGTTCCAGTAATCTAATGGTGTCTCTAGTGTCCTTAAGATAGGACTGCGTGGAACGAACCAACGGTTGTAAATAAAAATCTACGTATTTACCAATACGGGCTGTGACTGAGTCAATCCCGCTGACAATAGGTCTGCCACGGGGATTGACTGAGTCCTTATGGACTTTAGGAAGATAATAGATAGCTGGAATGCGTGGGACTTGTGGGACTAGAAAACTTTTTTCCTTTTTGTTTAAAATCCCTAGCGCATAACCTTCCTCAATAAGTTTGACCAGAGCCTTTTTGAAAGGTGTAGTGGGGTCCGTGGGAATAGGGCTGTAAGTGTTTGAATCGTTAAGGATTCTATACATCTCTTTAAGGTAATCGACCTTATCAAGAACTACAATCCCGCCCCCCTTATCCGCTGGGCGGATTATCAGGTTCTTTTTCTCACAAAGAGATCTGAGGCCGTTTTTTATGTCTGATTGAATATAGACACGTTTTTTCTGTTTGTTTAATTTGTCCAGATCTCCCAGAACAAGGTTTTTAAAAACCTGTATGGAGGGAGCCAGAGAGCCTGGGGGGTTAAATATAGATGGATTAGATAATCCTGAATGTGTAACTTGTACATCAGACAAGCTAGAATCTACGGGTTCAGAACCTGTATGTGTATTGGCTGGAGCCGGGGGGATTGTAGTGGATGAAATCCCCTTATTGTTAAATCCCATAGGGGGTTTGGTCAGAAAGTGTCTTTGTATGCTCAATTTACGTGTGAACTTGAGGACGTCAATAAAGGTGGAAAATTTGTTAAGGGGTTTGGGCGGAACAAATTTGAGTCCTCTGTCAAGGACAGATTTCTCTGCCTCCGTCAGAGTGGCCGAACTCAAATTAAAGATACTTTTTCCTTTTATGTTCTTTTTCTTTTGGGATTGTGCCCTCCTCCCCCCTCTGGACCCTCTTTTCTTTCTGTATATCCCAGATGTCCCTCCATGGTTCTCTGAAAATCCAAAGAGTAACTAGGGCCAGGTTGATTTTGATTATAGTTGTAAGGAGATCTGTGGTAGTAATCCTCCTCCCTCTCAGAATAGCCATAGGTATCTCCATGTGTTTCATAAGGAGTATTTTCTCTGAGGGGAGTGAAACGGTTAGTCACCCGAACAGGGGTATGGTACCCATATTCCTGATTTGGATGTTGTGGTCCGTGGTGGCCCTGAGGGGGACCATAGTGTGGGGGAGGACCCCTGGTGTTGTTCCTCTGTTGTGGATCAGTGGGGCGTCCCCTGGGTGGACCTCTCCACCCCGGGTCTTTCCCCCTTGGTCCCCGAAATGGAGGGGGACCTCGAGGTGGTCGGTAAGGACCCTGTTCAGGGCCTTGCTTCTTAACCGTGACCTCTTTGGTAGTTGGTTGGAATGTTGGTTGGTATACCAACGTTCTATCGGTATGGGTCATAGTGGCTGTAGAAGTTTCCATATTGGTAGGTTCCCCGTTACCAGAGGAAGAAGAAGGGTTGAGCTTCTTCTGCCAATTGAAAACCGAATGTGTGGTATAGTCTGTATAATCCCTATTGTATTTTTTTTGTTTTTTATTTCGTTGGTCCTTCTCTTCTTTTTCTAAAACATTTCTTAAATTATTGGAAAGTGCAATGTATTCAGCGGAAGTTTTGAAAGGAATCAGTTTGTCCCTCAAATCTTTAATTTCTGTATCTATAAGGGACAACCTGATCCTCTTCTTTTCAACAAGGTAGCCCAGTAACTTAATACCGACCTCGTTGAAATACTTGTACCATGATTCAAGGTCCAATTCGTCCTGTTGAGGATGAATGTCCCATCTAAGGCCACGGGGGACCATCTGTTCCTTGATGTACTGTTCCAGGAACGCTGTGTCCCACTGGAGATGTAGCTCGCTGATCATCAGATTTTTTAATCTGATAAAGATACCACTCATCTCAGAGTTGGGATTAGTGTTGGTAAAGACACCTTCAGTATTGAGGGACCTGGCAGTCCTATATTCAAACACATCCATAAGGAAGGAGAGCGTGAAAACTCAATAGAAAATTGGGGGAAAGCTGCAGGTGTGTGAAAAAGTCAAAAACAATGTCAGAGGTAAATAGAAAACACCGCGCTAACCAGTAAAATGAATGAAAGCTGCTGCATACAGTTTGACAAAAACAACAAAATAGGCATATGGAAAAATGCAGCGCATGTACAAATGAATATAGGTCTTTAAAATGGTGAAACAGTCAAGAAATAACTAATTGACCACAGGTGCCTTTAATTTGAGTTCGGCCACTCTGACGGAGGCAGAGAAATCTGTCCTTGACAGAGGACTCAAATTTGTTCCGCCCAAACCCCTTAACAAATTTTCCACCTTTATTGACGTCCTCAAGTTCACACGTAAATTGAGCATACAAAGACACTTTCTGACCAAACCCCCTATGGGATTTAACAATAAGGGGATTTCATCCACTACAATCCCCCCGGCTCCAGCCAATACACATACAGGTTCTGAACCCGTAGATTCTAGCTTGTCTGATGTACAAGTTACACATTCAGGATTATCTAATCCATCTATATTTAACCCCCCCAGGCTCTCTGGCTCCCTCCATACAGGTTTTTAAAAACCTTGTTCTGGGAGATCTGGACAAATTAAACAAACAGAAAAAACGTGTCTATATTCAATCAGACATAAAAAACGGCCTCAGATCTCTTTGTGAGAAAAAGAACCTGATAATCCGCCCAGCGGATAAGGGGGGCGGGATTGTAGTTCTTGATAAGGTCGATTACCTTAAAGAGATGTATAGAATCCTTAACGATTCAAACACTTACAGCCCTATTCCCACGGACCCCACTACACCTTTCAAAAAGGCTCTGGTCAAACTTATTGAGGAAGGTTATGCGCTAGGGATTTTAAACAAAAAGGAAAAAAGTTTTCTAGTCCCACAAGTCCCACGCATTCCAGCTATCTATTATCTTCCTAAAGTCCATAAGGACTCAGTCAATCCCCCTGGCAGACCTATTGTCAGCGGGATTGACTCAGTCACAGCCCGTATTGGTAAATACGTCGATTTTTATTTACAACCGTTGGTTCGTTCCACGCAGTCCTATCTTAAGGACACTAGAGACACCATTAGATTACTGGAACCTGTTTCAGTTTCAGAAGGGATGCTTTTAGTCACAGCAGATGTGGCGGCACTTTATACGTGCATCCCACATCACTTGGGCTTTGAGGCGGTGGAGAAACACCTATCTAGAGACAACAAGCTCCCTTCCCTTCAGCGTAATTTTATTATGCAATTACTCATATTCGCAACGGAACACAATTATTTTTGGTTCCAGAATCAATTTTTTCTACAGAAGAGGGGCGTGGCTATGGGGGCCAAGTTTGCCCCCAGCCTCGCCAACCTCTTCATGGCCCAGTGGGAGGAGGATGTCGTCTATGCGGCCCAGAGATCCGAGTTGATCCTCTGGGCCAGGTACATAGACGACATCCTCTTCCTATGGGATGGTGACCGTACATCACTTGACAGTTTCATGACTAGTCTCAATTCTAATGATAGAGGAATATCTTTGAGCTATGAGGCCAGCTCTACCAGTGTACATTTTTTGGACCTTGAAATATTTGTGGTGGACAAACATTTGGAGTTCCGCACGTATTTCAAGGCCACCGACCGGAACGGATTCATTCCCATTGACAGTTGCCATCAGGAGCAGTGGCTCAAGTCTGTTCCCCGTAGCCAATTTTTGAGACTACGACGCAACTGTACCAATGCTATTGATTTCCAGTCACAATCGCTAGTTCTGAGAGATCGATTTATTGAAAAAGGTTATGATCCCAGACATCTAGACGAGGAACTCAATAGGGCACTATCCACTGATAGAGAATCCACCTTGACAGAACGCCCCAAATCCACAGCTGAACCTATGCACAAATGGGCTTTCTTTACCACTCACTCCATTCAGTCCAAACAAGTAAAAGCTATATTCAAAAAGCACTGGAAGGTACTTTTAAATGATAATCTACTGGGGTCAGTTCTTCCTGAACGGGCGGCTGTTGTATTCAGGGGAGCACGGTCCATTCAAGGACAGATTGCTCCGAATATAATAGACCCCCCCAAAAGAGTTTCATTTTTTCAGGAATGTCAGGGTTATTACCCCTGCCGTAGATGCAATGTCTGCCTCCACAACATTCGAGGCAGACAAAAAAGTACCACTTTCCAATCCACAGTCACCTCCCTCACTTACCAGATGAAACACTTCACAACTTGTACATCACAATACATTGTCTACCTCATTACTTGCCCCTGCCACAAACAGTATGTTGGGCGTACCATCAGAACTTTCTCTATACGAGTCAATGAACATGTGGCAGGTATCAAGAAAGGCAAGGACAAACATACAGTACCCCGGCATTATCTGGAACACCATAATAAAGACCCTACCGGGACTTTATTCCAGGTGATCGACAAATTTGTCCCACATTGGAGAGGTGAGTCCCGCCTCCGAGGAGTGTCACGCCTCGAGACTTATTGGATATGGGAGTTGAGGTCCTATTTCCCGTTAGGTTTAAACGTGGAGTGGGACCTCAACTCCTTTATCAACCAATCCTAAATTCCTTCCACATCTCTATGCATGTCCCTCCCTCTCTTTATTAACATTTTTATATATTTTTTCATTTTCATTATTCCAACATTTTTTCCCCCTCCCCCTCTCCCTTTTTTTTCACCTATATTCACAAGCTGGTACACAGTTTATATATGGTGCACCTTAGAGGGTTATCTATTCACCCAATTGAAATTGGTCCAATCCAAATTGACCCATTCGGTCTATGCTGATGATTCTTTACAGTCAAGTGATCATAGGGATAACTATCAGATATTTGGGTCACTTTACAAATCTACACATTCCCTCCACATATAGATTCATTTTAACACATTTTACAATGTGCGTTTTGGAGATTTTGTGTTCACATAATTTTTCAATTTTTTATTTCAGTCCCACCTAACACACATGGACCTTAAGAGACATTCACACATGTCACTCCAGTATTTTTTTACACATTTATGCGATTCCACCTCAGCTAGTCATTTCCCAACACATTATATTTCACTATATGTGTCCCCACTTCCAATACACTTCGGGTTCACTGGAGTTCTATGCACACTTCCGGGTCATCGGGTCTCGGTCTGCTGCATAACACACTTTTTTACACAGACACCATAGAGATGGTGTTTTGTCTCATTCAGCGTCCGTTGCTTGCTGGATTGCATTGCCGGGACGCTACGTGTATTTATTTAAGTCCCATCCCTCTGCGGTGTACGGATTGTACGTACAGCAGAGTTGAGTGGGATGTTTGCTCTCTGATTGGCCCAGGGAGTCATGTGAGAGGGAGACGTCAGACACGCCCACGGACGTGACATCATTTCCTACACAGACTGGTCATGTGGGCGTTCAGGGATAGAGGCTGGCTCATACATAGCGGCCTATTGGTCAGCTTTATTTAACACCTTTTGTCTTCTTATTGAGGATTTGCTCCTCTGGCTGACAGAGCGGTATATTCTGCCGGACTGTCAGCAGAGGAGTGCTGTTTTCATTTAACCTTTAAATGCTTTATTTTTGTTAGAGAGATCATAGAGTGTTATATTTTTCTGCTTGTAGACCTTTATACAGTCTCCTGAGCTTCACCTTAATGTCATTCATTTATTTATATAGAAATTGTCCCCACTTCCAATACACTTCTGGCTCACTGGAGTTCTATGCACACTTCCGGGTCATCGGGTCCCGGTCTGCTGCATAACACATTTTTTTACACAGACACCATAGAGATGCTGTTTTGTCTCATTCAGCGTCCGTTGCTTGCTGGATTGCATTGCCGGGACGCTAGGTGTATTTATTTAAGTCCCATCCCTCTGCGGTGTACGGATTGTACGTGCAGCAGAGTTGAGTGGGATGTTTGCTCTCCGATTGGCCCAGTGAGTCATGTGAGAGGGAGACGTCAGACACGCCCACGGACGTGACATCATTTCCTACACAGACTGGTCATGTGGGCGTTCAGGGATAGAGGCCGGCTCATACATAGGGGCCTATTGGTCAGCTTTATTTAACACCTTTTGTCTTCTTATTGAGGATTGGCTCCTCTGGCTGACAGGGCGGTACATTCTGCTGGACTGTCAGCAGAGGAGTGCTGTTTTCATTTAATCTTTAAATGCTTTATTTTTGTTAGAGAGATCATAGAGTGATATATTTTTCTGCTTGTAGACCTTTATACAGTCTCCTGAGCTTCACCTTAATGTCATTCATTTATTTATATAGAAATTGTGTATGATCTTTATGTCTAGACATTCAAGCAAGTCATGTGATTGTATTCACCCAATCCAATCTCCTGTTTTTTCAGCCCTTGTGATTGGTCCTTCTCTAAATAATTTTATTATATATATTTGGCAACTTGGAGTGAGTGGTCTATGCCCCTGTTGAAGACCCCTAGGTCGAAACGCGTCGGGTACATACACCACTCTCTTTGTTGCCCATTTGTTTTTATCCACCGTGATCACGCTTTTATTTGTGTATGGTCGTTTTTGTCAATAAAAACACCCTTTTTTATCTGCACCATGTGGAGGCACATTCTTTTTGTTTCCACATTTACCGCATGAGATCCAGTCCCTCCAACTGCTCCTTTCGGGGGACCGTTTGTGAAACTTCTGATGCATGCTGGGACGGTTCGGTGTGAGGACGGTTCGTTGTGAGGACCCATCCGGTTGCCGGCCGAGATCCATACAGACCACAATCCAAGAGATTGGCGATTCCTGAGCTCCCATTCCACGTCATTTGTGACAAACTGCGCATGCGATTCCCTGTCGCTGACATGGGAATCCACAGGATCTGGTAAGAGGCTTTTTTTGCACTTTCTCTGAATGACCCATTGGGACCCGGTTTCTCGGTTGGGAAGTCGCTGTATGATGCCAGGTGTTTTCTGACAACCATCAGACCATCACCACCCCTTGGAGTACTTATACCTCCTGTGCGGTTGGACATTTACATCCATCTATGGACGTTTGTGTTTCAAGGCACCTGTGGTCAATTAGTTATTTCTTGACTGTTTCACCATTTTAAAGACCTATATTCATTTGTACATGCGCTGCATTTTTCCATATGCCTATTTTGTTGTTTTTGTCAAACTGTATGCAGCAGCTTTCATTCATTTTACTGGTTAGCGCGGTGTTTTCTATTTACCTCTATCAAAGTGCCCGGACAACGGAGAGGGGCTGTATGTGACGGCGCGCAGCAGGGATCACACAGCTATTGAAATGAAAGCTGTGATGTTCCCGGCGCTGTAATCAAACAGGCGGCGGCGGCTCTCCTCTCTTCTACGATATAGGAAGCCCCCCTGATAGGTGGCACCAGGGGGCGGGGACGGAGCCCCGCCCCATTTTTGGCAAGAATTCTCTTTCGGCTTTTTGCCGGAAGGGCCATTTTCGGCCGATATGTTTCGGTGGCCGAAATTTCGGTGCATCCCTACTTACATATGTTTTTTGGTGACAGAGTAGATCTAACATTCCATCATATTACGTTTAAAAACAAGAAAGATACATATATCAGTGGGAGCTGTGTTTGTTGACTTTTTACTTGAATAGTATGAGCATCAGAAGAGTTTTTTTTTTATTTGAGACTATATGGTATTTATATCACCCAGGGAACCGACCTTCTGCTCCCTCCACATCCCACAGAAGGGGAGTGGCCAGGAGGACTCGCTGGGGCTGAAAGTGTATATTTGTTTATTATTTTAAATATTGTCGTATACCTGAATATTGCCGATGACATCCAACCAAGGCAGAAGGAGAGGTTCTATTTTAGAAGGGGTGATATCAACTAAAAAAATAAATAATACGTTGAGAATGAATTAGTGAAATATTTAGCTACCGTATTTATCGGCGTATAACACGCACTTTTTTCCCCTCAAAATCAGGGGGAAATCGTGGGTGCGTGTTATACGCCGATCCCCGCTGTCTGTGTGTCAAAAAAGAGCGAGCGCCGCCGAAAAAGACCGAGCGCCGCCCAAAAAAACTAGCGCCGCCGAAAAAGACCGAGCCGAGTGCTTGGCTCCGCTCACAGTCACGCCGTCCTGCCTCCCTGCTGTCTCAGAGGATGAGGAGCGAGTGCTGCCGAAAAAGACCGAGCCGAGTGCTCGGCTCCGCTCGCAGTCCCACCCAGCTCCTATGATGGACATAACACTTCGTCCAATGGCGGGACTGGGCGGGACTGCGAGCGGAGCCGAGCCGAGTACACAGTACACTCGGCTCCGTCTTTTTCGGCAGCGCTCGCTCCTCATCCTCTGAGACAGCAGGGAGACTGGGCGGCGTGACGAGCCAAGTACACAGGCTCTGTCGGCAGCAAATGGCACACGGCACTGGGCAAGGCTGCACTGGGCAAGGCTGCATATGACAATGGGCAAGGCTGCATATGACAATGGGCAAGGCTGCATATGACAATGGGCAAGGCTGCATATGACAATGGGCAAGGCTGCATATGACAATGGGCAAGGCTGCAAATGGCACTGGGCAAGCTGCAAATGGACACTGATCATTCTGCAATGATGGACAAGGCTGCAGATGGACACTGATGAGGCTGCATTGATGGGCATTTAAATGTAAGTTATTTTTTCCTTAAACATCCCTCCTAAAAGTTTTTTTCCTTAAAATGCCCTCCTAAACTTGGGTTGCGTGTTATACGCCGATAAATACGGTATATCTAGGAGTAATATAAATGCAGTAAAATACTAGGGAGTATCATAAGTGTAAAAGATGATATATTTAGTTCTATATAGTATTTAAGGTAGGCCGTACTTCATTATGTTTATCTATTACGAATATATATTATAATGTAGTTGCCCATATTTCATTTTATAGATTGATTATAAATAATATATACTAACCCATAATTAAATAGAGGCTGTATAAATCAGCCAAGGTTTATATTCATTAGGTATAGGTGAAGACAGGACGATTCAAAAATATTTTTTAACAAATTAACTCCAAAAAAAGAGATTATATGGTCACAATAACAATTCAAAAAGAAAGAAAGGAGGGCGCACCGACCTAGTGCATTACCACTGGTAACATTTATTAAAATATATAAAACAGCAAAATAATACTCACAAACGAGCATGAATAACAGGCATTGACAATGGCTGCAGGTGAGCAGTAATAAACGTCGACAAACCCGGACCGGACAACAGATGGATAAGGCAATGACTAACGCGTTTCGGGGGAGAACCCCTTTCTTCAGAGCCTAAGCGGGTAGTGGCTGCTCACATGTAAGGACTCTTCTATATATGTGTGTGCACTTGTGCATCCAAATCACCACCAGCACCAGCTCACACAGGCCACGTCCACCTACACAGAAATCACACCCCCCTTAGGTGGTAGGGCCCTCCCTAGTGGCACTCAATCGCCATAGTAACACCATAGTGATTTGAGCCAGTGTCCCTGCACATACATGGCTGAAATATACCAGGATGAATAGGATTGACAGATGGCCATATCCTAATATACCAATAGAGACTGCATAGGCTGACAAACGGAGGTGGTCAGGCATGAATATTGCCTGTACCACCTCCACAGCTGCCGAATATTAAGGGGGTGTTATAAAAGGGTAACACATACCAACCTGGATGTAGTGGCGCCTTCAGACGCTACCTATCGCCGGTGGAACGCACGCTGCTTCGATAACCAGGAAGTGCGGGTGCGTTTGCGCTCCACCGGCGAATTCCGGCTGGCCCAGACGTCACTTCCGCTGAGAACAGTGAGTGTGTGGATGCGCACGCATCCGGAATAGATGGACACGCCCAAAACACTGCATGTTACTTACAGATCGCCCCCCCTATTGGCCCAATACAAATGGGATGGAGATGGAACTAAAAAAAAAAAAAGAAGGGGGAGGGCCGAAGTGGAAAAAACTGATGCTGCGAGGTGGTCGAGTTTTTTCCACTTCAGCCCTCCCCCTTCTTTTTTTTTTCTTCCCCCCCATTCCAGCCTACCCATTCAGTTCCATCTCCATCCCATTTGTATTGGTCCAATAGGGGGGGGCGATCTGTGAGTAACATGCAGTGTTTTGGGCGTGCCCATCTATTCCGGATGCGTGCGCATCCACACACTCACTGTTCTCAGCGAGTGCTGAAGTTACAGCGGTCGGAGGTAGCATGTGGAACGCATATCCACCCGCACTTCCGGGCCGCGTCTTCTGCGCACGCGCTAGCGGAAGCGACGTCTGGGCCAGCCGGAATTCGCCGGTGGAGCGCAAACGCACTTCCTGGTTATCGAAGCGGCGTGCGTTCCACCGGCGATAGATAGCGGCTGAAGGCGCCACTACATTCAGGTTGGTATGTGTTACCCCCACAACACCCCCTTAATATGCGGCAGCTGTGGAGGTGGTACAGGCAATATTCATGCCTGACCACCTCCGTTTGTCAGCCCATGCAGTCCCTATTTGTATATTAGGATATGGCCATCTATCAATCATATTCATCCTGGTATATTTCAGCCATGTATGTGCGGGGGCTCAAATCACTATGGTGTTACTATGGCGATTGAGTGCCACTAGGGAGGGCCCTACCACCTAAAGGGGGTGTGATTTCTGTGTAGGTGGGCGTGACCTGTGTGGGCTGGTGCTGGTGGTGATTGGGATGCACAAGTGCACACACACACACACACATATATAGAGGAGTCCTTACATGTGAGCAGCCACTACCCGCTTAGGAAAAGGGAGCACAATAAGAAAAAAGGGAGCACAATAGTTTGAGTTTTTACTAAACATATTATGTTTCTAAAAGGGCAAATGGGGCTAGTAATTTCTCTAACTGAAAATTATATACAATTTATTTTTCCATTCCTCCTGATGAAAACCTTCAAGGAATGGTTTGTAACAGATGACTTTGTTAAACCTTGTGACTGTGTGGCTTTAAACTGATGGATCCACCGTAGCTCCATTTGGAGAAGGACTTTGTTCCAGTCCCCTCCTCTGGGGCTAGGGTGTATACGATCCAGGATTAGGAATTTAACATTTGGAAAGCTACCGCCATGCACTATTTTTAAATGACGTCCCAGAGGGAGATCCGGATTGCACACCTGCATACTTCTTATATGCCTGTATGCCCTCTTTGGGTGAGCATAAATCTCCAACAGTTACATACATGTGGGACAATACTCATATGTGTGGGACATGTAACTATTGTAGGTTTATGCTTACCCAAAGAAATCCTGTTCTCCCAAATGGTCAGGTTTTCTATCCCAAGAATTTTGCAAAATTGCAAAACATTTGGAGCGATACATATGTTGCAATGTAGTTGCAGTTGTTTTATTGGAAAAACAAAATTAGAATTTTGGAGGAGGGCATACAGGCATATAAGTAGTATGCAGGTGTGCAACCCGGATCTCCCTCTGGGACTTCATGTAAAATTAGTGCATGGCAGTAGCTTTCCAAATGTTAAATTCCTAATCCTGGATCATATACACCCTAGCCCCAGAGGAGGGGACTGGAACAAAGTCCTTCTCCAAATGGAGCTATGGTGGATCTATCGGTCATAAGCCACACAGTCACCAGGGTTAAACAAAGCCATCTGTTTCAAACCATTCCTTGAAGTTTTTTCATCTGGAAGAATGGAAAAATAAAATCGTATATAATCTGTAATTTACAGTCATAGAGAAATCACTAGCTCCGTTTGCCCTTTGAGAAACATAATATGTTTAGTAAAAATTCTGAACTATTGTGCTCCCTTTTTCTTTTCCCATATATCTATTTGTATCTTCATTTATATTGTACTTTGCATTTTTGATTTACTGTAATAGAATATCATTTGCTGTAAAAAAGAGTTTGTATGCTGTCCATTAATATATGTGCCCTTTGTTGAAGATCTTTTCAATATTTGAATGACAACGATTACGTACTTGCATCACATGTACTGTATATGCTTCACATGTGCATTGTATGTTTCTGATGTTACTGTTTCTCCCTCGGTAGTCTTGCCTCTCGCTCCCCCCTTGCTCCACAGTAAGGCCACTAGGACCGCCCGGAACACTGAGCCGCCTGGGCTTCACAACCTGTGGCTGCACTATGAGGCTACAGACATAATTACATCTTCGTCTGGCCTCCATCTTGCTACTCCGGCAGACATGCACAGTCCGCCGGTGAAGCTGCATGTGTCGGTGTGCGCATGAAGGCGTTCTAAGGTGCCGGCGCTCTGCGCATGCGCGTTGAGGACGGAGCTGCGCGCACACAGCCCAAAGGGTCATTACGGAGAGACCTGCTCCCTCCTCCTCTCTCCAGCAACATCAGCTGCCGCAATCAATAAGTAAAAAACCAAGCGCTGAGATGGATATAAAAAAAGATAAATAGGTGAAAAAAAATATATAAATGAAAAAAATACTAGATAAAATCTCAATAAATACTGACTAATCAATAAATTAAGCTGCTATTAATACAAGGTCATCAGAATCCCACAAAGCATAGAAAAAACATATAAAATTGATGCCCTCTAATATATGATCAATCAGCGTAAAATAGTGTGCTAAATGTGCATATGTGCATATAATGGACCCAAACCATTACAATAAATATGTGCAGAGCCTGCAATAAATTATTAGGTGCAAAGGAATTAATTAAATAATTATGGTGCTAATATATGCGCACAGTGCTAAATAATGCTGTGAAAAAACACATTAATTATGCCACTCAGATGAATAACACACACATATAAATATATATAAACATTACTAGCAAGTGTGAAGTACCGCAAAATCCTGGTGCTGGTGCATGCAAATAACGCCCCAATGCTAAATTATAATGTGAAAAAAATGTGTAAAAACCACTTTGGTATATGTTGCCAGTTGATTGGAGAGGGAGGGGTATTTAGGAACCACCAGCACGTCCTGTGTCCATCAGTTATCTGCTGGATGTCAGGACGTGCGGCTGTTTGTTTTCAAGACTGCGGTTTAAGGTAAAGATGCCTGACTAAGCTTTATCCCTTTGAATTGTTATTGTGACCATATAATCTCTTTTTTTGGAGTTAATTTGCTACAAGATATTTTTGAACCATCCTATCTTCACCTATACCTAATGAATATAAACCTTGGCAGATTTATACAGCCTCCATTTAATTATGGGTTAGTATATATTATTTATAATCAATCTATAAAACTAAATATGGGCAACTACAACTACATCATAATATATATTATTCGTAATAGAGCAAAATCATGAATTATGGCCTACCTTAATTACTACATAGAACTAAATATATCATCTTTTACCCTTAACGATACTCCCCAGTATTTTACTGCGTTTATTTTACTCCTCGATATAGCTGAATATTTCACTAATTCAGTCTCAACGTATTATATATTTTTTTAGTTGATATCACCCCTTCTAAAATAGAACCTCTCCTTCTGCCTTGGTTGGGTGTAGTCGGCAATATTCAGGTATATGACAATATTTCAAATACTGAGAGGACAAATATACAAAATAACCACAGGCATACATTTTGTTGTCCTTGAACATTAGTATATCGCAGAATGATTTATGCCTTTTATTGCAGGATCTCTCCACTTTCTGCCCCAGGAAGTCCTCCTGGCCACTCCCCTTCTGTGGGATGTGGAGGGAGCGGACGGTCGGCTCCCTGAGTGATCTAAATACCATATAGTCTAAAAAAAAAACCCTCTTCTGATTCTCATACAATTGAAGTAAGTAGTCAACAAACACAGCTCCTACTGATATATGTATCTTTCTTGTTTTTAAGCGTAATATGATGGAATGTTAAATCTACCCTATCACCAGAAAACATATGTAAGTGTACTTTCATAATTGTTATCTTGTACTGCCAGACATTTATTGTTTTCCAACTATATTATAGATATATTTTCCTCTTCAATACACAACCCTGAAGGAGAAAACTGTACTCCGAAACGCATTGGATGCAAGAGGATCATATATGTGTCTTTTCAGAATACGGTGACAATGTTATGAACCGATTACACATTCTATATTCATATGCTTATTTTATTACTATGTTTAACTATTAATAAATAATTTCTTTTTGTAATACTCTCAATACTCATTAATTTTAACTTAGCATGCCTTTAAAGTCCACCATAGGGGATTTTCTTTTGTGTGCATAATATATCACGTGCTTACTCTTATACCCAAGCAATTACATGCTGGACACCTAGCGGGATTATCAGCAATTAGCTGCGGGCAGAAGCCCCATTGAAAGCAACAGGAGGCTGGGAGCTTCTTCAGCTAATATCAGCCGCTCACGTGTAATCACTCATGGAGTAATTATCTGTGAATGGTTGGCCCTAAACACACAATCTGCGTCCAAGGCTGATCATTCACAGGTAATCACCAGTTTAAGGTTTAATTAATATGACTTTATAAAAGCCATTCATCACTGCATATATTTTTTTCAGTGGGTACATAATAAATACACCAGATATCCGCTTAACAAATTCTTGGTAATTTGAACTAGCAAGATTTTTGCATTTACACTCTGTGCCCCAAGCTGAGCTGCAAAATCAGTTCTTACCTGGTGTATCCAGATCATGTAGAACATGTATATGCTTAAAAGGGTCGGAATTTTTGCTTTCCCTGGTACCAAAAAACACCACAGATAAAAGATCACGGTCACTGCTGATGATCTTGCTGGTGTAAACACTACGAATACACTTAAATAAAAAGAAAAAAAGAATGGATCACAAAACAATGCAATGTAGTATTCATATAATGCCAGTACATTGCAAGAGATTTTGTAAAAAGTAACCTTTTTTATATCGGTCCCCCCGTTACTCTGCACAGCAATTCCCAAAAAGTCATATAAGCCAACAAAAGTCCCAAAACACTTCCCTTTGCTATAAAAATTCCAGCTACAGGATCCCATAGCAGTCAATCAAATGAACAAATTCCTAAAAGAGAAGTATGGCCAAAGCTTGTTTGCCCATACATCTCCTGTGGGTCACAAGAGTGTGATTAGTTCTGCACCTGTGACCTAGATTAAGTTGACAGCAGGCTAAAGCCTGCTGTTGGCTGACATCATAGAGCCGGTCCAGGCTCTACAGAGATTCCGACAATAATGTCGGGATCTGCCCAGATGCCTGACCGGCAGCTGGCTCAGCCTTTCAACGACACGATGAGAGCCTGAGCTGGCTGTTCCTGCCTTCTCCACAATCTGGCGCTTCAGTGAGCACTGGAGGGGCAGAACTTAGAGTTGGTGATTGATACTCACCACTCTGTGTTCAGAGTGGACCCAAGAACTGAGCGATCAGCAGCCTTTGATCACTCAGTTCTTGGTACAGAACCAGTTGGGCATGGCTGCTGCATCCAGGCGAGTATGAAAGTTTGTTTTTTTGGAAACCCGCACTTTTTAGTCTAGGTTCACATCTATGTGGGCCGCGCTTGATGTGTTTTTCAGGCAGAGCGTTGAGTTTTTACACCCTTGTTTTTCATGCGTTTTTGCATGCAGTTTTCTTTAAAAATACACTACATTGCTGGGTGTTAAGGAGTGGACCGGGAAGCCAGCCGCCATGTCCTTAACCGACAGCTGAATATAAAAAGAAAAAATTGCTGCAATTTTGGGTCTGATATGGATTTGAAGGGGAAGCCCCCACACCAGATTTTTAAAGAAAAATTACGTGGGGTCCCCCCCAAAATGCATACCAGACCCTTATCCAAGCATGCAGCCTGGCAGGTCAGGAAAGGGAGGGGACAGGCGAGCGCCGCCCCCCTCCTGAACCATACCAGGCCGTATGCCCTCAATATGGGAATATGGGTCCTTTGGGACGGGGGGCAGAGCCTTGTTGACCCATGTTGATGGGGACAAGGGCCTCTTACCCACAAACCTGGATGGTGGTTGTGAGGGTCTGTGGGCAGGGGGCTTATTGGAATCTGGAAACTCCCTTTAAAGAAGGGCCCCCGTATCCTGGCACCCCTCATGTGAATGAGTATATGGTACATTGTACCCCTATCCATTTATCCCAAAAAACAGTGAAGTGTTAAAAAATAAAAAATAAAAAAACCCCAAAGAGATGGTTTTTGACAAGTCCTTTATTAAAAAAGAAAAATGTCCGCCGTTGCAGCTCCAACGTGTCTTCCTTCTCCCCAAGCTGTCTTCTTCCCCCTGCCCCCCCCCCCCCGTTTTTACCCGCTAAAAACAAAAAAAGCCGATCTTCTAATGCGGTCTTCCTCCGTGAGGTCACCAGATGGCCACGCCTCATGGCTATATAAGAATTGGCAGATAACGGGAGACAACACAACGGAGGAAGACAGCTGGAGAAGAAAATAGCAACCCACTCCAGTATCCTTGCCAAGAAAACCACATGAACAGAAACAAAAGGCTAACAGATATGACACCGGAAGAGGAGTCCCCCAGATCGGAAGGTGTCCAATGTGCTACTAGGAAAGAGCAGAGGGCAATTTCAAGTAGCTCCAGAGCTAATGCAATGGCTGGGCCAAAGCTGCAAGGACTCAGCTGTGGATGGTAGCAGTAAAAGGAAAGTCTGATGCTGTAAAGAAGAATATGGTAAAGGAACCTGGAATGTAAGATCAATGGATCAGGGCAAGCTGGATGAGGTCTAACAGATGATGGCAAGATTGAACGTCGATATCTTGGGAATTAAAATGGAGTGGAATGGGCAAATTCAACTCAGATGACTACTAAATCTACTACTATGGACAAGAATCTCTCAGAAGAAATGGTATAGCCCTCATAGTCGACAAAAGCGTGAGGAAAGCAGTACTGGGGTACAATACCAAAAATGACAAGATGATCTCAGTCTGTATCCAAGGCAAACCACTCAACATCACAATAATCCAAGTTTATGCACCAACCCCTGATGCTGAAGAATCTGAGGTTGACCACTTTTATGAAGATCTACAATACCTTATAGAACTAGATAAAAAGATATCCTTCTCATAATGTGAGATTGGAATGCTAAAGTAGGAAGTCAAAGCATATCCGGAATAACAGGTAAATATGGAGTTGGAGTACAAAATGAAGCAAGACAAAGGCTAATAGAGAGTTTTGTCAAGAGAACACACTGGAAATAATAGGATTTTTTATTACAGCTTACCTGTAAAATCCTTTTCTTTCGACGGACATCACGGGACACAGAGCCACAGTAATTACTGATGGGTTATAGGGTATCACTAGGTATTGGACACTGGTCACACCCTAATCAGGAAGTTCAACCCCCTATATAACCCCTCCCCTTCCAGGGATACCTCAGTTTTGTAGCAAAGCAGTATAGGTGTATTAGAAGAGGGGCGGGACCTCTGTGTCCCGTGATGTCCGTCGAAAGAAAAGGATTTTACAGGTAAGCTGTAATAAAAAATCCTATTTCCTTTTCTCGGACATCACGGGACACAGAGCCACAGTAATTACTGATGGGATGTCCCAAAGCAATGCCAACTAAGGGGGGGGGGGAATCACAACCAAGTAGGGTGCTATCAGACCTGAGGACCCTGTACCGCTGTCTGCAGCACACTACGCCCAAAGGCGATATCCTCATGCCTTCCTACATGCACCTGATAGAATCTGGTGAATGTATGAACTGAAGACCAGGTTGCGGCCTTGCAGATCTGAGCCATAGAGGCCCGGTGATGCACTGCCCAAGAAGCACCAATAGCCCTTGTGGAATGTGCCTTGATCTGAAACGGAGGAATCTTCTGTTTCAAACCGTAAGCTTGAATAATCAACTGTCGAATCCATTTAGAAATGGTCGCTTTTGACGCTGCCTGTCCTCTATTGGGACCCTCGGGCAGCACGAACAAGACATCCGTCTTGCGAATCTGAGCAGTTGCCTCCAGATAGGTCTTGACTGCTCTTACTACATCCAAAGAATGTAATGACCTTTCTTCCGAAGAACAAGGTTCTGGAAAAAAGGAAGGTAGCACAATGTCTTGGTTTAGATGAAAATCTGAAACCACCTTCGGTAAAAAACTAGGATGAGGGCGCAGTACCACTCTATCCTTGTGTATAATCAAGTAAGGCTCTTTACAGGAAAGAGCTGCTATTTCTGATACTCTTCTAGCAGAAGAGATAGCTACCAGGAAAATTAGTTTCCTCGTCAGTAAGACCAAAGGAATCTGACGTATTGGTTCAAAAGGTTGTTTTTGTAACACCGATAGAACCAAGTTCAAGTCCCAGGGGTTTAGGGGCGCCTTAACCGGAGGATTAAGACGCATCACCCCCTGTATAAAGTTTCGGATCAGAGAATGCGAAGCAAGCGGCCGTTGAAACAACACTGATAAGGCCGACACCTGGCCCTTGATGGTACTCAAGGCCAGCTTCATCTCTAATCCTAATTGTAGAAAATCCAGAATTCTACTTATGACATATTTCCTGGGATGCCAACCCCTGGATTCACACCAGGATACATAAGCTTTCCAGACTCTATGATAAATCATTCTGGAAGCTGGCTTCCTTGCATTGATCAAGGTAGATATGACAGGACCTGAAAGCCCGCGATTTTTCAGAACGTGGGATTCAATAGCCCACCCGTCAAATCTAGCATTTGTGAGGCAGGCTGGAACACCGGACCTTGAGCTAACAGGTCTGGGTGTATCGGTAGGGTCCACCGGGAACCCACCATCATCCCTGCTATTTCTGCTTATCAGGTTCTTCTGGGCCAAACGGGGGCCACCAGAAGTGCCGACTTCCCTTCTTGCCCGAGTCTGCGAAGGAGCTGTGGCAGTAGCAGAATGGGAGGGAATGCATAAATCGGTGAGAGCCGATGCCACGGAATCACCAACGCATCCGTCCTGCCTGCAAGAGGATCCCAGGCAACCGGTAGGAAGGATTTCCCCTTCTGTAGGTTTTCGGGTATGAGCCATCAACTGAGGCTCTGACGCATCGCATGCGATAGGTGCATTGGAAAGTTTAATGCCTGCACCTTCCTGTTCCAGGTCAACAGAATACTGTGTTGCAACAGTTCTGCTTGGAACTGCGCATAGGGAACTGCTTCGAATGAAGCCACCATCTTCCCCTGCAGCCTCATACAAAGGTGGACAGAAAGACCCTTCTTGGCCCGGACTGTCAGAATCAGCTCCCTTAGAGCAGCGATCTTTGCCTGCAGACACCTCAGTTAAGCAGGAAAACTGGGCACATATAGGCCTGTATCTCTGATGCCTATTGATATCAGAAATTCTCCTCCCTGCAGGACGGAGATTACTGTCTGAATTGATTCCAAACGAAAGGACTGCATCCTTGGGAATCGTTTCAGATCTCTCAAATCCAAAATGGGTCTGTCGTCCCCATTTGGTTTTCGGACCATAGAAAGATTGGAACAGAGTCTCAATCCTTGATCCTTTGTGGGAACCCCCACAATGACCTCTTGCGACCAAAGTCGCTTTATCGCTAGAAGGAGCGACTGCTTCTCTTCTGGTTTTCTGGGAACACCTGATCTGAGGAAACGAGGAGAGGGACATTCTTGGAACTCCAGTCTGTACCCTAAGGTTACCATGGAGATTACCCATCTGTCCTGGAAGTCCTTCTGCCAGGGCTCTGAGAGCTGCAGCAGTCTTTCCCCCCACTCGAGCGAGCGGGGCGCTCCTTCATGAAGAGGTCTTAGTGTCTTGCTTAGAAGACCTTTTCCCCCAGGATTTCTTGTGTCCCTGGGGTTGACTCTTGTTTCTTGCCCCAGACGGAGGAGACCGTCGTGACTGCCTGGAGGCTGATGCCCCTGGCGCTGGGGAAAGAGTCCGTTTAAAAGAGGGACGCTTACTCTTCTTCTTATCAGGTAAGAGAGTGCTTTTCCCACAGGAGATCGTCTTGATATAATTATCCAAGTCCTCTCCAAACAACCTTTCACCACGGAAGGGAAACCCAGCCAGAAGCTTCTTACATGGTGCTTCGGCTGACCAGTTTTTCAACCATAAGATTCTACGTATATGCACCAACCCAAGCGAGAGGCGAGAGGTTTGCACGATAGAATCTCTAATGGCGTCAACAGCATAACATAAAGCCGCAGGAAGGTTAGCAAACCCCTGGGCCTGCTGTTCAGGCAATACTTTGATGACCTGCTTAACATGGTCTCTTAAGTATTGACAGACTCCAATCGCTGCTACTGCAGGTTGGGCCACTGATCCTGCTAAAGAGAACACATCTTTCAATAAGAAGTCCATCTTTTTATCCACAGGATCTTTGAGCATCTGAGCGTTGTCTACAGGACAAGTCAGACTACTATTTACAGAGGAAATGGCCGCATCAATGGCCGGTATTCCCCACCTCTTAATAAACTTTTCTTCCATAGGATAAAGTGTAGAAAACTTTTTCGGCGGAAGAAATCGCTTATCTGGGTGATCCCACTCAGAGTAAAGCAGCTTTTCAAGTAAATTATGAACAGGAAAAGCATGTGCTGCTTGGAAAGGTTTCAGTGACCCCAAAGCAGAAGAGGTTTCTGTAGTAGTTTCAGGTAGGGGCAACTTAAATGTGGAGCGGACCAAACCAGTGAGGATCTGCACTAAGACTTTCTCCTCTTGGGAAGTCGCAGAGGGTCCCTCTCCACCTGAATCCTCCGAAGAGGAATCATCTGTCCCATCCCGATCCTCTGAAAGGGATTCATCTCCTTTATCCCAGAGCTCCTCTGACTGAGGGTCTTGGGGAGCAGAGGAAGGCCTTGTGCGTTTTCTTCCACTCAGTGAAGATGTAATCGCGGCCATTAGTTTTTTCTCTAATCCAGAAATGGTTGAGGAAAAAACTTCTTGTGTAATGTACACAGGGGCTGAAGTGCCGGCAGCAGATGTAGCCCCTAACCCCAATGGCTCTCCCTGTGCAGCTGCCCCTGGTCCCTCAGGAGGGGATGGTGTAGCAGACAGGGGGTCCTCAGAACCTGAACGAGACCCCCTAGTGCCTCCGGTTCTAGGGGTGCTTGAACCTCTTCTACCCATAGTGCAAAGCAACAAGGTGTGAGGTATCAAAAACGAACACTGACTGCTGAGCGATGTAGTGTGGCTAAAAGCCTTGCTACCAAATGCCCAATCCGGTGTTCTTTAGTGAATGCAGCCTAGGGGAATGCCTGTGTCCCACCTTACATGTGACTGTCAGCTCTGTGTCTCTCCAAAGCTCAGAGCACCTGTACAGTGTGCTTTAAATAGCCATGCTTTCAGGCACTGTGGGCGTCTGGGCACGCTGACGCTGTGCTGACGCCGCGCCCCCCCCCTCCCCCCCTCGTTTTTGAAAAACGAGCGCTTCCCGCGCGAGCCGACCCTTTCTGACAAGCCTGAAGGGAGGCTGGGGTTGGGGGAATAAGGAGGAGGCCAGCAGTGATGGGCCCTGCATCACAATGCGGCTTCGGTGGCGGCGGCGGTAGCGGCTGTGACAGTGCGGTCTCACCCGCCTTACAGCCTACCTGAGCCTTTCCCTAGCCTGGGGGGACCATCCCAGCAGAGAAAACCGCCCACCATCTACCTTTGGAGCTGGAGGAAGAGCCTGTGCAGCGGACGCTGAGACAGATCAAGCATGAGAAGGTTTGTACTCTTGGCCGCCCCCGGTGGTCACAATAGGCACAGCATGCATTCACTTTAAAGGAGAAGAGCCACTAGAATTTAAAATTCTGTGGAATCTCCTCTTACCTTATCCAGGCCGCAGGGTTCAGTTTACACAGACCCAGCCTTCGCCTCTCACGGTGGGCTCCGTTTGTGAAAAACCATCAGAGACTGGGGCCCCCATCAGTAGGGGGAACCTTCAGTTCTGGGCCTGTAAAGCACCTCGCCAGAAATTAGGAAGTTTAAAGCCATTTTCTGATCCGCAGGTCCAGCTCTCTAAAAAGAGAAGCGTTACAGGTAAAACCTTGTTTCTTCGGACACGAGGCCCGGGTACCATTCAATTCGGCCATGCAAGACACTTTGAATGGATCCGGTCGCCTGGCTTGCCCCAGTATAGGATCTTAGGATATTCCTTTTGGAGCTTCAGCACAGGACATCTTTGCACGTCCAACACCTAAGACACTGGTGTAAAAACTGAGGTATCCCTGGAAGGGGAGGGGTTATATAGGGGGTTGAACTTCCTGATTAGGGTGTGACCAGTGTCCAATACCTAGTGATACTCTATAACCCATCAGTAATTACTGTGGCTCTGTGTCCCGTGATGTCCGAGAAAAGAAAAACACTTTTCCAACAACCAAAGAGGCATGGTCATCACTGGCTGGTCAATACAGAAATAAGATTGATTATATTCTCTGCAGCCAACGATGGAGAAGCTCTATACAGTCAGTCAAAACAAGACCTGGAGCTGACTGTGGCTCAAACAACCTGGAGCTCAGACTATGAGCTTCTTATGGCAAAAGTCAGGATTAAATTGACGAAAGTGGGAAACACCATATCAGACATGATCTAAATTGGATCCCTTGTGAATACTCTGTGGAGGTGATGAATAGATTTAAAGGATTAGATCTGATAGAGTGCCTGAGGAACTATGGAAGGAAGTGTGTAACATCATACAAGACGCAGCAATGAAAACTATCCCAAAGAAGAAGGAATGCAAGAAATCAAAGTGGCTATCTGATGAGGCCATACAAATAGCTGAACAAAGAAGGAAGGCAAAAGGAAAAATTTACTCAACTGAATGCAGACTTCCAGAGTATAGCAAGAAGAGACAAAAAGATCTCCTTAAACAATCAATGCAAAGAATTAGAGGAAAACAACTTTTTGGGCACTTTTCAAGAAAATTGGGGCCATCAAGGGAAAGTTTTGTGCAAAGATGGGCACGATAATAGAAAAAAATGGCAAGGACATGACAGAAGCAGAAGAGATAAAGAAGAGATGGCAAGAATACACAGAAGAACTATACAAGAATGATCTGAATGTCCCATATAACCACGATGATGTTTAAATTCTGATACCAAAGAAAAGCAGTGCCAAAGAATGTCCAAACTACCGTACAATCGCACTCATCTCACACGCTAGCAAGGTTGTGCTGAAAATTCTACAAGCTAGGCTTCATCAGCATGTGAACTGAGAGCTACCACAAGTATAAGCTGGATTTCAAAGAGGCAGAGGAACTGGAGCTCAAATTGCCAACATTCGCCGAAACATGGAGAAAGCTAGGGAGTTCCAGAACAAGGTCTACTTCTGCTTTATTGACTACAGTAAAGCCTTTGATTGTGTGGATCACACAAACTTGTGGCAAATACTGAAAGAAATGGGAATACCAGACCACCTCACCTGTCTTCCAAAAACCTGTATGCAAATCAAGAAGTAACATTACTAACAGGAACAACCGACTGGTTCAAAATTGAGAAAGGAGTGCGGCAAGGATGTAGATCATCACCCTAAGAGGAACTGCAGTCTGCTCACGTAATTTGTAATAAAAACATCTTTGCCATTCTGAAGCTTCCCGCTATACACTTTGCATATTATTTTATATATACTGGGATTCTGTACTTGCCAAATATGCTGCAAAAATCTCCCTCCAAGTCTGGCTGCAGCCATTTTAACTGTGGGCAGCTGAAGCTGCTGCCTGCTCACTTCCTGGATTTACAGACACACAGAGGCACGCCTTCAGCCCTGCAGCTCTCATTGGCCCTCTTAGGACTCACCCCCCCCCCCCCCTTCCTAGCAAACTCTCATGAGAGTGAGAGAGAGCTGTGCATGAGGTGCATAAGCCTAGGCTAATGACCAGACAAGAAAGAGGAAGTGGGCTGTATAAGGCATTTACTGGCAGAAAAAAAAAATATGTTTTACTATTCAAAGTTAAAACAACAAGGGCAGAAGATTTAATAGATGGAAAGATGAAAAAATTATTGAAGGTCCGCTTTAACTTATATGCAGAGTACATAATGCGAAATGCCAGGGTTGACGAAGCACAAGTTGGAAATTAAAAGTGCTGGGAGAAATATCAACAATCTGAGATATGCAGACAATACCACACTAATGGCAGAAAGTAAAGAACTAAAGAGTCTCTTAATGAAGGTGAAAGGAGGAGAGCGCAAAAGCTAGACTGAAATTAGGGATAAGATCATGGCAACCGGTCCCATCACTCCTTGGCAAATAGAAGAAGAAATGGAAAACAGTGACAGGTTTGATCTTTCTAGGCTCCAAGATCATGGCAGACGGTGACTGTAGCCATGTAATTAAGAGATGCTTGCTTCTTGGAAGGAAAGCAATGGCAAACCTAGACAACATTACAAAAAGCATAGACATCACCCTACTGACAAAGTGCCGTACAGTCAAAGCTATGGTATTTCCAGTAGTAACCTATGACTGGGAAAGTTGGACCACAAGGAAGGCTGAACGTTGAAGAATTGATGCTTTTGAACTATGGTGTTGCAGAAGACTCTTGAAAGTCCCTTGGACGGCAAGAAGATCAAACCAGTCAATCCTGAAGGAAATCAGCCCTGAAAATTCACTGGAAGGACAGATCCTGAAGCTGAAACTCGAATACTTTGGCCACCAAATGCGAAGAGAGGACTTATTGGAAAAAACCCTGATGCTGGGAAACATGGGAGGAAAAAGGAGAAGAGGACAACAGAAAACAAGATGAATAGATAGCATCATCGAAACAATGAACATGAAAATAAGCAAGCTCCGGGAGGCAGTAAAGGACAGAAAAGCCTGGCATGCTATGGTCCATGAGATCACGAAGAGTCGGACATGACTAAACAATAATGTACCCCATACTCGTTCACATGGGGAGGGGTGGCGGGGGCAGCATCCAGGGGCCTGCTTTCTTAAAGGGGGATTTCAGATTCCGATAAGTCCCCCGCCCGCAGACCCCCACAGCCATTGGCCAAGGTTGTGAGGAAGAGGCCCTTGTCCCCATCAACAGTCTAAGGCTTGGTTCATAATAAATAAATAGTCTGTGTCGGAATGCATGCAAAATCATACGCATTCCTGACATATGCGCCTTGACAGATTCACAGGGATGCCATTAATTCCTAATACCCCCACGCATTGGCAATTGCCATGCATTTTTGGTGCAGTGTGACTTTTAAGAAAAAAGGGTCGGGTACCTTTTCTGTTCCTGTGTTTCTGCAGGTAGAGCAGCCCATTTAAATGAATGGGCTTGCCCTACACGCAGCACACAGCTGCACATGTGAACCAAGGGCTAATTCACATATGGAGGTTGCGGGGGGGGGGGGGTGTTGGTAAAGCCACATGGTTGAGTAATCTTATGCACTTTCGAGTTGAATCTCAATTTGGAAGGAGCGGAGTTAATGTCATACGTAAGCTCGCACAAATAAAAATATAACAGTTCAATTAATTCTAGGGTTCACAGATTTTAGATATGTTAATAAGCAGCTATTAGAATAAAGAAGGCATCTAATAAGGACTGCTAGGGAGTGAGGAGTGAATCTACAAAAACAGCCTTTACAACTGTGTTCAAAAAAATATCTGCATGTAAGAAAAGAAACATATGATGAAACCACCACTCTTGGGAAACGCATTACCTGCATTTTAACCACTTTAGACTTTAGCACTGGACACTTTTACCCCCTTGCTGCCCAGGCCAATATTCAGCTTTTCGCGCTGTCACAATTTGAAAGACAATCACTCAGCCATGCAACATGGTACCCAAAATAATTTTCTCTCATTTTTTGACACAGATAGAGCTTTCTTTTGGTGGCATTTAATCACCACTGGATTTTAATTTTTTTGTTAAACAAAAAAAGACCGAACACTTTGTAAAATTTAGCAAATAATCTTTCTTCAAAAATGTAGACCAAAATGTATTCTGCTACATTTCTTTGGTAAAAATACCCCAAATCAGTGTACAGTAAAACCTTGGTTTGAGAGCGTTCTGCAAGACAAGTAACATTTTTAAATACATTTTGACTTGATATACAAGCGATGTCTTGATATACAAGTACCGTCACGTCGCATCCGAGTATAAAAGAGAGGCGCCTCCATAGTTACATAGGTGCCTCCAAGTGTAGCAATATAGTTACATTAAATTAAGTTTTAACATTTAGCAACTCATATGGTTGATGATTAAAACGGGCACATCTAAGTATGCAGGCATCCAGGGTAAAGCTGTCCACATAGACCATCCTCCGCACCGCCATCAACGTCGTCCCTTCCACGCTGCGCTCCATGAGCTTTTCAATCGCTCTATTGCAGGGTAGGCTTCCCCGTCACGATTGCAAACTGACAGAGGTGAGAGCCGGCGGTGTGGGGGATGGTCTATGTGGACAGCTTTACCCCAGATGCCTGCATACATAGATGTGCCTCTTTTACTCTTCAACCATGTTTGTTGCTAAATGTTGTATCTTCATTAAATGTAACCATATTGCTACACTTAGACGCGCCTCTCTTATCTTTTATACCCTGTAGCTCTTGCTGGATTTTGCTTCTGATCCCCTTGTGGAGGCTGTCATTTGTGGATGGACATTTTATGGTTACACAACCTGTCACATTGCTATAATCTTTTTATATGGACTTTAACCATTTGCCTACCGGGCACTTACACCCCCCTTCCTGCCCAGGCCATTTTTCAGCTTTCAGCGCTGTCGCACTTTGAATGACAATTGCGCGGTCATGCTACACTGTACAATTTTTTATCCTTTTCTTCACACAAATAGAGCTATCTTTTGATGGTGTTTAATCACTGCTGGGTTTTTTATTTTTTACTAAAAAATAAATAAATAAATAAATAAATGATAAAGACCAAATATTTTGAAAAAAAAAAAGTTTTTACTTAGTTTCTGTCAGTAAATTATTTTTTAACCGCTTCCCGACCGGCGCACGCCGATGTACGTCGGCAGAGCGGCACGGCTGGGCAAATGGGCGTACCTGTACGTCAATTTGAATTTCCCGCCGCGCCATTGCGTGCGCGCCGGCCGGGAGCTCCGTGAGTCGGGTCGCGTGTCCCGCGGACTCGATCGCCGCGGGGATACCCGCGATCGCCTCACGGAGCGGATGAACGGGGAGATGCCGTTGTAAACAGCATCTCCCCGTTCTGCCTAGTGACAAGTGTCACTCGATCTCTGCTCCCTGTCATCGGAGCAGAGATCAGTGACGTCACCCACACAGCCCATCCCTCTACAGTTAGTAATCACTCCCTAGGACACACCTAACCCCTCCCCGCCCCCTAGTGGTTAACCCCTTCACTGCCAGTGTCATTTACACAGTAATCCGTGCATTTTTAATCGCACTGATCGCTGTATAAATGACAATGGTCCCAAAAATGTGTCAAAAATGTCCGACATGTCCGCCATAACGTCGCAGTCACAATAAAATGGTACTTGAAGAGTGGGTGTATGGATCTTTTTGGATCAGTTTTGTTTTATACTATCACCAGTGCAGTACTGCATTATCATAACTGGTGTGGCGGTGATCAGGGACACCAACCAGTGACAGCATGTAAACAAATAAAAACACTTTTTTTTTTACTTTTTATTCTCTTTTTTTTTTATTACAATTTCATTTTATTTTTCTTTATTACTAATTTTATTAAGTTTTTTTTTTTTTTACACATACTGTGACCAGAACAGTACAGTGTTACCATAGGCAATCCTTTTTATGAATGGCATCCATTCAGCCAGTGCTTACTATTGGGAAGCTGTGATTGGCCACAGCTATCACATGGTACAGATGCACTGCGGTTGATCCAGTCTATACAATGTGATCATTGTGACCAATCACAGAGATCAACACAATAGTACACATTGAATGGCTGCCATTCAATGTATACAATTGCCACATGATCTGCTGTGATTGGTCACAGTGATCACACGATACCTGAAGCAGCCCGGTACACAGATTTGTCAGATGACGCTGCAGTGCGGCCTCTGATCCTGGTAGGACGTCATGACATCCGCCTGGCAGCTCTCACACTCGGTGATCATATTACTATAGGCCGGGTGGGAAGTGGTTAAACAAATACAAATAACTTGGCATTAGTACTTTCAGATTCACTGTCCTTATCTGCATACTTAGTCCTGGTCAAGGAGCCACAGTAATGAAGCCACGTGGATGCTAGGAAAATAGTATTTTCAAAAGGAAGAGGTAATATTGGCGGCCTCGTTTTCTCTGTTGACAGTATAAGTTTTTACTGTCATTACTACATTTATTGTAGTAATAGGCAACTCAAGATAAATATATTACCTGTAGTGCTATTTCAAAAGGAGGAAGGTCTTCATCACTCAGACTGTCAAACATTGACTTTGAGGCATCAACCAGGAAGATTATACTGTCTCTACCAGCAAAGCGAAACTCTAAATGGATATATAAAAACAAAAGATTAGTAAATTAAAGAAGCTTAAAACATTAATATGTTCAGCACATAAATATGAATTAGCAGATCATTATTTTGGCACCAACATTTTACCACAATTCATAATTCAAAATGATATTAAACCCAAAAACAAAAATGTTACCTATTGCAGTATACCAATTCTTAGATCCTGTGGCTGTGTTAGCTTTCTTTTTCCCTCTTTAGTTTCATCTGGTGATCTTGCCAGCAATTCGGTTTTTCAGCTTCCTTTAATCACTTGCTGGCCAAGGAGGTCCATGGACATCCTTGAGTTGCAGTGGTTATACCAGGATGATGGCTGCAGCTACAGGCATTAACCCGGTATCTTTGTTTTCAGCTGAGATTCACTTTTTTTGTAAAAGCGAGCTAAAATCTCTACAGTATAGGAAACCGGAAGTGATGAGCATTTGCGTCACTTCTGGTTTCCCGGATGTAGCCATTTTTAAATTGGTAAAGCATCTGATCACACTGATCTTGGCGTGATCAGGTGCTTGTAAGGGCAGAGGAGACATCTGGGATCTAATAGACCACAGATCTCTCCATAAAGAGTACCTGTCACTGCTTATTGCTGTCAGAAGGGAGGCTTACATTCCTTGTGACAGCAATAAAAGTGATAAAAAAAAGAAGAAGAGTAGACGTGAAAGTCAAATAATAAAATGGAAAGAAAAATTTTAAAGCAACCCCATCCTTCTGTGCTTGCACACAAAGGCAAACGCATATGTTAACGGTGTTCGCACTACACGCGTGAAGTATCGTTGTGAACGTTATAGCGAGAGCAATAATTCTAGCACCAGACCTCCTGTGTAACTCTAAACTGGCAACCTGTAAAATGTGTTTAAAGTGTCACCAATGGAGATTTTTTAGGTACCGTAGTTTGGCGCCTTTCTACAAGCGTACGCAATTTTAAAGCATGACATGTTAAATATCTATTTACTTGGCGTAACATCTTTTATATTTTATCAAAACAGTGGGTATTATATTGTGTTTGTGTGCAATAAAATTTATTAAAATGTATTTGAAAAAAAATATATAACATTTGAAAAACCATTGCACAAATATCCTATATATACACATATACAATACATACATACACATACATATACACATACATATACACATATATATATACACACACACACACACACACACACACACATATATATATACACAAACACAATTATGAAAAAAAAAAAACACTTTTTTTACTTTCTGCTCTATCAATTTAGGCCAATATGTATTCTACATATTTTTGGTATAAAAAAAAAAAAAAAATAGGATTTTTATAACAGCTTACCTGTAAAATCCTTTTCTTGGAGTACATCACGGGACACAGAGCCACAGTATTTACTATATGGGTTATATAGGCACCTTTAGGTGATGGACACTGGCACACCCTAGACAGGAAGTTTAGCTCCCTATATAACCCCCTCCCCTTACTGGGAGTACCTCAGTTTTGTAGCAAAGCAATATACGTATTAGAAGAGGGGAGGGACTTCTGTGTTCCGTGATGTACTCCAAGAAAAAGATTTTACAGGTACCATATATTCTAGAGTATAAGCCGACCCGAATATATGCCGAGGCACCTAATTTTGCCACAAAAAACTGGGAAAACGTATTGACTCGAGTATAAGCCTAGGGTGAGAAATGCGTAGCTACTGTATGTGGAAGAGAGGGTCAACAATGCCCATTTGCAGCCTCATTGTGTCCATTTGCAGCCATAGGTCCCCTGAACTTCAAACTCGGTAGTTAAGGTTTCCTAGATGCCCCCTAGCTGCAGCCAAAATTTGGGGTCTCTGGACCCAAAGGGTCCCGAAATGACATTGCTGCAGATGGAAACAGTTGACCGACTTTGGGGCCCTGTATCTGGGGTCACTTAGTGCTAGGAACCCCAAATTTGGTGTGCAAACCAAATGCAAAACCAGTGGAACTAGCTCTACAATATATCCAAATTTGGGGTTCCTAGCACCAAGTGGCCCCGAGATATGGGGCCCCAAATTTGGGCCTTTTCAGCACAAAAAAAATGTGCTGAAAAACTCAGCTTATATTCGAGTATCGTACATCACGGGACACAGAGCCACAGTATTTACTGTATGGGATGTCCCAGAGCAATGCTATGTGAGGGGAGGGAGACGCAAACAAAAATAGAGTGCAATCAGACCTGAGGACTTATACTGCTGCCTGCAGCACACTGCGCCCAAAGGCGATATCCTCATGCCTTCTTACATCCACCTGATAGAATCTGGTGAATGTATGGACTGAAGACCAAGTTGTGGCCTTGCAGATTTGAGCCATGGAGGCCAGGTGATGCGCTGCCCATGAATCACTAACAGTTCTGGTGGAGTGCGCTTTGATTTGAAAAGGTGGAACTTTCCTCTTTAAACCATAAGCTTGAATAATTACTTGCCAAATCCACTGCCTGTGCTTTTTTAGGACCTTCAGGCAAGACAAACAAAACATCGGTTTTCCGAAACTGAGCAGTCGCCTCCAAATAGATTTTGACCACTCTCACTACATCCAGAGTCTGTAGTGGCTTTTCTTCCATAGAACAGAAAAATGAAGGCAGAACAATATACTAGTTTAGATGAAAACCTGAAACCACCTTCAGTACAAAGCTAGGATGAGGATGCAATACTACTCTATCCTTGTAAGTGATTAAATATGGCTCTTTACAAGAAAGAGCCGCCAATTCTGATACCCTTCTTGCAGATGCAATGGCTACCAAAAAAAATAGCTTCCTTGTCAAAAGGACCAAGGGAATATGTCGTATTGGCTCAAAAGGCTGTTTCTGAAATGCCGACAGAACTAAATTCAAATCCCAAGGGTTCAGGGGTGCTCTAACCAGTGGATTAAGCCGCGTTACCCCCTGTATAAAGCTTTGGACCAAAGAATGCGAAGCAAGCGGACGTTGAAACAATAACGATAAGGCCGAGTCCTGCCCTTGATAGTACTCAAGGCCAGCTTCATCTCTAACCCCATTTGCAGAAAAGCAAGGATTCTATGACATACTTTCTGGGATGCCAATCCCTGGATTCACACTAGGAAACATATGCCTTCCAGACTCTATAATAAATGACTCTAGTGCAAGGAAGCCAGCTTCCAATCAAGGTAGACATCACAGAGCCTGAAAGCCAGCGATTCTTCAGAATGTGGGTTTCAATAGCCAAACCGTTAAATTTAGCGTTTGTAAGGTAGGATGGAACACTGGTCCCTGTGATAGCAGGTCTGGACGCGGTGGTAGGGGCCATGGGGCCCCTACCACCAACTTTACTATTTCTGCATACCAAGATCTTCTGGGCCACAAGAACCACCGACTTCTTTTCCTGCTTGATCCTGCGAAGAAGTTGTGGTAGCAGCAAAATAGGAGGGAATGCATAAATCAATGAGAACTGATCCCACGGGGTCACCAACGCATCTGTCCCGCATGCAAGTGGATCCCTTGTTTTTGACACAAAGTTGTCGATCTTGTTGTTGAACCTGGACGCAAACAGATCTACGTCTGGGATCCCCCATCTTTGGCATATAGCCAGGAAGTGTCGGGGTGAAGACACCATTCCCCCCCAGGAACAACTGCTGGCGACTTAAGTAGTCCGCCTGCCAGTTCTCTACCCCTGGAATGAAGATTGCTGATATGCATGGCACATGCTTTTCTGCCCAGGTTAGGATCTGGTTTACCTCTCCCAGGGCTGCATGACTTCTGGTGCCCCCTTGGTGATTGATATATGCCACTGCTGTGGCATTGTCAGATTGGATCCTGACAGGACAACCCGGAAACCTGAATGTCCAGGCCTTTAGGGCTAGGTACGCTGCCCGAATCTCTGTTGATGGGTAAGGGCCTCCCGGTTCTGGACCATTTCCCTTGGACAGTCGTCTCTTCCAGGACTGCTCCCCAACACAAAAGGCTGGCATCTGTTGTTACCACCTTCCAGGTAACTGGTAAGAAGGATTTCCCTTTCCACAGATTCTCGGTTATCAACCACCAACTGAGGCTCTGACGCTCTATTGACAACAAACACATTGGAAAATCTAGTGCCTGCACTTTCTTGTCCAGGCAGACAGGATACTGTTTTGCCGCAGTCTCGAATGAAACTGAGCATAGGGAACCGCTTCGAGTGAAGCCACCATCTTTCCCAACAACCTCATACTTCTTCGCCCTGACTACCTGAACCCGCTCCTTTATGGTGCTGATTTTTGCCTGGGGTAAAAACACCCTCTTCTGGGTTGTATCAATAACCAGAACCAAGTACTCTAGTTTACTTACTGGCTTTAAAGAAAACTTCTCTAGGTTGAGGACCCAACCTAGGTATTCCAGGTAGTTGACTGTGGTGACCAAGCATTGGTCTAAGCGGGCTACCGACCGGTCTATTAAGAGCAGGTCGTCTAGGTAAGCTATAATCGTTATACCCTGGGCCCTTAATCTGGCCAGAGGAGGGGCCAGGACCTTTGTAACCACCCGAGGTGCAGTAGCTAGACCGAAAGCTAGAGCTACAAACAGAAAATTAAGTTTTTCCACTTCAAAAACGCAGATATTTCTGATGAGATGAGCAGGGAAAATAGGTACATGCAGGTATGCATCCTTGATGTCGACTGATGCCAGAAGTTCTCCACCTTGTAGGATGGAGACTACTGATCGGATTGATTCCATGCAAAAAGATCCAATTTTTAGGAACCGGTTTAGATCTTTGATATCTAGAATGGGTCTGACATGTTCATTTGGTTTTGGTACCGTGAAAAGGTTTGAATAAAACCCCAACCCCTGCTCTTCCATGGGAACCACCATGATGACTTTTTGAGACAAAAGTTGGTCTAAAGCATGAAGGAGAGACTTCTTTTTCTCTGGTTCTTTGGGAACATTTGATCTGAGGAAAACGAGGAGACAGGAATTCTCAGAACTCTAGTTTGTAACCTAGATTTATGGTGGAGACCACCCATCAGTCCTGAAAATCCTCCTGCCAGACCTTTGAGAACTGTAGCAGTCTTCCCCCCACTCAAACAAGCAGGAGCGCCCCTTCATAAAGAGGCTTTAGCGTTCTGTCTTGTAGGTTTCCTTCCCCAGGACTTCTTTTGTCCCTTGGGTTGACTCTGAGGTTTACCCCTTGAAACTGATGGTGGAGGTCGTCGCAACTGCCTGGAAGCTGATGCCCCCTGGCAATGTAGAAAGAGCCCGTTTAAATGAGGGACGTTTACTCCTTTTCTTAACTGGGAAAAATAGGATTTTTTATTACAGCTTACCTGTAAAATCCTTTTCTTTCGATGGACATCACGGGACACAGAGCCACAGTAATTACTGATGGGTTATAGGGTATCACTAGGTATTGGACACTGGTCACACCCTAATCAGGAAGTTCAACCCCCTATATAATCCCTCCCCTTCCAGGGATACCTCAGTTTCGTAGCAAAGCAATATAAGTGTATTAGAAGAGGGGCGGGACCTCTGTGTTCCGTGATGTCCATCGAAAGAAAAGGATTTTACAGGTAAGCTGTAATAAAAAATCCTATTTTCTTTCTCGGACATCACGGGACACAGAGCCACAGTAATTACTGATGGGATGTCCCAAAGCAATGCCAACTGAGGGGGGGAATCACAACCCGGTAGGGTGCTATCAGACCTGAGGACCCTGTACCGCTGTCTGCAGCACACTACGCCCAAAGGCGATATGCTCATGCCTTCTCACATCCACCTGATAGAATCTGGTGAATGTATGAACTGAAGACCAGGTTGCGGCCTTGCAGATCTGAGCCATAGAGGCCCGGTGATGCACTGCCCAAGAAGCACCAATAGCCCTTGTGGAATGTGCCTTGATCCGAAACGGGGGAACCTTCCGTTTCAAACCGTAAGCTTGAATAATCAATTGTCGAATCCATTTAGAAATGGTCGCTTTTGACACTGCCTGTCCCCTATTGGGACCCTCAGGCAGCACGAACAAGACATCCGTCTTGCGAATCTGAGCAGTTGCCTCCAGATAGGTCTTGACTGCTCTTACTACATCCAAAGAATGTAGTGACCTTTCTTCCTAAGAACAGGGATCTGGGAAAAAGGAAGGCAGAACAATGTCTTGGTTTAGATGAAAATCTGAAACCACCTTCGGTAGAAAACTAGGATGAGGGCGAAGTACCACTCTATCCTTGTGTATAATCAAGTAAGGCTCTTTACAGGAAAGAGCTGCTATTTCTGATACTCTTCTAGCAGAAGAGATGGCTACCAGAAAAATTAGTTTCCTCGTCAGCAAGACCAAAGGAATCTGACGTATTGGTTCAAAAGTTTGTTTCTGTAACACCGATAGAACCAAATTCAAGTCCCAGGGGTTTAGGGGCGCCTTAACCGGAGGATTAAGACGCATCACCCCCTGCATAAAGTTTTGGACCAGAGAATGAGAAGCAAGCGGCCGTTGAAACAACACTGATAAGGCCGAGACCTGGCCCTTGATGGTACTCAAGGCCAGCTTCATCTCTAATCCTAATTGTAGAAAATCAAGAATTCTACCTATGACATATTTCCTGGGATGCCAACCCCTGGATTCACACCAGGATACATAGGCTTTCCAGACTCTATGATAAATCATTCTGGAAGCTGGCTTCCTTGCATTGATCAAGGTAGATATGACAGGACCTGAAAGCCCACGACTTTTCAGAACGTGGGTCTCAATAGCCCACCCGTCAAATCTAGCGTTTGTAAGGCAGGCTGGAACACTGGACCTTGAGCTAACAGGTATGGGCGTACCGGTAGGGTCCACCGGGAACCCACCGTCATCCCTGCTATTTCTGCCTATCAGGTTCTTCTGGGCCAAACGGGGGCCACCAGAAGTGCGGACTTCCCTTCTTGCCTGAGTCTGCGAAGGAGCCGTGGCAGTAGCAGAATAGGAGGGAATGCATAAATCGGTGAGAACTGAAGCCACGGAATCACCTACGCATCCGTCCTGCCTGCAAGAGGATCCCAGGCAACTGGTAGGAAGGATTTCCCCTTCTGCAGGTTTTCGGGTATGAGCCACCAACTGAGGCTCTGACGCACCGCCTGCGACAGGTGCATTGGAAAGTCTAATGCCTGAACCTTCTTGTTCCAGGCCGACAGAATACTGTGTTGCAGCAGTCCTGACTGGAACTGAGCGTAGGGAACTGCTTCGAATGAAGCCACCATCTTCCCCAGCAGCCTCATACAAAGGCGGACAGAAGGACCCTTCTTGGTCCTGACTGTCAAAATCAGTTCCCTTAAAGCAGTGATCTTTGCCTGCAGACACTTCAGTTGAGCAGGAAGAATGGGCACAGGTAGGCCTGCATCTCTGATGCCTATTGATGTCAAAAATTCTCCTCCCTGCAGGATGGAGACTACTGTCCGAATTGATTCCAAACGGAAGGACTGCATCCTTGGGAATCGATTCAGATCTCTTAAATCCAAAATGGGTCCGACGTCCCCATTTGGTTTTTGGACCATAACAAGATTGGAATAGAGTCTCAATCCTTGATCCTTTGTGGGAACCCCCACAATGACCTCTTGCGACAAAAGTCGCTCTATCGCTAGAAGGAGCGACTGCTTCTCTTCTGGTTCTCTGGGAACACCTGATCTGAGGAAACGAGGAGAGGGACATTCTTGGAACTCCAGTCTGTACCCTAAGGTTACCGTGGAGATTACCCATCTGTCCTGGAAGTCCTTCTGCCAGGGCCCTGAGAGCTGCAGCAGTCTTTCCCCCCACTCGAGCGAGCGGGGCGCCCCTTCATGTAGAGGCCTTAGTGTCTTGTCTAGAAGACTTCTTCCCCCAGGATTTCTTGTGTCCCTGGGGTTGACTCTTGTTTCTTGCCCCAGACGGAGGAGACCGTCGTGACTGCCTGGAGGCTGATGCCCCTGGCGCTGGGGAAAGAGTCCGTTTAAAAGAGGGACGCTTACTCTTCTTCTTATCAGGTAAGAGAGTGCTTTTCCCACAGGAGATCCTCTTTAGTTATCCAAGTCCTCTCCAAACAACCTTTCACCACGAAAGGGAAACCCAGCCAGAAGCTTCTTACATTGTGCTTCGGCTGACCAGTTCTTCAACCATAAGATTCTACGTATATGCACCAACCCAAGCGAGAGGCGAGAGGTCTGCACAATAAAATCTCTGATGGCGTCAACAACATAACATAAAGCCGCAGGAAGGTTAGCAAACCCCTGGGCCTGCTGTTCAGGTAATACTTTGATGACCTGCTTAACATGGTCTCTTAAGTATTGACAGACTCCAATCGCTGCTACTGCAGGTTGGGCCACTGATCCTGCTAAGGAAAAAACATCTTTCAATAAGAAGTCCATCTTTTTATCCACAGGATCTTTGAGCATCTGAGCGTTGTCTACAGGAAAAGTCAGACTACTATTTACAGAGGAAATGGTCGCATCAATGGCCGGTATTCCCCACCTCTTAATAAATTTTTCTTCCATAGGATAAAGTGTAGAAAACTTTTTCGGCGGAAGAAATTGCTTATCTGGGTGATCCCACTCAGAATAAAGCAGCTTTTCAAGTAAATTATGAACAGGAAAAGCATGTGCTGCTTGGAAAGGTTTCAGTGACCCCAAAGCAGAAGAGGTTTCTGTAGCAGTTTCAGGTAGGGGCAACTTAAATGTGGAGCGGACCAAACCAGTAAGGATCCGCACTAAGACTTTCTCCTCTTGGGAAGTCGCAGAGAGTCCCTCTCCACCTGAATCCTCCGAAGAGGAATGATTCGTCCCATCCCGATCCTCTGAAAGGGATTCATCTCCTTTATCCCAGAGCTCCTCTGTCTGAGGGTCTTGGGGAACAGAGGAAGGCCTTGTGCGTTTTCTTCCACTAAGTGAAGATGTAATCACGGCCATTAGTCTTTTCTCTAATCCAGTAATAGTTGAGGAAAAAACCTCTTGTGTAATGTACAGAGGGGCTGAAGTGCCGGAAGCAGGTGTAGCCCCTAACCCCAATGGCTCTCCCTGTCCAGCCGCCCCTGGTCCCTCAGGAGGGGATGGTGTAGCAGACAGGGGGTCCTCAGAACCTGAACGAGACCCCCTAGTGTCTCTGGTTCTTGGGGTGCTTGAACCTCTTCTACCCATAGTGCAAAGCAACAAGGTGCGAGGTATCAATAAACGAACACTGACTGCTGAGCGATGTAGTCTGGCTAAAAGCCTTGCTACCAAATGCCCAGTCCGGTGTTCTTTAGTAAATGCAGCCTAGGGAAATGCCTGTGTCCCACCTTACATGCGACTGTCAGCTCTGTGTCCCTCTAAGGCTCAGAGCACCTGTACAGTGTGCTTTAAATAGCCATGCTTTCTGGCACTGTGGGCGTCTGAGCACGCTGACGCCCCGTCCCCCCTCCCCCCCTCGTTTTTTGAAAAACGAGCGCTTCCCGCGCGAGCCGACCCTTCCTGACAAGCCTGAAGAAAGGCTGGGGGTGGGGGAATAAGGAGGAGGTCGGCAGTGATGGGCCCTGCATTGCAATGGCGGCTTCGGCGGCGGCAGCAGCGGCTGTGACAGTGCGGTCTCACCCGCCTTACAGCATACCTGAGCCTCTCCCTAGCCTCGGGGGAACATCCCAGCAGAGAAAACCCCCCACCATCTTACCTTGGAGCCAGTGGGAGAACCTGTGCAGCGAACGCTGAGACAGAATCAAGCATGAGAAGGTTAGTGCTCTTGGCTGCCCCCGGTGGTCACAATAGGCATAGCATGCATTTACTTTAAAGGAGAAAAGCCACTAGAATTCAAATTCTGTGGAATCTCCTCTTACCTTATCCAGCCGCAGGGTTCAGTTTACACAGACCCAATCTTCACCTCTCACGGTGGGCTCCGTTTGTGAGAAACCGTCAGAGACTGGGGCCCCCTACGAGTAGGGGGATCCTTCAGTTCTGGCCCTGTAAAGCACCCAGCCAGAAATTAGGAAGTTTAAAGCCATTTTCTGATCTGCGGGGTCCAGCTCTCTAAAAAGAGAAGCGTTACAGGTAAAACCTTGTTTCTTCGGACACGAGGCCTGGGTACCATCCAATTCGGCCATGAAAGACACTTTGAATGGATCCGGTTCGCCTGGCTTGCCCCAGTATAGGATCTTAGGATATTCCCTTTGGAGCTTCAGCACAGGACATCTTTGCACGTCCAACACCTAAGACACTGGCGTAAAAACTGAGGTATCCCTGGAAGGGGAGGGATTATATAGGGGGTTGAACTTCCTGATTAGGGTGTTACCAGTGTCCAATACCTAGTGATACCCTATAACCCATCAGTAATTACTGTGGCTCTGTGTCTCGTGATGTCCGAGAAAGAAAGGGTACTTTTCCCACTTGAAATCTTTTGGATATAATTGTCCAAATCATTCCCAAACAGCCTTAAACCACAGAAAGGAAAACCAGCCAGGAGCTTTTTGCATGGCGCTTTGGCTGATCAATTTTTCAACCATAAGAAATTCTACGCATTTGCGTAAGGTGAGAGGTCTGAAGGATAGAATCTCGGATTGCGTCAATTGCAAAACACAAAGCCGCTGGCAGCTCAGCTAACTCCTGGGCCTGCTGTTCAGGGAAAACCTTGAGCACCTGTTTAAAGTGGTCTCCCAAGGACTGACACACTCCAATTGCCGCCACTGCAGATTAAGCTACTGAACCTGCCAAGGAAAAAATGTTTAACAGGAATTCCAACTTTTTATCGGTTGGATCCCTAAGCATTTGAGCGTTGTCAACAGGACAATACAAACTTTTATTCAAAGAGGATATAGCAGCGTCAATTACTGGTGTACCCCACATCTTTGTAAATTTTTTCTCCATAGGATAAAGTGTTGAAAACTTATTTTTAGGAGGGAAAAAATGCTCATGAGTTGAGTTGAGTTGAATCTTAATATAGCGCGGTCTTACCCCGAAGGGTCCCGACGTGCATAGCAAAGATCCTGGAAAGAGAGGGCCCAGGGACCAGAAGGAGCACAGAGCAGCAGAAGGGTAGAAGAGAGAGAGACTACGCAGGAAACACCTGAGTGGGATCACCTTATCTGGGTGATCCCACTCAGAATATATAAACTTTTCCAGCAATGAATGGACAGGAAAAGCATGCACAGCTTGAGGCGGCTTCAGTGAACCCAAACAAGAAGTGGGCTTTTCAACTGACTAAATGTGGAGCGGACCATTTCAATAAGAGACTGCACCAGCAATTTCACAGCCTGTGAAGCTGAAGAGGGTCCTTCCCCACTTGATTCCTCGGAAGAGGAGTCATCAGTCTCTTCCCGGTCCCGAGGGTGATTCATCTTCCCTTTCCCAGAGTTCCTCTGTTTGAGGGTCCTGGGTGGTAGAAGGGGACCTAATGCGTTTTCTTCCACTTTGTGAAGATGCGATTAAGGCCGTTAATATCTTTCCTCCAATCCACTCATGGCTGAGGAAAAAACCTCCTGAGTAATATATACGGGGGCTGAAATGCCAGAAGCAGTTGCAGCCCCTAACCCCGATGGCTTACTCTGACCAGCCTCCCTAGGTCTTTCAGGGGGAGATGGTATTGCAGAGGGGGGTTTCTCCAGAGCCTGAGGGAGATCTCTTTGAGCCCTTATTTTTCAGGGTATTTTTACCTCCCCTTCTGCCCATAGTGCCAAGCACAAATGCAGAGGTACTACCGAAATGCACCCGCTGCTGAGCAAAATAGTCCAGCAACTGCTGCTGCTATCAAGGCTCAGTCTGATGCTAAGTAAACGTGCCTGGGAATGCCTGTGTCACCCACACACACGCCATCCATCTTCTCTGTGTCCCTCTTTTAGCTGTATGCACATGCAAAAAGTACACCTTTATAGCCATGCATAGCCTGAGGGGGGCAGTGGCAGAGGAGAGGAGGGCTGGTGGATGGAGAGCCGCCGTAATGGCAGCGGGAGTGACGTGGCATACCGCCGCTAACCCATGCCCTCTTAGCCTGGAAAGAGGCTGTGGGGGGACATTTCTGAAGAGAAAAAAAATCCCTTCCCACATCCTACCTGGAGCTTAGGCTCGGAAGAAGCGTGCAGCTTGTGACACAGAGCGAGACTGACGAGCATGGAATTAGGTACGTGCTCTTGACAGCCCCAGGTGGCAACTTTAGGCATAGCAACATTTACTTAAGGGAGAAAACCCACAAGAATTAGAAAAATTCCTTAGGAATCTCCCTTACCTTATCCGGCTGCAGGGTTCTGTGGTAAACCAGACAGACCCAATCTTCACCACCCACGGTGGGCTCCATTAAAAAACCTTCAGGAATTGGGGCCCCTTTTTATTGGGGGATCCACACGCCTGGGCCTGTAAAGGATCCCGGGGTCCAGCTCTCTACAAAGAGAAGCGTTACAGGCAGAACCTCGTTTCTTCCAACACGAGGCCCGGGTACCATTCAATTCGGCCTGCAAAAGACCGGTTGCATGGCTTGCCCCAGCAAAGATTTCTCCAGTGGAGCTCAGGACAGCTTGTCTTTACTTGTGACCAACACCTAAAACAGTGGCGAAAAAACTGAGGTACTCCCAGTAAGGGGAGGGGTTATATAGGGAGCTAAACTTCCTGTGTAGGGTGTGCCAGTGTCCATCACCTAAAGGTGCCTATATAACTCATACAGTAAATACTGTGGCTCTGTGTCCCGTGATGTACGATAAAGAAAAAATCCTAATAAGGGTATATTGATTGGTTTGTGAAAGGTTATAGCGGCTACAAACTACGGGATAGATTTAGGGACTTTTATTTATTTTTTTACTGGTAATGGTGGCGATCTGCAACTTTTCAGTTTGACTGCGACATTGCGGCGGACAAATCTGACACAGAGTTTCACTTTTTGGGGACCAGTGACACCAATACAGTGATCAGTGCTATAAAAATGCACTGATTACTGTATAATTGGCCCTGGCCTGGAAGGGGTTAACACCAGGGGGATCAAAGGGTTAAATGTTCCCTAGGGAGGTGCTTACTGTGTGGGGCAGTGTCACACTGAAAGAAAAGAGATCCGTAATTCAGCCTAGCTGAATCACAAGATCTCGCTTTCCCTTCCTGACAGATCCGCCGTTCGCCTTGTTTACACAGGCAGATGGCTGATCTGTCTCTCCATAGAACGATCGGCAGGTCGCAGCGGCCATCATGGTCGCTGGACCCGCTGTGTCCAATCACAGCAGGAGCGGCGCGCACGCCCCCTAAACTGCGTGCACAAAATCAAGTACAGGTACATGATTTTGCTCACCCGGGACCGCCCTGCCGCAGTAAATGTACGTTGGGGCGCCTGGAAGCAGTTAAATGGAGTCATTGCATCATAGTATGTAAAATATTACATTTTTGTTTTAGCATTTATTACCTCTTAAATGTAACAGCCAACTCTAGGAAACTTAAAAAAATTATTCCTTGCAATGGCGTTGCGCCATCGCTGCAAGGTTTGGCTGCTCATTCAGTTCTAGGTGGCACAGAAAAGAATAATTTACTTATACGATATTCTGCTCTCCTCTGCTGCTAGGTCGGTCCCCGCATCATCTTCTCCCCCACTCTCCAGCGGTCTAAAGTCCTGACGTGATCAAGACCAATGCAAGGTCTAGAGCCCTTTATTGGGTGTGAGGATGTCAAGGGCAGTCCACTGACCAAAGCATGGAGCAGTGGATCAGGCAAGTAAAGGTGCTTCTCTTCCCTAGATAAAACGAGGGTTTAAACCCTTGCAGTGGATAAGGGATGTGCAAGGGATAATTTTTTAAAAGTCACTGCAGTTAGTTTTTCAGCATTTGCTTAAACTCAAACATAATGAGCTAAAGTCAAAAGTTAGTTTGCTTTAGATAAAGCAGGGTATGGTTGGAAACTCAGTCAAGTTTTTATTGACTTTTCCATTTTTGGGGAGATTTGCCCTCATTGTCTGTCAAAACAGTAAGGGAAAGGAAAATTTCCCCACCTGGACACAGATAACAAAACACTTTTTTTCAGTAGGGGTGCAACGGATCGTCTTCGATCCGTGACCCGTACGGATCAACCTCCGCTGATCGGGACACCCACGATCCGCGGAGCGCTCTGTGGCCTCGGCCGTAGGAAAGGCCACGGCTTCGGCCTAGCTCCGGAGCGGCGGCCATCTTGGTACACCCGGCGGCCGTTTAGCACGTGATAGCTCCGTCAAATGACGGAGCGATCACTTGTAACAAACCGGCGTCATATCATGACGCCTGTTCCTCTCTCCCCTCTGTGTACTGATCTGTACAGTGGAGGGAAGAGATCGGATGGCTGCAATGCCCTGCTGCAATGCCCTGCCAATACTCTGCAATGCCCTGCTGCAATACTCTGCAATGCCCAGCTGCAATACTCTGCAATGCCCTGCTGCAATACTCTGCAATGCCCTGCTGCAATACTCTGCAATGCCCTGCTGCAATACTCTGCAATGCCCTGCTGCAATACTCTGCAATGCCCTGCTGCAATACTCTGCAATGCCCTGCTGCAATACTCTTCCATACCCTGCCAATACTCTTCCATACCCTGCCAATAATCTGCCAATACTCTGCCAATATACCCGCCAATATACCTGCCAATACAGAAATTGTGGATATTACAGTGGGGGAGATTTTTTTTTTTGTTGATCCGAACCGTGACTCCTGATCCGAGGAACGATCCGAACCGTGAGTTTTTTGATCCGTTGCACCCCTATTTTTCAGTAACACATGAAAGGGCAAGATCTTTTATCAAGTTATTCATACGGTCTGTGGTTTCATGTCCTGATGACAATTGGTCACATCCTTTCTTGCCAAGCTGTCACAGAGACAGAAAATTAGGTGAAATCTCCCCAATGGGATAACCGAAAGCAAAACAATTTGACAGAAGCATTTACTCATCCAAAGTCTAACCTACACTAAAAAGAACATTTTGGCTGGAATTGGCCTTTAACACACAAAAAGTTCAGACTCCACAGCGAGTTAGCAACCTGCTATAGAATCATTTCGCTAGGCCTTTCAACACTGCCAATAGGTTTGAGAATCCCTTGAAGTTCCCATCTTAGATGTGGAATTACATGGAGCTATCTCGTCTGCTTAATCGGGTAAGGCCCCTTGTCCCGGCGGCCTGTTGTCATCATATTATAGACCTTTCAGAGGCAACCTTATTATGGTGCGCCCTAAACAAGGAAAAGTGTTTTCTTAATGCAGCAGCTACAGACCGATTGCCCCCCTACACCACTTGGTTCGAGTGGTGAGCTCCCCCTGCCCCCCAACCCTCCTACTTAGGGAACTTGGTTTTGTGTCCAGTAATATATTATTACAAAATAGATTACAGCGCACACATACAAAAATTACATTTAAATCCTGCAAGGCTATTTTAAAATACCTGAACATATTAAAAAAATATGGGGATTTGGTCACACTATATGGTCATATAGTGCTAAGCCCACTTAGTAATATTATTAAACACCTTGACAGCCTCTTAGACATAGGCAAATTTTGTCTTCTACACTTTGTGTCCTCTTCTAGATCCCTTTGCTGTTAGACATTCAGCATTTATTGGACCCGCCTATTGATATTTAGTCAGCATACCAGATCTACCACTTTCTGAAATATATATGAATACTGCTGAAAAGTGTTACACTGCTGGTGAACTACTCAATCATAGCAACCTATATATATATATATACATACTTTATACTACAGCAATAGGTAAGATGTTCTTTAAACTCTTATAACAAACCAGCAACTTACAGTGGGTATAGAAAAGAATCACCCCCCATAAAATAATCAAATGTTATTGCTTTGCAGCCTGAAATGAAGACAGAGACAGTTTATGTTTTATACAGCTGTATTTACATATAGTGATAGTAAATACATATAGTGATTCAGTCCTCAAATGTCCATAAATCAAAAATGTACAATTCTTCAAAATTAAATTAAAAAAAAAAATTCATAAAAAAGTGAAAAAATGTCTTATAGCAGGGCTTGACAAATTTGCTTGGAATCTAGGAGCCAGCTAAAAAAGTTAGGAGCCAGGTTTTTTTTTTTTTTTTTTTAAACGACCGACAGCTTTATTTTCAATATAAAAATTAACCAATCTTAAATTTACACAGAGATGACTAGAACGAATGTGACTGCTTTTATTTCCTGCCATGCAGGGACACAAGACCACCATATTCCCGCTAAGGATCCAATCAGGTCCGCCTGAAAAACTGACAGGCGAACCTGATCAGACAGCCCGTGTGAAAGGGGCCAAGCAGGGAGATGACAAAAAATAAATTCATTTTAATTAACCACTTCCTTCCCGCAGGACGACTATACACGTCCTGTCTTTGAAGAGAAATACCATTGTTATCGTAGCAGCTAGCTACCATAACCCCGGTATCTTCTTCAAGAGCCGGCGGTTCGCTTTCAGATAAAAGTGGTCTCTGCAGCAGATTCGCAGCGAGATCACTTTTATCGGCGGCAGGAGAGGGCCCCCCCTACCGCCGCGCTTCGGTGCCCTTCACCGCTTACCGTGGCAGTCGGTAACGGCGGAGCCGATCCGGATCTGTCCCTGGCCTGACATGGAGACGAGTGAGAGGAAGATGGTCCCCGCGCCCATCTCCAAGTCATTGCAGGGCAGAAGCGACGTCAAATCATCACTTCCACCCATAGCTCTTAAAAGGGACATTTTATTAGTATTTTTTTCAAATGACAATTTTTTTTTTTTAATGCATTTTAGTGTAAATATGAGATCTGAGGTCTTTTTGACCCCAGATCTCATATTTAAGAGGTCCTGTCATGCTTTTTTTCTATTACAAGAGATATTTACATTCCTTGTAATAGGAATAAAAGTGACTTTTTTAAAAAAAAAAAAAAAAAGAACAGTTAAAAAATAAAAGTTAAAATAAATAAGAAAAAAAAAAAATTTAAATGTGCCCCATCCCTTGTAATAGAAATAAAAGTGAAACCATTTTTATTTTTTTTTAAAAAACAGTGTAAAAATAAAAAGTAAAATATATAAGAAAAAAAAATAATTTTTTTAAACGCGCCCCGTCCCGCCGAGCTCGCTTGCAGAAGCGAACGCATATATGAGTAGCGCCCACATATGAAAGCGGTGTTCAAACCACACGTGAGGTATCGCCACGATCGTTAGAGCGAGAGCAATAATTCTAGTCCTAGACCTTCTCTGTAACTTAAAACATGCAACCTGTAGAATTTTTTAAACGTTGCCTATGGAGATTTTACAGGGTAAAAGTTTGTCGCCATTCCACGAGCGGACGAAATTTTGAAGCGTGACATGTTGGGAATCAATTTACTCGGCGTAACATTATCTTTCACAATACAAAAATATGGGCTAACTTTACTGTTTTCTTATTTTTTAATTAAAAAAACGTATTTTTTCCCAAAAAAGTGCGCTTGTAAGTCCGCTGCGCAAATACGGTGTGACTGAAAGTATTGCAATGACCGCCATTTTATTCTCTAGGGTGTTAGAATAAAAAATATATATAATGTTTGGGGGTTCTAAGTAAAGGGAAGGAGATGAGCGGGCAGTGAAAACAGGTAGGGAAAGCTTCATTAGCATTGATGGATGTCTTGTCATACCAACGGCCACCACCAGAGGGCGCCTGATTGCAGAAGGAACCATAGGACTGCAGTAGGCCGCAAAGCCGCGGCCTCAATTACCGGCGCGGCCCATCGCGATCGCGCCGGGAGGGGGGGGGGTGTCGAACGGACACAGGATACCCCAGCTGTGCTGCCCCAGGCGCCAGGTCGCTAATTCTAGTCGCAAATGCGACCTGGCGCCCGGGGTTTGTCGAACCCTGTCTTATAGTGTTCCAAATTCCTGCGATAGATTGTCCCCTTCACCAATAACATAATGGGTATGGATACTTATGCTGTACAACACCATGTGCTCCCTTCAAGCTCTCAGAACTTTCACCTCCAAGTTACAGAAGTAAAGCATATCATTCTCAGACTCTGTAGTCTTTCCGTTCCTCTGGTCAGGACCACTTTAACCTCCTATCCACAGAGGTCTCACTTGAAACACTCCCCAGTGCCTTTCCAGAATTATAGAGGTGTGGCTCCTTTAACCACTTCAGCCCCGGACCATTTGGCTGGTAAAGACCAGAGCACTTTTTGCGATTTGGCACTGCTTCGCTTTAACTGACAATTGCGCAGTCGTGCGACGTGGCTCCCAAACGAAATTGAAGTCCTATTTTCCCCACAAATAGAGCTTTCTTTTGGTGGTATTTGATCACTTCTGCGGTTTTTACTTTTTGCGCTATAAATAAAAAAATAGCTAAAATTTAAAAAAAAATTTTTTACTATAATAAATATCCCTCAAAAATATAAAAAAAACATTTTTTTCCTCAGTTTAGGCCGATGTGTATTCTTCTACATATTTTTGGTGAAAAAAAAACGCAATAAGCGTTTGATTGGTTTGCACAAAAGTTATAGCGTCTACAAAATAGGTAATAGTTTTATAGCATTTTTATTAATATTTTTTTTTTTTTTTACTAGTAATGGCAGCAATCAGAGATTTTTATCGTGACTGCGACATTATGGCGGACACATCGGACACTTTTGGTGCTATTTTGGGACCATTCACATTTATACAGTGATCAGTGCGATTAAAAATGCATTGATTACTGTGTAAATGTGACTGGAAGTGAAGGGGTTAACACTAGGTGGCGCTGTAGGGGTTAGGTGTGTCCTAGGGAGTGATTCCAAATGTTGGGGGGGAGGGTCTATGCGTGACATGACACTGATCACCGCTCCCGATTACAGGGAGCTGTGATCAGTGTCCTGTCACTAGGCAGAACGGGGAAATGCTTGTTTACATCAGCATTTCCCCGTTCTTCCTCTCCGTGAGATGATCGCGTGCATCTCCGCAATCACACTCACGGAGCCCGCGGCGGGCGCGGCAGCAAATTTAAAGGGACGTACCTCTACGCCCATTTGCCTGTCCATGCCATTGTGTCCACGTAAATGTACAGGCGGCGGTCGGCAAGCAGTTACGTTTGCTTAATTATTCAGGCGGCCATTTTGCATAGCTCTCAGTGAAAGAAGCATAGAGAGAGAGCGCTCCCATAGTGCAGTAATGTTAGAACCAATGTTATTAAATATAGCAGAACTCTTCACATTTAAAACAAACATAATGCACTTTGTAAACCATGGCTAGAACCAAGTACCGGATTTCTTGAGGAGTCGCTGTTGGTCCACGTCTGCCTCTGCTCATACCCTGTTACGTCACAATCACATGACTTCCTCAGGGAGGAGAAGGCATGCGGACTCATGTCCTTATATACAGCCCTAATTCTCAATGAGACGGCAGCAAGTGGAAGACAATAGTAAACTTGACTCAGCGGCCATCTTCCTGTGATCCACCTAATACATACAGCCATGTTTTTGTAGCCAGGAAATGCTAAGAATCAGCAGCCATTTTATTTAAGATTACCGTTAGTTTCATTATGGGCCATCTTATCGAGACCATGGGAAGAAGGAGTTTCAATCACTTTTTAAGAAGTGGAAAATTTGTGGCCAATTCCACAAAAAAGCCTGGTGAGGCATGTCAAGGTCTTGTCAGGCATATTGTAACCAGGCTTTTTTGTGGCACTGGCACAGTAAAGGCTTCTTTCTGGCAACTCGACCATGCAGATCATTTTTGTTCAAGTTATTTCGTATTTTGCTCCTTAAAAACAACCACACTGTCTTTTTCCAGAGCCTGTATTACTTCTGAGGTTACCTGTGGGTTTTTCTTTGTATCCCGAACAACTCCTGTGGCAAATGTGGCTGCAATCTTTCTTGGTCTACCTGACCTTAGCATCAAGAGATCCCTGAATTTTCCACATCTTAAAATGATTGAATAGTACTTACAGGCAAATTTGGCTTTTGATATCTTTTCATAACCTTTTCCATCTTTATAAAATTCCATTACCTTGTTACACAAGTCTTTTGACACTTCTTTTCTGTTCTCCATGACTCAGTATCCAGCCTGCTCAATGCATTTGCGCGAGAGCGAACAAACTCTTTGGCAAATTATACATAGATACCAATTGCAATTTAAAAAGCGACAGATGTGGGAAATGAACCTTTAACCACTTCAGCCCCGGAAGGATTTACCCCCTTCCTGACCAGAGCACTTTATGCGATTCGGCACTGCGTCGCTTTAACTGACAATTGCGCGGTCGTGCGAAGTGGCTCCGAAACAAAATTGACATCTTTTTTCCCACAAATAGATTTTTCTTTTGGTGGTATTTGATCACCTCCGGGATTTTTATTTTTGCGCTATAAACAATATAAGAGCGACAATTTTGAGGAAAAAAAAAACGCATTATTTTTTACTTTTTGCTATAAAAAATATCCCCAAAAAATATATTTAAAAAAAATCAAGTTAGACTTACCAGTAACTTGTTTTCCAGGAGTCTTTCAGGACAGCACCTTGAGAGCGTGGCTCCACCCACTTGACAGGAAACACACCTGCACCAAACTTTAAAAGGAGGCTCCTTCCCACTTATCATCAGTAGTAGTAGAGAACCTCCGGCCCAAGCTGGAACACATAATCAGAATATGGTTAGTCACAGCATAGTAATTTAATACAATAAGGGCGGGTTGCTTCTGTCCTGAAAGACTCCTGGAAAACAAGTTACCGGTAAGTCTAACTTGATTTTTCCCTTAACGTCTTTCAGGACAGCACCTTGAGAGGATAACAGAGACTTACCCACTTAGGGAGGGACCACAGCCTGCAAGACCTTTCTGCCAAAAGCTTGTTCACTTGCTGACAGAAGATCCAGCCTGTAATGACGGACAAACGTAAGGTAACTTGACCACGTAGCCGCCCTACAAATCTGATCTGGGGTGGCACCAGCCATTTCTGCCCATGTAGTGGCCTGAGCCCTGGTAGAATGTGCTTTAATTCCCAGCGGGGGAGATAGCCCCGATTGAGAGTAGGCTGCTAGAATAGCCGATTTAAGCCATCTAGCTATAGACCCCTTAGAAGCTTGCTGGCCCTTCTTCTTACCAGAAAAAAGTATAAATAGAGAATCCGAGGACCGAAAGTTACTTGTTACCTCCAGATACTGTAATAAAGTCCTTCTTACATCCAAATTGTGGAATTTGCCTTCTTTTTCCCCCGAATGGTTAGAGCAAAAGGTTGGCAGGATGATCTCCTGCGACCTATTGTGTGCTGACGCCACCTTTGGCAAAAAACCCGGATCGGTTCTAAGTATAATCCTATCTGTGTAGATAGTTAAAAAGGGTCTCTTAACAGATAGGGCGTGCAACTCACCAATTCTCCTTGCTGACGTTATTGCAACTAAGAACAAGGTCTTAAGAGTAAGATTCCTTAGAGAGATTTCTTGTAGTGGTTCAAAAGGTTCCTTTGTAAGGGCTTGCAGGACCACTGATAGATCCCAATTGGGAAAGTGCTTAGCCGAGCTGGTCTAGATCTGGTAAGCGCCTTGAAAAATCTTATAACCAAGGGCTCAGAAGAGATTGGTCTTTCTAGAAATACTCCCAAAGCAGCTACTTGCACTTTAAGGGTGCTGACTGACAATCCCTTGTCTGCCCCCTCTTGAAGAAATTCCAAAATTGACACTAAATTTCTTACTTTTCTCTTAGTCGAACGACAAAAAGAGTTGAAGACCTTCCAATATTTAGCATAGATTTTTCTGGTCACTATTTTCCTACTTGAAAGTAAGGTAGTTACCAAGGATTGTGACAGACCCTTGTTTCTTAACAACTGTTCCTCAGAAACCAGGCCGTGAGGCTTAGACCGGCCACTCCCGGATGCTGTATTGGACCCTGTAGGAGCAGGTCTTGCCGGAGAGGCAGCCGCCAAAATGGTTTGACTGCCATCTGTAGAATGGTGGAAAACCATGCCCTCTTTGGCCAAAATGGAGTAATTAGGATTACTGCCACCTTCTCCCTCTGTATCTTTCTTAACACCAACGGGATAAGTTGGAAAGGAGGAAATGCGTAACCCAGATGGAAGTTCCAGGGCTGGATTAATGCATCTGTCCCCTGGGCCTTGTCGTTTCTGTGAATAGAGAAAAATACTGGGAGTTGTGTATTTTCCTCTGATGCAAATAGGTCTATTTTCCTCTGATGCAAATAGGTCTATTTGTGGTTGACCCCAGGCCCTGGTAATTAATGCAAAGATTTCCGGATTCAGGCCCCATTCTGACTCCTGAATCCGCCTTCTGCTTAGATAATCTGCCACTACATTTAAGGTGCCTTTGAGGTGGACTGCTGATAAGGACCGAACATGCTTTTCTGCCCAAATCAGGATCTTTGAAGCTAGTAACTGAAGTGTTTTGCTTCTTGTACCCCCGTTTGTTTAGGTAGGCTATGGTAGTGGCGTTGTCTGAGAGGACCCGGACATGAGAACCTTGAAGGATAGGAGAGAAGGCATCTAAAGCTAAGGCGACTGCCTTTAACTCCCTCCAATTTGAGGACCTCTTTGCTTCTGTCCGAGACCACATTCCTTGTGTGAAGTCTTGGTCTAAGTGAGCTCCCCAACCCCATACACTGGCATCTGTCGTTACCACTTTTTCTATTGGAAATGACCAGAGCAGGCCTTCTGACAGATTCTCCTGTCTCCTCCACCACCAAAGCGATCTCTTGACATTGGTGGGTATCTTTACCTTTGCTTCCAGAGATTCTGACCTGCGATTCCATATTCTCAGGAGAAAGCTCTGGAGAGGCCTGAAATGTAACCTTGCCCATTGAATGGCTGATATGGTTGCGGTTAGGGTTCCTAGGGATGACATCACTTGTCGGACTGATAATTCCTGGCTTGCCTGTAAGGACGCTCCCACCTTCTGGACCTTCCCCTTCTTCTCTTCTGGGAGAAAAATCTTTTGTTGCCTTGAACAGATCTGATACCCCAGGAATAGTATTTTCTGGGCTGGATTGAAATCTGACTTCTGCATATTTATGATCCAACCCAGGGTTTCTAGATGACCTCGGGTTTTTCCGAGGTTGTCTAGCAGTCTTTCCCTGGAGGGGGCAAAAAGGAGTAGGTCGTCCAGGTACGGAATTACCGCAATCCCCTGCATGCGAAGAGGTGCAAGCGCTTCTGCCATTATTTTTGTAAATATTCGTGGGGCAGAAGACAGGCCAAAGGGGAGGGCCCTGAATTGCAAGTGCAGAACCTCTTTTCCCAAATTTATCGCCAATCTTAGGAATCTTTGGGACTGCGGGGCTATAGGGATATGTAGATAGGCATCTCGAAGGTCTATTGACGCCATAAAGCATTCCCTTGTCAATAGATTGACCGTAAATATGGAGTCCATACGAAACCTTTTGTACTGGACTGATCTGTTCAGCGGTTTCAGGTTTAGGATTAAACGAAAACTTCCGGATGGTTTCTTTATCAGGAATATACGGGAATAAAATCCCTGATAAAGCTCCCCCTGTGGGACGTAAGTCATAACCCCCTGATCTATCAGATCCTTTAATAGGCTCTTCATTGCCAGGGATTTTGTTACATCTCTTGGAAGATTTGTCACCAAGTACCTTTCTAGGGGGAGATCTGAAAATTCTATACTGTAACCCTGGGCTAGCATATTCAGAATGTACTGGTTTTCTGTTATGCTTGCCCAATAGGGGAGAAAGTCTTGTAGTCTTCCCCCTACCTGTAACCGACTGTCATTGCGTCTTGCTGGCTGACGCAGGAGGATGGAAAAGGACATTTACTTTGCCCTTACCCCTCTGCCCTGACCAGTTTTTCTTTTTCTCTTGAGGCTTGTTCTGTTCCTGAGCCCTTTGAGGACGAAAAAACCGTTTGACTGGTTGTTTCTTCTTTTTGACAGGAAAGGATTTCTTTTTATCTGCAGTCCTGTCCAGAACTGAATCCAAATCAGGGCCGAACAATAAGTCTCCTAGAAAAGGGACCCCGCATAATTTGTTTTTAGATGCTGTGTCCCCTTGCCAAGTCTTTAGCCATAAAGCCCGTCTAACAGAATTAGCAAGGGCTGCCGCCTTAGCTGTCATCCTGATAGGCTACGGCTGCTGAGAGGGTAGAAAAGGAGTCAAGGATTTCTTGCTTAGGGGAATCTGCTATTATATGAGCTTTAAGCTGATTTACCCAATACTCCAAGTTCCTGGAGATGCAAGTAGTTGCCATTGCTGGCTTAAGGTTGCCCATAATGGATTGCCAAGTCCGCTTGAGCTGTTGATCCATTTTTTTATCCATGGGGTCTTTTAAGATCCCCATGTCCTCAAATGCTAGATCAGTAGATCTTGACACTTGAGAAAAGGCTGCATCAAGTTTTGGAACCTTATTCCAAAGAGCTGCTGGGTCTTCATCAAAAGGGAACCTTCTCTTATGAGCCCTAGAGAAAAATGGTTTCCCATCAGGGTCAGCCCATTCTTTTCTGATTGTTTCAGAAATCACTGCATGGACTGGAAAGGTACGGGACTTAGACTCACTAAGCCCTGCATACATCTTGTCATGTAAAGACACTTCCTTATGCTCTTCCTCAAGGCCTAGAGTAGCATAAATAGCCTTTAAAAGGCCATCCACCTGATCCAAAGACAATTTATACTTGGAAGACATATTTTCCAGCTCATCACCATCCTCATTCGATTCATTAGAATGGGATGGGGAAAGCCCTTCCCGGTTCAGAGGACCCATTTCTCCCTCCACTGCCGGGACTAACAGTGAGCCTAGAGAGGACTGTGAGGTAGTGGGCTGACTTGCAGATGGATAGGTGAGTGAGGATCTGAAGGATTGAATGGTAGCATCCAATTCCTTTTTAGCAGATGCGATTAGATCACTGCATGCGGAAGTGGTTTCTTCCCTCACCAAGGAGTCAATACATGCTTGACATAAAGCCTTTTTCCAGCCTTCATTTAACTTAATTTTGCATGAAGGACATTTCTTTCTAATCCCAGGGTCAGAGCTCTTGGCCTGCCATGATAAGGGAAAAAGAGAGAGAAAAAAAAAGACAAACCATCTTTTAGAGTCAGCCTGATTACTCAAGGTTGCTCACCACAGGTGCACAGTGAGAAAAGCTATCAGACTCATGTGCCCTGACAGGCCCCTCCGCCACCAGGGGGAAAAATACCCTCAAACTTCACTAACATTTAGAGAGAAGAGGGCTAGAGAGAGACCCTACAGTAAAGCTGAGCAGAAACTACAGTCTGCTCCTTACCTGGGCCTTGCTGGTGCCTGTGCCTGTTCCACTTGCTGCGGTTCCTGAATCCATGCTGAGGCAGCAGCGTGATGCCTGTGGCGAAAACGCCGGTTCCGGACTCCAATAGCACCTGTGCGCCGGACTGGAACCGGCAATAAATAGGCACCAGACCTATTCCTCCCTCCTCCCCCTGCGCTTCCGGCGGAAATGACGCCTGGCGCCTGCTCCATGGATGCCGCCCCACTTCCGGATACCTCACATCCGGCGGATGCAGTCCTCTGACTGCCCTTCCCAAGATGGCGGCGGCGTCAGGGAAAAAAAACATGTGCAGGCAAGAAAAAAAAACAAACAAAAATGCCTGACATGCCTGATGCCCCTGCCTGGGAGCAGCAATACCCGGAGCAGTCCTGGCTCTCCCCGAGCACTGACGAGGAAGAAGGAGCCCATCCACCCGGCACCCGTAAGCCTGTGGAAAATGGAAGGAATCGGCTCTCCTGAGGTAGGTAAAAAAATAGGGGAGTAGGGAGCCTGTTCTCTCAGGACAGAACCTTGAGAGCTCCAAACTCCCACATGTGTTCCCGCTGGAGGAAACACATAAACTGCTGATGATAAGTGGGAAGGAGCCTCCTTTTAAAGTTTGGTGGAGGTGTGTTTCCTGTCAAGTGGGTGGAGCCACGCTCTCAAGGTGCTGTCCTGAAAGACGTTAAGGGAAACATTTTTTTTCCTCAGTTTAGGCCGATACGTATTCTTCTACATATTTTTGGTAAAAAAAAAAAAAAACGCAATAAGCATTTATTGATTGGTTTGTGCAAAAAGTTATAGCGTTTACAAAATAGGGGATAGTTTTATGGCATTTTTATTATTAATTTTTTTTTACCAGTTTTGGCGGCGATCAGCGATTTTTATTGTGACTGCGACATTATGGCGGACACAATCGGACATTTTTGACACATTTTTGGGACCATTGTCATTTATACAGCAATCAGTGCTATAAAAATGCACCGATTCCTGTGTAAATGACACTGGCAGTGAAGGGGTTAACCACTAGGGGGCGGGGAGGGGTTAAGTGTGTCCTAGGGGAGTGATTCTAACTGTCAGGGGGATGGGCTGTGTGTGTGACGTCACTGATCTCTGCTCCCGATGACAGGGAGCAGAGATCGAGTGACACTGTCACTAGGCAGAACGAGGAGATGCTGTTTACAACGGCATCTCCCCGTTCGTCCTCTCTGTGAGACGATCGCGGGTATGCCCGCGGCGATCGAGTCCGCGGGACCCGCGACCCGACTCCCGGAGATCGCGGCAGGCGCACACACGGCTGCACGCGTGCGCGCACACAGCGGCGAATTCAAAGTAACGCACGGGTACGTTACTTTGCGCAGCCGTGCCATTCTGCCGATGTAAATGTACAAGAGCCGGTCGGGAACCGGTTAATTGCAATTTTAACCTGTGTGCGTCACCTTGTGTGTTTGTACCAAGGCCAAACATTCCATGTAAACTTTTCATCAAGGCCATTTGGGCGATTTCTGTTATCATTATGACTTAAAAATTGATAATAAATGGCTTCATATGGTCACTATCCTAAAAAAAAAAAAAAAACTTTTTTGCGCATCATCAGTCATATTTACAATATTATTGCCAAAATTTTATGATTTCTGTCAGGGTATGCAAACTTCTGAGCACAACTGCACTATAGCAAGTGGCACAAATCTAAAAAAATCCTGCAATATCATGGTGATAAACTCCCTGCTATCAATATCTGTGAAAATTAAATCAAGAGAGCTCTATAAACACTGTGCCATTACCTGCTATGAACATTTATTATATAACTATATGTGTTCTATGTACAAACAATTAAAGTGCAAATGAAAAAAAATACAGAAAAATCTAAAAATGCAAAGGGAAAAATGTGTATCAACACAATCAAAAAAATCAGAAGTGCGAAGAAATATAGTTCATTAATAAAGTGCATAGATCCGAGATTCATACCTGTTCCAAAAAATACATAGATAAAAAAAAAAAAAAAAAGTTTAATAAACTAGCATTTTTAAACTGCATTACGCTATGGAGATCTTTTTTCCTTCCCACTAAAAATCCTTTGCATCACTATCTGATTCAGGAGAGGGATTGAAAAGAGGGCACGTGAGGAACAGCAGAGTGGAGAGTGGACCTGCCTGACATATAACGGAGCACTTTCGCTGGTTTATAATTTGACCAGCCATGTTTTCTGGCTGTTCTGTTTTCTGTTACTTTTGGACATATGGTGAAGGAGCACATCGGGTGTATGTTTATATGAATAATATATTTTGGATCACGTATTGGTTCTTTATCTTGTCTTTGAAGTGAATGGCAATCTCTTGGGCAGTGAGTTAGTGGGTAGAGGGGGTGGGGGACGAAGTATAGAGTTAAAGGTTGAGAAGAGCCGACGGGGACTAGATGACAAGGTATTAACCACTTGACCACTGGGCACTTAAACCCCCTTCCTAACCAGACCAATTTTCAGCTTTTGGTGCTCTCACATTTTGAATTACAATTACTCAGTCATGCAACACTGTATCTATATGAAATTTTTGTCCTTTTTTTCACACAAATTTCTTTTGGTGGTATTTAATCACCGCTGGGTTCTTTATTTTTTGCGCTATAAAAGAAAAAAGACTGAAAAATCTGTAAAAAAAATACATTTTTCTTCATTTCTGTTATAATATTTTGCAAATTAGTAATTTTTCTTCATATATTTTGGCCAAAATTTATACCGCTACATATCTTTGGTAAAAATAACCCAAATCGGTGTATATCATTTGGTCTTTGTGAAAGTTATAGCATCCACAATCTATGGTGCCAATCTCTGAAAATTGATCACACCTGAAGTACTGACGGCCTATCTAATTTCTTGAGACCCTAACATGCCAGAAAAGTACAAATACCCCCCAAATGATCCCCTTTTGGAAAGAAGACATTCCAAGGTATTTAGAAAGATGCATGGTGAGTTTTTTGAAGTTGTCATTTTTTCCCACAATTCTTTGCAAAATCAAGTTTGTTTTTTTTTACTTTTTTTTTTCCCACAAAATTGTCATATTAGCAAGTTATTTCACACACAGCATATGCATACCACAATTTTCACCCCAACAACACATTCTGCTATTACTCCCGAGTACGGCGATACCACATGTGTGAGACTCTTACACAGCGTGGCCACATACAGAGGCCCAACATGCAGAGGAGCACCTTCAGGCGTTCTGGAGTGCCCAGGCCAATTCTGACATTTCTCTCCTACATGTAAAAATCATCATTTATTAGCTAGAAAATTACATAGAACCCCAAAACATTATATATGTTTTTTTAGCAAAGACCCTAGAGAATACAATGGCGGTCGTTGCAACTTTTTATCTCGCACGGTATTTGCGCATCAATTTTTTTTTTTTACAAAAACCAAAACAGTAAAGTTAGCCCAATGTTTTTGCATAATGTGAAAGATGAAGTTACGCCGAGTAAATAGATACCAAACTTGTCACCTTTCAAAATTGCACGTGCTTGTGGAATGGCGCCAAACTTTGCTACTCAAAAATCCCCATAGGCGACGCTTTAAAATTTTTTACTGGTTACATGTTTTGAGTTACAGAGGAGGTCTAGGGCTAAAGTTATTGCTCTCGCTCTACCGATCGCAGCGATGCCTCACATGTGTGGTTTGAACACCGTTTTCATATGTGGGCGGGACTTATGTATGCGTTCGCTTCTGCATGCGAGCACACAGGGACAGGGGCGCTTTAACATTTTTTTTTTATTTTTTTTTATTGTTCATTTTACTTTATTTATTTTAGTTTAATGCTTTTTTCCAAAAAAAAAAAAATTTTTGACCACTTTTATTCCTATTACAAGGAATGTAAACATCCCTTGTAATAGGAATATGGCATGACAGGTCCTCTTTACAGTGAGATATGGGGTCAATAAGACCCCACATCTCACCTCTAGGCTGGGAAGCCTGAAATTAAAAAAAAAAAAAAAAACGATCCTGGCTTCGATCGTAGCGGTGAGTCGGTAGAAGCGCGGGAGGGGGGGACATCCCCTCTCGCCTCCCGTAAGAACGATCAAGCAATGGAACAGCCACTATGATCGTTCTTATGATGTAGGGAATCGCCGGCTGAAAAAGCTGATATCTGAATGATGCCTGTAGCTGCAGGCATCATTCAGATATCCCCGCACAAAGTCAAGGACGTTGTATGACGGCCGGCGGGGGGGGGAAGTGGTTAAAACGCATTTTTTTTTTTTAACACAAAGTTGTCCATTTATACAATATTTCTACCACATAACATGTACATACCAAAAATGACACCCCAAAATAGATTCTCCTACTCTTCCCGAGTACGGCATTACCACATGTGTGAGACTTCCACAGCCTGGCCACATACAGAGGCCGAGTACAGCCGAGTATGGCTCAGCATGGCAGGGTATGGCTGGGTATGGCGGAGTATGGCGGGGTATGGCAGAGTATGGCGGGGTATGGCAGAGTATGGCAGAGTATGGCAGAGTATGGCGGGGTATGGCAGAGTATGGCGGGGTATGGCAGAGTATGGCGGGGTATAGCAGAGTATGGCGGGGTATGGCAGAGTATGGCGGGGTATGGCAGAGTATGGCGGGGTATGGCAGAGTATGGCGGGGTATGGCAGAGTATGGCGGGGTATGGCAGAGTATGGCGGGGTATGGCAGGGTATGGCGGGGTATGGCAGGGTATGGCAGAGTATGGCGGGGTATGGCAGAGTATGGCGGGGTATGGCAGAGTATGGCGGGGTATGGCAGAGTATGGCGGGGTATGGCAGGGTATGGCAGGGTATGGCGGGGTATGGCAGGGTATGGCGGGGTATGGCAGAGTATGGCGGGGTATGGCGGGGTATGGCAGGGTATGGCGGGGTATGGCGGAGTATGGCGGGGTATGGCAGAGTATGGCGGGGTATGGCAGAGTATGGCAGAGTATGGCGGGGTATGGCAGAGTATGGCGGGGTATGGCAGGGTATGGCGGGGTATGGCGGAGTATGGCGGGGTATGGCAGAGTATGGCGGGGTATGGCAGAGTATGGCAGAGTATGGCGGGGTATGGCAGAGTATGGCGGGGTATGGCAGAGTATGGCAGAGTATGGCGGGGTATGGCAGAGTATGGCGGGGTATGGCAGAGTATGGCAGAGTATGGCAGGGTATGGCAGAGTATGGCGGGGTATGGCAGAGTATGGCGGGGTATGGCAGAGTATGGCGGGGTATGGCAGAGTATGGCGGGGTATGGCAGGGTATGGCGGGGTATGGCAGGGTATGGCGGGGTATGGCAGAGTATGGCGGGGTATGGCAGGGTATGGCAGGGTATGGCAGAGTATGGCGGGGTATGGCAGAGTATGGCGGGGTATGGCAGGGTATGGCAGAGTATGGCGGGGTATGGCAGGGTATGGCAGAGTATGGCGGGGTATGGCAGAGTATGGCGGGGTATGGCAGAGTATGGCAGAGTATGGCGGGGTATGGCAGGGTATGGCAGAGTATGGCGGGGTATGGCAGAGTATGGCGGGGTATGGCAGAGTATGGCGTGGTATTGCGGAGTATGGCGGGGTATTGCGGAGTATGGCGGGGTACTGCGGGGTATGGCGGAGTATGGAGGGGTACTGCCGGGTATTGCGGAGTATGGCGGGGTATTGCGGGGTATTCCAGGGTAATGTGGGGCATTGCAGAGTATTGCACAGCATTGCAGAGTAGTGGGGATAGCTGAGCATGGATGGATGGATGGCTGGATGTCACTGTGCAGCGCTGTGGGCACTACACATCCAGCCCACAGCGCTGCAGCCATCCATCCCCCTCTCCGCTCACAGGTGTACCGATCGGTACACAGGAGGGGAGGAGAGGGGGAGGAGAGGAACTGGCGTCATCAGATGACGCCGGTCTGTTTACATGTGATCGCGCCGTCATTTGACGGCGCGATCACTTGGTAAACGGCCGCGATCAGGAAGTGGAGGAAGTGGAGACAGATCTCCTATCACAATTTGGATTAGCAGCAAGGATGGGAAGTGTTATCATAATGGGGGATTTTAATTATCCAGACATAGACTGGGCGGAGGGAACCGCGCATTCATGTAAGGCTCGCCAGTTCCTTAATGTCTTGCAGGACAATTTTATGGGTCAGATGGTAGACGCACCAACTAGAAATAAAACATTACTGGATCTACTGATTACCAACAATACAGACCTGATCACGGATGTGGAAATACGGGGCAATTTAGGTAACAGCGATCACAAGTCAATTAGTTTCAGTATAAATCACACAAATAGGAAACATAAAGGGAATAGAAAGACACTGAATTTCCAAAGAGCCAACTTCCCTAAACTACAAACCTTGCTAAAAGGCATAAATTGGGATAAAATATTAGGAACAAAGAATACGGAGGAGAGATGGTTTGCTTTAAGAGCATATTAAATAAGGGCATTAGCCAATGTATCCAATTGGGTAATAAATTTAAAAAAGCGAACAAAAGTCCTGGATGGCTTAACTCCAATGTAAAAATGCATATAAAAGCAAAGGAGAAGGCCTTCAAAAAATACAAGGTTGAGGGATCATCCTCAGAATTTATAAAGAATGCAACAAGAAATGTAAGGGTGCAATTAGGACGGCTAAGATAGAACATGAAAGACACATAGCGGAGGAAAGCAAAAAAAAATCCCAAGAAATTCTTTAAAGTGGATATAAACCCAATGTCATCCTTTCTAAACTACTGCCATAGGGGTTATCTATAAGGATATACATGCCTCCTGCGTGTATCTTTACCTGTCAAATGTCTCCCCTCTGTCTGTTATGAGACCCAAAAAACTGCATATTCTGTAGGTGGGTCTGTTGTCTGGAGCTCGATGGGTGGAGGCGTGATGTCAGTAGACTCCCCGCCCACCTCTACACTCCCCTTGTCAATATGCATTTCTCCTGTGTATTTCTAACACTGAACTTCTGCTATGATCTCTAACATCCAGTGAAAAGACAGGAAAGTAACCACATGACTTCAGCATGCCAAATAATGCTGAGGTGTGGAACAGCCAATCCTTGCAGAGCTGCTGAAGAAAGGAGTGGGAGGGAATTAAAAAATACTGCATGTCTCTTAGGCTAATGCACAAGAGATCTAAATCACCTGTCACTCACAGCAAGGGGGAGGATTTGACAAAGTTTTTCTCAGTTTGTCAAGATTTATCTCACTGAACAATAAAAGAGGATTGCTCAGAGATGGATTAACTCTGTGTGGCAAGACTGGGCTCAAATGATAGGAAATCTTATACTCTACAGTACGATAAAAAAAAATATTTCAGGTTTACATCCACTTTAAGTATGTAAACAGTAAAAAATGGAGAATATAATAAAAACCCAAGATAGAGTCAAAGCTGCGCTCAGATTTAAAACCACAAACAGACAGTTGTGAAAGGGAAAAAAGCTGCCAGCACCTACAAAAGTCCCGTATCTGACTCCTAAAGTATGATAAACAACAAAAGTGCAGCGACTGATTGATATGATGTCACTTGGTGGGTTCTCATTTATATCTCTTCATATGTCACATTTATATATATAGCGCAGTAAAAAATGGAGGACAGACCATATTGGCCCCATAAAGAATGAGGAAGGACATCTGGTTACAAAGGATGGGGAGATGGCAAGGTATTGAATTTATTCTTCTTCTCAGTCTTCACGAGTGAATCGGGGGGCTTCAGTAACCAAAACTGCAGTGTTTATCCTCATGACACAACACAGGAAGCACCTCCATGGTTAACAGAGTACAGAATAAAAATTAAACTTGAGAAACTTAACATTAATAAATCACCGGGACCAGATGGCTTGCATCCGAGGGTACTTAGGGAACTCAGTCAAGTGATTGCCAGACCGTTGTTCCTAATTTTTACAGACAGTCTACTGACTGGAAAGGTACCAGCTGATTGGAAAAAAGCCAATGTAGCACCAATATTTAAAAAGGGCCCAAAATACATCCCTGGTAATTACAGACCAGTTAGCCTAACATCAATAGTATGTAAACTCTTGGAGGGGATGATAAGGGACTATATACAAGATTTTAGTAATGAGAACGGTATTATTAGCAGTAATCAGCATGGATTCATAAAGAATCGTTCTTGCCAAACCAATCTACTAACCTTCTATGAGGAGGTGAGTTGCCATCTAGATAAAGAAAGGCCCGTAGACGTGGTGCATCTGGATTTTGCAAAAGCATTTGACACAGTTCCCCATAAACCTTTACTGTACAAAGTAAGGTCCGTTGGCATGGACCATAGGGTAAGTACATGGATTGAAAACTGGCTACAAGGGCGAGTTCAGAGGGTGGTGATAAATGGGGAGTACTCGGAATGGTCAGGGGTGGGTAGTGGGGTTCCCCAGGGTTCTGTGCTGGGACCAGTCCTATTTAATTTGTTCATAAACGACCTGGAGGACGGGATAAACAGTTCAATCTCTGTATTTGCAGACGATACTAAGCTAAGCAGGGCAATAACTTCTCCGCAGGATGTGGAAACCTTGCAAAAAGATCTGAACAAATTAATGGGGTGGGCAACTACATGGCAAATGAGGTTCAAGGTAGAAAAATTTAAAATAATGCATTTGGGTGGCAAAAATATGAATGCAATCTATACATTAGGAGGAGAACCTCTGGGGGAATCTAGGATGGAAAAGGACCTGGGGGTCCTAGTAGATGATAGGCTCAGCAATGGCATGCAATGCCAAGCTGCTGCTAACAAAGCAAACAGAATATTGGCATGCATTAAAAAGGGGCTCAACTCCAGAGATAAAACGATAATTCGAGCGAGTACAAAGAAGGGCAACAAAGCTAATAAAGGGCCTGAAGGATCTTAGTTATGAGGAAAGGTTGCGAGCACTGAACTTATTCTCTCTGGACAAGAGACGCTTGAGAGGGGATATGATTTCAATATACAAATACCGTACTGGTGACCCTACAATAGAAATAAACTCTCTTCTGCAAAAAAGTTTTAACAAGACTCATGGCCACTCATTAAAATTAGAAGAAAAGAGGTTTAACCTTAAACTACGTAGAGGGTTCTTTACTGTAAGAGTGGCAAGGATGTGGAATTCCCTTCCACGGGCGGTGGTCTCAGCGGGGAGCATCGATAGCTTCAAGAAACTATTAGACAAGCACCTGAATGACCGCAACATACAGGGATATACAATGTAATACTGACACATAATCACACATAGGTTGGACTTGATGGACTTGTGTCTTTTTTCAACCTCACCTACTATGTAACTATGTAAGCACCAAATGACTAGAGAGACTCTAACATCAAACCACCAGGGGAATAGGTCAGGCATTACCCAGAAATGTAAAAAGACTCTCCATAGTGTAAAATGTACCAAATAGATTTATTACACTTAAAAATTGCACTTACAGAAAATGATGATTAAAAACGATCAAGAAAACAGCCGGCCAGCTTGCGAACACCCGTCCACTGAGTTACAGTGCGATGATATCAGCACGTCATACCTCCCTACGTGTTTTGTCACAATCTGTCGTCATCTCGGGGACAACTATCAGCGTCTACTATTGAAAAACATGCACACTCACACACCACAGGTTGAACTGGATGGACTGGTGCCTTTTTTCCTTGTCAAAAGAAGTTTATTGAGTATACAATATTATAAAGATACATAAAGTATGTTTACAAGGATCTATAAAGTAAGCTCATTGTTTTACAGTAGGGTTTATATAGGTAAATATCATGAAATTTCAAATATTAAACCTTGGGTTCACATAAACCTAAATTAAAGATATATATCATTTCCTTAGTTACTTTTGTAGGTATTTAAATGATTTATACCTACTATAGATATTGTTTACAGGTAGAGTGTATATAGGTCAAATAAATTCTGATAATGAGCTTTAATCGTAAGGTGGAGAAAAGGAAAGAGAAAGAAGAAAAAGGGTAGAAAGGCAGATGTATGGTCCACAAGGTTGTCCCGCTCGTCAGTTTATTATTCTTTTTAGTTCTCTTTGAAGCCTTAGAATGGGTGTCTCTGTAAGTCATTTAATCTGTTACCATGGCAACAGGACAGAGTCATTGAAATTTGACAGGAACTGTTGTTTTATCCAAGGATGCCAAAGTTTTTCAAATTTTGGAATTTGATTTTGATCGATGGCTACCATCTTAGCATGGGACATTGTATTATTCATTCTGTGAATTGTTTCTGCTAGTACCAATGTAGGAGATTTCCATGCCTTGGCCACTGTTTGTTTTGCAGCCGTTATTAGTTGGATCATAAGTTTGAATTCAGAGAATGTTAACCATTCCGGTTTTAGATTAAGTAAAGTTATATATGGATCTGGTTGTATTATTTTTTTAAATATTTTAGATGCAATCACGAAGACTTCCTTCCAGAAGGTTTGGATTACTGGGCACGTCCACCATATGTGTAAATGTGTGCCTATTTCTGGGCATCCTCGAAAACAAAGAGCTGAGGTATTAGGTGAATATTTTGCCACTCTAGCAGGTACAAGGTACCAGCGAGTTAGGACTTTATAATTTGTCTCCAGTGCTAAGATGTTGGGTGAAGATGACTTAGCTGTGAGCCATATGTTAGACCAGTCCGTGTCTTCTAAAGTTCGTCCCAGGTCCTCCTCCCACCTCTGAACGTAAGAGGGTCTATTAAGATTTACTACTCCATATAATTGATTATAAAGTGATGAAATTGTACCTTTAGTAAATGGATCTTTTGTACAGATTGATTCAAAAATGGATAATTGGGATAATGGTGTATCCCCCTTTAGGAATGGTGTATAGAAATTTTTGATTTGGAGATATCTAAATATCTCAGAGTTTGGTAGATCATATTTTTCTCTAAGCGATGGGAATGAAAGGAATGATTTAGATGCTATGAAGTCATTTAGTGTCTGAATGCCTGATGTTGTCCAAGCTTTAAAAGAATTTGGGTAGATCCATGCCGGATAAAAGGCCGAATTTCTGATAAAAGAAAGGAGAGGATTGTGTGGAGATTGTAACTGATATTTGGTTTTTAGTTTATCCCAGAGAGATAAGAAGTGTTTAGTTATGGGATTATGAATTTTAAAGCGGTCTTTAGGATCAAGCCATAACAAGTTTGATATTAATAGAGGGTCATTTTCTGAAGCCTCTATAAATACCCATAATGGGATTTCCTGTTTTGCATGGTATTTGGACAGACTGGCCAAATGTGCTGCTTTGTAGTAGTTAGTAAAATTAGGGTCTCCGAGGCCTCCTTTATTTTTGGGAAGATGTAGTGTGTGTATAGGTATACGTGGTTTAGAAGAGCCCCATATAAACGAAGTTGCTCTTTTTTGTACTATTCTCAAAAAATAGGAAGGAATTGGAATAGGGAGGACTCTGAATAGATAAAGCAATTTGGGTAGAATAGTCATTTTGATTGCATTAATCTTCCCTATCCAGGATAAAGGAAGTTGCGACCATTGTTTTATTAGATTTGTGATCTGTCTTAATACAGGAGGATAATTGGTTGAGAATAAGAATGAGATGCTGTTAAATGAATTCCGAGATATGGGATTGATTTTTCTGCCCATGTGAATGGGAGTGCAGCCCTAGCCGGGATCAATTCCATGTTTGTGAGCGAAATATTAAGCACTAGGCATTTCTTAGGATTAATCATAAGGCCGGATAGGGCTGCAAATCCATCAAGAGCTGGTATTAAGTTAGGACCAGAGACCTGTGGTGATGATAGAAAAAGTAATATATCGTCTGCAAATATACATAATTTGTGTGTAATACCTCCTACTTCAATGCCAGTTATAGTTTGGTTTGTTCTGATGTATTGGGCCATGGGTTCGAGTATAAGGGCAAATAATAAGGGAGATAATGGGCAACCCTGTCGGGTACCTCTTTCGATATTAAAGGCATCAGATTTGTATCCAGCATATTTTATATAGGCTTTGGGTTTATTATATAATGCTTTGATCCATGTTAAAAAGTGGGGTCCAAAACCCCATTTTTGTAATGAATATTGCATATATTGCCAGGATACTGTGTCAAATGCTCTCTTAATATCGAGAGATAGAAAACATAAAAGGGATTTTCCGTTTTTTAGCAATATGTGCCAATAACACTGCCCTGCGTATATTATCGCCTGCCTGTCTATTTGGCATGAAGCCTACTTGATCTCTATGTATTAATTTTCCTATAATGCTATTGAGGCGTTTTGCTATTATTTTTGCTAATAATTTAATATCAAGGTTTAACAGAGAGATAGGCCGATAATTCACACAGGAAGTATCATCAGAAAGGGGTTTTGGGATCATACAAACAATTGCCATTAGTGTTTCTTGCCGAAAAGAATGTCCTTCTAGAAGTTTGTTAAAAGTTTCAATGAGAATGGGAGAGAGTATTTCTGAGAATGTTTTATAGTATAAAGCCGAGTAGCCGTCTGAGCCTGGTCTTTTGTTAAGTTTTAGGTCTTTTATGGCGTTAGCAACTTCATCTATAGTTATAGGCTCATCCAAACTGCTTTTTTGATTCTGAGACAACTCAGGTAAGGTTATTTTTGAGAAGAAGGATTCAGCCTCTGTAGGATTAAATTCATTGTTTGTCTTGTATAAAGTTGCGAGATGTGAGTGAAATTTATGGACTATTTTAACTGGATTACAAGTATAAACATTTTTTGATAATTTCAAACGTATTGGTTTGAAAGATTTGTTAGTTGAATTTAATGCCCGAGCCAAATATGTACCTGGTTTGTTTGTATTCATGTAGAAATTGTGTTTGGAGCGTTTGAGGGATTTATCAACTGACTCAGTGAGAAATAGATCGCATTCCAATCTAGATTTCTCCAGATGAGATTTTGTACTCTGAGATGGATTATCTTGGAGTGATATGTAGGCTGCATTAAAATTGAGTTCTAGTTTGTTTGCTAGATTTTTGCGTTCCCGTTTAAATAGTGCCATTTGTCTTTGTATTGTACCACGCAAGACAGGCTTATGAGCTTCCCACAGTATTATTGGGGAAATGTCTGTTGTATTGTTAATTGATATGTATTCCTTTAAAGCTTGTTCAATGGCCATCTGATGTAGTGGGTGTTTGAGCATTATGTCCGGTAAGTACCACATTGGGTCATGCGCTTTTGGTATGGCTGAGGCTATAGTAGTGTATACTGCATTATGGTCAGACCACGGAATTGGAATTATATCTGATGCAATAATTTCTGGTATCATTCCTATTGTTAGAAAAATATGATCTATTCTGGTGAAGGTTTGATGAGGGTGCGAGAAATAAGTGAATTTCTTTTTCATTGGGTTACTTTCTCTCCACGAATCTACCAGATTGTATTTGGAAAGAAGTTGAGAAAAAGGTAATCTAGAGGTTATTTTGGATGGTGTAAAAGGTGATTTATCTAGAAATGGGAGGAGGACCTGGTTCGAATCCCCGCACATTATCACTGTTCCTATTTTGTGTGTATTAATCACTTGTAATATATGTGAGAGGAATGGTGTAGGTTGTTTGTTAGGAGCGTAGTAGGAAATCACCGTGATTGCTGTATCCATTATATAACCCATGAGTATCAGGTATCTACCTTCTGGGTCTTTAATTTCTGATGATAAGGTGAATGGTGTGGATCGGTGAAATGCAATTAGAGTACCCCTTTGTTTGGTACAGGCAGAAGCCGTGTAAATTTGTTGATAAAAAGGAGAAATATATTTTGGAGTAGAATCTTTGGTGAAGTGTGTTTCTTGGAGGCATACTATGTGAGCCTTCTTGTTATGGAAAGTACGGAAGGCTTTGGTCCTTTTTTGAGGGACATTTATTCCCTGAACATTCAGGGAAAGTATATTCAGTGGTGCCATGGCAACAGATCAAATAGTTTTGACTTACTTTTTGTTATGCAGAGCTGACTGCGCAGATCAACCTGTGTGGACTGAAGAGATGAAAAGATAGAAAAGAAACCAGTGAATTCTGGAGTAAAGAGTAAACAAAAAACATATGAGATTAGATGATACATTGTATAAATTATTTTTTGCAAGTAATCACAATTTACCCGTGAAAGAGAATAAATATCTCTCTCAGGGGAATAAGTGCCTTCGTCACACTCCCACATAATATGGTTGGGAGAATGAGGAGGGCTAATGGGGGTACACGGATCTTCCGCTTACAGGAGAGAAGTGCTATGTCAAAAGACATCAAAATGATGATTCATTAAGTGGAGTGCAGAATATAGTTTTTGTTGAAATTATTTATTCCAGGGTGGTTGTATATAGTTAGTCTTGCCCTAGGCTAAATAATTCAGTTAGAAAGGTACTGTTAATAACTTTGGTATTGATGAAGATAGTTTGAATTATTTTGGGATTTTAACCCTTTTAGAGTAAACAATTACATATTTTATTCATATGTAACTGTTTAGATATGTTAACTCATAAAATTGAGGTTGTATTGCTTCAGATTAGAATAAACAAAAACATAGTTCTAGGAACTAGTTAGGTAATAATATATTTGTTTTAAGAAAAGAAAGAAAAAGCTGGATTATTGAACATATTTGTCCTAAAAAGTAATAAATCTACTGTTATTACCTGAAAATATATAACTGAACAAGAATTTCCTTATTTCACTTATATATTCTAAGGATATATGAATCAGAAGTAATAAGAAATATAACTGGAATGTAACATGATCCCACACAGTGTGTGACTATCAGAATGCAGTTACATTCAGTTATAAATACAGGTTTTTTTATAGAGAACCATCTCTTAGTATAATAAATGAAGAGATATCAGGAATTAGGATGTCAGTCCATTGAATCTTCTTGGTCCATGGATGATGTGGCATAACGGCCTCTTTTGTGAGAATGATGATTCCCATTTTGTTCTGAAATTTTCTGGGTGCTGCCTGAAGGTGAAGATGATGCCATTCTTCTGCGTGTGGGAGAGTTGCTGCTTGTGGGTTCTGTCAGATTTAATTTTAAAAGGGTTTGTTGTAGTTCATCTGCTGATCTGCTTCTGTAAATTGTACCTTGGTAGTTAAATCTGACTGAAAAGGGTAAGCCCCATTGATACATAATGTTGTGGCGTTGCAGTTCCATTAGTTGGGGTTTCATGGATCGTCTTTTAGTAATAGTAAGTTGGGATAGGTCAGCAAAAATGTGATAATTGTGTCCTTGAAAAATAAGTTCCTTTTTTTCTCTTGCAGCAATTAGTATTTGTTCTTTCGTTCTGTAATAATGAAATTTTGTGATTATATCACGTGGGGGTCCATCTTTCTTTTTGGCTGTGAGGGCTCTGTGTACTCTGTCCAGTTCTAAACGTTCAATAGGGATATCTGGCTTTAATTCTTGTAATAGAGCAGTAATAGTAGATTGCAGGTCTGTCACAGTTTCAGGTATTCCCCTTATGCGCAAGTTTGAACGTCTGGCTCTATTTTCGTAATCTTCAAGCTTAGTTTGAAGTATTAAATTCTCTTCTTTTAATTGTTCCAATTCTGTTATATTTTCTTGGGTTGTAATTTCAATTTTATCCATTTTTATTTCTAAGGTTGCGGTGCGGTTTCCCAGCTCTCTTATTTCTTTGGTTAGGCTGTTTGTTATTTGGTCTGAGGTTTGTTTTAAAGCCTTATGAAGCATCTTTTCAAATTGTAATAATATTACTGGGGATGCTGAGGAGGCTTGTGGAGAAGTTTGTGAGAGGATTTGTTCTGTATCTGACTCAAATGGAGAGTCTTGCTGTGACATTTTCTGTCTGTGAGAGCGTCCTGATGCTGTATATTGTGAGGTGACTGGAGCTGCTTTAGTTGCAGTGAGTGCCTGTGAGCTCTTTGTGAGGTGATTTTTATTTCTGCCACGGCTTCCTCCCAGTACCACATTTCCTGCTCAAACTTTCACAGTTTGTTCCCTGGGGTAAAAAGGTTCAAATGGATACCTTTTGAGCCTGCAGGCTCCGCTTTGTCCTTCTCTTCTCTCCTCAGCGGTGCGGAGCTCTAACAATGCATGTCTGCTCCGCTAGGCTCCGCCCATGCACCCCGGACTGGTGCCTTTTTTCAACCTTACCGACTTATTTAGCAAAAAGTTACAAACCCAGTGGTCATTAACCAGTTCCCGACCGGCTCACGTCTTTTTACTGTGGTACAATGGCACCACTGCGCGAACTCCCGTCTGATCCCTGCGAACGCTAACAGTTTTTTTGGTAGCATGGAAGCAGGCTCTGACAATCGGGTACTCTTTTTGCCTATGAGTTTAACTAGTTGTACCAGTAAATTTAGAGGCCAAAATGTCCAAATCTAAGGTACACTAGTGAAGAGGCCTACACGTTACTGAGCCTGACAGATGAGAGTGAAGAGGAAGTCACCCATCTGTCAGATTCAGGCTCAGAATACGATCCCGTAGACAGCAGCGGCACTCTGACACTCTGATGACGAAGTAGTGGACCCTGCTAAGGTCAGGCGTACCCGACCCCGTTCTTCTTCTGTTGCTGAGGTGCAAGAACCGCAGGGCTCTCGTATGGAGCAGAGAGTCAGTACTAGTGCCGCTCATCCTTATGGTGAACTGGCAAGCACCAGCGGCCTAGTGCATCCTGGTAGTACATCCAGCACTGCAGTAACACTTTGTCACGTACCTGATCGGAGTCTGAAGTGACGAGGTCGGCCTCCCTTGTATCTCCAACCCGGGTCCCGCTGAGAGTGGGAACAGAGGGACCCCAAGGAAAGGAGGAACACGAGTGCCTGTAGAAGTAACCCAGGAATCTTGAGGCAGATGATGCGACTTTAGGTAGGCAGGAAGTTGCAGCAGATCGCAGGAGCCGAGATGCAGGAACTTGACAGGCAGCTTGGAGCCAGACAGGAGACAGGAACGGAGTCACAGGAATAGCCGGGTTCGGAAGCAGGCGGACAGCAAGGTACCAAATCATCAGGCAGAAGCAGAGTCAACGTAGGAAGCCAAAGTCAGGAACCAGTGAATCAGGATATGGGAGAGTCCAGAGACAAGGTCAGGGGAGCCAAGGTTCAGCAACGGATATCGAGCAGGCAGGTAACACAGGATACAGATACAGGAACAGCTGAAGATCAGTCAGCACCTGTCACAGTCAGTGTGTCCTTTAAATAGGCCGTCTGGCGCCAAAGGGCCGCGCGGGCGCGCCCATTCCTTTGCGCACGCGCATTGGCACGTCTGCGATCCGAAGCGACCTTCCCGAACGCATGCGTGCGTAGAGTCCTTTACGAACGAGTGTACCCGCGAGTGAACCCGGGACGTAACAGTTCTCTTACATTGCCCCCTCCTTACGGGCAGCCTCCGGATGCCCCTCAGGGGCTTCTTCTCTGGATGGTGCTGAAAAAATGTTCGTACCTTTTGCGGGGCATGTACGTTAGAAGCTGGTTCCCAGGAATTGTCTTCAGGGCCGTAGCCCTTCCATTTAATCAGAAACTGTGTTAGGCCATTCCTGGTTCTGCAGTCGAGAACGGCTTCTACCTCAAATTCTTCACTGCCCTCAACGAGCAGTGGAGGAGGGTTTTCTGGATCCCGGTTAGAAAAGGGATTGGGTACTGATGTCTTCAACAAAGAAATATGAAAAACAGGGTGAATTTTGAGATTCTTTGGTAGGATAAGTTCAAAGGCCACAGAGTTGATCCTCCTTTTTACAGCAAAGGGCCCCAGGTATTTTGGACCAAGTTTCTTGGAGGGACACTTCAGTTTTAAATTAGCAGTGGATAGCCAAACCTTGTCTCCTGGATTCAGATTCAAGTTACCCCTCCTTTTCCTGTCAAAAAATCTTTTGTTATTAGCCTGGGCCTTAGAGATGGTGTCCTGAAGCACTTTATTATTGGAGATGAACCAACTCAGTCTGTCTTGAACAGCAGGCACAGCAGAATCCACGGGTAATTCAGGCAAAAAGGAAGGGTGATATCCATAATTGGCGAAAAAGGGGGTTTGCTTGGTAGCAGAGTGGATGGAATTATTGTATGCAAATTCCGCTAGCGGAAGCAGAGGTGACCAATCGTCCTGTGAAAAAGAGGAGAAGCAACGCAAATATTGCTCCAGCGTCTGGTTGGTTCTCTCCGTCTGTCCATTAGTTTGAGGATGGTAGGCAGAGGACAGACGGAGCTCGATGTTCAAGACTTCACAGAGAGATCTCCAGAATCTGGACGTGAACTGTACCCCTCGATCAGAAGTGATATTATCGGGAATACCATGTAGTCTCACTATCTCTCGGATGAACATGGAAGCAGTCTCAGTGTCACGTACCTGGTGGGTTGTGAGCCTGACGTGCACAGAAGGACCTCCCTTACAGCTCCCACTCCTGTTCCTCTGGAATGGAGACAGAAGGCCAGGAGTGAGGAGTGGTATGGGTGCCTGGCAGGATCGACAGTCACCGGAAGTTCAGGAATGGTGACACCCTCTGGGTCCAGAAGCTGAAGAGGATGCTGGATCGCAGAGAGGTCCCGGAGTCACAGCAGATAAGGAAGCAGGTAAGTAAGCAGGTAAGTAAGCAGGACTGGAACCAGGAACAAAGCAGCAGGTAGTAGCCTGGAACGCTGGACTGGAACCTGGAACAAGCAGCAGGTAGTAGCCTGGAACACTGGACTGGAACCTGGAACAAGGCAGCAGGTAGTAGCCTGGAACACTGGACTGGAACCTGGAACAAGGCAGCAGGTAGTAGCCTGGAACGCTGGACTGGAACCAGGAACAAGGCAGCAGGTAGTAGACTGGAACGCTGGACTGGAACCAGGAACAAGGCAGCAGGTAGTAGACTGGAACGCTGGACTGGAACCAGGAACAAGGCAGCAGGTAGTAGACTGGAACGCTGGACTGGAACCAGGAACATGCAGCAGGTAGTAGACTGGAACGCTGGATGCAAGTGTCAGACTGAAGGGTGGTCAAACAAGCCGGAGGTCGGTATCGGTCGATCAGCAGAGGTACCAGGGACAACACAGAGGGATGGTCAGGCAAGCCAAGAGGGTCTGGTGCAGGCGGATAGCAGGATGGTCTAACAGGAAGCCGGGTCAGATAGCAGAGTACACAGATCAGATCAGGTTAAGGCACACGGAACGCTGTAGAGCAGACAGCGGGGATGGAGTGTGACAGGCCGGTTTAAATAGCCCGCCTGGCACTAGCGGGAGTGCGCGCGCGCGTGCCCGTGCGTGACAGCACCCGTGCACGAGTGCGCATGCGCAGTGGAACCCGCGGCCGTGTCCCCCTGCGTCTGGATCGCTGATTATTGGCAGGATCTTCATGACATTGCCCCCCCCCAAGGGGCAGCCTCCGGATGCCCCTTTGAAGGAATTTCTCCGGATGGGCTCTTTTAAAAGATTGTAAAAGATTTTTAGCATGAATATTATCCTCGGGTTCCCAAGAATTTTCTTCTGGGCCGAACCCTCTCCATTTTATCAAAAATTGATTTTGGTTGCCTCTTCTCCTATGGTCCATGATAGCCTCCACCTCGAATTCTTCCTCCCCATCCACCAAAATTGGATCAGGAGGATCCGTACTTCGGCCTGGAAATGGGTTAGAAACAGAAGGTTTGAGTAGAGACACATGAAATACTGGATGCACTTTTAATGACTCCGGAAGTTCAAGTTCGTATGCCACCTCATTAATCCTTCGCTTAACAGGGAATGGGCCAAGGAACTTGGGACCCAATTTCCTTGATGGACAGACCATCCTGAGATTTACTGTAGATAACCATACCTGGTCCCCGGGTGTAAGTAACAGCTCACCTCGTCTCTTCTTATCAAAAGTTGCTTTATTATACTCCTGGGTCCTGGTCATGGTCTCCTGCAAAACTTGATTGTTGGAAGTGAAGAAGTCCAGCCTCTCCTGAACTGCGGGTACTGTGCACTCTGGAAGAGAATTAGGCAGAAAAGAAGGGTGGTAACCATAATTTGCAAAAAATGGGGTTTGTTTGATAGCGGAATGAATAGAGTTGTTGTAGGCAAATTCGGCCAATGGAAGAACAGAAATCCAATCATCCTGGGCAAATGAAGAAAAACAGCGTAAATATTGTTCAAGAGTCTGGTTTGTTCTTTCTGTTTGCCCATTAGTCTGGGGGTGGTAAGCAGATGAAAATGAGAGTTCAATCTTCAATGTTTTGCATAGAGACCTCCAGAATCGGGAGGTAAACTGTACCCCCCGATCTGAAACGATATTAGCTGGTACCCCATGGAGCCTGATGACTTCTCTAATGAATGCCTGCGCCGTCTCTGTAGCTGAGGGAGTGCCCTTCATTGGGACAAAGTGGGCCATCTTCGACAACCGGTCTACTATGACAAAAATTGAGGTGAAACCCCCAGCCGGAGGTAATTCCACAATAAAATCTATAGAAAGCATCTTCCAAGGCCTATCTGGGACAGGTAATGGCTTTAGCAAACCCCATGCCTTGGTCCTGTGCCCCTTGTTTCTGATACAGGTGGTACAGGACTCAACAAATCTCCTACAATCATCACGTAACTGAGGCCACCAAAAGGTACGCTGTACCAGATCAGTAGTTTTAGCCACTCCAAAATGCCCAGCAAAAGCATGATCATGACAGAGTTCTAGTACTGAAACTCGTAGTTCTTCAGGTATAAAAATCCTATTCTCGTGCCATAATAACCCATCCTTAACTTGGAGTTCTGGCCTAATGGAAGACCCCAATTCCGCGGAAGCCTGCTTAATCCGGGAAAGCAAATCTCCCTGAAGCAAAAAGAAAATTCCCCGGGGACAGAATGGTGTCCGGAGGGGAAACCTCTTGGGGCTTGTGAAACATCCTGGATAGGGCATCAGGCTTGGTATTCTTGGAACCAGGGCGATAAGTGACATGAAAAGAGAACCTGGAGAAAAAGAGGGCCCACCTGGCTTGGCGTGGCTTCAACCTTTTTGCAGACCTCAAATACTCCAGGTTCTTATGATCTGTAAAAATTAAGACTGGATGAGCGGCACCCTCTAGCAGATAGCGCCACTCCTCCAGCGCGGATTTAATAGCCAATAATTCTCTGTCACCTACATCATAATTTCTCTCTGCCGTGGATAATTTGCGAGAGAAGAAGGCCACAGGATATAACAGGGCCTTAGTTCCCTGTCTTTGGGACAACACTGCCCCTACCGCAATTTCGGATGCGTCCACCTCTAATACAAATGGCAGAGAGGAATCTGGATGTTTTAGTACGGAAGCAGAGGTAAAAAGGCCCTTGAGAGTCTCGAAAGCCTTTTGAGCCTCAGCGGACCAGTGGAAACGAGTACCCTGTTTAGTTAGCTGTGTGATGGGTGTAATGATGGCTGAAAACCCCTTAATAAATTTGCGGTAGAAATTAGCGAATCCAACGAATCGCTGGATCCCCTTTTTATCTGTTGGGACTGGCCAGTCTAGTACTGCAGTGACCTTTTGGGGGTCCATCTTAATGCCCTTGCTGGAAATGATTAACCCCAAAAATGGAATACTCTCCTGTTCAAATTCACACTTCTCAGCTTTTGCATATAGACCGTGTTGTCGAAGCCGGGCCAATACACTTCTGACGTGCCTGCGATGGGATTCAAGGGAACAAGAGAAAATTAGTATGTCGTCTAAATAGACGATAACAAACAGATCTAGAAAGTCTCGTAAAACATCATTGATGAAGTACTGGAATGTAGCAGGAGCATTGCACAGCCCAAACGGCATCACAAGGTATTCAAAATGTCCATAACGGGTACGAAAGGCGGTCTTCCATTCGTCTCCGTCCCTAATACGAACCAAATTGTAGGCTCCGCGGAGGTCAAGCTTAGTAAATATGGTAGCTGTCCCAAGCCTTTGGAACAGCTCTGGTACCAGAGGAAGAGGGTAACGGTTTTTTACAGTGATTTTGTTCAACTCACGGTAATCTACACATGGTCTGAGGGTCTTGTCTTTCTTTTGTACGAAGAAGATACCTGCACCTGCTGGAGACGTGGATGGACGAATGAAGCCTTTCTTTAGATTCTCATCGATATATTCTTTTAAAGCCCCTTGTTCCACTTCCGTTAAAGGAAATATTCTTCCAAAAGGTATCTCGGCACCGGGGAGTAATTCGATAGGACAGTCATAGGCCCGGTGAGGGGGTAAGACCTCTGCCCCCTGTTTGCTGAATACATCTAAGAAATCATGATATGCAGAAGGAATGGAAAGGTGCAGGCTAGTATCTGTGTTTAAACAGAGCAAGGTAGGATTCTTCTGAGTGTCCTGAAGTTTACAAGACTGTTGACAATATGGGGAGGAAAAGGTAACCTCACCTGTGATCCAATTAATGTCAGGATTGTGGGCCTGTAACCATGGCATGCCGAGGATTATGGGGAACATAGGTGAAGCGATGATATCTAGGCGTAACAGTTCTTGATGAGAATTGGAGATGGAAACGGATATTGGAACAGTCTCTTGGGTAACAGGCCCTGATTTAATGGCCGTTCCATCAGCTAGATGAATGGAAAGTCCATGGGTTTTTGGCAACAGAGGTATCCGGTGTTGGGTAGCAAAAAGAGAGTCCATGAAACAACTGCAAGCTCCAGAGTCAATAATGGCGGCTATTTGCAGGGTCTCTCCTGGAAGCTGTAACAGGAGAGAGAGAGCAAGGTGAGTAGTGTTCTTAACCAGAGGCACAGCATAGTCAGAGGACAGAGATAGGCACTTACGGAGTTTAAGGGGACAATTCCTGACATAGTGCCCAGGTTCCCCACAATACAGGCACAGATCTTTCACTCGACGACGTTGTCGTTCTTCCTGAGTAAGGGAAGGCCGCAGAACCCCTAATTGCATTGGCTCAGGTGGGTTAAAAGAAGACATTGGTGGTGCTGGTGATGTATGATGGGGCACTTTAGGGGTAACCCAAGTTGGGCGAGAGGTTCCCATCGCTCTCTCAGTCCTTCGTTCTCTTAGACGTCGATCGATCTGGATGGTTAGATCGATCAATGCGTTCAAAGTCTGTGGGGTACCCACCCTAGCCAATTCATCTTTCAGAGAGTCAGAAAGTCCCATTCGAAACTGATAGCGGAGAGCCGCATCATTCCAATTCGTGTCTACACTCCACTTTCTGAATTCCGCCACATAGTCTTCTGCAGCCCTGCGACCCTGCTGAAGGGTGTGCAAAGCTGCTTCTGCAGTCACGGACAGCTGGGGGTCATCATACAGCTGACCTAGTGCGTCAAAGAAGGCAGACAGATTAGTCAAGGATACGTCCTTTTGCTCCAAGAGGCGGTGGGCCCAAGTTTGGGGGTCACCAGAGAGCAGAGAGATTACGTAGCCCACCTTAGTAGCCTCAAGGGAAAAGGTACGTGGCTGAAGAGCAAAGAACAGTTCACAGGAGTTGCGGAAGGCTCTGAATTTGAGGCGATTTCCGGAAAAACGTTCAGGCGTCGGGACCTTGGGTTCAGGAGGGAGCATCACCACTGTTGAGGAAGGCCCGACTGAAGGAGCAGAAGCGGAAGGGACTCCCTGAGCCCCAATGGGATTAGACAAGGTTAACACTCGTTCCTCCAGCCTGGTGTATCCTTGCTGCAGATTCTTGACTGCTTCAGTCAATCCTGCCAGGTGTGCACAGAGTTCCTCCATGGGAGACGTTCCCTGCTCAGGCTCAGACATGGCTGTCTGCTACTGTCACGTACCTGGTGGGTTGTGAGCCTGACGTGCAGAGAAGGACCTCCCTTACAGCTCCCACTCCTGTTCCTCTGGAATGGAGACAGAAGGCCAGGAGTGAGGAGTGGTATGGGTGCCTGGCAGGATCGACAGTCACCGGAAGTTCAGGAATGGTGACACCCTCTGGGTCCAGAAGCTGAAGAGGATGCTGGATCGCAGAGAGGTCCCGGAGTCACAGCAGATAAGGAAGCAGGTAAGTAAGCAGGTAAGTAAGCAGGACTGGAACCAGGAACAAAGCAGCAGGTAGTAGCCTGGAACGCTGGACTGGAACCTGGAACAAGCAGCAGGTAGTAGCCTGGAACACTGGACTGGAACCTGGAACAAGGCAGCAGGTAGTAGCCTGGAACACTGGACTGGAACCTGGAACAAGGCAGCAGGTAGTAGCCTGGAACGCTGGACTGGAACCAGGAACAAGGCAGCAGGTAGTAGACTGGAACGCTGGACTGGAACCAGGAACAAGGCAGCAGGTAGTAGACTGGAACGCTGGACTGGAACCAGGAACAAGGCAGCAGGTAGTAGACTGGAACGCTGGACTGGAACCAGGAACATGCAGCAGGTAGTAGACTGGAACGCTGGATGCAAGTGTCAGACTGAAGGGTGGTCAAACAAGCCGGAGGTCGGTATCGGTCGATCAGCAGAGGTACCAGGGACAACACAGAGGGATGGTCAGGCAAGCCAAGAGGGTCTGGTGCAGGCGGATAGCAGGATGGTCTAACAGGAAGCCGGGTCAGATAGCAGAGTACACAGATCAGATCAGGTTAAGGCACACGGAACGCTGTAGAGCAGACAGCGGGGATGGAGTGTGACAGGCCGGTTTAAATAGCCCGCCTGGCACTAGCGGGAGTGCGCGCGCGCGTGCCCGTGCGTGACAGCACCCGTGCACGAGTGCGCATGCGCAGTGGAACCCGCGGCCGTGTCCCCCTGCGTCTGGATCGCTGATTATTGGCAGGATCTTCATGACACTCAGCGGCAGACGGGGTTCCTTGCATGGGTAAAAAGTGTGCCATCTTAGTCAAGCGATCAACCACGACAAATATGGTGGTAAAGTCTTCAGACGGAGGAAGTTCCACAATGAAATCCATGGATATCATGCTCCATGGTTTCTTAGGCACAGGAAGACATTCTAATAGGCCCCAAGTCTTGGCTCGGTCAGTCTTATTGCGTTGACAGGTCACACAGGATTTGACGTATCTTTTACAGTCTTGAATCAAGTCTGGCCACCAGAAAGAACGGGAAATTAGGTTGATACTCTTGTGAATCCCAAAATGGTCTGCCAAAGGATGATCATGGCAACGCTTGAGGACAGAAACCCTGAACTGCTCCGGGACAAAGACCTGTTCCTTATGGTAATACAGCCCGTCCTTGAGTTGAAGAGATAAGATAAGGGGGATGCTCCAACAGCTCAGCTCTTATTTGGGACGTCAGATTGGTTTGGAGAAGAAGAAAGTTTTTGGCGGGTAAAATGGTGTCTGCTTCGGAAGGATGAACAGGATCATGGAACATGCGTGACAGCGCGTCTGGTTTCCCATTCTTAGAACCAAGGTTATGTGGAATGTGAAACGGGAAAAGAACAATGCCCATCTTGCCTGCCGAGGTCTGAGTCGTTTAGCTGTTCTCAAATACTCGAGATTCTTATGGTCGGTGAAAATGAGTATAGGGTGCAAGGCTCCTTCTAACAGATAGCGCCATTCCTCGAGGGCAGCTTTAACCACTTGACGACCGCTCACTGTATATGTACGTCATTTTTTTGAAGATGGATATCTCGGTAACGGCAGCAGCTGCTGCCACAACCGAGGTATCCATCTTTACAGTGAGCGATTCTGTACACGATAACGGTGGTCTCTGCGGCGGGTTCGCCGCGAGATCACCGTTATCGGCGGCGGGAGAGGTGCCACCCCCCCTCCCGCCGCTCTCCCGCGCCCTCCGCCGCTTACCGGAGCTGTCGGTAGCGGCGGAGGAGATCGGGACCTGTCACCGCTGAGGTACTGAGACGAGTGAGGCCAAGATGGCCCCCACCCGTCTCTATACCATGTGACGGCCGGAGCGAAGTCATTATGACGGCTCCGCCCACTTGTCTTAAAGGCACAATTTTCTGTGTCATTTTTTTAAACGACTTTTTTTTTTTTTTTTTTGCATTTTAGTGTAAATGTGAGATCTGAGGACTTTTTGACCCCAGATCTCATATTTAAGAGGACCTGTCATGTTTTTTTCTATTACAAGGGATGTTTACATTCCTTGTAATAGGAATAAAAGTTATCCAAAATTTTTTTTTTTTTTAAAACAGTGAAAAAATAAATAAAGTAAAATAAATAATAAAAAAAAAAAAAAAAAAAAATTTTTTAAAGCGCCCTGTCCCGACGAGCTCGCGCGCAGAAGCGAACGCATACGTGAGTAGCGCCCGCATATGAAAACGGTGGTCAAACCACACATGTGAGGTATCACCGCGACCGGTAGAGCGAGAGCAATAATTCTAGCCCTAGACCTCCTCTGTAACGCAAAACATGCAACCTGTAGAATTTTTTAAACGTCGCCTATGGAGATTTTTAAGGGTAAAAGTTTGACGCTATTCCACGAGCGGGCGCAATTTTGAAGCGTGACATGTTGGGTATCAATTTACTTGGCGTAACATTATATTTCACAATATAAAAAAAAAATTGGGCTAACTTTACTGTTGTCTTATTTTTTTATTCGAAAAAGTGAATTTTTTCCAAAAAAAGTGCGCTTATAAGACCGCTGCACAAATACGGTGCAAAAAAAAGTATTGCAATGACCGCCATTTTATTCTCTAGGGTGTTAGAAAAAAAAACATATATAATGTTTGGTGGTTCTAAGTAATTTTCTAGCAAAAAAACCTGTTTTAAACATGTAAACACCTAAAATCCAAAACGAGGCTGGTCCTTAAGTGGTTAATGGCCAACAGTTCCCGGTCCCCTACATCATAATTCTTCTCAGAGGGATTCAATTTCTTGGGAGAAGAATGCCACAGGATGGAGTAGGGACTTGGGGCCCTGTCGCTGCGACAATATGGCTCCCACTGCGATTTCAGAGGCATCCACCTCCAGAATATAGGGCAAGGAAGGGTCGGGATGCTTTAAGATGGGAGCTGAGGTGAACAAGGCTTTCAACTGCTCAAAAGATGTTTGTGCTTTAGTACTCCACCGGAAGGGAACATGCTGTTTGGTCAAAAGGGTGATAGCAGAAATAATACCAGAAAAGTTCTTAATAAATTTCCTGTAGAAATTAGCGAATCCCACAAACCTTTGTACCGCCTTTCGATCTGTAGGAGCTGGCCATTCCAAAACAGCAGCGACTTTCTGGGGATCCATGGAGATCCCATCAGCGGAGATGACAAGTCCCAGGAATTGAATTGTACGTTTTTCAAAGTCGCACTTTTCAGCCTTGACATAGAGATGATGTTCACGAAGTTTACTCAAAACTTTTTTCACATGGGTACGGTGGATCTCGATTGAGTCAGAGAAGATAAGAATATCATCGAGATAAACAATGAGAAACAGGTCAAGAAAGTCCCGAAAAACATCATTTACCAGATGCTGAAAGGTGGCTGGGGCGTTGCAGAGACCGAAGGGCATAACTAGGTATTCCAAATGCCCAAAGCGTGACCTGAAGGCAGTCTTCCATTCATCCCCCTTTCTGATTCGTACCAAATTGTAGGCACCTCTTAGATCTAGCTTGGAAAAAACTCGTGCTCCACGCAGTCTCTGAAATAACTCGGGAATTAAGGGAAGTGGGTACCGGTTCTTGATAGTTATTTTATTAAGATCACGATAGTCAATACAGGGCCTCAGGGAGTGATCTTTTTTCTCCACAAAAAAAGATACCAGCTCCTGCTGGGGAGGAAGAGGCTCGAATAAACCCTTTTTCTAGGCTTTCATCAATGTATTTGCGCAAGGCCTCTAGTTCAGGTTCCGAGAGAGGGTAAATTCGGCCGAAGGGAATTTCTGCCCCTGGTAGGAGCTCAATGGGACAATCGTAAGTCCGGTGGGGAGGTAAGCTCTCTGCACTCTTTTTATTAAATACGTCCAAGAATTCATGATAGACTGGGGGTACTAATTTCATAGTTTCAGGGTCCGAGTGGATGCTGAGGAGAGGAGCAGGATTAACAAACTTTTTCGGGTAACAATGTTTCTGACAATAATTAGAGGAAAATGAGATATCTCCGGTAAGCCAGTCAATATGAGGGTTATGGGCCCTTAACCAGGGTAGCCCCAGGATAACAGGAAACATGGGGGACGTTATGACGTCCAAACGGAGCAGCTCCTGATGTTCCGAAGAGACTTGGCAAAGAATGGGTACAGTCTCTTGTGTAACAGGCCCAGACTTGAGACCAGAGCCATCTGCCAGATGCACAGTAAATTCCTGCCTCTTGGTACATACAGGAAGTTGATGTAAGGTGACAAAGGCTGAGTCCACAAAACAACTGCAAGCTCCAGAGTCTATAATTGCGGTTACAGAAATAGTCCTCCCTGGCAACTGAAACTGGAGCGAAAGAGGGAGGTGTAGCAGATCCCTCCCAGGAAGATGCAACATGTAAGGAGGCGTAGAAGTGGGCTTGGCAGGTCTTATGGGGCAAGCCTGAATGAAATGGCCCGCTCCTCCGCAGTAAAAGCATAGTCCGTCATGTACTCGCCGGAGGCGTTCAGAGGAAGATAGTGGTGGTCTTGAAAAGCTTCTGCGGGGAAGCTCAGGGGGCTCCTTATTCTTGTAGTGACCCTTAGGTAATCTGGACGTGATTGTGGAGACAGGAGCAAAACTTCTTGAGAGACGCTGGCTTGGTACTAGCTTTCTCAGATTGCCTTTCACGCAATCGACGGTCAATTTGGATAACAAGATGGATCAGATCTTCCAGGGATGAGGGCACTCCTATTCGGGCAAGTTCGTCTTTTAATTGGTCAGAGAGTCCAAGATGAAATTGATGTAAAGCGGCTTTATTCCACTGCGTATCTAAACTCCAGACACGGAAATCTGTTACATAGTCCTCCAAGGATCTCAAGCCTTGTTGGAGTTTTCCCAGTGTAAATTCAGCAGTCTGTTGGAGGAAAGGGTCAGCATACAGCTGGGACATGGCTGAAAAGAAGGAGTCAGCGGTAGACAAGGCCGGATCATGGTGTTCTCTAAGATGATGAGCCCAGGAGAGTGGTTCATTTCGTAGGAGTGTAATGATAAATCCCACTTTAATATGCTCGGATGAGAAGGTTCGTGGTAACAAGGAAAAATAAAGTTCACAGGCATTTTGAAAAGTGCGAAACAATTTGCGATCCCCTGAAAAATGCTCTGGCAAAGGTACTCTAGGTTCAGGAGGCAGAGAGGTTTCGTTGAGCAGGCAGAAGTCAGTCTGTACAGACGTATTTACAAGTGCAAGGAGAGTAGCTGCAGATGAGAAACCAAGCAGATTCGGTATGCGATCTTGCATCTGGCCCAAGTCTTCTTGGAGATTTCGTACGGTATGGGCTAGTGCAGAAATTGCCCGGCAGATGTCCATAACAGGTGAGGCCTCCCTTTCAGACTCCATTGTTGGCTGACTGATACTGTCACGTACCTGATCGGAGTCTGAAGTGACAAGGTCGGCCTCCCTTGTATCTCCAACCCGGGTCCCGCTGAGAGTGGGAACAGAGGGACCCCAAGGAAAGGAGGAACACGAGTGCCTGTAGAAGTAACCCAGGAATCTTGAGGCAGATGATGCGACTTTAGGTAGGCAGGAAGTCGCAGCAGATCGCAGGAGCCGAGATGCAGGAACTTGACAGGCAGCTTGGAGCCAGACAGGAGACAGGAACGGAGTCACAGGAATAGCCGGGTTCGGAAGCAGGCGGACAGAAAAGTACCAAATCATCAGGCAGAAGCAGAGTCAACGTAGGAAGCCGAAGTCAGGAACCAGTGAATCAGGATATGGGAGAGTCCAGAGACAAGGTCAGGGGAGCCAAGGTTCAGCAACGGATATCAAGCAGGCAGGTAACACAGGATACAGATACAGGAACAGCTGAAGATCAGCACCTGTCACAGTCAGTGTGTCCTTTAAATAGGCCGTCTGGCGCCAAAGGGCCGCGCAGGTGCGTCCATTCCTTTGCGCACGCGCATTGGCACGTCTGCGATCCGAAGCGACCTTCCCGAACGTATGCGTGCGCAAAGAGTCCTTTACGAACGAGTGTACCCGCGAGTGAACCCGGGACGTAACAGTTCTCTTACACACTTGGTGATGTGGCGAGTCCTATAAGTGCAGATCAAGCTGGTGCGGTGGCTAGCACAAGTAGTGTCCCACAGCCACCAAGAAGACAAACACAGGCCCATCGAGCACATAGTGCCCTACCTGCTGCATTTGCCAATCCAATTTGTGAGCCCACCACTTCTGCAGCACCCGTACTTTCCCCACTCACTGGCCAACCCGGAATTCAGGTGGAAACAGTCAATTTTACGTCACTTGATTTTTTATTCACTGTTTTTCACCGAAGATCTCTATAGATCTATTGTGGACCAAAGCAATTTGTACGCTGGTCAATTCATCGCCGCCAATCCCCAGTTGACCCTTGCCAGAGATTGGAGACCGATTAAGGTTTCCGAATTTAAGACCTTCCTGGGCCTTTCCCTCCTCATGGGCATAACTAAAAAAAGTGAGTTGCGGTCATATTGGCCACTGACCCAATTCACCATATGCCCCTGTTCTCTGCCTCCATGACCAGGACACAATACGAGCAGATCTTGCGGTTCATGCATTTTAATGACAATGAACTCTGTCGTCCTCGGTTTGACCCTGGATACGAACAGCTCTACAAAATTCGGCCCCTCTTAAACCACTTTTTTCGTTTACTCCCTGTCAAGTTGCGCAAAAGTTATAGCGTCTACAAAATAGGGGATAGTTTTATGGCATTTTTATTAATAATTATTTTTTTTTTACTAGTAATGGCAGCAATCAGCGATTTTTATCGTGACTGCGACATTATGGCGGACACGTCGGACACTTTGGGTTTTTAAGAAAGACTTTTCTAGGTGGAGGATCCAACCCAGGCATTCCAGATACCCGACTGTGGTCCTCAAATTTCCGTTCAAGGAGGCTACCGACCAGTCTATTAAGAGCAGGTCATCTAGGTATGCTATGACAGCTATACCCTGAGCCCTTAATCTGGCCAGAGGACTTGCCAAGACCTTTGTGAACACTCGAGGTGCAGTGGCTATCCCAAAAGGCAGAGCCACAAACTGGAAATGGCACCCTCCTATCTCGAAGCGCAGAAACTTCTGATGAGCAGGAAAAATGGGCACATGCAGATATGCATCTCTGATGTCTATCGATGCCAGAAATTCTCCTCCATGCAGGGTGGAGACTACTGTCCGAATTGATTCCATGCGGAAGGATTGAATCCTTAGGAATCGGTTCAGATCCCTTAAATCCAGAATGGGCCTGACATCCCCATTTGGTTTTTGGACCGTAAAAAGGTTGGAATAGAAGCCCAATCCTTGATCCTTCGCGGGAACTACCACAATGACCTCCTGCGACAAAAGTCGCTCTAACGCTAGAAGGAGCGACTGCTTCTTCTCTGGATCTCTGGGGACACTTGACCTGAGGAAACGAGGAGAAGGGAATTCCTGAAACTCCAGCTTGTACCCTAAGGTTACCGTGGAGATTAACCATCTGTCCTGGAAATCCACCTGCCAGAGCCCTGAGAACTGTTGCAGTCTTCCCCCCACTCGAGTGAGCGGGGGCGCCCCCTCATGCAGAGGTCTCAGTGTTTTGCCTAGTAGGCTTCTTCCCCCAGGACTTCTTTTGTCCCTGGGGTTGACTCTTGTCTCTGGACCCAGATGGAGGAGGCCGTCGAGACTGCCTGGAGGCTGAAGCCCCCGGCGCTGGGGAAAGAGTCCGTTTGAAAGAGGGATGCTTACTCTTCTTCTTAACAGGTAAGAGAGTGCTTTTCCCACAAGAGATTCTCTTGATATAGTTATCCAAGTCTTCTCCAAACAACCTTTCACCACGAAATGCAAACCCAGCCAGGAGCTTCTTACATGGTGCTTCGGCTGACCAATTTTTCAACCATAGGATTCTACGTATATGCACCAACCCCAGTGAAAGACAGGAGGTTTGCACGATAGAATCTCTAATGGCGTCAACAACAAAGCATAAGGCCGCTGGAAGGTTAGCCAACCCCTGGGCCTGCTGTTCAGGTAAAACTTTGATGACCTGTTTAACCTCCCTGGCGGTATGATTCTTTCTGATTTTAGGTGCTGAAAGCGGTACAATTATTTTGCATGGAAATTTGGCATTTTATATTGTAGGTCTGTAATTATTAACAATAACACACTTAAATCTGTCCAAACAAGAGTCTAGTAGATATCCCGGGTATGATAAAGTTTGAAACACAAAAACATAAATTATAATATAATAAAAAAAAAAATAATAATTAAAAAAAATTAAAATAAATAGTAATAAAAAAAATTTCCACACGATTCACTATCGCTCAATTCTGCAAGTGTTCTAATTTACTATCGCTGTTTTCTAGCTGGTCTAAAGCCATTTTTGACGTAAAGGGACACTTTTTGGTTGCTATGGACAATCTCCAGTTTCCAGGCAGAAAGAACAGTATATGCAATATAAAACTGCATGCAGGGCATGGGCCAGAGCACTGGGGACAAATGGGATGTGAAATGATTTCATACAGTACTGTAATCTGTAAGATTACAGTACTGTATGTGTTATGCTTTTTACATTTTTTTGAATTTGCCGCAAGGCTCCGCCCCCGTGCGTCGCGACGCTCGCAGGGAACGGAGCCTGGCACAGAGAGGCTTCGGAACAGGACACAGCCCGCGGACACTGCGGGGGACATCGCAGGATCCTGGGGACAAGGTAAGTAAGGAGGCACCAGGATCCTGCGATGCAATCCCGAGTGTGGCTCGGGGTTACCGCTAATGGTGCTGAATTTTAACCCCGAGCCACACTCGGGAAAACCGCCAGGGAGGCTACCATGGTCTATTAAGTATTGACAGACTCCAATCGCTGCTACTGCAGGTTGAGCCACTGAACCTGCTAAGGAGAAAACATCCTTCAATAGGGATTCCATCTTTTTATCTACAGGATCCCTGAGCATCTGAGCATTGTCTACAGGACAAGTCAGACTATTATTTACAGAGAAAATGGCGGCATCAATGGCCGGTATTCCCCACATTTTAATAAACTTTTCTTCCATAGGATAAAGTGTAGAAAACTTTTTCGGCGGAAAAAAACGTTTATCTGGGTGATCCCACTCAGCATAAAGGAGCTTTTCAAGTAAATTATGAACAGGAAAAGCTGGTGCTGTTTGAGGAGGCTTCAGTGACCCTAAAGAAGAAGAGGGTTCTTTAACTGATTCAGATATGGGCAACTTAAATGTGGAGCGGACCAATCCAGTAAGGATCTTCACTAATGCCGCGTACACACGAGCGGACATTACGGCGGACTTTGCCCGGCGGACTGGATTTCGTCGGACAATTCGATGTGTGTGGGCTCCAGCGGACTTTGTTTTCTCAAAAGTTGGACGGAATTAGATTTGAAACTTGTTTAAAATTTATCCGTTGAAATCGAGTCCGGTCGAAAAGTCCGCCGTCTGTATGCTAGTTCGACGGACAAAAAGCCACGCTAGGGCAGCTATTGGCTACTGGCTATGAACTTCCTTATTTTAGTCCGCTCGTACGTCATCACGTACGAATTCGACGGACTTTGGTGGATTGTGTGTAGGCAAGTCCGTTCATTCAGAAAGTCCGTCGGAAAGTACGTCGAAAAGTCCGCCGGGCAAAGTCCGCCGTAATGTCCGCTCGTGTGTACGCGGCATCAGACTTTCTCCCCTTGGGAAGTCGCAGAGGGTCCCTCTCCACCCGATTCCTTCGAAGAGGAATCATCCTTCCCATCACGATCCTTTGAAAGGGAATCATCTCCTTTATCCCAGGGCTCCTCTTCCTGAGGGTCTTGGGGAACAGAGGAAGGCCTAGTGCGTTTTCCTCCACCAAGTAAAGACGTAATCACGGCCATTAATCTTTCCTCTAAACCATTAATGGTTGAGGAAAAAACCTCCTGTGTAATATATACAGGGGCTGAAGTGCCAGAAGCAGGTGTAGCCCCTGACCCCGACGGCTCTCCCTGGCTAGCCGTCCCTGGCCCCTCAGGGGGGAGGATGCTGCAGACAGGGGGCCCTCAGAACCTGAACGAGATCCCCTAGTGTCTCTGGTTCTTGGGGTGTTTGAACCTCTTCTACTCATAGTGCAAAGCAACAAGGTGGAGGTATCAAAAAATGAACACTGACTGCTGAGCGATGTAGTCTGGCTAAAAGCCTTGCTACCCAATGCTCAGTCTGGTGTTACTTTAGTAAATGCTGCCTAGGAGAATGCCTGTGTCCCACCTTACATGCGACGGTCAGCTCTGTGTCCCTCCAGAAAGGCTTAGTGCACCTGTAATTAGTGCCTTTAATAGCCTGCAGCCGGTCCTGTGGGCGTCTGAGCACACTGTGCTGACACCCCGCCCCCCCCCCCCCCCCACCCTCAACCGCACCCCCCCTTCGTTTTTTGAAAAAACAAGCGCATCCCGCGCTAGTCGACCCTTCTAAATCAAACATGGAGGAGGCTGGGGGAGGGGGAGGAGGGATAGAGGCTGGTAAATGCGGCGGCGGCGACAGTGGTGAAAATGCGGTGTCTAACCGCCTTACAGATCACCTGTGGCCTCCCCCTAGTCTGGGGGGAGATATCCCTGAGGAGAGCCCCCCATCCCATCTTACCTGGAGCCGGCCGGAGGAGCTTGTACAGCGTTGAACACTTGAGACAGACATCAGCATAAAAAGGTATGTGCTCTTGGCAGCCCCTGGCGGTCACAATAGGCATAGCATGCATTTACCTTAAAGGAGAAACCTACTAGAATTAAAAAATTCTGTGGAATCTCCCTTACCTTATCCAGCCGCAGGGTTCTGTTATACAGACCCAATCTTCGCCTCTCACGGTGGGCTCCGTTTGAAAAAAACGTCAGAGACTGGGGCCCCTACGAATAGGGGGATCCACAGTTCTGGCCCTGTACAGCACCCAGCTAGAAATTAGGCTAGAAAAACCATTTTCTAATATGCGGGGTCCAGCTCTCTAAAAAGAGAAGCGTTACAGGTAAAACCTTGTTTCTTCGGGCACGAGGCCCGGGTACCATCCAATTCGGCCTAGAAAAGACACTTTGGAATGGATCCGGTTCGCCTGGCCTGCCCCAGTATAGAATATAGGATAATCCCTTTGGAGCTCAGCACAGGACATCTTTACACATCCATCACCTAAGACACTGGCGTAAAAACTGAGGTATACCTGCAAGGGGAGGGATTATATAGGGGGTTGAACTTCCTGGTTAGGGTGTGCCAGTGTCCAATCACCAGTGATACCTATATAACCCATCAGTAATTACTGTGGCTCTGTGTCCCGTGATGTTCGAGAAAGAAAAGTTTTTTTCCAAAAAAAATTGCATTTAACCACTAGACGACCAGCGCACGACAATGTACGTCGGCACAATGGCACGGCTGGGCAAATGGGCGTAGCGTACAGGTATGTCCCCTTTAAATCGCTGCATTGTAGGCGCGCATGCCCGCGGGTCCTGCGGACTCGATGTCCATAGCCCGCGATCGTTTCACAGAGCTGAAGAACGGGGAGATGCCTTTGTATATAAGGCATTTCCCCGTTCTGCCTAGTGACATGACAGGGATCTACTGCTCCCTGTGATCAGGAGCAGTGATCGCTGTCATGTCAGTGGTAGCCCATCCTCCCGCCCCCCCAGTTAGAACACCTCCCTGGGACACACTTAACCCCTTGATCGCCTCCTAGTGTTTAACCTCTTTTCTGCCAGTGTCATTTACACAGTAATCAGTGCATTTTTATAGCACTGATCGCTGTGTAAATGACAATGGTCCCAAAATGGTGTCAAAAGTGTCTGCTATAATGTCGCAGTCACGATAAAAAAAAAAAATAAAAAAATAAATCGCAGATCGTCGCCATTACTAATAAAAAAAAATAAATTTATACTAAAAATGCCATAAATCTATCCCCCATTTTGTAGACATTTTAACTTTTGCGCAAACCAATCAATATATGCTTAATGCGTGTTTTGTTTACCAAAAATATGTAGAAGAATACATATTGGCCTAAACTGAGAATGAAATTTTTTTTTTTTTTATACAGTCCGGTCCATAAATATTGGAACATCGACACAATTCTAATCATTTTGGCTCTATACACCACCACAATGGATTTGAAATGAAACAAACAAGATGTGCTTTAACTGCGGACTTTTAGCTTTAATTTGAGGGTATTTACATCCAAATCAGGTGAACAGTGTAGGAATTACAACAGTTTGTATATGTGCCTCCCACTTTTTAAGGGACCAAAAGAAATGGGACAGATTACCAATCATCCATCAAACTTTCACTTTTTAATACTTGGTTGCAAATCCTTTGCAGTCAATTACAGCCTGAAGTCTGGAACGCATAGACATCAGACGCTGGGTTTCATACCTGGTGATGCTCTGCCAGGCCTCTACTGCAACTGTCTTCAGTTCCTGCTTGTTCTTGGGGCATTTTCCCTTCAGTTTTGTCTTCAGCGAGTGAAATGCATGCTCAATCGGATTCAGGTCATTGCATAACATTCCACTTCTTTCCCTTAAAAAATCTCTTTGGTTGCTTTCGCAGTATGCTTCGAGTCACTGTCCATCTGCACTGTGAAGCGCCGGCCAATGAGTTCTGAAGTATTTTGCTGAATATGAGCAGATAATATTGCCAGAAACACTTCAGAAATCATCCTACTGCTTTTGTCAGCAGTCACATATTCAATACAAGAGAACCAGTTCCGTTGGCTGCCATACATGCCCACGCCATGACATTACCACCACCATGCTTCACTGATGAGGTGGTATGCTTTGGATCATGAGCAGTTCCTTTCTTTCTCTATACTCTTCTCTTCCCATCACTCTGGTACAAGTTGATCTTGGTCTCATCTGTCCATAAGATGTTGTTCCAGAACTGTGAAGGCTTTTTTAGAAGTTGTTTGGCAAACTCTAATCTGGCCTTCCTGTTTTTGAGGCTCACCAATGGTTTACATCTTGTGGTGAACCCTCTGTATTCCCTCTGGTGAAGTCTTCTCTTAATTGTTGACTTTGACACACATACACCTACCTCCTGGTAGAGTGTTCTTGATCTAGCCAACTGTTGTGAAGGGTGTTTTCTTCACAAGGGAAAGAATTCTTCGGTTATCCACCACAGTTGTTTTCCATGGTCTTCCGGGTCTTTTGGTGTTACTGAGCTCACTGGTGTGTTCTTTTTTTTTTAAGGATATCAACAGTTGATTTGGCCACACCTAATGTTTTTGCTATCTCTCTGATGGGTTTGTTTTGTTTTTTCAGTCTAATGATGGCTTGCTTCACTGATAGTGACAGCTCTTTGGATCTCATATTGAGAGTTGACAGTAACAGATTACAAATGCAAATAGCACACTTGAAATGAACTCTGGACCTTTTATCTGCTCCTTGTAAATAGGATCATGAGGGAATAACACACCTGGCCATGGAACAGCTGAGCAGCCAATTGTCCTATTACTTTTGGTCCCTTAAAACGTGGGAGGCACATATACAAACTGTTATAATTCCTACACCGTTCACCTGATTTGGATGTAAATACCCTCAAATTAAAGCTGAAAGTCTGCAGTTAAAGCACATCTTGTTAGTTCAATTTAAAATCCATTGTCGTGGTGTATAGAGCCCAAAAGATTAGAATTGTGTCGATGTCCCAATATTTATGGACCTGACTGTATTTTTGGGGGATATTTATTATAGCAAAAAGTAAAAAATATTGCTTTTTTTTTCAAAATTGTTGCTCTTTTTTTGTTTATAGCGCAAAAAATAAAAACCGCAGAGGTGATCAAATACCAGCAAAAGAAAGCTCCATTTGTGCGAAAAAAAGGACATCAATTTTGTTTGGATGCAATGTCGCACGACTGCGCAATTGTCAGTTAAAGCGACGCAGTATCGCAAAACGTGCTCTGGTCAGGAAGGGGGTAAATCCTTCCATGGGCTGAAATGGTAAAAAAAAAAAATAATAAAAAATTGCTGCTTAAATACTGTGAGAAAATAAAAATTGCAACACCCACCATTTTAATCTGTAGGGCCTTTGCTTTAAAAACATATATAATGTTTGGGGGTTCAAAGTAATTTTCTAGCAAAAGAAAAATATTTTTTCATGTAAACAAAAAGTGTCAGAAAGGGCTTTGTCTTCAAGTGGTTAGAAGAGTGGGTGATGTGTGACATAAGCTTCTAATGTTGTGCATAAAATACCAGCACAGTTCAAACCCCCCCAAATGACCCCAGTTTGGAAAGTAGACACCCCAGCTATTTGCTGATGGGCATATTGAGTCCATGGAATTTTATACTTTGCCACAAGTTTCAGGAAAATGACAATACTTTTTTTTCACAAAGTTGTCACTAAATGATATATTGCTCAAACATGCCATAGGCATATGTGAAATTACACCCAAAAATATATTCTGCTGCTTTGCCTGAGTACAGGAATACCACATGTGTGGACCTTTTTGGGAGCCTAGCCACGTACAGGACCCCAAAAACCAATCACCGCCTTCAGGCTTTCTAAAGGCATACATTTTTGATTGCAATCTTCACTACCTTACACAGTTTCGGAGGCTATGAAATGCTCAGATAGCACGACCCCCCCCCCCCCCCCTAAAATGACCTCATTTTGGAAAGTAGACACCCAAAGCTATTTGCTGAGAGGCATGTTGAATCCATGGAATATTTTATATTTGATATGACAGTACATTTTTTTTTCCACAAACTTGTCACTAAATGATATATTGCTCAAACATGCCATGGGCATATGTGAAATTACACCCCAAAATACATTCTGCTGCTTCTCCCGATACAGGGATACCACGTGTGAGAATTTTGGGAGCCTAGCTGTGTACAGGACCCCGAGAAACAGGTCACCGCCTTCAGGCTTTCTAAGGGCGTAAAATAGTGATTTCACTTCTCACTACCTATGACAGTTTTGGAGGCCCTGAAATTCCAAGATAGCACAACCCCCCCCCAAAATGACCCCATTATGGAAAGTAGACACCCCAAGCTATTTGCTAAGAGGCATGGTGAGTATTTTGCAGCTCTCATTTTTGAAAATGAAGAAAGAAAACGGAAAATTGTATACTCACCTTTCAGTAATTTTCCTTTCCTGTCGCATCTCATACACCTATGGGTTGTGGCTCCGCCCCCGCAACCTGATAGGACCGCGTAGCTATTAAAGTCTGAGAGAGCCCCTGCCCCAGCATTCTCCGTGTATATATACCTCACCTCAGATGGGTGGGCATTTGTATGCTGCCATGAGATGCGACAGGAAAGGAAAATTACGGAAAGGTGAGTATACAATTTTCCGTTTTCCTGTCGCATCATGGCAGCATACACCTATGGGGAATAACTCGCAAACTGGGTGGGTATGAGCAAAAGATAAGTTTTTTATTTAGAAGGTATTGAGGAGTTAGCCTGAATAATTGCTCTCCCAAATTCTACCGTGGACAATCTAGCGGAGTCCACTTTATAATGAGAAATAAAGGTGGTTTTTGAAGACCAAGTGGCTGCTTTGCAGATGGTTTCGGCTGATACCCTGCAGTAGGCCGCCCAGGAGGTCGCCATTGCCCTTGTGGAGTGTGCCCTTAAGCCCTCAGGTACTCGTGCATCGTTAGATGCGTAAGCTCTCTTAATGATCTTCACCAACCATGCTGCGATGGTGCGAGAGGTTGCTGCTTGTCCTCTTCTAAACCCATGAGGAATGACCAGTAGGTCCTCTGTCTTCCTCAAATTGCTGGTTGCCAAGAGGTAGGCCTGGATATTAGACTTTATGTCAAGCGGATGTGGATCACCCTGTTCTGTGGAGAGGGTGGGGAGACATAGTTCTTGGTTAAAGTGGAAAGATGATGACACTTTCGGGATGAAGCGATCCGATGGTTTTAAGACTACTTTGTCTGGATAGAACATCAAGTATGTTTTCTTAGCCTGTAAGGCCTGAATTTCCGATACCCTTTTAGCTGATGTAATTGCTATTAGGAAAGTGACTTGGAGAATGTTTCCCTGTGGGACCTAACTCTCAAACGGAAAAAATGGCTAGATCCCATGTCGGGAAGGAAGGTTTCCTAGGTGGCCTCAACTTTAGGCAAGCCTTCTGAAATTGGATGATGAGAGGTTCTTGAGCCCATTTCACTCCTGTCATAGCGGATAGGGCTGATACATGTACCTTCAGGGTACTAGACCTAAGACCATTATCTAGACCTAACTGGAGAAACTCGAGGATCTGAGCAACTGATGGAGATGCCGGGTTCCTGGATTGCTGTTGTGCGATTAAGAGAAAAAAAACTCTCCCAGACCCTTTTATAGGTTTTATTGGTCGTGGATTTTCTGGCCTGAAGGAGAGTGTCTATCACTTTCTGGGAGCAACCTTGGACTAAGAACCTAGTCCTTTCAATCTCCATGCTGTTAGATGCAGCCTCTCCGGAAATGGGTGAAGGAGTTGCCCCTGCGACAGTATATCCGCTGTCATTGGGAGTGTCAGTGGTTCTGCTGTGCTCAATTGGAGGAGCGTCGTAAACCATGGTCGTCTCGGCCAAAATGGAAGGACTGCTAACACTGTGGCTTTCGACCTCTTGAGTCTGAGTAAGAATCTCGGAATGAGTGGCGTTGGCGGAAAGATGTACCCCAAACGGAAGTTCCAGTCGTGTTGTAGGCAATCCATGCCTTCTGCCGATGGGAAAGGAATTCTGGCTAGATATCTCTGGCATTTCGTGTTGACCGGTGTTGCCGCCAGGTCTATATCCGGTATCCCCCAGGTTTGGGTTATGAGGGTAAAGGCTTGGTGACTTAAGGCCCACTCGTTGTTTGATACAAAGGTCCGACTTAGAGAGTCGGCTAGTTGATTTTGGACTCCTGGGACATACGTTGCCGTTAATCCCGACAGGTTCAGCTGTGCCCACTCGAAGACTGGACGGACTTCCTGCATCATGGAGCGACTCCTGGTGCCCCCCTGCCTGTTGATATAGGCAACTGCCACTCTGTTGTCCAATTTTAGCAGGACCTCTTTCCCCCTGAGGAGGGGGCTGAAGGCTAACAAAGCTTGGAATGCTGCTTTCATCTCCAATATATTTGAAACCACGTTTTGTGTTCTGAATGTCCAAAGGCCCTGGACTGAGTGATGGCGGTAGTGTGCCCCCCAGCCCTTCAGGCTGGCGTCTGAAGTGATTATTTCCTGAGGAAGAGGGACTATATGCCTGCATCTCTTCAGATTGTTCAATCTGGTCCACCACCAGAGTGATTGTTTTATTTCTTTCTGGATTATGATTGGCTGAGACAATGATACCCCGTTCCATTGTTTTAACAGTGATGCTTGCAGAGGTCTGGTGTTCCATTGGGCCCATTGGGATGGTTGCTGAGAATGACCCCAGTATGCTGAGGTACTCCCGGGCTGGTAGTGTGGTAGAGGCTAATAACTTTCTTGCCTTCTGAATGAGACTGGGAATTTTTTCCCGCGGAAGTTCTACCGTATTGAGACGGGTGTCTAGTTCCGCCCCCAGGAATATCATTCTCTGAGTGGGCTGCAGATTGCTTTTCCCCCAGTTTATGATCCAGCCGAAGTTTTGTAGGGTGGTAATCAGAATGGATCGATGCAGTAGAAGGGAATCCTGATTGTCTGCTAGCAAAAGGATGTCGTCCAGGTAATGATGGACTCTCAATCCTTGTTCTCTTAGTAAGGCTATTACTGGCAGTAAGATTTTTGTGAATGTCCTTGGAGCGGTGGAGATCCCGAACGGGAGACTTCGGAATTGAAAATGATGGAGACCTACCGCAAAGCGGAGAAACTTTTGGAATGAGATGTGAATGGGGACGTGCAGATAGGCGTCTTGTAAATCGACGGAAAGCATCCAATCCCCAATATTCATGGCCCGAAGAATTGACTGGAGGCTCTCCATCTTGAATTAAATTAAATTAAATTAAATTGAATCCGTCTCGACTAAGATTGAACGATTGAGATTCTTTAGATATAGATCTAAGACAGGGCGTAGATCCCCGATTTCTTCTTCACCAGAAACAACGGGGAGTAGAATCCCGTTGACCTTTGGGATATTGGAACTTCCACTATGGCTTCCTTTTGTAACAGGTCTTGGACGTATCTTGTCATTAGCATCCTCTTTTCCCGTGATGCCGGTAATCTGGTTACAGAGAATTGGTCTCTTGGAGCCCGTGTCTTGAATTTCCATTTGTGCCCGAACTGGACAGTGTCTATCGTCCATGGGTCCTTTATTGTATCCGCCCAGACCTGCTTGAAACTCATGAGTCTGGCCCCCACTAAAGCTGGTTGGGCGGACGCACCTTCAAAAAGACTTTTGTTCCCCTGTGGCAGGGGTCTTAGACTTTTGGAGCTTGAGGAATGATGACTGGGGATTCTTCCAGTTCCTCCTATACTCTTTTCCAGGCCTGTAGGATCTTGCCTCTCTGTATTTATCTGGCAGATTTCTTCTAGAAACTGGTGGTCTCTGCTATCTGGGCCTCCTATCTGAAGGGATGAGTCCCGATTTTCCCCCAGTGACTTTAGAAATAGCCAAGTCCAATTTTTCTCCAAAAAGGTTTACGCCACTCATCCTTAATTAGATCCTCAAGTTCCTCAATGAACGGGAAGTTCTCTGGGTCTTTTTTAAGATTTGGAAAGTATTTCCTCACTTTTTGAGGAGGCTCCGGTGTCGAAGCCGGTGGATGCCTCTAGATCAGTGTCAGAGAGAGGGTCTGACGTCTTTGATGATGATGGGGCAGTGGATGAGGTATTTTGTATAGGTCTGCTGGCCTCTGGCCCTGCGACTTGTGGTGATGGTTCGATTGGTTCTCTTGCCTCTGTTTCTCTGTCCTTAGTTGCCTCAATGAAGTACGTGCGACAGGCTAGTTTGTCAGGAAGTGCTGTAGCACCGCAAATCCAGCAGGAGTTCCCGGGTGGACGGGAAGGCTGGGTGACAGGAGATTTCCTGCGCACAGGGGATTTCTTGTGGTGGGAGCGACTATGCCTTGATCTTGATCGGCTTCTCCTGCGACTTGATCTGCTCCTCCTGCGACTTGAGCCGCGCTCTGAGCGACTCTGCCTGTGGCTTGAGCGGCTCCTTCTTGAAGGCTCCCCTCGTCTTGAATGTGACGATCTGGAAGACCTGGTGGGGCTGTTCAATTTAAACAGCATTAGTGAGGGCTCTCTTTTTTCGCTTTCTTCATACTTACCCATCGTCCCCTCTTACCTAGTAGGCTGGCGATGGTCTACCTGGGCAGCGGTCTCCATGAAAGGTGATGAATCAACCTATAATATGTAGGTGGCTTAGCATGCATGGGATAGCAGATAGTAAACAAGCAAAGAAAAAAAACATAGATCTTACCTGTGCGTGGAGATAGTAAGAGAGAGACAGGGTAGAACAGCTGGGTAGAGTAGCAAAGAGATCCGGTCAAAATTCCTCCTTACAGGCTCAGGAGAGAAGAGACAAGAAAATGCTGACATTACAGCGTTTTTAAACTTGCCGCCGTCGCGGCGGTGATGATGTCACGCTCGCGCATGCTCAGATGCGCTCCGAGGCCTCCGACGCCATTTTGAAAGCTGGAAAGTGGGATGCACCTGACGAGATACCGCTGTTTGCGCATGCGCGAGGAGCTGAGACGCTCGGCGCTAGGCACAGAGAGCGGAGGGGAGACAAGCTGGAGCTATGGAGACAGACAGGAGGGGAAGTTACCCACAGGTGCACTGAAAGGAGCTGGAGACCGCTGCGATCCATAAACCTGTTTAAGGTTTGTAATGCATTGTAACATACCCCTGAGACCATCAGAGTGGGGTTCCTTCCATTAAGCCCATTTAGAGGCTGTACAGGATAGGACTTCCACCCAGGAGAGGCTAGAACCTGGCTGGGGTGAATGTTAGGTAAGGGATGCATGTTTTGGTCCTTGACAGGTGAGGAAAAAAAGGAGAATGCTGGGGCAGGGGCTCTCTCAGACTTTAATAGCTACGCAGTCCTATCAGGTTGCGGGGGCGGAGCCACAACCCATAGGTGTATGCTGCCATGATGCGACAGGAAAACGAAAATGTCATCTCTTTTTTTCTTTTTTCAAAACTTTGTGACAAAAAGCGAGGTCTGCAAAATACTCAACATGCCTCTCAAATAGCTTGGGGTGTCTACTTTTCAAAATGGGGTCATTTGGGGGGGGGTTGTGCTACCTGGGCATTTCATGGCCTCCGAAACAGATAGGTAAATCAAAAATTTAAGCCCTTAGAAAGCCTGAAGGCGGTGATTGATTATTGGGGTCCTGTACGCAGCTAGGTTCCTAAAAAGTCTCAGCAATATATAATTTCAGTGACAACTTTGTGTACATTTTTTTTGTCACTTTTCAATCACTTATGACAAAAAAATAACATTTTCAATGTGCTCAACAAGCCTCTCAGCAAATTCCTTGGGGTGTCTACTTTCCAAAATGGGGTCATTTGGGGGGGGGGGGGGGGTGTTTTACTGCCCTGCCATTATAGCACCTCAAGAAATGAGTGCAAACGAATACACGCATATTGAATTTTTTTTTTTTTACCCGAGACATGTGGCTGAATGCTTTTTGGCCTAAATGTATGACTAAAATGGAGTTTATTGTATTTTTTTTTTTAATACCAAAAAGTAGAAAATATAATTTTTTTTTAATTTTCTTTTTTCAGTTATATCGCAAAAAATAAAAACCGTAGAGGTAATCAAATACCACCAAAAGAAAGCTCTATTTGAGGGAAAAAAAGGATGCAAATTTAGTTTGGGTAAAGCATTGCATGACTGCACAATTACCAGTTAAAGCAGCACAGTGCCAAATTGTAAAAAGTGCTCTGGTCAGGAAGGGGGTAAAACCTTTCCGGGGGCTGAAGTGGTTAATAACCATCACAAGAATGTATTAATCTATCATCTAATTATAGGTCCATACTAACAAAAAAAAAAAAAAAAAAAAAAAAACACACAGATGTATATGCAAAGTTTTGTAGTAACTTTTACTAAGGAGATGCATAAAAGATGTTGTTATTTATCATCCCTTTCCTCTACAGTGCTATTGTGTTTAGCCATTACATTTATTTAAACCTTTTGCTGTCAAAGCAAAAGCCGTAAATAAATCTTACCACCAGGCTCTGCATCTCCATCTCCATCTTCGTGTTCATTGTCCTCTTCACCCTCCTCATTATGATAGTAAGAGCCCCATTCAGGCATGGCTTCAGGAACTTTTAAGGGGGAAAAAAAAAAAAAAAAACAGATTATCCAGTTGCTCTTTCCTTTGAATTTATTAATATAGATCGAAACCTAAACATTTCACAGGAATAAAAAGATTAAAATAAATTTCCAGGGACTTTTTGCAGCGGAGTTTATAATTAATAATATAATTAATATATATATATATATATATATATATATATATATATATATATATATATATATATATATATATATATATATATATATATATATATATATAAAACCATGTGAGGTACTGCTGGAAACATGGTAATATGTTTGGGGCCATAACTTGTGGTTTACTCGTAATTGACAACCTGTAAAGGCATCACCTATGAAAAATTTTAGGTACTGTCATTTTTTGCCATTTCATGGATGTAGCAATTTAGAGTCTTAACTTAGTATCCATATACTCAATGCCGCCCCCCCCCCCCCCCCCCCAATCTTTTGTTTGTGTTGCATACACTCAAATTCATGTTTTTTTTCCCCTGAGAATATGCATTCAATAAAAAGCTGCGCAAATATCATGCAACATAAAAAAATGCATGATTAAAGTAGATCTAAATCCTTACACTTAAATGATACTGGTGATTTTGTAGCAGCTACTGCAAAGCTCTCCTGAGCATTTTTTGCTGTTCGAGGAAAAAAAAAAAAAAGAAGGTGAGCAGCATTCAATGAAAGGTCTGTGCCACAAATTCTAGGAGATTTGAAGCTTAAAGCTTATGTGCAGGTTTCCGGTCACTTTAAAGCGGGGCGCCGCCGAAAGAAAAATTTTTAAAAGTCAGCAGCTACAAATACTGCAGCTGCTGACTTTTAAAACATGGACACTTACCTGTCCAGGGCGCCCGCGATGTCGGCACCCGAGGCCGAAGCGTCTCTCCGTCCTCGGGTGCTGCCGCCTCCATCTTCGGTAAGGGAATCAGGAAATGAAGCCGTGCGGCTTCACTTCCCGGTTCCCTACTGCGCATGCGCGAGTCGCGCTGTGCAATACGAATGCTCCCTGCTGCCTCTGGGACCCGTGTGTGTTTCCCAGCAGGCAGCGGGCGGGAGCAGGAAGTGGCGTAAATAACCGCAGATTCTATGCCGGAAGTGGGTACAGATACCTGTAATATACAGGTATCTGTACCCCCCTCCCCCCTGAAAGGTGCCAACTGTGTCACCGGAGGGGGGGAGGAATCTGATTAGTGGAAGTTCCACTTTTGGGTGGAACTCCACTTTAAATAGTTTGTTTGGACCATGCTGGTCCAAACTAACTATTCGGTTCACTAAGTGCTGCATTGGCTCCAAGCACCATATATACTGCATGTAACTTCAGCTACATAAAGTACACAGTGCTGGCTTCCAGCTGTGAGATGGACAGCTCATCTCACACCGGAACAAGACAATCTCATACATTCATTGGCAGTTTTGCATTCTGTGAATATATACTGGCTGAGTGGGAGGGGCGGGCTGATGACGTCATACTCTCAAGCTCAACCAGAGCAAGCTTTGTATTTAGAATACAAAACTGCCTATGAATAGCTGAGTGCCGCTCAGCTAAACACTGGTTTGTTAAGAGTATGAGACGGAAGTTTCTGTCTCACATCTGAAACCCAGCACTGTATGTAGCTAAAGTTACATGCAGTACATGTAATGCTTAGAGACTCTGCAGCACTTAGTGAAGCAAATAGTTCATTTGGACCAAGCTGGTCCAAACAATTTCAAGCGCAGTTCCACCCAAAAGTGGAAGCTCCGCTTATCTCTCTCCTCCCCACCCCCAGTGCCACATTTGGCACTTTTCGGGGGGGAACGGGTACCTGTTTTTGACGGGTATCCTTCCCCATTTCTATCAGAAGTGCGGCTTTCCTCCTCCTTCCCCCCGCTGCCATGCCAGTAAGAGTGCAGCGCGCTTCACAGGAAGGGAACCAGCTGTGAAGCTGGAATACTTCACTGCCGGGTTCCCTAACAAATGGCAGCGGCAGCACCCGAGAGCCAATGGAAACATCAGCTGGGGTGCCGACGTCGCTGGATTTCAGGACAGGAAAGTCTGCAGGTATTATAGTTGAACAAACTAGTGATGTGTTTAATACATTTGTATCCTTTTATAGAGACTTATATACTACTAGCGCACACTACATTATTGTTGAACTAGATAACTATTTATAGGATATTAATTTGCCTAAACTGTCTGCAAGCCAAATTTCTCTCTTTGATGCTCCTTTAACAACTAAAGAGTCAGCCATACACTCCTTTGCACATAACAAAACACCAGGCCTTAACAGCTTTCCTATTGAGTGGTACTGCCCTCTGTCTGAGGCATCGATAGTGCTCATTCCAAAACCGCACAAGGATCACCTCTATTGTAAATCCTACCATCCCATTTTGTTGATTACCTGGATATTAAAAAATCTTAGCTAAAGCGCTTGCCTGTAGATTGAATACAGTGATTCACTCTATTGTGCACACAGATCAAACTAGATTTATTCCGGGGAGCTCTACTTCCATTAATTGACGCAGGCTTTTACTAACATGCAGGCCGTACATGAAAATGTGGGCTCTAGAGTTGCAATAGCATTGGACACACAAGGCCTTTGATTCGGTCGAATGGCCCTATTTACAGAAGGTACTGGCGAAATTTGGCTTTGGAGATGTTAACCTCTGGTGGATTAACTTGTTGTATTATAAACCAAGGACTAGAATAAGAGTAAATAGTGATATTTCTGAGGCCTATACTATAACATGGGGTACCAGGCAGGGTTGCCCCCTATCGCCCTAATTATTTGCCTTGGCGATAGAACCCCTAGCTGAGTTGATACGCTGTAACTCCGCGATCCATGGACTGGTCGTTAACAAGCTGGAAGAAAAAGGTGTACCTTTATGCGAACGACATGTTAATCTATTTATTAGACCCTCACTCCTCCCTTTCAACATTGCTAGCTCTCACTCAAGGGTTTGGACACTTCTGGGGATTCCGCGTAAGTTGGGAAAAATCAATTCTTTTTCCATTGGGTCAGTACACGCTTACTTATATCCATAGTCTTCAGTGCCTGGGTAGAATAATCGAACAAACACTTTCAAAATTTCTTAAAAACCAACTTCAATCCCCTTATTAGTATACTTAAAAACACATTTAACGTCTGGGCTAATCTTCCCTTTACTCTGCTAGGTAAACATTTTCAAAATTATTTTTCTGCCGCATTTCCTCTATATTTTTAGTAATGCTCCGGTTTATGTCGATTTCAGGAGATCGACTCTATTCTTACATCTTTTATAGGGGGGGGGGGGGGGGGGGGCAGGGCCACTAGAATAGCTAAGGATACCTTGCAGTTGTCTATTCTGGATGGAGGCCTTGCTGTTTCCAATATTTAAATCTATTACAATGCCTCCCAATTGGCTCATGCACATTGGTGGTTCTACCCCAAAGCGAATAACGCTACTTCGGCCTTGGAAGCAGCTATCCTCACTTCTTTCTAATCTCTGCAAAATGTATTTCACCACCAGTTCACTATGGGTAGGGCCAGTACTAACATGCTATCGGTGACCTTACGTATCTTTAAAATAACCAAGTTAACTACCCCCCCCCCCCCTCTCCTTATGCTCCACTTTTGCATAATCCAAGTTTGCAGGAATTTTTTCACCAGACGAGCTGTTCTGGGTTAGGCATGGGGTAAAACCGGTGCCCCATTTATTCAACGTTCCTTCACAGAATTTCAATGAGACTATAACCTCCCCTTCCACAGCCTTTTTCCGGTATTTGCAATCGCGGCACACCAATGTATCTATACAACCCTCAGCGCTGGAAAAATTGCTCTGTGATACCTCACATTCTAAAAACTTATTTCCACTTATTATGCTCTCCTGCTTCACTCTACAACTGATGGAGAGTGGATATTCCGAAGCTTACTGAAGAACTGTGGAACGAAATCCTTCATCCAGTTATCTCATCCAGGTACAAGGTTGTTCAGACCAAATTTCTTTATTGCCCATATTATACTCCCTGTCTTCTCTCCCATTTAGGTAAATTGTCCTTCGTGGTTTGCTCTAAGTACTCCTCGGCGGATGGCACATTTTATCACATGGCCTGGGCATGTCCACCTATTCTGACCTTTTGGTCTGAAGTCACTGCATTCCTTAGCTCACTTACTCAACTGCCTAATGTCTGTAATCCCCCACCTTGCTTTTTTTTGGTTATATAGACAATAGTCTTACCCGATATATAAACTTTGTTTTATGCCAACAAATCCATCGCTACACATTGGAAATCACAGTCACCTGCCACATTGAACTGTTTGCTTTCTCTGGTTCATCAAGCTATCCCGTTATACAAACTCATGAACTGACCTAGGGGTTGCCCTAAAAAAAATTTCAAAGCCTGGAGCCTGTAGGTAGAATCTAATACCACTTATCCCATCTGTTACACGAGATGTACATTTGGAACAGGGTAATTTTGGTATATAAGGAATGTTGCAGGTATAGTTAATTGTAGGTATAGACCTAACCTGGGAATGTTTCTGTATGTTTGTTTTGTATTACTTTTCTGCTCCTTGGAATACATATATACACAAAGTTTTCATAAATCTGTACATTGCTATAATTTTTTTTTTTTTTTTTTTAAGGTATCAAAAAAGGCCCCATTTACACCTGGGCATTGCATAATCGCAGGCGATTCTGCCCACAATTCCAGAATCGTGGGATAAGTTTGCGATGCCATTACTTCTGCAGACAACTTAATCACAGTTCGATTTTTTCCATGATAAATCTAAACTTGCGAACTTGTCGCTCAAAAATGAGCAGGAACCTGCGGCGATTTATTGAGCGGCAAAATCACATCGTGATTGGGGTGCCATTAGAAGTAATGGCATCGCACATGCATTTGGCCGCGATTCTGGAATGCTCAGGTGTGAATGGAACACAAGAGAGTGCTCACCAGTGCCCTCCCAGTTCATTGAGAACTACAAGCCATCAGCCGGAATGGCTGATGGCACTAGTAATCTAATTCATTCACAGGAAACTGAATGACAAAGCCCCAACACTGCTGTTTTCAAATTTTAACAGTTGGTGCGGGGAGAAGATCCCCTGCCCACTTTCACAAATCTCTAGCTATGCTGGGAGCTCAGTCTGCTCTCCTTCAGGCCAGGTTCACACTGGTACGTCAAACGTTCCGACACTGGGAGCTCATGTCGCATGACGTGTGAAAATCAATGTTTCCCTATGAAAGCCGTCTTAACTGGTCTGACTTTGAAAATGCTCCCTGCACTACTTTGGTCTGACTTTGATCCTACTTCAGCCCATTGAATATCACTGAAGTCAGATCAAAGTCGGATCGCGGTCTTAACTGATCTGACTTTGGCATACGACTTGTGCTCTGAGGATCTTGAAGGGGAACTCCACACCAAGACCGTACCAGGACATTCTGTCAGGCATGGATTTTAAGGGGAACCTCTCACACCGAAAAAGCGGCGTGGGGACCCCCCAAAATCCATACCAGACCCTTATCCGAGCACGCAGCTGGCAGGTTAGGGAAGGGGGTGGGGACAAGCGAGCACACCCCCGCCTCCTGAAACATACCAGACCAGGGTTGTCGGGAAGAGGCCCTTGTCCTCATCAACATGGGGACAAGGTGCTTTTGCGTGGGGGGCGCAAGGTCCCCACTGCCCCAAAGAACTCACCCATGTTGAGGGCATGTTGCCTGGTATGGTTCAGGAGGCGGGGGTGTGCTCACTCGTCCCCACCCCCTTTTCTGACCTGCCGGGCTGCTCGCTTGGATAAGGGTCTGGTATGAATTTTGGGGGGGGGGCCCCATGCTGTTTTTGCGGCATGGGGGTTCCCCTTGAAATCCATACCAGACTGAAGGGCCTGGTATGTTCTTGGAGGGGGAACCCATGCCATTTTGTTTTTAAATTTTGGCGTGGAATTCTTACTAAAGATTCATACCAGGCACAAAGTGCCTGCATTGTGGGGATCAAAGTCAGATCCCCGTTCACTGAAGTCAGACTTCAAGTCACAGGGCAAAGTTGGATCCATAGTCGTACGACTGTCGTGTTCTTGTCGCTCTGTTCTACCAGTGTGAACTCGGCCTCAGGGGTGTCCCAACACCCCTAATGAACAGCCTTTCACTAGGAACCTCAGTGTGCTGCTGTTTCTGCTACCTGCTCTACTTTTGCCATTTTCGGGCGCGACTTGAATAGACATCTGTGCATGAAGCCGCACAGATGTCTTCACAGTCGCACTCGAAGTTGCACTGAGATACGGCTTTGAAATCAGATGTAAGTCGCCCAATTTAAATAGCCACAGTCAATGTAAATAGGGGTTTAGGTCTACTGGAGGAGTGATGTCTTTTTGAGGTTTTTATTGTCGACTGTGTCCCTGTTGGGAAGATCCACCCTCTCGATCTGTCCTGTTTACAATTAACACCAAAAGTGAAAGTAAAAGAAAATCCCAAAATTTATGTCATCACCAGAACAGGAATAATCTGGAGACTCTAGATCTGGTGACTACTGAGGATTTCCCTCACTTCCTGTTGCGGCTGTAGAGCAGAAACAGAAGGAAAATCAAATGAAAAAAATTGCCTTTAGTTCCGCGTTAAGGGCTGGTTCACACCACAAAAACGCACTTCAGATCCGTTCCAGAAGTGTTTCTGCATGCACGTTTTTTTAAAGCATTTTTGGTGCGTTTGTTTTTGATGCATTCCAGATGCTTTTTTTTTTTTTACTATAGTTGGGCCTGGTGTGTTTTGATGCGACCCAGTACGTTTTTGATGTGTTCCACTACAGTCCAGTGCAGGAAAAATGCAGCAGGTTCTACTTTTTTCTGGAACTGGAAAGCCCTGGAACTGACTGCACTGGTGGAAATTGCTTGATAAAAAATGTATTGGACTTTATAGGCACACCGGTAGAAATGGTTTAGAAAAATATATTTTAATTGAATAATGTTTAAAAACGGCATGTATATACATAAAATAAAATAAAAAACAAAAAAAATAAAATAAACAAACATACTAATGATTGACCTAGATAGCACGCATACCACTAATAATAACGATAAGCATGTATATATGAATACAATTGTTCAATTAGATATTGGATATTCCACAAATGGGTATGAATGTGTGGTTGAGGCATAATAGAAGTCGCTCATAGGGTGTCGTCAAACATATTGCACGCGTCCGTGCTTCTTCAGGAACTTGAGAATCTATTACATATAAAAACAAACAATAAATTTGACATCCATTAAAACAAAATTAGCGTGTAAAAACCAATAAATTGCATAAGGATTGTCCACAAACATTTATATAGGAGTAACCCAAATGCATGAAAACCAATGAAGCACAGAAGCAAAACCTGACTGTGGGGGTATATAACAATATATTCCCATTCAAAATGTAGGACCGTTATATAAATTACCGTATTTATCGGCGTATAACAACATGCACCCCAATTTTAAGAGGGAAGTTTAAAAAGGAAAAAATATGTTTTCACAGCCCCTATCTCCCTGCACAGTATACAGCCCCCCCTCCTGTACACAGCCCCCCTCTCCCTGCACAGTATAAGGCCCTCCATCCAGTATACAGCCCCCTCCCCAGTACACAGCCCCCCTGCACTCCCAGGAGACCCCGCTGCCAGCATTCTCTACAATTAAGAAAAATTCACTGCCAGCCCCTTCTACACTGCTCCTCCTGTGTTACTCCTATTGTAAAATGAAGCTCCCATATACCTCAATAGCTGTTTTTTTTTTTCACTGACCTGGTCACATGACTGCTCACCTCTGATGTTACATAGATGATCTTGTGACCACTCTCCTTCTCCATCAAATAATCTAAAGCTACACTCGGAGGAGGAGAGCAGAAAAAAAAAATTTAAAAAAGGGGGGGGGGGGGGGGGGCTATTAAGATATTTACAAGCTTCGTTTTATGACACTGACACAGGAGGAGCGGTGTAGAAGGGGCTGGCAAGTGATTTATTTTTATCAACTTTAGACTATGCAGGCAGTGCTGTCCCAGGGCCAGGAGAGGCGGGGCGGCCAGCCTGACACACCCCCCCATGGGTTACTCCGCGGGGCGGACCCCCCAATCCCCGCCCCCTGTTGGTAAAATTATCAGCGTATAACACGCAGGCATTGTTTACCCTCTGTTTTCAGGGGGGGGGGGGGGGGGCGTGCTATACGCCGATAAATACGGTACTTACAGTGCTGTGATACGGATATCAGAATATAAAAGGTAAAAGGTCATCATATTAATGGATATTGGTCCCACGGCCATCCCAATATCTCAACAGTAGATGAAAGGATTATATATGCATCCATTGAGGGAATAAAATATAGTCCAGTATGTAACATATACTTTTGAACCAGATGTCCACATATCAATGCACTTGGACTAATGAATGAAGTGCTTCGTTGCATGATTTTGGTCATCTGGGTGGCTGTATTATAATCACCGCTTTCAATGCTAAGTGTAGTAGTCAGCTATTCTGCGATTTGTATGCAGAGCTAATGGTAAGTTGTTGCACAGACTATATAAAATAAAATGATCATTAGTCCAAGTGCATTGATATGTGGACATCTGGTTCAAAAGTATATAAGTTACATAGTGGGCTATATTTTATTCCCTCTATAGATACATATATAATCCATTCATCTACTGTTGAGATATTGGGATGGCGTGGGACCATTATCCATTAATATGATCACATTTACTTTTATATTCTAATATCATTGCAGTACTGTAAGTAATTTTTATGACAGTCCAACATTTTGAAGAGGAATATATCGTTATATATGCCACCCACAGTCAGGTTTTGCTTCTGTGCTTCATTGGTTTTTGAGCATTTGGGTTACTCCTATATAAATGTTTGTGCAATTTATTGTGTTTTTTTTTTTACACAATAATTATTTTGTAATAATGGATGTCAAATTTATTGCTTGTTTTTATATGTAATAGATTCTGAAGCCCCTGAAGAAGCGCTGACGCATGCAACATGTAGAGCAACCTCTATTACGCTTCAACCACACATTCGTATCAATTTGTGGAATACCTAATAGAACAATTGTATTCATATATACTTGGTTATCGTTAATATCGGTGGTACAAGTGCGATCTAGGTCAATCATTAGTATGTTCTTTAATTCTATGTATATACATGCCGTTTTTAACATTATTCAATTAAAATATATTTTTCTAAACCAGGGCTTGACAAATTTGCTTGGAATCTAGGAGCCAGCTAAAAAAGTTAGGAGCCAGGTTTTTTTATTTTATTTTTTTTTTTTTTAAACGACCGACAAAGCTTTATTTTCAATATAAAAATTAACCAATCTTAAATTTACACAGAGACGACTAGAACAAATGTGACTGCTTTTATTTCCTGCCATGCAGGGACACAAGACCACCATATTCCCGCTAAGGATCCAATCAGGTCCGCCTGAAAAACTGACAGGCGAACCTGATCAGACAGCCCGTGTGAAAGGGGCCAAGCAGGGAGATGACAAATAATAAATTCATTTTAATTAACCACTTCCTTCCCGCAGGACGACTATATACGTCCTGTCTTTGAAGAGAAATACTGTTGTTATGGTAGCAGCTATCTACCATAACCCCAGTATCTTCTTCAAGAGCCGGCGGTTCTCTTTCAGATAAAAGTGGTCTCTGCAGCAGATTAGCAGCGAGATTACTTTTATCGGCGGCAGGAGAGGGCCCCCCCTACCGCCGCGCTCCGGTGCCCTTCACCGCTTACCGTGGCCGTCGGTAACGGCGGAGGCGATCCGGATCTGTCCCTGGCCTGACATGGAGACGAGTGAGAGGAAGATGGGCCCCCCCCCGCCCATCTCCAAGTCATTGCAGGGCGGAAGCGACGTCAAATCGTCACTTCCACCCATAGCTCTTGAAGGGACATTTTTTTTTTTTTTTTTTCCAAATGACAATTTTTTTTAATGCATTTTAGTGTAAATATGAGATGTGAGGTCTTTTTGACCCCAGATGTCATATTTAAGAGGACCTGTCATGCTTTTTTTCTATTACAAGGGATTTTTACATTCCTTGTAATAGGAATAAAAGTGACTTTTTTTTTTTTTTTTTTTTTAAAAGAACAGTGAAAAAATAAAAGTTAAAATAAATAAGAAAAAAAAAAATTTAAATGTGCCCCATCCCTTGTAATAGAAATAAAAGTGACACAATTTTTATTTTTTTTTTTAAAAACAGTGTAAAAATAAAAAATAAAAAGTAAAATATATAAGAAAAAATAATAAATTTTTAAAAATGCGCCCGTCCCGCCGAGCTCGCTTGCAGAAGCGAACGCATATGTGAGTAGCACCCGCATATGAAAGCGGTGTTGAAACCACACGTGAGGTATCGCCACGATCGTTAGAGCGAGAGCAATAATTCTAGTCCTAGACCTCCTCTGTAACTCAAAACATGCAACCTCTGGAATTTTTTAAACGACACCTATGGAGATTTTAAAGGGTAAAAGTTTGTCGCCATTCCACGAGCGGATGAAATTTTGAAGCGTGACATGTTGGGAATCAATTTACTCGGCGTAACATTATCTTTCACATTATAAAGAAAAAAAAAAATGGGCTATCTTTACTGTTTTCTTATTTTTTAATTAAAAAAAGTATTTTTTCCCAAAAAAGTGCGCTTGTAAGTCCGCTGCGCAAATACGGTGTGACAGAAAGTATTGCAATGACCGCCATTTTATTCTCTAGGGTGTTAGAATAAAAAATATATATAATGTTTGGGGGTTCTAAGTAAAGGGAAGGAGATGAGCAGGCAGTGAAAACAGGTAGGGAAAGCTCCATTAGCATTGGTGGATGTCTTGTAGTACCAACGGCCACCACCAGAGGGCGCCCGATTGCAGAAGGAACCAGGAACCATAGGACTGCAGTAGGCCGCAAAGCCGGGGCCTCAATTACCGGCGCGGCCCAGCGCGATCGCGGCGGGCGGGGGGGTGTCGAACGGACACAGGATACCACAGCTGTGCCGTCCCAGGCGCCAGGTCGCTAATTCTAGTCGCAAATGCGACCTGGCGCCCGGGGTTTGTCGAGCCCTGTTCTAAACCATTTCTACGGGCGTGTATATATAAAGTCCAATTTTATCGAGCAAGGACGTTGGCACACAATTATCTGTGTATCCACAGCACCATCCTGTGGTGATAGCTCATACCATAAAATGGACATGGTGTAAGTCATTGGAAACCATATTAACCTACTGTGCATAAAAAAAAATATATACAGCGCTCGCAACACACAATATAAATGAAATCAACAAAAAAATCCAAATAAAAATCCAAAGAAATGCAACTGAAGTGTTAGTCCACAATGAAGTAGGTGCAAAAAATGCTTCACAAACTTGCAGGAATACAGTGACCCCCCCCTTTTGCATCCCCACTCACCAGAACAGGACGACCCCCAGCTTTGCAGTCGAGGGGTCACTTCAGGCTTGTAAATGGTATCCCACACATGTGGATTGGTGTCAAAACATCAGATGATGGATTGGTGTAAATATCAGATGATGGATTCCATCGAGGTCCTTGATGACGCTCTGAGGGAGGGCGAAATGCACTGACATAATTTCCTGGTTTGACGTCACTTCCGGTCTGTGGAACGCACACTATGAACGGCTGCTTCCTGTATCTACAGCTTTATATCCATGCCTGTTTTTAACCGTCTTTTTGTAAGTACCGATCCCTATGCACATTAAATCAACTTTTATAACAGTACTTCACTATTAGTCCATCCTCTTTTCATTTCTGGGTGCCTGTATATCCTGTTGAGAGCCTCCTATTGGAATCTATCATCTGATGTTTATACCTATCCACCATCTGATGTTTTGACACCAATCCATGTGTGGGATACCATTTACAAGCCTGAAGTGACCCCTGGACTGCAAAGCTAGGGGTCGTCCTGTTCTGGTGAGTGGGGATGCAAAAGGGGGTGTCACTGTACTCCGGCAAGTTTGTGAAGCATTTTTTGCACCTACTTCATTGTGGACTAACACTTCAGTTGCATTCATTTGGATTTTTAATTGAAATTTTTTTTGTTGATTTCACTCATATTGTGTGTTGCAAGCACTGTATTTTTTTTTTTATCCACATTTATCCAAATGATTAGCACCTTGTCCACAGCAGCTGCATTTCATTATCACTTACTAATTGGTATGGATAGGTGACAGTGTCAACAAGGAGGCACCGCCATCCCTGAATAATGTATGTAAACAGGAGGATAATTTAATGGGATTTTGTGGGTGCCAGGCAAATAGAATTAGACATGCACCAAGGTAAAAAAAATAAAAATAAAAAAATAAAAAACATATCACATTTTATTAGACATAGAAAAAGTTTAAAATGATGCTGGCTATACATAAATAAACGCAAACAGCAGTACATATCAGATTAGATGGTAAAAAGGGAGTCACTCAGCACTAATATCCTGACATGTTTCGCCCGCTGGGGCTTCCTCAGGGGATGTTTGTTGAAAGACCAAAGTAGATATGTCACTGCATGAAACAGAGTACAATTAAGGACCATCAAAAACAAAAAATGTATACTTAGGAAAGGATGTCAACGACCGTCCAAAGCCAAAAATTCAACTGCCAGTCATTAGATAGTTACATGCGGTAAATGTAGAGCCGAACTAGGAAAACGGACACTGCGCTGCACAGGAAAAAGTTGGTCTAGATGAGCCCAGGAAAAGGCCATGGGACCAATCTCTGCCCAATGGAGAAAGGAATGTGATGACCAAAAATGAGGGAACACGGAGAGGGAAGTGGAGTAGTGGTGGGGAAAGGGGAAGGGAAGGGAGGAATGGGAAGGAGGGGAAGGAAAGGGCAGGGAGGAAAAGAAGGGAAGGGAAAAATAGGAGTGAGGTGTGGAAGAGAAGGGGAGGGAAGAGGAGGGGAGGACATGTGGGACGGGAACAGGAGAGGAAATGTGTGGGAAGGAGATAGTGTAATGGTGCTTTAATGTGTAGATGCCACCTAGGATAAGTGAACAGAAACCAGTGTGAGGAGAAACAATGGCTGTGGGGTAAGGAAGTGATAGCCAAGTTAAATGGGCCAATGGGAAATGTACTTACAGGTCACCCGGCTAGGTCTAAGAAAAAGCGAGGGCTGCCAAGCAAAGATGTTATCTAATTGGGAAGGTACAGACCATAATGAATATCTGCTTCAATTAGTGCTGGATATAAAGAAGTATATGAGGAAAGAACACGCTGCAATAATGAGGTTGATTCCAGGGAGATCAAACTTACACACAGTATAAAGAGACATATACATTGGTCATCCACATATTAGAGGACCATAATTCTGTGTACAGATCGTCTGTCCCCACTTTAAAAGCAAAGAGTGGAGAAAGTTACAGACGGTAACAGTTAATTATAGTGAATGAATAGTCAGCGTACTAAGCATGGCTAATCAAGAGCAGCAAAGTTTAAGTATAGAGCAAAAGGATTGAAACGAAATCACACCGAAGGGAGTAATAAAAGCGGTGTTGGGTGTAAAGAATTACCTTATACAGGGAGATGTATCAATGTGGCAGCCCGTCCAATGTCTGACATAGTGTGCGATAGGGAGCGTTTAAATGTATGTGCGCGCCGATCACGTGTTAGACAGTCTCCTATGAGGCGGGGGGAGGACGCGAGAGCGGCTCGAAAAAACCCGGTGAAACAACGGGTAGGAAACTACGTTACCCATAGAACACCGCAAGCTGTGTGTGGGAGGGGCAGGCGCTCGACCAGCTGACATGCCCCAATTAATGGGCGCGCCTCTGTCCTCCGTCTCCGCTCACAGGACGTTGAGAGCAAAGTGGATTGAAAGGGGATAAGTGACATGAGTATAACGAGAGTGCTGGATTGATGTGAGTGAGTTAGTGGTCGAAGATCAGATTTTTAAATTTATTTTGATTCTTATTTATTTATCATTATCTTTATTCATAGTTTTATACTTATCCTCTAATCATCACCCTTCTTTAGCGGGGCGACTGGTACTGCGCTGCACATATCTATTCTACCTTTTTTACTCTCTTCCCAATTATTACCCCCTTTGGTCTGATCTTCGACCACTAACTCACTCACACCAATCCAGCACTCTCGTTATACTCATGTCACTTATCCCTTTCCAATCCACTTTGCTCTCACCGTCCTGTGAGCGGAGACGGAGGACAGAGGCTCGCCCACTAATTGGGGCATGTCAGCTGCTCGAGCGCCCGCCCCTCCCCATCCGCACACAGCTTGCAGTGTTTTATGGGTAGTGTTTCCTACCCCTCATTTCACCGGGCTTTTTCGTGCCGCTCTCACGCCCCCCCCTCCCCCGCCTCAACAGATGCGGGCTAACACGTGATCGGCACGCACATACGTTTAAACACTCCCTATCACACACTATGTCAGACATTGGACGGGCTGCCACATTGATACATCTCCCTGTATAAGGTAATTCTTTGAACCCAACATGCTTTTATTACTCCCTTCGGTGTGATTTTGTTTCAATCCTTTTGCTCTATACTTAAACTTCGCTGCTCTTGATTAGCCATGGAGTACGCTGACTATTCATTCACCATAATTACCTGTTACCGTCTGTAACTTTCTCCACTCTTTGCTTTTAAAGTGGGGACAGACAAACTGTACACAGGATTATGGTCCTCTAATATGTGGATGACCAATGTATATGTCTCCTTATACTGTGTAAGTTTAATCTCCCTTGAATCAACCTCATTATTGCAGAGTGTTCTTTCCTCATATACTTCTTTATATCCAGCACTAATTGAAGCAGATATTCATTATGGTCTGTACCTTGCCAATTAGATAACATCTTTGCTTGGCAGCCCTCGCTTTTTCTTAGACCTAGCCGGGTGACCTGTAAGTACATTTCCCATTGGCCCATTTAACTTAGCTATCACTTCCTTACCCCACAGCCATTGTTTCTCCTCACACTGGTTTCCGTTCACTTATCCTAGGTGGCATCTACACATTAAAGCACCATTACACTATCTCCTTCCCACACATTTCCACTCCCATTCCCTTCCCACGTGTCCTCCCCTCCTCTTCCAAACCTCACTCCTATTTTTCCCTTCCCTTCTTTTCCTCCCCGCCCTTTCCCTTCCATTCCTCCCTTCCCCTCCACTACCCCACTTCCCTCATTTTTGGTCATCACATTCATATTCCTTTCTCCATTGGGCAGAGATTGGTCCCATGGCCTTTTTCTGGGCTCATCTAGGCCAACTTTTTCTGGTGCAGCGCAGTGTCCGTTTTCCTAGTTCAGCTCTACATTTACCGCAGGTAACTATCTAATGACTGGCAGTTGAATTTTTGGCTTTGGACGGTCGTTGACATCCTTTCCTAAGTATACATTTTTTGTTTTTGATGGTCCTTAATTGTACTCTGTTTCATGCAGTGACATATCTATTTGGTCTTTCAACAAACATCCCCTGAGGAAGCCCCAGCGAGCAAAACATGTCGGGATATTAGTGCTGAGCGACCCCCTTTTTACCATCTAATCTGATATGTATTGCTGTTTGCGTTATTTATGTATAGCCAGCATAATTTTTAAACTTTTTCTATGTCTAATAAAATGTGATCTATATTTTTTTACCTTGGTGTATGTCTAATTCTATTTGCCTGGCACCCACAAAATCCCATTAAATTATCCTCCTGTTTAGATTCATTATCACTTAGTTGTTTCCATCAGCGCGAGTTTATATTTAGTAATATATTTTTACATATTAACCTACCATCCACGCGTTTTTAATGCAGAAAAAAAAAAAAAACACACACACACACACACGACTGCACATGGTGTGAACTGGCTCTAAATGCGAGTTTCTTTTGAGCAGAAAAGGAGCTGAAAATCTGATCAGTGCAGAAGACTATAGAAAGGGGACTTTATCAGTCTTGAAGAGAAAAACAGCCATTTCTAGAGACAAATCAAACAACTCAGGACAGGACAATCCCTGGATATCAGCTTTATCTGGTTACTAGAACACCATTAGGGGCTGTGTACACATTTTTTGGTAGCTTCAGGACTGCTTTAGACTCCATAATAATAAATCAAATGGAGGACAGAAGAACCTGTGATAGGACCCAGAGACGTCTTAGACTGAACACATTGCTGCACATGTCCATCGAAACAAGCCCCTATTATTCTTATTCAAGTTTATCTACACACTGAAATGGGGGGGGGAAAAAGCCAAACTAAAAAATTGCATTCTGAAATTGTATGTAAAGCCAAAAAGTTTTTGTAGTTTTAAAAAGGTTTTTTTTTTTTATTGGTGTCCGTGTGACTGCTGGACAGAGTTACCCTATGTCATTGGGACTGAAAGTGAGGAAATCCCAATGTGTAAGCACCCACATGTGTGTTCCGTTCGGCCATTTTCAGATGAAAAATGGATAGTAGTTAATTTCTAAGGGTTTTCAGAATGAAACAGATGATCATCCATTTACATCTATATCTGTTCAGGTCTGAGTTTTTTTGACACAAGGCTGAGTGCTTTTCCCTTTAGGAATATCCTAATGTATACCTAAAAGGCAAAACTATTTTTTTAGTTTTGGATAAAAAAAAATGAGAGGAATTAGAGCACCTGTCAGTTTTTATTGCTGTCTGTGTCCCCATTATGGGACCCTATTTGTCCTGGTTACTAGTATCATTAACCACTTGCCGCCCACCCTATTACCAAATCACGGCGGCAAAGTGGTTTAATATTCCTGACCGGACGTCATATGACGTGATCAGGATATCGAGCCGCTGCGCGCCCCCGGGGGACGCGCATCGCGGCGATAGTTGTTGCGGGGTGTCAGTCTGACACCCTGCAACACCGATCTAGGTAAAGAGTCTCTGACGGAGACTCTTTACCACGTGATCAGCCGTGTCCAATCACGGCTGATCACGATGTAAATAGGAACGCGTCTGACAGACGCGAGTAGAGGATAGCTGATCGGCTGCTCTCCTGACAGGGGGGTCTGTGCTGATTGTTTATCAGCACAGCCCCCCCCCTCGGATCCCGCCTAGGACCACCAGGGAAGCCGCCCAGGACCACAAGGGAAGCCATCCACACTGGACCACCAGGTATGCCCCTAGACCCCCAGGGAAATACCACTATGTGCCCAGGCAGCTGCCAATCAGTGCCCAGGCAGCTGCCAATCAGTGCCCAGGCAGCTGCCAATCAGTGCCCACTTCAATGCCTACCACTGCCATTGCCACCAGGGATGCATATCAGTGCCACGTATCAGTGCCCAGCAGTGCCGCCCTATCAGTGCCCAGCAGTGCCAACCAGTGCCACCCGTGAGTGCCCAGTGACGCCTATCAATGCCCATCAGTGCTGCATATCAGTGCCCATCAGTGAAAGAGAAAAAAAAAAAACTTACCTATTTACAAATTTTTTTTAACAGAAACAAAACTTATTTTTTTTCAAAATTTTCTGTGCTTTTTTATTTGTTTAGCAAAAAATAAAAGCCGCAGAGGTGATCAAATACCACCAAAAGAAAGCTCTATTTATGGGAACTAAATGACAAAAATTTAGTTTGGGTACAGTGTAGCATGACCGTGCAATTGTCATTCAAACTGCGACAGTGCTGAAAGCTGAAAATTGGTCTGGGCAGGAAGGTGTATAAGTGCCCTGTATTGAAGTGGTTAAAACTAAAAGTAAATCCCAAATTTTGAGTTGTCCCCAGAAAAGTAATAGAGGGGAAACCTTCCAATATGGACACTAGTCCCCAAGGAATTCCCTTAATGTGCAGGGATTTTCCCTCACTTCCTGTTTTGGCATGGTAAAGTAACGTTTCTCTCACCTCTGATTGGTTTCTGCAAACACTAAAAAAGAAAGGATACAAAAACTGATCTAAAACTGACCTGGAGTGCAAACTGATGTAATCTGAATCCATATTTATCAGTTATGTAATTAGCAAAAAAACATGCTGAACCGATGATGGCCATGGGAAAGGACCCACAGGCTAAGGTTGCACGGGTGACTAGTCCCACAAAATCATTGAAGTATACAGGGCTCTTGGCAGCCACAGATAGCCAATCATAGGTGGCAAAAGTAGCAGCTTCCTACTGCTGCCATTTGTGCCAGATCTAGGTGCCTGTGTGAATGCAGCTTTATATATTGGGACATACTAAACTGCATATTGGGATGATGTGATGATTGGCTGCAATACTGATAACTCTCACTAGATGTCAGTGTACTTTATACAATATATATATATATATATATATATATATATATATATATATATATATATATATATATATATATATATATATATATATATATATATATATATATATATATATATCTCTGTTTCCCAAAATGTGTTATTCTTTCCTGCAGTGCTTGATACAATGTTGCAAGAAGCAGTTGCTGTTTAACTGTTCACTTGCTGATAGAGATAGATATACATCTCTCCATCCATGCAGATGTACAACAAAATCATTGTAAATTATACAGAAGTAATGGAAAAATTACATTTGACCTGTTTTTTGATGGGAATATGGGTAGAATTATTATTATTTCTCATGGGGTTTATGGGAGGAATATCATGTTAACACCCGACAATGAACACATTTAACCCATTACTGATAAGAATATGCATATAAATTATTTTTCTACATGGGGATTATGAGTGGATTAATTGTAGTTATACATACAAACATATTCAACCTATTTCTGATATGAATATGCATATAATTATTTTTCTATACAATTTCTACAATATTCCACCTATAATTCCCCATGTAGAAAAATGATATGCATAGTCTCACATAGTCATATTCTTGCAACATTGTATCAAGCACTGCAGGAAAGAATAACATATTTTGAGAGAAAAAAAACAGTTATTACCATATATACAGGTAAAAGCCAGTAAATTAGAATATTTTGAAAAACTTGATTTATTTCAGTAATTGCATTCAAAAGGTGTAACTTGTACATTATATTTATTCATTGCACACAGACTGATGCATTCAAATGTTTATTTCATTTAATTTTGATGATTTGAAGTGGCAACAAATGAAGATCCAAAATTCCGTGCGTCACAAAATTAGAATATTACTTAAGGCTAATACAAAAGGATTTTTTAGAAATGTTGGCCAACTGAAAAGTATGAAAATGAAAAATATGAGCATGTACAATACTCAATACTTGGTTGGAGCTCCTTTTGCCTCAATTACTGCATTAATGCGGCGTGGCATGGAGTCGATGAGTTTCTGGCACTGCTCAGGTGTTATGAGAGCCCAGGTTGCTCTGATAGTGGCCTTCAACTCTTCTGCGTTGTTGGGTCTGGCATTCTGCATCTTCCTTTTCACAATACCCCACAGATTTTCTATGGGGCTAAGGTCAGGGGAGTTGGCTGGCCAATTTAGAACAGAAATACCATGGTCCGTAAACCAGGCACGGGTAGATTTTGCGCTGTGTGCAGGCGCCAAGTCCTGTTGGAACCTGAAATCTCCATCTCCATAGAGCAGGTCAGCAGCAGGAAGCATGAAGTGCTCTAAAACTTGCTGGTAGACGGCTGCGTTGACCCCGGATCTCAGGAAACAGAGTGGACCGACACCAGCAGATGACATGGCACCCCAAACCATCACTGATGGTGGAAACTTTACACTAGACTTCAGGCAACGTGGATCCTGTGCCTCTCCTGTCTTCCTCCAGACTCTGGGACCTCGATTTCCAAAGGAAATGCAAAATTTGCTTTCGTCAGAAAACATGACTTTGGACCACTCAGCAGCAGTCCAGCTCTTTTTTTCCTTAGCCCAGGTGAGACGCTTTTCGCGCTGTTTCTTGGTCAACAGTGGCTTGACACGAGGTATGCGGCAGTTGAAACCCATGTCTTTCAAGCGTCTCTTGGTGGTGGATCTTGAAGCACTGACTCCAGCAGCTGTCCACTCCTTGTGAATCTCCCCCACATTTTTGAAGGGGTTTTTTTTCACAATCTTGACTAGGGCGCGGTGATCCCTATCGCTTGTACACTTTTTCTGACCACAGTTTTTCCTTCCCTTTGCCTCTCTATTAATGTGTTTGGACACAGAGCTCTGAGAACAGCCAGCCTCTTCAGCAATAACCTTTTGTGTCTTTCCCTCCTTGTGCAATGTGTCGATGGTCGCCTTTTGGACAGCTGTCAAATCTGAAGTCTTCCCCATGTTTGTGTAGGCTTCAGAACTGGACTGAGAGACCATTTAAAGCCCTTTGCAGGTGTTTTGAGTTAATCAGCTGATTAGTTTGTGGCACCAGGTGTCTTCAAAATTTAACCCTTACACAATATTCTAATTTTGTGACACACGGAATTTTGGATTTTCATTTGTTGCCACTTCAAATCATCAAAATTAAATGAAATAAACATTTGAATGCATCAGTCTGTGTGCAATGAATAAATATAATGTACAAGTTACACCTTTTGAATGCAATTACTGAAATAAATCAAGTTTTTCAAAATATTCTAATTTACTGGCTTTTACCTGTATGTATATAAAGTACACTGACATCTAGTGAGAGTTCTCAGTATTGCAGCCAATAATCCAATCGTCCCAATATGCAGTTTAGTACGTCCCTTTATATTATCCTAGAAACAGAGAAAGGAGAAATCTTCCACTGGGGATACCTGATGTGGTGACAGCGGTCTAGGAGAGAATTCCCTCACTTTATAGAGATATTTCCTCCACATTCCTGTAAGGTCTATGGACAGAAAAATGAGGGGGAACTCCCCAAAATATAACATACAGACAGCAAACAAATAAAACACAAGTTTTGACTCTTCCCTGCTCTATCCAGATCAAAATAATAAAAAAACAAATATTTCAGAAACGGTACAATACAACGATACATCAACCACCTAGATTACATTCTCCTCATCCATGAAGTACAATACAGCGCACACTGGGACCAGCCGCTTTACAGACACTATCTGTATTATTACATTAGAGTCACACGGTAGAACAAAGTTCTCTTATACAGAACGAATTCCCTCCATACACCCGACCACTCACTCTCTACGGTCCACTTTCCCCGAAACAAACTTCCTGAACCCCGCGCTTTACGTCATCAGAGAGCGCCCATGTATTATGGGCGGGGCATGGTGTGTCAGCAGGTTTGTTAGCTACACTCCAGGCCTCTCATCAACGATGACCAAGCAAATGGGCGTGTCTTCTTCCAAGTTGTGATGGTTGCCCCTGTGGTGAACGTGGGCTGGAAGGTTAGCTGTGCCTGTGATTGGCTAGGAGCACCGCAGTGGGCGTGGCGCGATCAGTGAGGTTTGTCCGTGTTACCGGGTTGTCATACGGAGCTTTCTAGGATTGGTGAGAGAAGAACATCCCCGGCATGGAGTCCGCTCAGTGTTGTCACCCCGTCCGGTTGTATGTGTACGACTTATCCCGCGGCTTGGCTCGGCGCCTCAGTCCTGTCATGCTCGGTAATCTTCATTTCATGGCATTGTATGGTGGGAGTGATGAGTGGGCTGAGATAGACGAGCTGTATTTGTATTGTACGGGGCTCCTAGATCACTGCTTGTCTCCTATGACTGTAGGCCCAATGCTGCCATACACAGGGATCATTGTCACTGTCATATAATGATATACAATGTGAGCTCATGGCAAATCCATCCAGTAAATGGAATTAGTATAGTAGGCAGGCAACTAGAATGTTCAGAAGGAAGGGCCAGCTATGGTTCCCCCTGCATAGGTTTATATTAAAGTATAACTAGAGGCAAAACTTTCGTTTTTTTTTTTTGTTTAGTTTTGGATAAAGTGATGGGGGGTCAAACCCCATCGGGTTTTATTACTGTCTGTGCTGTTGTTTGGGAGATTCACCCTCTCTAGCCACTTGCTGGCCCTCACTGGTACATATTCTGTGGCATGTGCGGGCACAATCACATACATGTACGTCATTGTGTCTGCTCTGTATTAGGAGCGCACTGTGCACCCCCTGGGGTAGCAGCACGAACGCTGTTTCCAGTGGACATTGCAGATCCTCCCGCCTTTGGCGGCCAGGGGATGATCACAATGTAAACAAAGTTGTTCTAAATGAATCTTATTTATAACAGCTCTGCTTTCAATACCAGTGAGCTGTGATTGGCCCACAGCTATCACATGGTACCATGGCCTAGGCCAATCACAGCACCCCCCTGTACCTTGTGATAAGCTGTAGCCAATCACAGATCACTAGTAATCACAGCTAGCGTGAATGCAACCCACTCATGCCATTTGAAAACATTGCTGTTACAATGATCATCATTTGTTAGAAAAAAAAAATATCCCTGATCACACCACCAGAGTAGTACAGTGTTACTTTGGTAACACTGAACCACACTGATGAAAGAATGTAATAGAAAATTATATATATATATATATATATATATATATATATATATATATATATATATATATATATATATATATATATATATTATTTATTTATTTTTTTTAAATACTGCTGTCACCAATGTCCCTGATCACCGCCATAGTCGTATGATGATGCTCTAGCATCGGGCTCCTTTCACAGAACCAGATTGCTGGTGTTATTTAGGTGTATTCCCAAATACCGCATTGCATGCAATCCTGAAAATGTAAATTCGCTAATGCCCCAAAGCACCCCCCACATGTTGAGGGCATGTGGCCTGGTATGGTCCAGGGGGGGACTCACTCCCCCAGGCCTAATGGATGCAAGGGAGGTGGAGTGGGATTCCTCCGATCCCCCCCTGAGCACCTTCCAGATTATTCACTCCCCTCCCTCTCTTTCGCTCTCATCATTTGAAGCCCACTGTATACGCCGATTCTCTCCTACTTCCCTAAGAATTGCTGTGATCTACCGGCCCCCTGGACCATTATCGACTTTCCCTGATGAGTTCTCTGCCTGGCTACCCTACATTCTCTCTTCAGAAATTCCCACAATCCTTCTCGATGATTTCAACATCCCTGCTAATACAAACAGTCCTGCTACTTCTAAACTTCATAGTCTAACCTCTTCATTTGACCTGAAGCAATGGGTACAGGCTTCTACTCACTCTGATGGCAACACCCTTGACCTTGTATTTTCCTACCTATGCACACCATGCAACTTCTCAAACAAACAATCTTTTTCCTCTCTCCGACCATCACCTTATTAGTTTCTCTCTCCCCCTATCTTCCACCACCTTTCCCTCCAATCGCCTAACCATCACCCGTAGAAACTTTCGCAACTTCAACTCCTCTCTCCTCTATTCTGCTACAGACCACCTCTATGACAAAATCTCTCCCCTGTCCTGCCCCAACCAAGCCACATCCCTCTACAATAAATCCCTGTCCTCCACCCTGGACAAGCTCGTTCCCCTCACTACACGAAGAATCAGGCCTCGACCCCTACAACCCTGGCAAACAGATGACACTAAAATTCTCAAAAAACATAGTCGTGCTCTTGAGCGTCTGTGGCACAAGACTAAGTCTCTCAAAGACTTCAACCAATATAAATCTGCCCTCCAAAAATACTATTCTTTCCTCAACACTGCCAAGCAAACCTATTTTACAACTCTTATTATTAACACCTTCTCATCCAATCCCTGTAAACTCTTCTCTACCTTCAACTCTCTACTTTGTCCTCCACCGCCTCCACCCACGACTTATTCACTGCCCAGGAGATCGCTAATCACTTCAAAAACAAGATTGATACAATCCGTGATGAAATCTCCACTCTACAGGTATCTGCCCCAGCTAAGACCCCATGTCAACAGATACAACTAACACTCCCCCTATTCAAAGACGAAGTTGCTAAACTCCTTTCTATCGCCCACCTAACCACCTGTCCCCTGGACCCTATTCACTCTCAAATGTTCCGGTCGCCCTCTGACTCCATCCTACACTCTCTAACCCACATCTTCAATCTCTCCCTCACCTCTGGCACCTTCCCCAATGCTCTAAAACATGCACTGGTCACCCCCATACTTAAAAAGCCGTCCTTGGACCCTACCAATCTTAACAACCTACGCCCTATCTCCTTGCTCCCCTTTTCCTCTTTACAACCAACTGAGTGACCACCTCATTAAAAACAACCTTCTTGATCCCCCTTCAATCTGGATTTTGCCCTCAACACTCCACAGAAACTGCTCTTCTAAAACTCACAAACGACCTACTAACTGCAAAAACCAATGGGCACTATTCTGTACTCCTACTTCTGGACCTTTCAGCTGCCTTTTGACACGGTTGACCACCCCCTCCTCCTCAAAAAACTTTACTCCCTCGGTCTCCGTGACTGTGCTCTTCAGTGGCTCTCATCCTACCTATCCCAACGCACCTTCAGTGTCACTTACAATTCTACTTCCTCCACTCCGCTTGCCTTTTCCGTCGGAGTCCCCCAAGGTTCTGTTCTTGGACCTCTTTTATTTTTAATCTACACCTCTTCCGTGGGTCAGCTGATAGCCTCTCACGGCTTTCAATATCATTTCTATGCTGATGACACACAAATCTATCTCTCCACCCCTCAACTCACCCCATCAGTCTCCTCACGCATCACTAACTTACCAACCGACATATCTGTATGGATGTCACACCACTTCCTCAAACTCAACTTGTCCAAAACCGAGCTTATAATATTTCCTCCCCCACGTTCCTCTTCCCCTGACTTGTCTGTCAAGAGCAACGGCACAACCATCCACCCCTCTCCACATGTCAGGGTGCTAGGTGTTATCCTGGACTCTGAACTCTCCTTTTGGCCCCACATCTAATCGCTTTCCAAAGCTTGCCGCCTCAACCTCCGCAACATCTCTAAACTACGTCACTTTCTAACCAATGAAACCACAAAGCTCCTGATTCACTCCCTGGTTATCTCTCACCTCGACTACTGCAACTCCCTTCTCATTGGCTTACCTTTTAAATAGACTATCCCCCCTTCAGTCCATCATGAATGCTGCTGCCAGACTCATCCACCTTACAAACTGCTCAGTGTCTGCTACCCCTCTCTGCCAATCCCTCCATTGGCTGCCACTCGCCCAACAAATTGAATTCAAAATACTAACAATAAGTTACAAAGCCATCCACAAATCTGCACCCAGTTACATCGCTAGCCTGCTCTCAAAATACCAACCTAATCGCCGTCTCCGTTCCTCCCAAGACCCCCTGCTCTCTAGCTCCCTCATCACCTCCTCCCATATCTGCCTCCAGGACTTCTCCCGAGCCTCGCCCATACTCTGGAATTCCCTACCCCAATCTGTCAGACTGTCTCCAAATTTATCCACCTTTAGGCGATCCCTGAAAACTTTCCTCTTCAGAGAAGCCTATACTGCCTCCATCTAACAACTGAACTGTTTTCTCCATTAGCTCATCCCCCACAGCTGTTACCCTCTTGTATAACTTGACCCTCCCTCCTAGATTGTAAGCTCTAACGAGCAGGGCCCTCTGATTCCTCCTGTATTGAATTGTATTGTAATTGTACTGTCTGCCCTCATGTTGTAAAGCACTGCGTAAAACTGTCAGCGCTATATAAATCCTGTATAATAATAATTTAATATACACTTATTAGTATTTTTTTTTGTTTACCAAGGTCATGTAGCAGAATAAATATGGCCTAAATTTATGACTAAATTTTGATTTTTATTGGTCCACTCACTCGCTCTGTGGTGTGAGACTTCAGATCCCCGCCCACTGCCTTCTGGAGCTCAGAAATGTGTAAAATGTGTGTTTTGGAAGGCTGGCTGTACAGGACAGATTGTTGCAGATAAATAGGTACAACTTATGTAGCAAGATTTGTTTCATCTGTGTATCATCTGATGCTAGGCACTTCACTGGGTATATGTATGGGCTTTTAACCACTTTAAACTGATGATCTTAAAGCAGAGTTCCACTCATTTTTTTTTTTTTTCTCCCACTTACAATAAATTCAGTGCCCATCCTGATTTTGTTGTTAAATGGCAAACTTTCTGCTTCCCTTTTTTTTTTTTTTTCTTTTTTTTTTTCCTTTTAAAAAACTTTATTTTTTTCTGGAGCACTTCCGGCTCCGGTCGCCTAGGCGATTCCCATGGACACCTGGGATAATGGCGTCCTGTATCCCAGGAGTCACCTAATACTTAAATACTTAAATCTCGTGCTATTTCACGGCCGGAAATGACACGAATGGGAGGTGTTTAGCGCCGTTTTCAAGAAGTATCTACAGGGAGGAAGTGGAGCCTCTCAGTTCGGGACAATGGTGGTATTTTAAAGGAAGAGGTCGTGCGGGCACTGAAGGAGTGGCTACCAAGAATCACAACATTCTTTATCAGTTGAACTTGAGTATAAACATTGTAAACATTTGTCAATGGAATAGACTTTGTGTGTAAGTGAAAAAAGTTTAACCACTTAAACACTAAACCTTTTTCTGACATTTGTTGGTCTTCTGGTTAAAATAAGTTGTCTTTTTTTTTTTGTTTTCGGTTTTTTTATTTATTTATTTTTTGCTAGAAAATGGCTTAGAACCCCCAAACATATTATATATATATATATATATATATAATTATTTATTAGACACGCTAGAGCAGTGATGGCGAACCTTGGCACCCCAGATGTTTTGGAACTACATATACTACATTTCCCATGATGCTCATACACTCTGCAGTGTAGCTGAGCATCATGGGAGATTTAGTTCCAAAACATCTGGGGTGCCAAGGTTCGCCATAGAGAATAAAATGGTGGTTGTTGCAATATTTTATGTCACGTTGTATTTGCGCAGCGGTCTTTCAAATGCAATTTTTTTTGAGAAAATTACTTTAATGAAAAAAACAAAACTAACCAGTAAAGTTAGCCCATTTTTTTTTTTTTTTTTTTTTTTTTTTGTATAATGTGTAAGATTTTATGTCGCGAGAATTGTGATCTTTTTATTCTAAGCAAAAAAATTGTGTTTCTCATTTTGGCCAGAATCGTGCAGCTCTACTAGGTAGCCAGCTGCACCAAATCCTGGAAATGGATACCAGAGGGCTTCAGATGCAGTGGAGATGGACCCTGCCTGCTTCCGAGATCCAAGTAGTTTTACTCTATTTAAACCTAAATGAAAAGGAATACATCAATAATACTATATAAATTGGGCATGTCCAAAGTCCGGCCCGTGGGCCAATCGCGGCCTGATTTTAAACGGCCCGCCTGGTTATCTAAACATATATATCTTTTGTGGCCCCCGGAGATCACCGGGGCCACAAAGATATATAGTCTGGCTGCCTCAGAGCGAGGAGGCGGGACGAGTGCCGTGCACACAGGAGTATTTCCTGTTTACACGGCAGCCTCTGTAATAGGAAGTCCCGTCTCCGGCGCTGCCATTGGACGACTGTGTAAACAGGAGATTCTCCTGTAGGATATCTTTGGCACTCATCCTGCCCCCTCCATGTCCCCTCCAAGGCTGCACTGATGGCAATGGTGTGTGCATGCCTGGCAATGGTCGGTGCTGCATTTCTTGCAATGATGCGTACATTCCTGGCAATGGTCGGTGCTGCATTCCTGGCAATGGTGGGTGTTGCATTTTTTGCAATGGGGAGTGAATTCCTGGCAAATGTGAGTGCTGCATTCCTGGCAGTGGTGGGTGTTGCATTCATGGCAATTGGGGGTCTGCAGATGGGCACTGACCCTTATTTTGCTTCAGTTCCTTATTTAAAGAACTTTTAAGTTTTTTTTTTTTTTTTTTTTTTCTTTTCTTTTCCCTGAAACTTCCCCCTTTAAAGTGAAGGTGCGTGCATATCCAAATAATATGCCTGAGCTCATCTCTTTACTCACACACAGCCACAAAGGCAAGAGAATTCTTGTTGGGTGTATTAGTGTTCGAACGAACACACTAAAGCCCCATACATACGATAGGACTTTGTACAAACTTTCCCTTGGATTTTTGTACAAAGGGAGTTGGCCAGAAGTTTGTCTTGCATACAGACGACAGGACTTTTCCAGCCAACTTTCACCATATCACGTGGTTTTTCAGCTCTTTACCACCACCCTTTGGTCAACTTGTGTATTGTTGTCTGATATTGTGTCAATCTCGCCACTTTTATTGGCGAGATTGACACCTTGCGAGCCAGGTTGACACTGGTGCGGGGATCCGACTTGGATCCCCGCCAATGCCAGGCACTGTGTTTGGTATGAATCTTCAGGGGGAACTCCATGCCAAATTTTAAATAAAAAACCGGCATGGGTTCTGCTCCAGGGGCATACCAGGCCCTTAGGTCTGGTATGGATATTAAGAGGAACCCCCCTACGCCGAAAAAACGGCGTGGGGGTCCCCCCCCCAATCCATACCAGACCCTTAGCCGAGCACGCAGCCCGGCCGGTCAGGAAGGGGGGTGGGGACGAGTGAGCGCCCCCCCCCCCCTCCTGAGCCGTACCAGGTCGCATGCCCTCAACATGGGGGTGGGTGGTTTGGGGGAAGGGGGCGCCCTGCGGCCCCCCAACCCCAAAGGACATTGTCCCCATGTTGATGAGGACAAGGGCCTCTTCCCGACAACCCTGGCCATTGGTTGTCGGGGTCTGCGGGCGGGGCGCTTATCGGAATCCGGGAGCCCCCTTTAATAAGGTGGCCCCCAGATCCCGGCCCCCCACCCTATGTGTATATGGGGTACATCGTACCCCTACCCATTCACCTAGGGAAAAAAGTGTCAATAAAAAACCACAGTACACAGGTTTTTAAAGTAATTTATTAGGCAGCTCCGGGGTCTTCTTCTGACTTCGGGGGTCCTCTTCCGACTTCGGGGGTCTCTCCGGCGTCTTCTCCCGGTGTCTGCATCTTCTGCCGCCTCCACCACTATCCTCTGGCGCTCTTTTGCCAGCGGTGGTCTGGACCTCTGGATCGTCTTCTTCCCTATTCTCTTCCAGAGATGTTGCCACGACGCTCTCTCCAGCCAGAATGCTCTCTGTGCGCTCCGCAACGGACTTATATAGGCGGTGACCCCGCCCCCCTATAACATCACAGTCCCGGGGCATGCTGGGACTCTGAGGTCATAAGGGGGCGTGGTCATATGCTTCAGCTGCCCACAGTTAAAATGATTGCAGCCAGACTCAGTGGAGGGAGGATTTCTGCAGCATATTTGACAAGTACAGAATCCCAGTATATATAAAAAATTCATTTTTTTTATTTTTTTTTTTCGTATCGGTTATAACATTTTGCAAATTTAGTAATTTTTCACTGTGTATCTTTGGTAAAAATAACCCAAATCAGTGTATATTATTTGGTCAGTGTGAGCCTAGGTTCACATTGGAGCAATTTGTCATGCGATTTGAGAGATCAAATCACATGACAAGTCGCAGCCTATTGGAAGCAATGTCACTGTTCCAATCAGTGCGACACCAATTTTGCGGCGGCGTACCGATTTGCAAAAGTAGTTCCTGCACTACTTTTGCCGATTTCAGGTGCGACTTCAATAGACATCTGTGCATGAAGCCAGACAGATGTCTATCAGCTAGCACCTGAAATCGCGCTAACCTTGCTACTTAGAAATCGTGCTACCTTAAGTGAAGTAGTGCGATTTCAAAGTAGCATCAATATGAACCAGGGTTGAAAGTTATAGAGTCTACAAGCTATGGTGCCAATCATTGAAAATTTTTATTGGTAAATCTGAAGACAATCTAATAGTGTATATGGGCCTTAAAGTGGTTATAAACCCTTACAGACCACTTTTAGCTACAGGTAAGCCTTTAATAAGGCTTACCTGTAGCTACCCCGGATATCTCCTAAACCTGCACGGTTTAGGAGATATCCCCTGTATCTGCATGTGCCGACATCATCAGCACATGCGCACCGAAGCAATGGCATGTGCTGTTTGATTCAGTGAATGTGACGTGATCGTGGCTCCGGCCAATCACATCGCCGGAGACCCGATACCTGGAAGTAACCCCCGGGAGTGATGTCGCCGGCCGGTGCTGTGTACAGGCACCGCAGTGAGGGCTTCAATCTCAGGTGAGTATTACATAATGAGCTAGTATGCTATGCATACTAGCTCATTATGCCTTTGGCCTATGGGTGTTACCTTTTTTTTTTTTTTTTTTTTCCCCAAAGTGGTTTTACATCCACTTTAAAGTGATTGTAAACCTTTTTGTGTTTTATTTTTTTTTAAATAACAAACATATCATACTTGCCTCCACTGTGCTGTGTGGCCCCAATCATCCTTTTCTGAGGTCCCTCGGTGGCTCCTCCTCACATCAGATAACTCCCAAGAGAGACACTCTCCCAGGGGGTTACCATGCTCGGACTCGGGCGCGCTACCGAGTCCAGCATTTGCATCCATAGACACGAATGCCAGACCTGGCCCTGCCCCCCGGTGCCTGTGTCATTGGATTTAATTGACAGCAGCAGGGGCCAGTGGCTGCGCTGCTATCAATCTATCGAATCAAGAGCTGGGACCCCGTGCAGAGAGGGAAAGCGCGTCTCTTCCCGAGGGAATTACGGTGCTCCGGTAAGTAAAACGGGGGGCGCGGTCACTGCCAGAAGTTTTTTCACCTTAATGCATAGGATGCATTAAGGTGAAAAAAACACAAGGGTTTACAAACCCTTTTAAGCCCAGATTCACACTGACAGCGGCAATAAAATTGTGCGAGTTCAGCTGAACTCACACAATTTCATTCCTGCATGTCCATTCCGACTTCAGGAACGATTTCAGAGACCAGAGACACTGCTTTTGGGAATCGGTGTGACGCGGACGGTGCCATTGGCAGCAATAGCTGCTGATTTGGCATGTGATTTGACATGTCAAACCGCATGTCTAATCGCTGCAAAGTGAACCAGGGCTAAGTCCCGGTTCACACTTGTGCGATGCGGAACCCTGCAAGTCCACTGCGGGTTCCTGCATCGCACCTGACTCGCAAGGCAGTTCACACTGCCATATGCGAACTGCTGGGAGTGTCAATACAATGTTAATGGCGCCCCCATTTCAGCTTTCATATCGCACTGCGAACTGACACAGATGCGATACGATTCTGGTGCGGACCAAAAAAGGGGTCCTGTGCTAGTTTAGTCTGAATGTGATGCAAATTTAGCCATGCTATCTGTATGGCTGAAATTGCATTTCAGGGACATCGCATGTGATTTGCACTGGGGTGCGAATCGCATGTGATATCACACCACACTGGTGTGAACAGCGCCTAAAGGCTCATACACACTATAAGAAAATCGGGCGATCATTTTCGTCCAAAGAATTTTCGTTTGATTTTCGTATAGTATGTACATATCTTTCGACAGCTGATTCCAATTTTTTCGTACGAAGATTCCCAATGGGACAAACTCCAAAATTTTTCTCATAATGGCACAGAACAAACGATTTTCGTTTGTCCTGTGGTGACTGCATAGACATAGACTGCATAGACACTTGCACATTTATATATTTCCTAATAATTATCAATGCCAAAATAACCTTGAGAGCAAGCAAGAGAATAGAGTAATTTGTTTTACACTGGGATAAAAACTTGCCCCGCTTTTAAACTGCTACTATTTTTTAGCATATGCAGCATTTAAAATACATCAGTTCAAAAAGAACAAGCACATTTCTTGCATTTAGCAGCAATATAAAACCAGGTGTACTTCAACAGTGTGAAAACCACAGCCCCATTATTCAATCCTCTCTACAAAGGGGCCACTCCATTTTATATAATTATTAGCATGCTTTTTCATTATAAGGCTACTTTCACACTGAGGCGTGCGGGTGCTGGCGGTACAGCGAGGCTAAATATAGCGCCGCTTTACTGTCGTGCTAGCGGGGCATTTTTTACACCCCCCACCGCCCCCCCCCTTGGGGCTTTCACACTGGATTGCATTGAGCGGCTCTTTCAGGGCGCTTTGCAGGCGCTATTTTTAGCACTTTAGCGCCTGCAAGGCGCGTCAGTGTGAAAGGAGCCGCTTTCACTGCCGCTTTCAGTATATCCTTGGTGTTACTGTTTAAGTGAGAACTTTTTTAGGTTTTTCAAGTGGAACAAATAGCACAGAGGAGCTTCTCCACTTGGGCCTCGTTCACACTTGAGCATTTGTGATCTCAGGCAGAATTGCTGCAATCCCAAAACGCTTGCACAAATTACAAATTGCCCCACGCTTATTTGGGTGCAAGCGCAGTCCAGTTCTGCTGTGATTGTCGCAGAAAACTGCATCACGCAAAGCTTGTTGCCCAGAAAAAGGCTCCTGCTTATTTTTTGCACAACAAGCATCACACGATGTGTTTTGCTGCAACTGCTGTGCAATTTATCTCGCCAGAACCGCAATGTGTTTTGGTGCAATTTTGGGATCACTGGCAGAATCGTGGCAATCCTGCCAGAGATCGCAAATGTTAACAGGGCTTTTTGCTTTGTTAAATGTTTTTTGTTAAAAATTCTTGCATTGCATTAGACCCCTTTCACACTGGGGCGGTTTGCAGGCGTTATTGCGCTAAAAATAGCACCTGCAAACCGCCCCTAAACAGCCTCCGCTGTTTGTTCAGTGTGAAAGCCCGAGGGCTTTCACACTGAAGTGGTGCGCTGGCAGCAGAAGAAAAAAATCTCCTGCTAGCCGCATCTTTGGAGCGGTGTATTCACCGCTCCTTCACCGCTCCTGCCCATTGAAATCAATGGGACAGCGCGGCTATACCGCGGCTATAGCCGCGCTATACAAGGGGTTTTAACCCTTTTTTGGCCGCCAGCGGGGGGTTAAAACCGTACCGCTAGCGGCCGAATACCGCGGTAAAACAGTGCTAAAAATAGCGCTGTTTTACCGCCGACGCCCCCTACCGCCCCAGTGTGAAAGGGGCCTTAGAGATGTTAAATGGGCCCATGCTTGTCAACTACTAAGACACTTCTGGCAATTCTGGCTTATTTTATTTTAGATGGAAATGCAAAGTGCAGCAACTAATAGTAGTCAGTCAGAATTTGCTGATTTTAGACCAGCACAGAATTCATTCTGATTGGTAACTATGGGTACTATACTTTGTACTTGGAGTTTTGCTGCTTTTTACTCTTTTATTGAATGAGCCTACTGGTGTGCTTTACAAAGGAAAGGACTGAGCTTCCTTGCTTTATTTACTACAGAAAAAAAAAAAAATATGTATATATGTATGTGTGTATATATATATATATATATATATATATATATATATATATATATATATATATATATATATATATATATATATATATATATATATATATATATATATATATATATATATATATATATATATATATATATATATATATATATAAATTTTTTTTACCGGCAAATGGGATATGTTCTTCAATGCAGCAGAGATAATAAAATGAAGAACACTGTTGTATTGATGAAATTGTAATTTTGTATTATTAGGAAAATATATTTTTAGAAGACATTTCTTATCTGAACTTTTGATTCATGATGTTTTTCTTCCTCAGGTAAGCAGCTAGAAGGAATTTGGTAAGTGTTTGTTCTTATATTTACCGCAGTCATGTGTCATTGTTGTTTTATTATACTTAAGGCCTAATTGGATGACATTTAGGGGGTCGTTTATATCAAGGCCTGTTCTCCATTACACATTGTAGTGCTGCACACATAGTGGGCCGCATTTTATGGCCTATTCACAAAATGCAGGCTGTAGTGCCTGTTCACACAGGGGCAACGCGACTTGCAACGCGACTTTGCAAGGAGACTTCTGTGCGACTTTGAGCAACTTACAATGCGACTTAAAGTTGCCTCCAGGATAGGCGACTGGCTGTGGCCAATGACAGAATAATCAGCTCAGTGGGAGGAAGGAGGTTGCCTGGGTAAACGTGGGGAGTACCTGGGTAAATTATTTTCTTTTTCCTGTCGCTTCAATATAGATGGAGAGGCGACTTCCATTGAAATCTATAGGTACAAATCGCCTAGAAGTCGCCTTGAAGTAGTACAAGAACCTTTTTCTGAAGTCGGAGCGAAATTTAAGGCGGCTCTCATTCACTTCTATGGCATTTCTTATGTGCAGCGACTTGGGGTGACTTGAGGACTTACAAGTCGCATCTTTCAGGTTATCTTAATTGAAAGTGCTCCATGATTACAGGAGAGTAGGTCATAGCACTTTGACAGGTCACATGACCAGGCTTCTCTACAAGGCTTGTCCCCTTCTCCAGAAGCCGGTCGGCACATTATTCTGCTTTATAAATTATGCACAATTATGTGCATTTTTTTTTTTTTTTTTTTTTTACATAGTTTTCTAAAGCATTCTGCATTTTTGACAGTTTCATTATTATCCTGGGTTGGCTTAATGATGTTGACAGTGGTTGACTATGCCTGTGCGATGTGTATCAGCAACTTCTAGTCTCCACCAGGGACTCGTGTGAAACTGACAAAGCAGGAGAACAATGGGGAACAATTGTCGCACCAAAACGGAAAGGAGCTGACCAAGGACCATGGTAGTAACACCAGGGATTTCTTTCAATAAAGGCTGCAGATTTGAAAAGACTGAAAACAACTTTTGTAATTATGTTGACATGGAAAGATTTGGGTCAACGTTACTTGGTAAAAACATGTGTCATTGTCATATTTTTTTTTTTTTTTTTTTTACTGGATCAGTCATACACCTATGCAAAACATTCCAAAACAACTGAAATTACTTTGTTGTCTTTGTTGTAAAGTGTGAAGTAAACCTTCTCTCCATCCTTACTTTAATTCAAGGATCCTACCTGTAACATAACCTGTAATGACAAATCCAGGTATGTTTATATTTATAGCCAAAGTTCCAGTTAATGTGTCCTAGGAGCAGGGCTGCTGATAGAAATTGCGGGGCCCCGTACAGACTACCTGACAGGCACCCCCAAGAGAATATTAAAGCTATAATTTGCTAAAAATACAATAAAATCATTATTAGCAGATACGCACACGTACAACCTAACTCACAGAATTCCTGCTAAATCTAAAAGATAAAACAGAGTTAATAAATAAAAATGAAGATGAGATGGGGAAGAAAATCTACAAGCTGGGCAGTTGGATCTCTGGGATCAGAGAGACGGAGGGAGAGGAACAAATCTGGGCCTCATGTACACTACAGCTGCTAAACTCCGGTTTAGGAGCAGTTGGGCATTTTTTTTTTTTCAGCAGCCCGTGAACTGTCCTCTGTTATCTTATGTGTACATGTACACTCAGGCGTTTCTAGTAGTCTAGAGGCAGTTGAGGTTACTGGCATTTTTTTTGAAAGCAGAAAAATTGTGTTCAGGACTGTAGCTTACTGGCATTTCAAACCCCAAACACGCGTTACCTCGGTAAACTGCATTTATGCGCATTTGCATTTTTATAAGCGTTTTTAAAGAGGAAAAAATTTCTGATAATTTTTGAACATATAATGTTGAAAAAACACAAATTTCACCACATGCGGTTGCCTGCATCAATGGATGAATCTAGTAGCTATGAACTCTGGTCATCTCACAAAATTTTCTATGTCTTTGGAGCCTCATCAGTATCGGGAGCATTTCCTCACACATGAGGACCGCTATCTACAAGCACACTACTCTCCCTTCTCTCACAGAATGGCTGACATAGTTAATAATTTTTTGTTTTTTCATGCATTGTGGGCATTTGGGAGGGTCTTCTGAGGTTATCTTTAACCACTTTAATACCGGGCACTTTCACCACCTTCCTGCCCAGGCCAATTTTTAGGTTTCAGCGCTGTAACATTTTAAATGACAATTGCATGGTCATGCAACACTGTACCCAAATCACATTTTGATAATTTTTTTTTCACACAAATAGAGCTTTCTTATCACCTCTGTGGTTTTTATTTTTTGCGATATAAACAAAAAAAGAGCGAATTTTGAAAAAAAAAAACAAAACTATTTTTTACTTTTTGCTGTAATAAATATCCCAAATGTAAAAAACAAAATAAAAATAAAAAAACACATTTTTTCCTCAGTTTAGGTCGATCTGTATTCTTCTACATATTTTTTTGGTAAAAAAAAACGCAATAAGCATATATTGATTGGTTTGCGCAAAAGTTATAGCGCCTACAAAATAGGTTATTGATTTATGGCATTTTTATCATATTATTATTTATTTATTTATTTTTTTTTATTTGTTTACTAGTAGTGGTGGTGATCTTCGGATTATATAATTTTTTTTTTTTTTTTTATCAGGACTGCGACATTGCGGCAAACAGATCGGACACTTTTGACACTTTTTTTTTTTTTTTTTTTTTTTTTTACACACACACACAGATCCACGTTCCTGCTCTGTCACGAGCGATCGCAGGTGCCCGGCAGACATCGAGCCCGCCGGGCACGTGCATCGGCTCCTCGGTGATGCGGCGGGCCTGCACACTTCCTAAGCTGGCGTGAAGCTGAGGACGTCATTTGACTCCCACCCAGGATGGGAGATCCCATCTGCAAACGTCATATTACTGTGGGCAGGTATTGAAGTGGTTAAAGTGGTGTTCCGGCCGAAATTATACTTTTTAAATAAAAATACCCCTATAATACACAAGCTTAATGTATTCTAGAAAATTTAGTCTGTAAACTAAGGTCTGTTTTGTTAGTTTATAGCAGTAGTTTATTTTATAAACTTACAGCAGGCCGTGGGCATCTTAAGTGTGGGCATCTGAAGCCAGACTGTATTTCTTAATGGATCTCATCCTTGCAGATCTCGCACATGCTCAGTGCAGCACAAGCAGTGTAATAGGTTTCAGGTCAGGTTTCCATAGCAACGGCAGTGTCAGAGAAAGTTGCCGCCCCTTCCCAGAAGGCATTGCAAACAGGAAATGATGCGATGGGCCGCGGCCAGGGAGGAGGAAGTGAAAAATGAATACAGCAGATATACAGTAAGTGCTGAGAAAAAAAATAAAAAAATATCCAATTCGTTTACAGTGCACAGTTTAGTTTGGGATGCTGAAGAGTTGTAAAAGTGGGTGGAACTCCACTTTTAAACACTTCTATCCTCAAACGCTCATAACTGCTGCTAAACTCGCATAAACGTGGTATGTAAGGCTTTGTGTACAGTGCTGCTGGTAAACGGGCATTTAGGAGCAGTTGGGCATTTTTTTTCAGCTGTCCCTGAACTCTTCTGTTATCTTATCAGTACATGTACACAGGGTCATTTCTAGGCAGTTGAGTTTAGAAGCATTTTTTTGGAAAGCGTTCAGGACGTATGTTCAGAGGCATTTGAAACGCCAAGTGCTTGTAAACGTGGTAACTCACGTTTAGCTGCATTTCGTTTACAGGTTTATTTAATGGAGATACATTTTTGACTATTTGAAAAAAAAAAACACCTCTAAATGCAGAAAAACAAGTTTTTAAGGCCTCATGTATACTGCTGCTGCTAGACGGACGTTTAGGAGCAGTTGGGCATTTTTTATCAACTGCTCCTGAACTCTCCCCTGTTATCTTATCAGTACATGTACACAGGGTTGTCATTTCTAGGCAGTTGAGTTTAGAGGCCTTTTTTCGATAGCACAAAAATTAGTTCAGACACTGAGCTTAGAGGCATTTCAAGCGCCAACTCGCCGGTAACTCGCGTTTAGCCGCGTTTCGTTTACAGGCGTTTTTCATTTTTCACTATTTTGAAATGGCTTCTAAACGCAAATGCAGCAAAATGGACGTTTTAAACGTGGGTTACTATCGGTCAAGTTAAATCGTTCAGGAGAGGCTGTAAAAATGTCCCATGTACATTAAGCTTTAATGTACACGGGACGTTTTAAAACCTCTCCTGAACGATTTAACATGACAGATAGTAACCGAGGCTTAGAAGCGTTTGGCACTTGAAATGTCTCTAAACTCAGTGTCTCATTTAAACTCTTGTGCATTCCAAAAAAAGCCTCTAAACTCAACTGCCTAGAAACAACTATAAATGACCCTGTGTACATGTACTGATAAGATAACATAAAGGAGAGTTCAGGAGCAGTTGAAAAAAATGCCCAATGTCCATTTAGCAGCAGCAGTGCACATGAGGTCTTAAAGCTGTAAAACTGATGTTTCTCACTGACTTTTCCAGCTGTCAAGTTTCCAGCATTCAGAAAAGGTTTTCAACTGCTCTGTGTACATGAGGCCTTACAGGGATAACAAACTCAGGTGCAGAGCTAACATTAGAGTTGGGGCTGGGAAGAGAGACCCACACAGGGAGGGGGATTAGTGAAGGACAACTGTCTTTCTTAGCAGATAAAAGCTGGCAGCAGGGAGGGGGGGGGGGGGGGGGGAGACCACCTTTTTAGCTTCTGAGAAAGAGACCATTGTCCCCTCGCTAATCCCCCTTCCTGTGCAGGCCCCCCTGAGTGCTTGGGGGGGCCCCCTACAAGAGGCCCAGTGCACCCCCCCCCCCCCTATCAGCGGCCCTGCCTAGTAGTATAGATGCCTTTTCTGCAGCTTTGCTTTTTTAAAGACAAGCATGTTATTGTTGGCACCCCTTTCTCCATCCCCCCCCCCCCCCCACCTTTCAGCTAGATTCTCTGTATATTGTTGAAACAGCCTTTGTCTTCTTAATTGCAGCTATCTTTTTCATGGCCATTTTTAGCCGTAATTTTGGAGTGCAGCTTCTAGACCCTGCTGGACTGGTCGTTGCAAGGATAGCCTAGACGTGACCTTGGGACACGTAGGGTGCTTTCCTGACTTTATTCTGGTAAGGGTTAGCCATAGAACACTTTCCAGGTTAAGAGATGTCAACATTGCCCCAGCACTTGCCTTGGTTCTGAAGACTCAGTGAGTTGGCCAGTCAGCCTGAGCAATGGGAGACATCTCATTTACTAAAACTCCTGTCCTGCAAAGAACCATGTGGACCATGTGGATCGTTGATCTTCAATCTGTTCCCACTGCCCGCCTACACTGACTTTGGTCCCCTCCGGCCATCCATCCCTCATCTGCTACCAGCTGTCTGGGTTTCATGAGTACCCAAAGTCTTACAATGCCTTACCACCACGTGACTGCAGTCTGCCTAATTCAACACATTCCAGCTGTGATGGGTGGCCCTAGCTCTCACTCTGCTTCCAGCTACGGACTGCTTGCAGTGTACTGACTGATGGTACAGACCTCTGCAAGCTGGAATCATGTTGCCCTCTGCTCCTAAAGTCTGTTCCATCACCTGAGTCCTCTTTAGCTTCTTTGGCTGTGGCCAGCCCCTTTTGTCTGAAGTTTTTGCTATAGTCATGCAACACTTTATAACCCAAATCGCTCAGTTATTTGCTGACTGTGACCAGAGGCAACAGGCATGCTCCTGTAACTTACCATGCAGATTATCTGACTTGCTGACAGTCTTGTCAGCTTCTGAGCCATCGACCAAAGAGACTCTGATTCTAAATTGCTCCAGTCTTTGACAGATAAGCCAACCACTGAGGAATCGCAGTCTATTGCTATCTCTCCCAAATTGGAAAAGACCATTTTGTCTCTTATTGATGCTATGTGCACCAATCTGAAACTAGAGGATCAGCCCGTTCCTGTTTCCAGTGTTTGTTCCTTAAAGTTATACTAATGTGTCATTTTTTTCCTTGTTAAAAATAATACGTGCTATACTTAACTGCTCTGTGTAGTGGTTTTGCACAGAGCAGCCCAGATCCTCCTATTCTCGAGTCCCTCTTCGGGACTCCTGGCTCCTCCCTCCTGTTGAGTGTCCCCACAGCAAGCAGATTGCTAGGGGGGCACACAAGCCAAGCCGCAGCTCCCTGTGTCCCTTTAGATAGGGAGCCGCAGCCTGGCCCTGCCCCCGCTTTCTTCTCATTGGCTCACTGACTTTGACAGCAGCGGGAGCCAATAGCGCTTCGCTGCTGTCTCAGCCAATGTGGAGGGAGAGCCCCGGACAGCCGAGTCTCTCCTGCAACATCGCTGAATCGAGATGGGGCTCAAATAAGTATGAGGGGGGGGGGGGGCTGATGCACACAGGTTTTTTTATCTACATGCATAGAATGCATCAAGATAAAAAAACTTCTGCCTTTACAATTACTTTTAGTTCCACTAATCCATGTCCTTAGTCTGCTTGTCTTCAGCAAACTGTTTGCGGACTGTCTTGTGCATTATGTTTAGAAGAGGCTTCCTTCAGGGATGACAGCCATGCAGACCAATTTGATGCAGTGTGTGGCGTATGGTCTGAGCACTGACAGGCTGACCCCCCACCCCTTCAAACTCTGCAGCAATGCTGGCAGCAGTTTTACGTCTATTTCCCAAAGACAACCTTGGGATATGATGCTGTGCACGTGCACTCAACTCCTTTGGTTGACCATGGCGAGGCCTGTTCTGAGTGGAACCTGTCCTGTTAAACCGCTGTATGGTCTTGGCCACCGTGCTGCAGCTCAGTTTCAGGTTCTTGGCAATATTCTTATAGCCTAGGCCATCTTTATGTAGAGCAAAAATTCTTTTTTTTTCAGGTCCTCAGAGAGTTCTTTGCCATGAGGTGCCATGTTGAACTTCCAGTGACCAGTATGAGAGAGTGAGAGCGATAACACCAAATTTAACACACCTGCTCCCCATTCACACCTGAGACCTTGTAACACTAACAAGTCACATGACACCGGGAAGGGAAAATGGCTAATTGGGCCCAATTTGGAAATCTTTTCACTTAAGGGTGAACTCCCTTTGGTTGCCAGCGGTTTAGACATTAATGGCTGTGTGTTGAGTTATTTTGAGGGGACCGCAAATTAACACTGTTATACAAGCTGTACACTCACTACTTTACAATGTAACAAAGTGTCATTTCTTCAGTGTTGTCACATGAAAAGATATAATAAAATATTTACAAAAATGTGAGGGGTGTACTCACTTTTGTGAGATACTGTAGCTGGTAAAGGGCCCTTAAAGGACAATGTGTGACCTAACACATTATAATACGTAATAATAAATCTTATACGAAAAAATGACAGTAAATTAAAAATATGTAGGTGAATAAGTACAGTGCCTTGCAAAAGTATTCATCTATTCATCCCCTTTGGCATTTTTCATGTTTTGTTGCCTCACAACCTGGAATTAACATGGATTGTTTGAGGATTTGCATCATTTAATTTACAGAACATGCCCACAACTTTGAAGATGATTTTTTATTTTTTTATTTTTTTATTGTGAAGCAAATAACAATGTGCATAACTATTCACCCCCCCCTAAAGTCAATACTTTGTAGAGCTACCTTTTGCGGCTCTCACAGCTCCAAGTCGCTTTGGATAAGTCTCTATGAGCTTGCCACATCTTACCACTGGGATTTTTGCCCATTCCTCCTTGCAAAACTGCTCCAGCTCCTTCAAGTTGGATGGTTTGCGCTTGTGAACAGCAATCTTTAAGTCTGACCACAGACTTTCTATTGGATTGAGGTCTGGGCTTTGTTATAGGCTATTCGAACGCATTTTACATGTTTCCCTTTAAACCACTCAAGTGTTGCTTTAGCAGTGTCTTTGGGGTCATTGTCCCGCTGGAAGGTGAACCTCCGTCCTAGCCTCAAATCACACACAGAGTGGTACAGGTTTTGCTCAAGAATATCCCTGTATTTAGCACCATCAATCTTTCCCTCAACTCTGACCAGTTTCCCAGTCCAGACTGCTGAAAAACATCCCCACAACATGATGCTGCCACCAATATGTTTCACTGTGGGGATGCTCTTTGGGTGATGTGATGGGTTTGCGCCAGACATAGCGTTTTCTTTGATCGCCAAAAAGTTCAATTTTAGTCTAATCAGACCAGAGCACCTTCCTCCATACATTTTGGGAGTCTCCCACATGCCTTTTCGCAAACTCAAAACTTGCCATTTTGTTTTCTGCTGAAAGTAATGGCTTTCTTCTGGTCAATGTGCCATAAAGCCCAACTCTGTGGAACGTACGGCTTATTGTCGTCCTATGTACAGATACTCCAGTCTCTGCTGTGGAACTCTGCAGCTCCTTCAGGGTTACTTTGGGTCTCTGTGCTGCCTCTCTGACTAATGCCCTCCTTGCCCGGTCCATGAGTTTTGGTGTACGGCCGTCTCTTGGCAGGTTTGCTGTTGTGCCATGTCCTTTCCTTTTGGTTATGATAGCTTTGATGGTGCTCCTAGGGATCATCAAAGATTTGAATTTTTTTTTTTATAACCTAACCCTGACTTGTACTTCTCAACAACATTGTCCCTTACTTGTTTGGAGAGTTCCTTGGTCTTCATGGCAGTGTTTGGTTAGTGGTGCCTCTTGCGTAGGTGTTGCAGCCTCTGGGGCCTTTCAAAAAGGTGTGTATACAGTGGGGACAGAAAGTATTCAGACCCCCTTAAATTTTTTTTACTCCTTTGTTATATTGCAGCCATTTACTAAAATCATTTAAGTTCATTTTGTTTCCTCATTAATGTACACACAGCACCCCATATTGACAGAAAAACACAGAATTGTTGACATTTTTTTGCAGATTTATTTCAGTTTTTCTTTTTTAATATCATGGTCCTAAGTATTCAGACCCTTTGCTCAGTATTTAGTAGAAGCACCCTTTTGATCTAATACAGCCATGAGTCTTTTTGGGAAAGATGCAACAAGTTTTTCACACCTGGATTTGGGGATCCTCTGCCATTCCTCCTTGCAGATCCTCTCTGTCAGGTTGGATGGTAAACATCGGTGGACAGCCATTTTTAGGTCTCTCCAGAAATGCTCAATTGGGTTTAAGTCAGGGCTCTGGCTGGGCCATTCAAGAACAGTCATGGAGTTGTTGTGAAGCCACTCTTTCGTTATTTTAGCTGTGTGCTTAGGGTCATTGTCTTGTTGGAAGGTAAACCTTCGGCCCAGTCTGAGGTCCTGAGCACTCTGGAGAGGGTTTTTGTCCAGGATATCCCTGTACTTGGCCACATTCATCTTTCCCTCGATTGCAACCAGTCGTCCTGTTCCTGCAGCTGAAAAACACCCCCACAGCATGATGCTGCCAACACCATGCTTCACTGTTGGGACTGTTTCGGACAGGTGATGAGCAGTGCTTGGGTTTTCTCCACACATACCGCTTAGAATTAAGGCCAAAAAGTTCTATCTTGGTCTCATCAGACCAAAGAATCTTATTTCTCACCATCTTGTAGTCCTTTAGGTGTTTTTTAGCAAACTCCATGCGGACTTTCATGTGTCTTGCACTGAGGAGAGGCTTGCGTCGGGCCACTCTGCCATAAAGCCCCGACTGGTGGAGAGCTGCAGTGATGGTTGACTTTCTACAACTTTCTCCCATCTGCATCTCTGGAGCTCAGCCACAGTGATCTTTGAGTTCTTCTTTACCTCTCTCACCAAGGCTCTTCTCCCCCGATAGCTCAGTTTGGCCAGACGGCCAGCTCTAGGAAGGGTTCTGGTCATCCCAAACGTCTTCCATTTAAGGATTATGGAGGCCACTGTGCTCTTAGGAACCTTAAGTGCAGCAGAATTTTTTTTGTAACCTTGGCCAGATCTGTGCCTTGCCACAATTCTGTCTCTGAGCTCTTCAGGCAGTTCCTTTTGACCTCATGATTCTCAATTGCTCTGACATGCACTGTGAGCTGTAAGGTCTTATATAGACAGGTGTGTGGCTTTCCTATTCAAGTCCAATCAGTATAATCAAACACAGCTGGACTCAAATGAAGGTGTAGAACCATCTCAAGGATGATCAGAAGAAATGGACAGCACCTGAGTTAAATATGAGTGTCACAGCAAAGGGTCTGAATACTTAGGACCATGTGATATTTCAGTTTTTTTCTTTTTTAATAAATCTGCAAAACTGTCAACAATTCTGTTTTTCTGTCAATATGGGGTGCTGTGTGTACATTAATGAGGAAAAAAAATGAACTTAAATGATTTTAGCAAATGGCTTCAATAAAACAGAGTGAAAAATGTAAGGGGGTCTGAATACTTTCCGTCCCCACTGTATGTAATGACAGATCATGTGACACTTAGATTACACACGGGTGGACATCATTTCAATAGTTATGTGACTTCTGAAGGTAATTGGTTGCACCAGAGCTTTTTATGGGCTTCATAACAAAGGGGGTGAATACATACGCACATGCCAGTTATCAGTTTTTTTATTTCTGAAAAATAGTTTTTTGTATATATTTTTCTAATTTTACTTCACCAACTTAGACTATTGTGTTCTGATCCATCACGAATAATTCAGATTAAAAAAATTATTGAACTAAAGGCTTTAATGTAACAAAATGGGTAAAAAGCCAGGGGGGGGAGTGAATACTTTTGCAAGGCACTGTAAATGAGAGGACCACGAACTCGCAGCAGTGGGAGAGATCGCTCAAAATGTGTATATATCTCCGACAAGTGGTAAGAGCTCATCTACCACAAAAAGTCAGTAGAATCCGTGCAGCACAAAACGTGCTAGAAAATAAATGCCTACAAAAATAAAAATAAGAAAATGTGAAGTAATCCAGGACAAAAAGCACAAGAAAACAATGTCCTTATTAGCAAAGTAGCTAATTACTAACCTTGGATAATAAAAACAAAACCCTGATTAGCCAGTCCATTCGGACTCCACAGTCCCCATGAAAAAGTGACCACACCTAGACTAAACCTATATAATCTCAAAAAGATGGCCGCCACAACTAGGCCCCTCCCTGCACCTGCCACGTCAACGTGCTACATTGGTGGGAGGCATGCGGGTATGTCTCCAGAATGCACGGCACCATACTAGGCTGCGCATGTCCAGAAATTGTGGGACGGGGCACCAAAACTCCACGGCCAAGCACCCGCATGGACCGGCAAGAAACCAGAATTAATGCATGCAAACATCTGGACGAAAGGGAAATTCCGCAAGAGAGGGACCCCGTCCCACCAAAGACTACAATTGCTGGAGTTGATGGGGGTTATCCTTGGGCTTGCCTACAGTTTGCCAATGTTCAAGTGTTTGTAAAGCCTAAACATTTTTTCCCCTATGCATTCCTTGCATTAAGGTAAAACACGTCTGCAGCTATTCTCTCCCCCCACTTCTGAGTCTCACTGGCTTTGCTGTCATTTAAAGCCAGTGATGCGGGCGGGTGGGGCAGAGGGCAGAGTCCCGCTGTCTGTGTCAATTGAGGCAGTGGCGGGCTTGGGAACAGGCATGCACGAGTGCCCCCATGGGAAACTGCTTCCCATGGGGGTACTGGACAGAGGGGAGGGGCCAGGAGCCCCGGCGGGGGAACCCAAAAAGAGGAAGTATGCGGCCGCTCTGTGGTAAATATAAACATGTTTGTTATTTTAAAAAAAAAATTACCTTTACAATCTCTTTCAATCCTCTTTTATAGGCAGAGGTATAGCCTAATTTTCTTTAAAGGAAAATATACACTGTATATGTACAGGTGCACTTGTTAAGTGTAATATTGCCCTATTTGCTAAATGGGTTTATGCGTATGTACAGCTTGGCTATAAGGTTACTACATAGCAGCTAGTCTGTGAATTAATATGTGTTTGGTAGCGTGTGTTTTTTATATATTTTACTGTATATGATTCTAATATGCCACATACCATCAAAAATTTAAATTGCAATAGTTTTTCATTCCTGTTCAGTGCTAACATATTTTGTTTACTCTACTCTATATTTCAGGCATACTTCTATTATTATATTTGATGAAGAATTCTTCTATGGAGGAGGTGGCATCACTAGCTGTCCACCGGTAATACCATGATTTCAAGCTCTTAGGGCATTTTTGTTTTTGAGCAAATCTCATTTACTGTTAGAAATTTTAATAATTTAGAGAGTCTAAAAGATCTTAATCAATTTGGTAGACTGTCTAATGTCTGTATACATTGGATTAGATTTTTTTAAAATATACAGTTGTGCTCATAAGTTTACATACCCTGGCAGAATTTATGATTTCTTGGCCATTTTTCAGAGAATATGAATAACACAAACTTTTCTTTCACTCATGGTTAGTGTTTGGCTGAAGCCATTTATTATCAACTGTTTACTCTTTTTAAATCCTAATGACAACAGAAACTACCCAAATGACCCTGATCAAAAGTTTACATACCCCAGTTCTTAAAGGGGTTGTAAACCTTCGAGGTGTTTCACCTTAATGCATTGAGGTGAAATACCTCCTGTAATGCTGCAGCCCCCTCGAGTCCCCGTTTTACTTACCTGTACCCCCTCTATCTCATCCCGGGGACGAGCACACCAGCAAAAGCCGGTGTCTCGGGTCCTATTTGGATGGATTGATAGCAGCGCAGCCATTGGCTCCCGCTGCTGTCAATCAAATCCAATGACCCGGGGGTGGGGCCGAGTCATACATTCGGCTTCTATGGACACCGAATGAATGACTTGGGAGCGTGCCCGCAAGGTGACCCCCCCCCCCCCCCCGGGAAAGCGCTTCTCCCAGGGGGTTATCTAATGCAGGGGAGAGCCGCCAAGAGACCCCAGAAGAGGATGTTCGGGCCACTCTGTGCAAAGCGAGCTGCACAGTGGAGGCAAGTATGACATGTTTGTTATTTTAAAAAAAACAAAGCTTTAGTGTCACTTTAACCACTTCAATACCAAGGGCGTCATATGACGTCCTTGGCTTTGAGCGGGTAAATCTGAATGATGCCTGTAGTTACAGATATCATTCAGATATTGCCGGTTTCAGCCGGCGAACCACTACACCATAGGAACGATCATAGCAGCCGTTCCGCCGCTTGATCGTTCCTATGGGAGGCGAGAGGGGACGCCCCCCCCCCCTCCCGCCGCCCTCCGGTGCTTGCTCCGACTCACCGTTACGATCGGTGAGGCAGAGAGTGGATCCACCGGCGCCGGATGTAGATCATAGAGATTTCCGGTGGACCAGATGGTCCCCGGAGTCTCTATGATCGCCGGAGGCCGGGCGCAATGTTATGACGTCACGCCCGGCCTCTCCATTCAAAAAAACGGCGCCTCTTCGGCTGGGAAGCGGCGATCGTTTTTATTTTTATTTCAGGCTTCCCAGCCTAGTGGTGAGATATGGGGTCTTATTGACCCCATATCTCACTATTAAGAGCACCTAACATGTCATATTGCTATTACAAGGGATGTTTACATTCCTTGTAATAGGAATAAAAGTGATCAATTTTTTTTTTTTTTCAAAAAAGTGTCAAAATTAAAAATATATATATAATTAACTATAAAAAAAAAAAAAAAATTTTTAAAGCGCCGCTGTCCCCGTGTGCTCGCACGCAGAAGCGAACGCATACGTAAGTCCCACCCACATATGAAAACGGTGTTCAAACCATACATGTGAGGTATCGCCGCGAACGTTGGAGCGAGAGCAATAATTTTGGCCCTAGACCTCCTCTGTAACTCAAAACATGTAACCAGTAAAAAAATTTTCAAGCGTCCCCTATGGGGATTTTTAAGTACCGAACATTGGCGCCATTCCACGAGCGTGTGCAATTTTGAAGCGTGACATGGTGGCTATCTATTTACTCGGCGTAACTTCATCTTTCACAAAATGCAAAAACATTGGGCTAACTTTACTGTTTTTTTTTTTTAAACACAAAACGGTTTTTTTCCCCAAAAAAACGCGTTCGAAAAATTCCTGCACAAATACTGTGTGAGATAAAAAGTTGCAACAACCGCCATTGTATTCTCTAGGGTCTTTGCTAAAAAAAACCATATAATGTTTGGGGGTTCTATGTAATTTTCTAGCAAAAAAAATGATGATTTTTACATGTAGGAGCAAAGTGTCAGAATTGGCCCGGTATTGAAGCGGTTAATAATGTGTATTGCCCCCTTTAACATCAGTGACAGCTTAAAGTCTTTGGTGGTATTCGTGGATTAGGCTCTTTATCTTCTCAAAAGGTAAAGCTGCACATTCCTCTTGGCAAAAAGCCTTCAGTTCCTGTAAATTCTTGGGCTGTCTTGCATGAACTGCACGTTTGATATTGAGGTCAGGAGACTAAGATGGCCACTCCAGAACCCTCACTTTATTCTGCTGTAGCCAATGACAGGTCGACTTGACCTTGTGTTTTGGATCATTGTCATGTTGGAATGTCTAAGTACGTCCCATGTGCAGCTTCTTGGCTGATGAATGCAAATGTTCCTCCAGTATTTTTTGATAACATACTGCATTCATCTTGCCTTCAATTTTGACCGAATTTCCTGTGCCTTTTTTGTAGCTCGCACATCCCCAAAACATCAGCGATCCACCTCCGTGTTTCACAGTAGGAATGGTGTACCTTTCATCATAGGCCTTGTTGACTCCTCTACAAATGTAGCGTTTATGGTTGTGGCCAAAAAGGTCAATTTTTGTCTCTTCACTCTAAATGACTTTGTGCCAGAAGGTTTAAGGCTTGTCTCTGTGCTGTTTGGCGTATTATAAGCGGGATACTTTGTGGCATTTGCGTAGTAATGGCTTTCTTCTGGCGACTCGACCATGCAGCCCATCTTTCTTCAAGTTCCTCCTTATTGTGCATCTTGAAACCGCCATACCCAATGTTTTCAGAGAGTCCTGTATTTCACCTGAAGTTATTTGTAGGTTTTTCTTTGCATCCCAAACAATTTTTCTTGGCAGTTGTCGCTGAAATTTTAGTTGGTTTACCTGACCGTGATTTGGTTTCTGTCAGGACTGGGCTTAGCCCTTCCTTCTCAAAGCTGGCCGCTCAGCTGTCGGCTAATTGCCAGCTCCTATCTCTCCTCAGTGACTCACCTGTTGATGATATCCTGCTCGTCAGTCCTGCCTACTTAAGCCGTCCAGTCCAAATGATCTCTGCCTTCACCTTGGTCACATCTCTAGAGACACTCTCCTGTGTTCCTGTTAAAGACTTGCTTGGCTGACATTCCTTCTGGCTCCAAATCCTGCTTGCTGTTTTACTACGCTCATCTCTGGCTCCCTGACGTTTTGCTTGTCTCGCTATCCATTCTGGTTCCTGAACTCTGGCTATGTTTTGACTACGTTTTACTCTGTTTACCTTTTTACTATTATATTAAACAAGTGTGATTTAACTGTACTTCTGTCTCAGTCTAATTCATGTTTTCTGACAGTTTCAACAGAACCCCTCATTTTCCACTTCTTGATTAAAGTTTGCTGATTGGCATTCTCAATTCCTTGGATATCTTTTTATATCCCTTTCCTGTTTTATACAGTTCAGCTACCTTTTCCCGCAGATCCTTTGACAATTCTTTTGCTTTCCCTATGACTCAGAATCCAGAAACGTCAGTGCAGCACTAAATGAAAGATGCAAGGGTCTGCCAGGACATATACACACACACACGGACTAATTGCAAGAAAACAGATCACAGGTGAGGATGGTTACCTTTTAATAGCCATTCAAATCCCTTTGTGTCAACCTGTGTGCATGTTATAAGGCCAAAAACCACCAGGGTATGTAAACTTTTGATCAGGGTCATTTGGATAGTTTCTGTTGCCATTATGATTTAAAAAGAGTAAACACAGTTGATAGTGTTTGGCTGAAGCCATTTATTAACCATGAATGAAAAAAGTTTTTGTGTTATCATTCATATTCTCTGAAAAATGGCCAAGAAATCATAAATTCTGCCAGGGTATGTAAACATACGAGCACAACTGTATGTAGGCAGTGTTCTTGCCTTCTAGAAAGAAACCCAGAGGCATTATATGAATGTTGTCCAGTACCAGCAATCTTAAAGGACAACTGTTCCTTTTTGGTACAAGGTGTCTTTTAAGGCATGCCCCCACCCCCTGAGTGCAGCCCACCTGCATTCAGCTGAACTGCAGCGTACTGCTCTCCCAATAGTAATGAATGGGACTGTTGCAATTTTGCACAGGATGAAGGGGACTTAAAGCAAGCATTTGCAGCTCCATTCAAGGCCGCACAGTGAAGATCATTGCATCAAGAACAAAGGTAAGGTGGTGGACTGCACTGATGGACAACTGTTGTCCTTTTAAACCTTTTTCTCCCACTGACCAGGCCCGGTGCTACCACTAGGGTAGTCAGGTGTCAGAGGCACATCGGCGGCGGAGGAATGTGTCTGTGTCCCGACACCCGAATGGAAGCAAGCAAACATTGATGGGCGCTGGTGGGGCTGCATTTGATGGGTGCTGGTGGGGCTGCTTTTGATATTTGGTATACATTGGCAGGGCAAAGGGGATGGAGTCGGGGGGGCGACAAAATGAGGTTTCGCCTAGGAAGCCGGCCGCCCAAGTCCTTAACGGATGACTACTGAATCTAAAAAAAAAAAAAAAAAAAACATGCAGACAATGGGGAAAAAAACAAAACAGCGTTCATCGGTCAGTGACGTCACAAGGGGGTGGGGCCAGCAGGTGATGTTGCCGGGTGCCCCCCACCTGATAGCCATTTAAGAAATATCACACGGCGGGGTAGGCAGACCGCGGGAGCGTTCAGGACGAGCGGAGGTGTGTTTTTTTTCTTTTTGTTTTTTTGTGGTTTTTGTTTTTGGTAGTGGTGACATCGTGATAGATAGATAGATAGATAGATCTACATCGGGGGACATTTTTTTTTAATTTATTTTTTATTTAATAAAGGAATTGTCAAAAACATACTTTCTTTATCCACTTTTACACTTTATTTTATTTTATTTATTTTGGTGAATGGGTAGGGGTACTATGTACCCCATACTCATTCACATGGGAGGGCTGGGATCTGGGGGCTTCCAGACTCTGATAATCCCCCTGCCCGCAGACCTCCACAGCCCAAGGTAATGGGGATGAGGTCCGCATTATTTTATTGGCCGTTATTTAACTCTTAGTGATTTAACCCATGTGCCTGGGTTCACACTGCCGCAACTTCAAATCCAACATCCCTGCGCGACTTAATCGTGGCTTGCATACAATTTCTTTAAAAGAGAAGTATGTGTTTGGGCTTTTTTCCAGATTCATACTTGCCTAGGTGGATGCAGCATCGGTCCGATGCGACATCTTTCCCCTGGAGCCTCTGCACTGAGAACTGACTGATCGAACACCACGGAACGCTCGGTTCTGAGAGCTCCCCAAACAGAGAACTGCTGACTGTCAGTCACAGCTCTCTGCTCCGCCCCCTCCTCGCTCACTAAAGCGCTAAGCTGTGGAAGGGCGGGGGGTGGCTGGCTCAGACTCTCAGCGGCTCACTGAGAGGCTGAGCATGGTGTCGGTCCAGGCACCTGGCAGGTCCAGACTCCATTGTCACAATGAAACTGTGCCTGGACTGACTCCTGTGACGTCAGCAAAGAGCGGACTTCAGGCCACTCTCTGCTGAAAACTGGTCACAGGAGTTCAAAACGAATTGCACTCCTGTGATCTATCGGAGAAGTACAGCCAAACAAGCTTTAGCTGTAATTCTCCTTTAACATAAGTCAATGCAAGTCGTACTGAAGTCACACCAAATGTGGTGCAGGAACCTTTTTCTAAATCGAAGCTGCTTTAATCGCACTGATTAGAACGGTTCCATTGGTTAATGGGGCGCGACTTGTCATGCAACTTTGAACTCTCAAGTCGCATCACAAGTAACGGGGGCTAAAGGCTAAATTAGTAAGTTGTTTATAGAAGCATCATTGCTATAAAGGATCATTTCTAAAATATATTCAGCAGTGTATATCATGTAACCCCAAATATATAGTAAATCTAAATGAATGTTTATGAAGCCTTTTGGGGTGCATAAACTACCTCCTGACAAGAGTTGTGGGAGGTGACAAATAACCAGGTTTTTAAAGTTGGAATTTTGTTTGTCTTTATGCTAGGGGGGAACACTGCTGGGTGATCCAGACACTGTGGTGGATCTGGGCAACACTGAGGTGACTGAAGAGATCTTCCTGGAGTACCTGTCCTCACTGGGGGAGTCTGGTTTCAGGTGTGGCTGAAAAGTGTTTTTGCAACTAATGAAAGATGAAACCATGTTTTATAATCCATGTACTATTATTTCACCTGATCTGCCTCCTGCCTCCTCCTTTAGTTAAAGTGTATAGGAATTTTCTGGCAGAATTTACCATTTTGGGTTAATAGGGGAGTAGAAACACACATTCTAGATTGTATGCTGTTTGTTCACACATGTATGTGTATTATATCTTTATTTTATTTTTTTTTACTCCTTAGTCCTCTTGCACTGATGTTTGAGAATCTTTTTTGGACGTAATTTCGGGCGTTTGTTTTGTGCGTATTAATGCGTGTGTTTGCTGTGTTTGTGCATTCATGCACGCAATACTTTCCTAGGGAAAATATTATGCTCATATGCGTGTATTTGCACGTAGCGGCACAAAATACTGACCAGGAAGACAGAGGTGGTTTTTAATTTTTTATTTATTTTTTTTTTTTTTTGTTTACTCATGAATACACAGCCACATTTTAAACCATGGGCTGCATTTTAGATCAGTTAAAAAAAAAAAAAAAAACTGTACAGTACTGAGCTTTTTTTTTCAAGCTGCAGTGTGCAAGAGGCCTTATGACTATCTAAAATGATTATATTCAATGTTTACTATTTACATACAGTGCATCCGGAAACTTTTCACAGTGCTTCACTTGACATTTTGTTGTTACAGCCTTAATTCAAAATGGATTAAATTCATTATTTTCCTCAAAATTCTTCAAACAATACCTCCATAATGACCATCTGAAAGAAGTTTGTTTTGAAATCATTGCAAATTTATTAAAAATAAAAAATGAAAAAAGTCACATGTACATAAGTATTCACAGCCTTTGCCATGACACTCAAAATTGAGCTCAGGTGCATCCTGCCTCCACTAATCATCCTTGAAATGTTTCTAGAACTTGATTGGCGTCCACCTGTGGTCAATTCAGTTGATTTGGCCATGATTTGGAAAGGCACACACCTGTCTATATAAGGTCCTACAGTTAACCGTGCATGTCAGAGCACAAACCAAGCCATGAAGTCCAAGGAATTGTCTGTAGACCTCCGAGACAGGATTGTATCGAGGCGCAAATCTGGGGAAGGGTACAGAAAAATGTCTGCTGCATTGAAGGTCCCAATGAGCACAGTGGGCCTCCATCTTCCATAAATGGAAGAAGTTTGGAACAACCAGGACTCTTCCTACAGTGGGCCATCCGACCAAACTGAGCGATCGGGGAGAAGTGCCTTAGTCAGGGAGGTGACCAAGAACCCGATTGTCAATCTGACAAAGCTCCAGCATTTCTCTGTGGAGAAAGGAGAACCTTTCAGAAGAACAACCATCTCTGCACTACTCCACCAATCAGGCCTGTATGTAAGAAGAGCCAGGCGGAAACCACTCCTCAGTAAAAGGCACATAACCCTCCTGGATTCCTTTTTGGAATAAGGCTGTAACAAAATGTGAAAAAAGTGAAGCGCTGGGAATACTTTTTTGGATGCACTGTTATGTATAGGTTATTTGTCTGTGAAAGTTTTCATTTATCCAGGTCATGGTATATCTAGTATTAGTCAGTCACATTTAACTGCACCTATTTTCGTAACTTATCCAAACCACTTCAGCTAAAATTAGTGTCTCAAATACCCCAATTTTCGCAATTTTATATATGCTATATACTGTATTTATCTGCGTATAACATGCACTTTTTTCCCCTTAAAATCAGGGGAAAATCATGGGTGCGTGTTATACGCCGATCCCCACTCTCTGTGTGCCAAAAAACAGCGAGCGCCGCGGAAAAAAAACGAGCGCCGACGGAAAAAAAGACAGAGCCGAGTGCTCGGCTCCACTCGCAGTCACGCCGTCCCGCTGCCCCGCCTCCCTGCTGAGGATGAGAAGCGAGCGCTTCCGAAAAAGACCGAGCCGAGTATACTGTGTGCTCGGCTCCGCTTGCAGTCCCGCCCAGCTCCTTTGATGGACATAACACTCCGTCCAATGGCAGGACTGGGCGGGACTGCGAGCCGAGTACACAGTATACTCGGCTTGGTCTTTTTCGGAAGCGCTCGCTTCTCATCCTCAGCAGGGAGGCGGGGCGGCGTGACGAGCCGAGTACACAGGCTCTGTCGGTGGCAGATTTAAATGGCGCACACGGCACTGGGCAAGGCTGCACTGGGCAAGGCTGCTTATAACAATGGGCAAGGCTGAAAATGGCACTGGGCAAGCTGCAAATGGACACTGATCATTCTGCAATGATGGACACTGATAACGCTGCATTGATGGGCATTTAAATGTAAGTTTTTTTTTTTTTTTTTTTTTTTTTTTTTTTTTTCCTTTAAACTTCCCTCCTAAAAGTTTTTTTTCCTTTTAAAATGCCCTCCTAAACTTGGGGTGCGTGTTATACGCCGATAAATACGGTATTTATTTTTTTCCCCATGAAAGTCGAGTTACCTTTTTAAGTAAGTTGAAGCAAAAACATTTTGAGCCTGTGTAAACAGGTGTTTGTTAATGTCAGAACTTTTTTTTCCCCCCAACCCCCTTTTTTTTCCTGATCTAAGAAATGATAATGCCAAAGTGTTTGTTTATTAAGTTTTTAACATATAAACACATATTCATTGTCTTGTTTTTAATAAACATTTTTATTCTTTTTGGTGGCTTTCAGACAAATGTCATATTTCCTGTGTTTTCTTCTTTCTTTCACCACAGTGGGGCATCCTACAACTTGTTTGATCACAACTGTAATACCTTCTCAAATGAAGTTGCTCAGTTCCTAACTGGGAGGAAAATCCCCTCCTACATAACAGAACTGCCGTCCGAGGTCCTGTCTACGTAAGTGTTTTCTATTGTCCCTAGTATATGAGACCTAAGGTGTAGATCTGGTTATTTGATGCTCCAGAATAACTATACTTAGATGACAAGAAGTTATTTACTTAGTTTTATAATTGATTTCTATTACCCCAACAATAACAACTTATATTTCAAAGCTACTTACCAAGGGGGTTTGCTTTCTCTACAAAAGTGGTACAAACAGCTCCTTCACTGTCAAATCATAAGGCACTACATAAATGAAAGAAGGATGTCTAGGCAGCTCTCAGAGTTCAACAAAATCCTAACCGTCAACGCTCAACTGGAAAAAGGATATAATCCTACTGCATAGAAACCTCCTTTCAGAGATGGATCTTCTATATTGTTTAAAATGGGAAAATTGTATACTCACCTTTCCGTAATTTTCATTTCCTGGTGCATCTTCATGGCAGCATACTTATGGGTTGTGACTCCGCCCCCACAACCTGATAGGACTGGTTAACTATAAATCAAAGACAGACCCGGCTCACAGCATTCTCTGTAACTCTCACCATTTGGGTGGGCATCTGTATGCTGCCATGAAGATGCACCAGGAAAGGAAAATTACGGAAAGGTTAGTATACAATTTTCATTTTTCCTGGTGCATCATGGCAGCATACATATTGGGACTAACTCACCATACGGGAGGGTGCAAGAAAAATGTTGTAGTCCGTAGCACAAGTATGCACCATGAATTTTCCAAATTTTACTGTCGCGAGCTGGGTCCACCTATTAAAGTGTAATAAAGGTGTCCAGGGAGGATCATATTGCTGACTTGCAAATAACCTCAGGAGACACTCAGCGCTGAGCTGTCCACAGAGCTGGCACTGCCCTAGTTAAATGTGCTCTTAAGACCTCAAAAACAGGACGGCCTTGCAGAGTAGGCTCTTTTAATTGTCTTAACAATCTAGGAGGTGACTGAACGTGTTGATGCTGACTGACCCTGCCTTAAGACACGCTGGAACCAAGAACATATTTCAGCTTTCCTGAATAAAAAGGTAGCTGCCAAGCAGTGTTGGCTCATCATCCAGGGGGATGTGGTTCTCTCACTCAACCAAGAAAGACGGCAAATTGACTTCCTGGTTAAACTGGAAGGAGAAAGACACCCCATGGATAGAAGCAGTCTGGAGTTTTAGGACTATTCTGTCTGGGTAGAATGTTAAGTGGGGCTCCTTGAGTACAAAGCCTGCAGTTCTGACATCCTTTTCACAGAGATTGTAGCAACCAGAAATAGGGTTTGGGGTTTGCAGAGTAGTCAATTCTGTAGGATAGACATGAGGCCTTGATAGACATGAGAAACATAAGCAAGTTGCACATAGGGAACAATGGTTGGGTCTATAACTTCATGCAAGTCTTTTAAGAATTGCATCACTAAAGGGTTAAGGACTCCTTAAACCCTTGCAAGTGCAGACAAGGCTGAACTTCGAGCTTTAAACATATTTGAACCTAGGCCCCTGTTCAGCCCCAGTTGTAAGAACTGTAGAACCTTGGCTGGTTTAGGTAATAAAGGACTCCAGGCTTTTGCGGTGTGAGATCTGCATCATTTTCCCAAATTCTTTGGTAAATCTTATTCATGAAGACCTCTCTGGTTTGACACAAGGTAGGCACTACCTGCACTGAGCATGCTTGACTTGGTAGCCACTGCCTCTCAACTTCCATGTCATCAAAAGTAGTCTCTTGGAGCTGGATGGCAAAACTGTCCATGAGAGAGCGAATTCGTCATCACTGGAAGCGGCACTGGTGATTCAATGCTTAAGAGTAGGAGAGAGAGAGAGACACTAGAGCCTCCTAAGCCAAAATGGTGTATTTGCAATTATTGATACAGAAAGCTCCACTGACAGCCTAAAATTCTACCCTTCCACTGCTGTCTAGGCACAGTACAAATCTTGCTCCTCTTGCTAAAAGGAGTGAATAACAGAAGTGCTTTGAACACTACTCGGTTCAAGAAAATGCAATACTATTCTTCATAAGCTTAACATCCCATGACTTTGAGCAGCCTGCTCTTTGAAATGCGTCCCCCAACCTTTCTAGCTGGGGTCTGATGTGATAATGTTCCATCTGAAAACAATTGGTCAGTTACGAACAACCAAGGATACTCCGGTACTGTTCTGGTGAGAGAGACTTCACTCCCAAAGCACCTTTTGGCTTTCTCTATCAGAGGACAGAAATTCCCTTGTGGAAGTTCTACTGAATTTTTCCCACCACTACTGCAGACAGTAAGACCTTTGTGAATGCCCTGGGGGAGATGTACAGACCGAAGGGGGAAGGACTGAAACTGGTAGAGGAATTGAGGATGAATTGCGAAGTAGGTGTCTGATAAACCTACAGGAGAATCCAGTCTCCCAGATTTATAAATAATATTGATTGGAGGTTTTCCATCTTGCACGACTCTAACTTCCTGTCCTTCTTGTCAAAATTTTTTTTTTTTTTTAAACTTTTTAGCACTGGGCACAGATTACCTGTTTTTTATTTTTTAATCCAGCTACAAACTGGACCAGAATTTTTTACTTTTCCATCAACTCTGGTAGCCTGGCTGACTGGAAGAGATTGAATGTTATATGATCGTTATGCTCATTGAATTATGCCCCTGCATGGGTGAGTTTGTCATGATGTTATACTTTTTCAATAAAAATTATTGTACCAGAAAGGCGGACCTCCCTTAAACTTCCACCAATATCATGCCAATATGGCCCACTGATCCTGAAGGTTTTCCATCCAGGTGTGTGCGTAAAGCTTCACACAGGCACCCCCTGGATTAGTGCACCCCTAAAAAGGACTTCCACTGTTCTCCTAAGACAGGAGCCTTAGATCGTTAAGGCTTCAATAATGAAGATTGGGTACTTCTCCAGTTAGTTTACTAATCTTTTTCCTGGTCTGTAGGATTTGGCCTCCTGGTATCTACTTTGGAGTCGCCACCTGTATGCTGGACCTTCTGGAATTTTTCAGTTTTTTTTTTTTTTTTTTTTTTTTTTTTTTTTTTTGTCAGATGATATTCGCCCTGACCTGCTAATGGTCACCCTTGAGATGGCTGTATCCTGTCTACTCCCAAATAGATTGGATCTGTGTTCTGGTGTCTTGCAACATTTTTTTTTTTTTTTTTTTTGACGGGATCCACCAACCATGGCTTCAGCCATAATATAATAATAATATTAATAATAATTATTAATAATTGAAAAATAATTGAAAAACATCAATTGACGTCTGACACATCCACCACAGAGTATGCCGCCAATTTCAGCTCTTACAAAGCTGTTACCAACTTGTCTCTTCACTTCTTGCAGACGGGGTTATTTACCACTTAAGCCCTGGACCATTTGGCTGGCCAAAGACCAGAGCACTTTTTTTGCGATTCGGCACTGCGTCGCTTTAACTGATAATTGTGCAGTCGTGCGACGTGGCTCCCAAACAAAATTGACTTCCTGCTTGTACGACTGGTTCACTGATTTTTCCAGAAGTCTGCACCAAGATAAAAGTCTGATTTTTTTTTTTTTTTTTTTTCTTTGGCATCCACTGCAATAAAAATTTCATTTTTCATGTTATTCACTATTGGAAGTATCTTGTCTAAAGGGATGCAGACCCTGCCACTTTCCTCAGAGTCCTGCAGGTGCAGCAGCTGGTTGATAATTATGCATCCACTCCCCTTAGACTCACTCAGCACATGGGCTGGTTATTGCTGGTGTGCCAGCACCTGCAGATGCTACAGTATGTAGAAGCACTTCAGATCTAGGATCTAATTTTCGGACTAGAGCCTCCTTGAATGTGACATGTTTTGCCAGCTACATTCATGATGCATCCATCATTGGAGGAGACTGCAGCAGGTTGACCTTTTAGCTTTTTCAGGGTATACAGTTTTGACAACCTGTTTTATAAGGGCATTTTTTCTGACCTATTCAATTCTTCCTGGATTATCTCTTCCAGTTGTTCAGTGAAGGAAATTAGTACTTTCTAACCTCGTGGAGAGTTTCCTCCATTTCAACCCAGGCAATTGTGTCCTTAGGTGCCCCTGCAAAAAAGTCTCTATTGGGGAATCTTCAAAGCTTGTGGCCCCTTTAACGCTTTCTTCTCATGGCAAGCTTTCCTATTTGGACAGCACCTACTGGCTCTGGTTGGAAGTGCTAGGCAATTCATGCACTGTAGCTTGTCAAGCAATGACTTTCCACCACTAATGCAGCAACCATTAGTGCTGGTAATCTGTGGTGTTTGTAAACGGGGAGCAAACAAAATGAGAGGCGAGATGATGACATTGATCAATGTTGCCTGTATGTCTGTGCTTGAATGGTGACTGTTCTGGCTTTTAGCAGGCTCTCTTCACCTTGAGGTCCTTGCAGGGCTGTATAGTGCTTGTTTCAGGCAGATTTGACATACTAGCTTGGCAGGCAATGACCTTCCACAACAAATGCAGCGACTATTATGGCTGGTAACTTGTGATGTTTGTAAACGGGGAACAATGATAATCTTGATCAACATCGCCTGGATGTTTGTTCTTAGATGGCGACTTGTCTTAACCGTCAGAAGGCTCCCTCCATCTTGTAGTCCTTACAGGACTATAGATATTGGATATCTTTTTCTCAATCTTCACTACTTACCTAATCCCTATACCTTAAACGCAATGGGTGGTCTGACTGGGCAGCGTATCCCATAGAAACGGAGCAAAGCAGCAGACTGAAATGAAAAAACAGCATAATGCTAAGTCTCCACTATTGCGACCTGAAAGTCTTTTCAGCAAATTTGATGCGACCCGAAGCAATGCCTGTGCATTCCTGAGGTCTATGGACGCACATATGAACGGTACTCATTGGAAATCATGGGGTACGGCTTGTCATGTGATTTTGCAGTGACAAGTCGCACTAGTGAAAACTGAGCCCAACACAGTGATCCCAGAGCAAGCATTGAAAAGGGGATAGGAAGAGCCCAGGTGAATGCCATAAAGAGCACAATGATCCTAGAGCAACACTGAGAAGGAGATAGGAAAAACACAGGTGAATGCCATGAAAAGGGAAAACATACCTGCAAACAATGACCACATAAGCATCCAGCATGCATGAGTAGAGAGCTCCACCATTTGTGCCATAAAACATTTAGAACTTACATTTGCCATTAGTGATGATATCAGTGCCTGAGCATGTTCAGATCACCATCCTGGAAAAGCTCTAGCAAGGAAACACAGAGGCCGCATAGCTTCCTGCCTCTCATGCTCAGAGTGTACTTGCACTGCTGCAGCCATCTTAGGAATGGCAAACGCCCATAACACAGAGAAAAGTAGTAAAAAACATATGGAAAGAAAAAGTAAGTGCTTTCACTTACGTCAAAGCTTGTTTAAAGCTTTCTTTGAGAAGCCTGCACCACCAGAATGGGGCTCCAACCATATAGCTCATTTAGAGACTGTAGAGGAAGGACTTCCGCCCAGGAGTGGCTGAAATATGCCCCCCAGACCACCAGAATGGGGCTCCAACCATATAGCTCATTTAGAGACTGTACAGGAAGGACTTCCACCCAGGAGAGGCTGAACCTGGCTGGGGCGACAAACGGTAAGGGATACCTCGCGATTTCAGTCCTGATCAGGTGAGGAAAAAAGGAGAGTGCTGTGAGCCGGGTCTGTCTTTGATTTATAGTTAACCAGTCCTATCAGGTTGTGGGGGCGGAGTCACAACCCATATGTATGCTGCCATGATGTACCAGGAAATATGTTTGCTACTTCCTTCAGACTGAGAATCTCAGTGAAACAATATAGGACAAACCCAGCACCAGCTTTGATACCTTCACTATGACTAGTGGAAAAACCTTTTGTTGGGTAATAACACACTGGTACTCAAACATTCTTTAACCATTTGAGCTCTGGAAGTGGTTAAAGACCATTTTTTGCAGTGCTAAAAAGCAATAAATGACCAGTCCATTTTTTGCTTTTTTTTTTTTTAGCACTGCGCTATTTTAACTGGTAATTGTGCAGTCATGCAACACTGCACCCAAATTAAATTTATGCGTGCCCTGAACCCAGAGACGGGCAGTAACATACAGGTACGTCTCTGTGCCTGTAGGAGCTGCCCATCCACTGTACCATGTAGGCAGGTGGTCTTAAATCGGTAAAGGGTAAAGGAATTCATAAAAATGATCTGTCCCAATAGTGGATACTGCCATTTCTGTTCACAACACACATCTCACTGTTCCTGTTGAAGATGTGAGGGCAACCTTTTGCTGTCGCTGGTCCTGCCTTATAGTCTGCCATTGCGACTAAGTCAGTCTGTTGGTAACTGCACTGGGCAAATGAAAGCAATACTGTCTTTGAGGACCCTGTTCTGGAAAAAATTGCGGCTTATGCCCTCAATGTTTTATTGTGTTGATGCCTTAGAGAATGTAATTTGTCGGGTCTCTAGGATGACACTGCTCCATGTGCAGACGTTCAGAATTTTCTGGTTAACGGCTTGGTCTGCTTAGCATGCTTCCATGAGGAGGTTTTCCACAATTGCTTGTCAATGACTAATGTGTGTTTTTAGTTATACCTCAATAAATTTATCAAAGCAGTTCTTGGGAGGAAAGTACTTTTTTACCCCACAAAAACAGCCTAAGCCTACTATCACTATGCTACTACCTCTTCTTCTAAAAGTGGTCCTTTTGTTCTACCCAAGCATCCTTCCCAAGGTTAAAGGGCAGGTTCATCCTTTCGTCACAAGCCCTAGGCACAAAAAACCTCCAAGCTGACCCAGAATCCCTCCTCTAAATTAAGGGGCACCTTCATTCTCTGGAGTGGGGGGAGGGGGGTGTGAGGTGTATCTGTTGGCATTTGCGCTGGTCTGAACTCTAAGTCCAGAGACATGCAGATTTGTGGACTGCCCTGAGTTGACTTCAGGCACAAGGACAAGGCACAGTTCCTGCAAAGGAAAGGTTCAAAAGGCTTTACTTAAACCTATTTACAGTTCCAAAGCTGAATGGGGTTGTTGGACTTAAATTCCCTATCCTAACAGATATTCGTATGTCCCCAAGTTTCATATGGAGTCCACAAGATTTATCATCGGTCTCTAACAAAGAATTTCTGTCATTATTGGATATCGAAGTTGCCTCCGTTCCCAGTCGATGCCTCTTACAGGGAAACGCGCCAGGTGGAGCTAAAGTGACATCACTAGGCATCAGCCTGCAGACTAGGTCCGCAGCTGTTTGCTTGCTTCTGATCATTTGTGCTATTTGTAAGTGCATAGATACTTTTAAATAAATGTTGCTTTTAACGTATATATAGTTCTATAATCCTCAATGCTTGAGATAGTCTACAGTGATATGCTTCATATAGACACTGGGAAACACGAGATACGTTGTAACAAAGTGGAGCAATTTAATCTTACAAGGAGGAAGCACCCTTATAGGAGCTTAACAACAAGTGGGATTTCCCTGGTGGCTGAAACCTGTATGAGCGACTTAGATCTCTATAATTTGAGATCCAGGCCTTCTGGTAAATGGCGTGTCTTTATGTGGGGAAAGCACCTGTTTTTTGACTCGCTTTCACATCTACAAGAGCAGGTTTTTAATTGGACTTTTTTTTGCTTCCTTTTTCACTAAGGACTTAATGTGGATACATTGCTTTTTTACTTTTTGAGAATTTTTTTCCTATTTTTATTGTATGATACTGGTTTACACAAACGGTCAGTATCTAATGGGTTGTGCACCTATATTTTTTTACATAATTATTTAGCCGTGTTTTCGGACCCAAGAAGCAGCTGGACCTTTAATAAGAAGCAGCTGGACCTTTAATAATATGAGATATCAAAGTGATGAGCGAAATTTCCCAAATAACATGAGAGATAGAAAATTTTATATATATATATATATATATATATATATATATATATATATATATATATATATATATATATATATATATATATATATATAAAATATAGTAAGTACTGAAAAAACAAATCTTAAATCGCACTGCATGTGCTTGCAATAAAGTCCAAAACGTTCATCCAAACATGAGTGATTTAAATAAGCAATCATTTGAATTTGACTCCTCCAACAATGAATGATCTTGTAACTTCACACCCCTGCTTAGTGCTCCCAGAACTCTCACCTCTATAAAGTGGATGAATCAGCCTTAGCCCAGGTTCACACTGAGCAGTGAGAATGAGAACTCGCATGATTTCACTCCCGCATGTCAGTCCCGATTTCGGCCACGATTTCAGAGACATCTGCGTAGATTTCTAAACAGACGTCCATGTAAAAAGTAGTACAGAAACTACTTTTTGAAATCTGTGCAGCGCTGCAGATGCGTCGTCACATTGATTAGGATGGTGCCATTGATATGTCAAATCGCATGTCAAATCGCTCCAGTGTGAACCAGGGCTTAAGGATACATCTGATGATGGCGATCTCCCACTTCCAAGCTCCCGGCTACTACCTTTCAGTATCACGCTCAGGGTTCCGGATTGCATGTGGGAATGGTGTATCATAGTGTATCATGTTTAAACAATCAAAGATTTATTCAAAAACAAATGAGAGCTTACATTAAAAAGGTTAAATAGCGCATTGAAATAAAACAGCGCCGTTGCAGACGCATCTCACGTCGCTTCCGGTCCGCTACCCACTTCTGGTCATGCCCGGCTTGACTTAATGTAAGCTTTCATCTGAAAATGTTTGCTTTCTGATCAACTGGGCATCCCTCAACTCATTTCTGCATGAGGTTTCTGGCCTCATGGTAGCCTCCTTTTTAGATGTTGTTCCCTTTGCTCAGTTCCACTCAAGACCTTTGCAAAAGTATTCTCAACATTCTTACTATGTGGAAAAAGCAGTTCACCCATTACTGCTGTCCAGCCAGACAAAAATATCCCTGGCATGGTGGTCTTCCAGCTCAGCCATATATATATATATATATATATATATATATATATATATATATATATATATATATATATATATATATATATATATATATATATATATATACCTGGTTGCCTCAGGAGTTGATCCCCATCGACTTCTGGAGCCAAAAGACTTGCTCTCCCACACTGGACCCCTCGATCACCCAGTCAGGGTGCAGTTGGACAACTTTCAGCTGTCGCCTACATAAACCATAAAGGGGTACCAGAAGCCTTGAATTAACCGCTTGCCGACCAGCCGCGTCATTATACTGCAGCAGGTTGGCTCGATCCAGTGAATCACCGTCGTTGTATGTCGGCTCGTGAACCCTCTTTTGTGGGCGCACGCGCATACCCGCGATCGTTCCCGACAGTAACAGAACGGGGATCTACCTTTGTAAACAAGGCAGATCTGCGTTCTGACAGTGTCTCACACAGATGCTGTCTTTCTTCTATGCAGGAAGACTGATCTGTGTATTTCCCCAGTCACACAGTCCCCCATACAGTTAGAAAACACAAACGGGAACACATTTAACCCCTTGATCACCCCTGTTTTTAACCCCTTCCCTACCAGTGTCGGTACAATAACAGTGCATATTTTTAGCACTGACTACTGTAATAATGTCACTGGTTCCCAAAAAAGTGTTAAAAATGTCAGTTAGGTGTCCAATCTGTCTGCCGCAATGCCGCAGTCCTGCTAAAAATCACTGATAGCCACCATTACTAGGAAGAAAAAAAAGAATAATAATAAAAATGCCACAGATCTGTCCCCTATTTTGTAGACCCAATAATTTTTGGGTTTTTTCTTTTTCAAATTTTGTCTTTTTTTTTTTTTTCTAATAGCGCAAAAGATAAAAACCACAGAGGTGATCAAATACCACCAATAGAAAGCTCTATTTGTGGGGAGAAAAAAGGACATCACTTCGTCGCACAACCACACAATTGGTCAGTTAAAGCAACGCAGTGCCGTATTGCAAAAAATGGCCTGGTCGGGAAGTGGTTAAGCAACCCTGATTCTGCACAATAAATCATTCCATAAATATTGTGATCCAATAAAGTCCTCCAATTAATGCATGAAAATATTAATTTCCTTTGAAATAAGTTCAAATAAAACAATCCAACTGTGTAATGACTAAAAAGTTCCCATCATAAATATGATTCTTCCAAGTTTAAATGTTTGATCAAAAGCGACCACCACCACTAATGCAGGAAAACACAGGTACCGTAAGTGCATGCCTATCTCACTAAAAGATTGGGAAAACACTGCTTGTATTCCGAAGATCTTTCAAACCGGTCCAGTCCACTTTAAGACTTGATGTCCACTGCTGTCCTCTCCCCATTCAGTGGTTGGATGTCATAGCCAGCATAGAAATGACAAAAAAGCAGAATCCCATGGTGTATTATCTTAAACATCCAACTTTTATTTAAAATACATAATAAAGGTACTCATGCTTTAAACAGCCTTTATAATCTTAGAATCAAGCCTATAGATGTGTATGTAAAGATATACAGAGATGTTGCCAGCCACTCAAATCCTTCCCAATTTACAAAAACGGCAACATTTTACAGAACACAGTTCCTACTCACTCCCAGCGTCAGGTTCGCCCTACATGTTTCATCTGTTCTGATTTCATCAAAGAAAATTTCATCAAATTTTATTTTGGTTAAACATATTTTCATGTATTATTTGGAGGACTTTATTTGATCACAATATTTATGGAATGATTTATTGTGCATGAAATTTCACAAATGATTTATAATTGAATCAGCGTTGTGAAAGTAATTTTGTTATATGAAAAGGTCCATGGCCATGTCAAGGGTCCATTGATTTTCACGGTGCATGCCCTGGTGATTCCTTGGTCCCAGTTCAGACCAGTATATATGTTGAACTGCTTGCAGTTGCAGTGATCCTCAACTATCCAGATTGGCCCAGGAGACTGTGGCACAGAAACATCGGGCAGACAAGCCTTAAGGCCCGTACACACGGTACGAAAATCAGATGTAAAAATTCGTACTGACTATTTTCGGATCGTTAGTACGGTGCTTTTGACAACCGATTTCACTATTTCATCAGACAAAAGCTGGATGTGCAGACTATAACGTTTTTGTCGGATTTGAACTCAACGCCTGATTTTCGTTTCATTAGTATGGTTTTCTTATGAGACAAAATCGTAAGAGTAAGACTAGGCATGCTCAGAAATGAAAGAATACATATAAAACTATTCAACACATTGCGTTACTTCTGACGACGTATTCTGTCGTCCGAAAATTTTCGGATTGTGAGTAATCTCTTCACTTTTGACATAAGACTAGCATGCCACAAAAAATGGATTCGGTCATCCGAAAATCTAAGCGTGTGTATGAGGCTTTAACCTCTGCCAAACATCTAACACTGGGACCTCTGTTCCACCCTGCCTCAGTTGCTGGCTTTAACAGCATGCCTGTTTAAACCCAGGTGACAGTCATTCCCACCTTGCTTAAAGCAGAACTTTACCCATAACAAATTGATAGAAGATAATGTTTAGCAAGGAACATAGACTCCACATTAATAACTATGCTACCAAAATTAGTGTGAGCTGTAAATTGCCCCCAGCATTGTTCCTGTTTCTTCTTACTGCAGGTTGAACCCCAGAGCCCCTGAACAGCAGTAAAAGTGGAACTAAACCTATTGATTAACCATCTCAATACAGGGCACTTTCACCCCCTTCCTGCCCAAGCCATTTTTCAGCTTTCAGCGCTGTCACACTTTGAATGACAATTGCGTGGTCATGCCACACTGTACCCAAATGAAATATTTTTTTTTCCCCACAAATAGAGCTTTCTTTTAGTGGTATTTGATCACCTCTGTGGTTTTTATTTTCTGCGCTATAAACAAAAGAGTGACAAGTTTGAAAAAAACACAATATTTTTAACTTTTTGCTATAATAAATATCCAATTTTTTTTTTTTTAACAAATTTTTTCCTCAGTTTAGGCCGATATGTATTCTTCTACATATTTTTGGTAAAAAAAATCGCAATAAGCGTATATTGATTGGTTTGCGCAAAAGTTATAGTGTCTACAAAATAGGGGATAGATTTATAGCATTTTTATTTATTTATTTTTTTACTAGTAATGGCGGCGATCTGCGATTTATTTATTTTTTAATCGTGACTGCGATATTGTGGCGGACATATCAGACACGTTTGACACATTTTTTGGACCATTCACATTTATACAGCGATCCGTGCTATAAAAATGCACTAATTACTGTATAAATGTGACTGGCAGGGAAGGGGTTAACACTAGGGGGTGATCGAGGGGTTAATTATGTTCCTAGGGAGTTACCGAGCAATCGCGGGTGCCCAGTGACATGGCGGGCGCGCGCGTTTGCCGCTGGCGGCGCGTGCGCAGCCCCTGGTGGGCAGGGAAGGCGAGGGTGTCATATGACGCCCTCCCAGAACAAGAGCCGCTCCGCCTGGCCTTCATATGACAGCCGGCGGGCGGCAAGCGGTTAAACGGTTACATTCCTGGAATGCTAACTGTCACATTTTCAGCACCATGGCAGTTGCAGCTCAAACAGAACAGCTTCCTTGGCTCTGAGGGATTGGGGGGATTTACCTTTTCTTTAAGTCTGTGTCAGGAACCATGAATGAGACAGAGACAAAATGCAGTTAAAATCCCACCTTTTTTAACCACTTGCCTACAGGGCACTTGCACCCCCTTCCTGCCCAGGACATTTTTCAGCTTTCAGCGCTGTCGCACTTTGAATGACAATTGCGTGGTCATGCTACACTGTACCCAAATGAAACTTTTATAATTTTCGTCACACCAATTGACGAGCTTTCTTTTGGTGGTATTTAATCAATGCTTTTTTTTTTTTTTTTTACAAATAAAAAAAAAAAGCCAAAGGATGGAAAAAAAAATTTTTTTTACTTTGTTTCTGTCAGTAAATTTTGTAATTAAGTAATTTTTCTCCTTCACTGATTTGAGCTGATGAGGCAGCACTGATGGGCACTGATGAGGTGGCACCGATGAGGCGGCACTGAGGAGGCACTAATATGCCGCGCTGGTGTGCACTGATAGATGGCACTGATGGGCATTGATGGGTTGCACTGGGCGGCACTCATGGGCGGGACTGATAACCAGCACTGACTGGCATCACTAATGGGCAGTGGTGGGCACTGATTGCTGGCACTGGTGGGCACTCATCGCTGGCACTAATTTGTGGCGCTATTGTAATCGAGGCACTGATGATCAGTGCCCTGATTGCATGTGTAGATGTCTCCACTGATCGGCTCTCCACTCCTCACACTCTGTCAGAGTGGGGCGAGGAGCACGATTACCAGCATCTCCGTGTTTACATGTGACCAGCTGTGATTGGACACAGCCGATCACATGGTTAAAGAGTCGCGGGCGTGGCTCTTTATAGAGATCGGGGTAGCGCCATGTCCAAGCAACACGCCACGATCGCGCCCATCCTGGGACGCCGTCGTATGACGTCGCCCCAGAGCGAGAGCCGCTCTGCCATCATTTGACGGTGGGTGGGCAGCAACTAGTTAATATAATGGCAAAAAATGGTACAAATAGAAAAATTTGTCAAAACATAGCCAGGGTACGGTAGCAAGAGCAGGTAGTCGGAACAAGCCAGAGATCAGCGTAGTCATTGGCAGCAGACGAGATCAGGAACCAGAAGGGACGTCAGGCAAGTCTTCAACAGGAAGACAGCAGAGAGTCTCTAGATATGTTTGACCAAGGCAAAGGCACATGGGGAATTGAACCAGGCAGTTTTAAATAACCAGAAGGTGAAAGGTAAACTGTATCTTTTACACCTCTACATCTATGTAAACGTCTTATCTAGAGTTCTGTATTGATCTCTTATCTTTACTCCAATATTCTCAGAGACCATACAGGAAACGCCACACAGACACGATTGTCGGTATGATGTTCAAAGCTTTTATTTCCGTATTACTCCCTTATACAATTCTCAGTACAGGATATGATGACATACAATAAAGAATAACGTGATATAAAAGGCGTTACTTGTGGTATATTCTAAAATGGGACAAAGTCCCCTATGTGTGGTGTGTTTATTGACCCCCATACATATCCATAAGTGACTATCTTACCAATAATAATGGCATTTTAAGCAGACATGTCTTTTACACTGTATCAGACATGTTCTTTCTCACTGTCTCATTTCTAAACCTAATTGGCCAAATATATTTTTGTGGTTAACCTAGCTTTCTCTTTTTTTTTTTCCTCCTTCACCTCATTTATTGAGCAATAGGATTTTTAAATACAGGTTACCTGTAAAATCCTTTTCTTGGGAATACATCACAGGTCACAGAGGCTTGGTAATTACTTAGTGGGTTAAATAGTACCTTCAGGTGATTGGACACTGGTAACCCTAGTTACAAAGTGAGTTCCTCCCCTATATAACCCCTCCCATATGGAGAGTACCTCAGTTTTGTAGCAAAGCAATAAGTAGCCCAACGTATAATCCTGAAGAGGGGCGGAAGCTCTGTATCCCGTGATATATACCCAAGAAAAGGATTTTACAGGTAAGCTGTATTTAAAATTCCTATTTTCTTGTTCATACATCACGGGATACAGAGGCTTGATAATTACTTAGTGGGATGTCCTAAAGCAATGCCCAAATTGAGGGGAGGGAGACACAGATCAGAAAATACATAGATCGCCAATGGACAAGAGGATCTACACTGCTGCCTGCAGCACACTGCGCCCGAAGGCGGCATCCTCATGCCCTCTTACATCCACCTGATAGAATCTAGTGAATGTATGGACTGAAAACCAAGTTGCAGCCTTGCAGATATGAGCCAAGGAGGCCTGGTGATACACTGCGCATGAAGCACTAACTGCTCTAGTTGAGTGTGCTTTAACCTGAAAAGGAAGAATCTTCTTCTTTATACCATAGGCCTGAACAATAACTTGCTGAATCCATCTAGAAATAGTGGATTTTGACGCTGCCTGGCCCTCTCTGGGGCCTTCTGGCAGAATAAACAGACAATCAGTCTTTCGTATCTGAGCGGTTACCTGCAGATAGATACTGACTGCTCTTACAACATCTAGAGAGTGTAACAACTCCTCTTCCGCAGACTGCGGATCTGGAAAAAAGGATGGTAGGACCACATCTTGATTCAGATGGAATCCTGACACCGCCTTAGGTAAAAAATTTGGGTGAGGACGCAACACCACCCTGTCCTTGTGAATAATCAAATAAGGCTCTTTACAAGAAAGAGCTGCTAATTCTAATGCCCTTCTAGCCAAGGAAATGGCTACCAAAAAGACCAGTTTCTTTGTCAGAAGAACTAAAGAAGCATGGTGCAATGGTTCAAAGGGTTGTTCTTGCAAAACAGACAAAACCAAATTCAGATCCTATGGGCACACAGGAGGTTTGACTGGTGGATTCAAGCGCAGTGCCCCCTGAATAAAGGCCCGGACCAGGGAATGTGAGGCAAGTGGGTTTTGAAAGAATACTGATAAGGCCAAGATCTGCACCTTGATAGTACTCAAAGCCAGCCTCATTTCAATGCCTAACTGAACAAAAGCAAGAATCCTGCTAATGGCTTACTTTCTAGGATGTCACCCCCTGAGTTCACACCAGGAAACATATATGCCTTCCAGATTCTGTAGTAGATGAGCCTGGAGGCCGGCTTCCTAGCATTAATCAGAGTGAAAAGGACTTATTCCGAGAGTCCACTGCTTTTCAGAATGTGGGTCTCGGCAGCCAAACCGTTAAATTCAGACTTCGTAAAGAAGGATGGAATATTGGACCTTGTGAGAGTAGATCTGGACGCAGCGGAAGAACCCAAGGTCTTCCCACTACCATCTTTACGATCTCTGCATACCAAGGTCGTCTGGGCCAAGTCGGAGCCACCAGAATGACCGACTTTGCTTCTCTTTTGACCCTCCGAAGGAACCGCGGAAGAAGTGGAATTGGAGGAAAGGCATAGATCAGAGAGTACCGATCCCATGGAATCGTTAAGGCATCTGACCCTTGTGCTAGCAGATCCTTTGTTCTTGACACAAAGCTGTCCAGTTTTTTGTTGAACCTGGACGCAAACAGGTCTACATCCGGGGTACCCCAATTTTGACATATCGTCTGAAATATGTCGGGGTATAGAGACCATTCGCCTAGACACAGCTGCTGGCGGCTTAGAAAATCCGCCTGCCAATTTTCTACTCCCTTTTGGGCATCCAGGCTCCTGGTGCCTCCTTGGTGATTGATATAAGCCATAGCCATGGCATTGTCAGACTGTATCCGGACAGCATGACCCTGTAGTCTGAAAGTCCAGACCTTGAGGGCTAAACGAAATTGCCCGAATTTCCAGAATGTTGATGGGCAAGAGTCTTTCGGCTCTGGACCATCTTCCCTGGGTGGAAGCTTCTTCCAGAACTGCTCCACCGGCTCAACAGGCTGGCATCTATGGTTACGAGTTTCCAAGTAACTGGGACAAAGGATTTTCCTTTTAGAAGATTCTTGGTCAGTAACCACCAATTGAGGCTCTGGCGCACCCCTGGGGATAGGCACATTGGAAGATCCAAGGCTTGAACTCCCTTGTTTCAGGCAGAGAGGATGCTGTTTTGTAACGATCTCGAGTGAAAATGGGCGACCATTTTCACCAATAGTCTCATACATAGTCGGATGGAGGGATTTCTCATTGCTGAGACTACCCGAACCAAACCTTTTTGGCCCTGGATTTTGATCTGGGTAAGAACACTCTGCTTTGGACTGTGTCTATGACCATACCCAAATACTCCAGCCTTTTTAGGGGCTGCAAGGAGGATTTCTCTAGATTGAGGACCCAGCTTAGGTACTCTAAGTACCAGTACTTTACCGTGCAGAGCGAGTTATGGACTGTTCTATGAGTAGCAGATCGTTCAGAAAAGCTGTCAGTTATGCCCTGAGCCCTTAGATTTGCCAGGGCAGGGCTAGAACTTTTGTGAACACTCGAGGAGCAGTAGCAAGACCAAAAGGAAGGGCCACAAATTGAAAGTGGCGCTGATCCACCACAAACCTTAGGAATCTTTGGTGAGCGGGAAATATTGGCACATGCAAATATGCATCTTTGATGTCTATTGATGCCAGGAATTTTCCCCCCTGAAGGGTGGAGACTACTGAGCGGATAGATTCCATGTGGAAAGGACGAATGTCTAGAAATTGATTCAGGTCTTTTAGATCCAGAATAGGTCTGACATCTCCGTTTGGTTTTGGAACCGTAAAGAGGTTCGAGTAGAACCCTGAGCTTTGATCTTCCGGGGCCATCTCTATAATAAGCTCCTGGAACTCTAGCTTGTAGCCCAGAGACACCGTGCAGGCTACCCATCTGTCCTGAATCTCTTCCCGCCAGGCGCCTGCAAACTGCAGCAGGCCCCCCCCCCCTACACACACACACACACACTCGGCCGAGCGGGGGCGCCCCTTCATAGGGAGGCTTTGGGGTTTTGTTTACCAGTTCTTGGACCCTAAGGTTTCTTTTGCCCTTGGGCTTGACTTTGGACCTTTCCCCTAGTATCTGATTGGGGAGGCTGTTGCCACTGCCTGGAGGATGAGGCTTCAGGGGCTGGGGGCAGAGAACATTGTGAAGGACATTTACTCTTCCTTTTCCTTTTGACCGGTAACAACGTGGTAATCTAGAGAAATTTGTCCAGATCATCCCCGAACAGGCGTTCTCCACGAAACGGGAACTCAGTTAGATCTTTTTTGCTTGAAGCTTCAGCTGCCCAATGCTTAAGCCAAAGGGACCTGCGCATGTTTACCAGCAGGAGAGTGAGGCGAGATGCTTGCTGAGCAGAATCCATAATGGCATCAACCATAAAACACCACAAGGCTTTAGGAAGTTCTGCATAAACCTTGGCCTCAGTGGAAAGGAGCCTAAGCACCTGCTTCATTTGTTCCTTGAGGAACTGGCACATGCCAATTGCTGCGACCGTAGGCTGGACTACAGCGCCTGCCACAGAAAAAGAGGCTTTAAACAAGTTTTCAGCTCTTTGCCAGTTGGACAGTTGGATCCTTAAACCCTTGAGCATTGTTCACAGGACAGGTCAGGCTCTTATTCACACAAGAAACAGCCGCATCTATGGCTGGGACTCACCGTTTCTTGGTGAAACTTTCCTCCACCGGATAAAGCATAGAAAACCTTTTAGGAGAAGATAGTTTATCTGGGTGACCCCAGTCTTCATGCAACAATTCATCCAGTAAAGGATGAGTTGGGAAGGCGTACGCAGCCTGTGGTGATTTCCGGGACCCCAGGGAGGAAACGGGAAATGGCAGCCTCAGCAGAGGGCAATCTATATGTGGAACGCACCAGTTCAGTATAGATTTGCACCTGCGCTTTGGGGGCCTGGGAGGTAGAAGAGAGCTTCTCCTCTTCCCCTGATTCGTCCGACTGCACCTGATCCCTATCCTCAGGGATATTTCCTCATTATCAGAATACTCATCCAATAGGGAACCCAAAGCAGAGGGAGGGGGATCTACCCCTTTTCCTACTATTTAAAGGAAGCTGTGACAAAGGTAGTAATCCTTCCTTCTAAACCATCCAATGCAGCCTTTAAAGTGTCTTCTGTGACATAAACAGGGACTGAAACATTGGGAGAGGCTGCAAAACCTGACAGGGGTACAGACTCATCGTGTGAGGCTGCCTCCAGTCTTGCAGGGGGGGGTGGTATCCTGCAGGCATGTCCAGAACCCCTAGATGTAGGCGGTGACTTTCTTTTACCTCCCCCAGAAGCCCTCTTACAAGGAGACATAGTCCTAAGCTACAAAGCAGAGGTACTAGTATAAAGTGCAATCACTGTTGTGCTATAGTCTTACAATATAAACATTAGCTACAAACTGCACAACCTAATGCCAAGTAGGTGTCTTAGGGTTGCCAGGATCCGATCCACTGGAATGCTTACTGCCCATTACTCTGTGTCCCACCGCTTACAGGAGCTCTGGCGCTTTGGGCTTTTAAAACACGGCACGTGCACAGCGCCGCAGCCACGTCCCCCCCCCCCCCCCTTCTTCCCCGCTGACACTGCTATAAAAGTGTGCATGTAGGGCCATCGTGGCGGCGGCCGTGGGGGAGAAAGCAGACCATCAGAGCACTGCGTGGGACCCCCGGACTGCGTGGGATCCCCCCCCCCCCTTTATGTTTTTGTGGCAGAGCCTGCAGCGGAGGAGGTGAGCGGCTTCACAGACCAGCTTCACTGAGCGTGTATCCTGGAAGGCATGTAAGTATACACCAGTTATGTCTCTTACTCCCTCTAGTGGCAGAAACCTGGTAAGGCATACAACTACTCACAGAAGTAATCCATAATGTGTATACTTTAGGATTGTCTTCACTTGCCCTATCCCTGCCGCATGAACTGCTGAAAACAGACAGATTCCAGCCTTCACCCATCACGGCGGGTATCATTGTGCCAACCTTCAGGGTTCTGGGTTCCTACTTACGGGATCCTCTTCACTGGACCTGTAGAAGACTCTGCCAGAAAATTGTCGTGCCACTGTTATATTAGTACACCAAAGCCTGAATCCCAGAGCCCAGACCTCCAAGGAGAGACATTACAGGCAAAACCTTGTTTCTTCTTATCACAAGGCTCGGGTACCATCCATCTTAGGCTTTTTTTTATTTATTTTTTTTTTGGCCCAAGGTATGGCTTCGGTTGTATAGCTCTTAGGTCCTCGCAGAGCTTTCTTCTTAGCACATCATCAATGTGACCAACCACCTTAGACACTGACAAAAAAAATATATACAAAAAGAAATGAGAAGTGCCATTAATACGAGCATGCCTGCTTCTTCAAGCCAAGAAAAAATTGAACCGAAAAAATCTCCCACTCCACCTAATCCCTTTTTAAAAGGATTCCATTCATCTTCTACAATATTTCTTGCCTTTGCTTGAGGTCTTGAGACTTCACTTCTATGTTTCTCAATAATATCATAATAATCTGGGATATCTAAACTGATATTATATATCCATGCACCGCATTCATGATTTTTAGTAATGGTCTCACATACATTATCATACATTATTACTGGGGGTTGTGTTGTCCCCATGAGGATCGGGGAATGTTATCTTTGGGTGCGATCAACAAATTCCCCCCTCACTCCAGTGCGGGCTACATATTGCCTTGTAATATGTAGTGTGCAGTCACAGTGAGTATGTTTAAGGCAGGTTGGGTGAATTCTAAAGGGGCACTCGTGCGAGCCCGCTGGAATCTCTGATACAAACATTAAGACAACCGGTCAACCGTGGGGATGAGGGGGACAACCATATAAGTAGATGCAATTTAGTCAAATGCTTGAGGGGCCCCCTTGGTATAAAAGAACCTGAGGGTATGATTACGGTTCTATTTGGTGAGAGAGATACTCCAGCAGGCTCCCAGCGGCGCACCTATTATTCCCAATCTTCCCCTGTACAGAGTAAGCAATTGCACCCTAGGTATCTGTCAGTCATGCTAGAGTTTGTAGTGCATAGTCACGATCAGATGTCTTTTAACCTAGAAACATGCAAACATTAGGGGAAAACTTGCAGAAGTCATCCGCTTATCACCCTGGATGCGACAATGCCCATCATATCGAGGCTGTAGGGGGCCATCTTGCGAGGCACACTGTCAGTTTTTTTAAACAATAGGAATTGGGCACAGTCTCCTGGTAAGCGTGGCTTCGACACCTGAGGATGTCTGTGAGAAAGTCTAACCCCTCCAGGTGCATGGGCACTTCGTAGCTGGTGTGGCATCAATGGTGGTGAACTACCCACCTCGTGGAAAAACTTGTGCAAAAGTAACACGTAAACTAAAACCATTGTAATAGGGAAAAAAGAAAGGTAATCATTTTCATGAACTTATCTATGGTAGGGGTGTCCCTCTGCTCAGCTCACAGGAGATTGACCATGATACAGCCCAATGTCACGTCTGGCACTTGGTGGGCGCGGGGATTCGTTTGGGCTGATGCTGTTGTGGGAGCTTCTGGCAGATTTGTGGCATCTGGTACCCGAAGTGGATCTGTGTCTGCGGTATCGGGTGCCTTGAGCTTCCATTGGTTCTTCTCGTCGCTGTTCTCATCTGGGTGTGTGGCGGCGGAATTCCGCATACTGATTTGGAACCTCCATCACGGGGATGCCCAGGGTGTCTCAAAAGGACTGGAGTTCCTTAGGTACTCGCAGCAGTGCTGTGTGGCTTTGACTGGTGGCAGAGAGGCCAAAGGGGAACTTCCATCTATAATGTATGCCTTTGGCACGCAAAGTGTCCCTCAGCGGTTTCAGGTCTCTCCTGTGTTGCAGGGTAATACCTGAGAGATCTTGATATATGTGGACGTCTGAGCCCCCATGGGAAAGTTGGATCCCCTTTCTCGCTTTGCGGAGTATTTCTTCCTTCAACTTGTAGTCCACCAAGCAGTGGGGGGGGTCATTGTCTCTCCCTTTCGGCCTGAGTGCGCAATGGATACGTTCCATCTCCACAACTGTTTGTGCCGGTCTGTGCAATAAATTATTAACCACTTCAGCCCCGGAAGAATTTACCCCCTTCCTGACCAGAGCACTTTTTACAATTTGGCACTGCGTCGCTTTAACTGCTAATTGCGCGGTCATGCAATGCTGTACCCAAACGAAATTTGCGTCCTTTTCTTCCCACAAATAGAGCTTTCTTTTGATGGTATTTGATCACCTCTGCCGTTTTTTTATTTTTTGCGCTATAAACGAAAAAAGACCGAAAATTTTGAAAAAAAATGATATTTTCTACTTTTTGTTATAAAAAAAAATCCAATAAACTCAATTTTAGTCATACATTTAGGCCAAAATGTATTCGGCCACATGTCTTTGGTAAAAAAAAATGTCAATAAGCGTATATTTATTGGTTTGCGCAAAAGTTATAGCGTCTTCAAACTAGGGTACATTTTCTGGAATTTACACAGCTTTTAGTTTATGACTGCCTATGTCATTTCATGAGGTGCTAAAATGGCAGGGCAGTACAAACCCCCCCCCCCCAAATGACCCCATTTTGGAAAGTAGACACCCCAAGGAAATTGCTGAGGCGCATGTTGAACCCATTGAATATTTATTTTTTTTTGGCCCAAGTGATTGAATAATGACAAAAAAGAAAAAAAAATTACAAAAAGTTGTCACTAAATGATATATTGCTCACACAGGCCATGGGCATATGTGGAATTGTACCCCAAAATACATTCAGCTGCTTCTTCTGAGTATGGGGATACCACATGTGTGGGGCTTTTTGGGAGCCTAGCCGCGTACGGGGCCCCGAAAACCAAGCACCGCCTTCAGGATTTCAAAGGGCATAAATTTTTGATTTCACTCTTCACTGCCTATCACAGTTTCGGAGGCCATGGAATGCCAAGATGGCACAAAAACCCCCCAAATGACCCCATTTTGGAAAGTAGACACCCCAAGCTATTTGCTGAGAGGCATGTTGAGTCCATGGAATATTTTATTTTTTGACACAATTTGCGGGAATGTGACAATTTTTTTTTTTTTTTTTTTTTTTGCACAAAGTTGTCACTAAATGATATATTGCTCACACAGGCCATGGGCATATGTGGAATTGCACCCCAAAATACATTTAGCTGCTTCTCCGGAGTACGGGGATACCACATGTGTGGGAGCCTAGCCGCGTACGGGGCCCCGAAAACTAAGCACCGCCTTCAGGATTTCTAAGGGCATAAATTTTTGATTTCACTCCTCACTACCTATCACAGTTTTGAAGGCCATAAAATTCCCAGATGGCACAACCCCCCCCCCCCCCCAATGACCCCATTTTGGAAAGTAGACACCCCAAGCTATTTGCTGAGAGGCATGTTGAGTCCATGGAATATTTTATATTTTGACACAAGTTGCGGGAATGTGACAATTTTTTTTTTTTTTTTGCACAAAGTTGTCACAAAATGATATATTGCTCAAACATGCCATGGGCATATGTGGAATTACACCCCAAAATACATTCTGCTGCTTCTCCTGAGTACGGGGATACCACATGAGTGGCACTTTTTGGGAGCCTAGCTTCATACGGGGCCCCGAAATCCAATCACCGCCTTCAGGATTTCTAAGAGCGTTCATTTTTTATTTCACTCCTCACTACCCATCACAGTTTCGAAGGCCATAAAATGCCAAGATAGCACAAAACCCCCCAAAATGACCCCATTTTGGAAAGTAGACACCCCAAGCTATTTGCTGAGAGGCATGGTGAGTATTTTGCAGCTCTCATTTGTTTTTGAAAATGAAGAAAGACAAGAAAAACATATTTTCTTTTTCTTTTTTCAATTTTCAAAAGTTTGTGACAAAAAGTGAGGTCTGCAAAATACTCACTATACCTCTCAGCAAATATCTTTGGGTGTCTATTTTCCAAAATGGGGTCATTTGGGGGTGGTTTGTGCCATCTGGGCATTCCATGGCCTCCGAAACTGTGATAGGCAGTGAAGACTGAAATCAAAAATTTACGCCCTTAGAAAGCCTGAAGGCGGTGCTTGGTTTTCGGGGTCCCGTACGTGGCTAGGCTCCCAAAAAGTCTCACACATGTGGTATCCCCGTACTCGGGAGAAGCAACAGAAAGTATTTTGGGGTGTAATTTCACATATTCCCATGGCATGTTTGAGCAATATATCATTTAGTGACAACTTTGTGCAAAAAAAAAAAAAAAATTTCTCTTTTTCCCGCAACTTGTGTCACAATATAAAATATTCAATGGACTCGACATGCCTCTCGGCAAATAGCTTGGGGTGTCTACTTTCCAAAATGGGGTCATTTGGGGGGGTTTTGAACTGTCCTGGCATTTTATGCACAACATTTAGAAGCTTATGTCACACATCACCCACTCTTCTAACCACTTGAAGACAAAGCCCTTTCTGACACTTTTTTTGTTTACATGAAAAAATTATTTTTTTTTGCAAGAAAATTACTTTGAACCCCCAAACATTATATATTTTTTTAAAGCAAATGCCCTACATATTAAAATGGTGGGTGTTTCATTTTTTTTTTTTCACACAGTATTTGCGCAGCGATTTTTCAAACGCATTTTTTGGGGAAAAAACACACTTTTTTAAATTTTAATGCACTAAAACACACTATATTCCCCAAATGTTTGATGAAATAAAAAAGATGATCTTAGGCCGAGTACATGGATACCAAACATGACATGCTTTAAAATTGCGCACAAACGTGCAGTGGCGACAAACTAAATACATTTTTAAAAGCCTTTAAAAGCCTTTACAGGTTACCACTTTAGATTTACAGAGGAGGTCTACTGCTAAAATTACTGCCCTCAATCTGACCTTCGCGGTGATACCTCACATGCATGGTGCAATTGCTGTTTACATTTGACGCCAGACCGACGCTTGCGTTCGCCTTTGTGCGAGAGCAGGGGGGGACAGGGGTGTTTTTTTTTTTTTTTTGTTTTTTTTTGTTTTTTTTTTTTTTTGTTTTTCTTTATTATTTTTTTGCTTTTTTATCTTATTTTTAAACTGTTCCTTTCATTTTTATTTTTTTTAATAATTTTTATTGTTATCTCAGGGAATGTAAATATCCCCTATGATAGCAATAGGTAGTGACAGGTACTCTTTTTTGAAAAAATTGGGGTCTATTAGACCCTACATCTCTCCTCTGCCCTCAAAGCATCTGACCACACCAAGATCGGTGTGATAAAATGCTTTCCCAATTTCCCAATGGTGCTGTTTACATCAGGCGAAATCTAAGTCATGAAATGCTCGTAGCTTCTGGTTTCTTAGGCCATAGAGATGTTTGGAGCCATTCTGGTCTCTGATTAGCTCTATGGTCAGCTGGCTGAATCACCGGCTGCATTCTCAGGTTCCCTGTTGGGACAGGAGAGCCAGAGAAAAACATAGAAGACGGTGGGGGTGGGGGGGGGGCATTCCCTCCCACTGCTTGTAAAAGCGGTCTAGAGGCTAATTAGCCGCTAGGATTGCTTTTACATGAAAGCCGACCGCTGGCTGAAAAGAATGATACCAAGATGATACCTAAACCTGCAGGCATCATTCTGGTATAACCACTCAAAGTCCAGCAACATACTAGTACGTTGCTGGTCCTTGTTGGGCATACATTGTAAACTTTTTTTTCATGCAGCCTGTGGGCTGAACGAAAAAAAAATATTGATCGGTGGGTATGCCCACCATTAGAATACCTCCCTTCATCCACCCACTTCTAATGATGGGCATACATGCACCGTTTATATATGCCGAAGCATGGGGGCATCCTCCCACAAAAGGCAGGAGCAAATCGCTCCTCCACCCACTGCTGCCCCCACGCTTCGGCATATATGCTGAAGTATGTAACTGTGGTGGTGAAATCACCTCCGACAGCGCTGGAGTCGCGGCTTTATGTATTGTGGGAGCAAACGCTGTTGCTGTCAAGATAAATAAATCCGCGCTGCAACTGAATGGCGTACCTGCTAAGCAAATGATGGTTAACAAAAAACAAAGTAACATTACAGTATAACAGTAATACTTACCATACCTGCAAAGCAAAATACAAAAAAAAACATAGTAAAAAATAAAACATTTAACGCAACCTGTACCTACCTAAAATATATATATGCCGAAGCATGGGGGCATCCTCCCGCAAAAGGCAGGAGCAAATCGCTCCTCCACCCACTGCTGCCCCCACGCTTCGGCATATATGCTGAAGTATGTAATTGTGGTGGTGAAATCACCTCCGACAGCGCTGGAGTCACGGCTTTATGTATCGTGGGAGCAAACACTGTTGCTGTCAAGATAAATAAATCCGCTCTGCAGCTGAATGGTGTACCTGAAAACAAAAAAGTGGTTAACAATAAAAAAACAAAGTATAAAAAAATTGCATACCTATAAAGCAAACATGATAAAAACATAACAATAAAACATTGCAGTATAGAATGCAGAACAATAGAGAGAGAGAACAATAAAACAACAACTATTTTTGTTTTTTTTATGTTATATATTTTTTTGTGTTTTTTTTTTTTTTTCTTTTTTTTTACTTTTTTTTTGTTTTTTTTACACTTTTTTTTGTAACTTTAACTTTTTTAACTGGTACCAGATTTGGGTCTCTCAAAATGCGACAGCATCTTGGGAGACCCTGTGAAAGTGTGTCCTAGTCTGTGCAGTGCTGTACCCTACGCTAATACTCCACTAGTGTATGGTAGCGTTCAAAACATTCACCAATGCAAAGACCAGGACTGCCAGGACAGAGGGGAGAATAATACCGGGTGTCACGCCTAAATCCGCGCTTGCTGCAGACACGACATCTTTTTTGGGGGGTTCGTTGGGTAGGGGTACTCGGGAGGGCATAAAGAAAATGCCTCTCATGCAGCCGGCTTACTGCATTTGGTTTGGGAAGGTGAGGTAGAGCACCGTCTGGATACAGAAGGGCTCTGACGATCTCTTCCTGGAATTTAAGGAAGGATCCAGTCCGTCCTGAAGCTCTGTATAGCACATGAGCGTTCAGCAAAGCCAATTGAAATAAATAAACAGACAATTTTTTGTACCAGCGTCTGGCCTTACGGGCAATTAGGTACGGCGCCAACAACTGGTCGTTGAGGTCCACCCCTCCCATATTAAGGTTATATTCGTGGACACAGAGGGGTTTCTCCACAACACCAGTCGCCGTAGGAATTTGGACCGTCGTGTCTGCATGAAGGGAGGTAAGAACGTAAACATTCTTATTGTCCCTCCACTTCATAGCGAGCAAGTTATTACACTTCAAGCAGGCTCTCTCCCCCAGCCTAAGACGGGAATCTACAAGCCGCTGGGGAAAGCCCCGGCGATTAGATCGCACGGTGCCACATGCTTCAATCTGATGATCAAACAAGTGACTAAAAAGTGGCACGCTCGTGTAATAATTGTCCACGTACAAGTGGTACCCCTTTCCGAATAAGGGTGACACCAAGTCCCACACTATCTTGCCAGCGCTTCCTATGTAGTCAGGGCAGTTTGTCGGCTCTACGTGACTATCTCTTCCCTCGTAAACCATAAAACTACATGTATAGCCTGTGGCCCTGTCACAGAGCTTATACATCTTGACCCTGTATCTGGCACGCTTGCTGGGAAGGTACTGTTTGAATGACAAGCGGCCAGAAAACTTAATCAGGGACTCATCAACGCAGACAACTTGATGGGGGGTAAACAAGTCTGCAAAACGTTGGTTGAAGTGGTTTACGAGGGGCCGAATTTTGTAGAGCCGATCTTATCCAGGGTCTCCACGAGAACGACAGAGTTCATTGTCGTTGAAGTGCATGAACCGCAAAATCTGCTCGTATCGTGCCCTGGTCATGGAAGCAGAGAACAAGGGCGAATGGTAAATTGGGTCAGTGGACCAATATGACCGCAACTCACTCTTTTTATTCAAGCCCATGAGGAGGGAAAGGCCCAGAAAGATCTTAAATTCGGAAACCGTAATTGGTTTCCAATCTCTGGCAAGGGTGGACTGGGGAATAGTGGCGATGTGTTGACCAGCGTACAAATTGCTTTGGTCCACAATAGATCTATAGAGATCTTCGGTGAAAAACAGCGAATAAAAATCCAGTGGCATAAAGTCAACTGTTTCCACCTGAATTCCGGGTTGGCCAGTGAAAGGGGGAAGTACGGGTGCTGCAGAAGTGGTGGGTTCCCAATTCGGATTGGCGAATGCAGCAGGAAGGGCACTATGGGCACGACGGGCCTGTGTTTGTCTTCTTGGTGGCAGCGGGACACTACTTGTGCTTGCCACCTCGCCAGCTTGAACTGCACTTATGGAACTCGCCACGTCACCACGTGATACTGCAGTGCTGGATGTACGACCAGGGTGTACTAGGCCGCTGGTGCTTGCCAGTTCACCAGAAGGAATAGCGGCGCTAGTACTTCTCTGCTCCATACGAGAGCCCTGCGGTTCTTGCACTTCAAGGACAGAAGAAGAGGTTCGGTGTCTGGTACGCCTGACCTTAGCAGGGACCACAACTCCGTCGTCAGAGCTATCTGTCATGGAGCCGCTGTCCTCTACAGGATCGTATTCTGAGCCTGAATCTGACAGATGAGTGACTTCCTCTTCACTATCTGTCATGCTCAGTAACGTGTAGGCCTCTTCACTAGTGTACCTTCGATTTGCCATTTTGGGCTCTAAATTTAGGTGTACACTAGTGAGACTCACAGGCAAAAAAGCTCCTGACTGTCAGCGACTGTATCAAAACGCTACCAAAAAACTGTTAGCGATCGCAGGGATCAGGCCTGACTCTGCGAACGCTGCAGTTATGTGTGCTTAGTGTTTTGTGTCAGTGATCGATCGATACTGCACTTGGGTGGGGTGGGCTGGGCTGGGCCGAGGAGCAAAACGCAGGTGCTAGTAGGTATCTGGGCTGATCCCGCTAACACTGCGTTTTTTTGGGGGACCCTAAATTGCTGGGGAGTATAGATCTGATCGGATCAGATATCGATCCGTTCAGATACTATAGCACTAAGGGAGGTGTATGCTGCGTGCGTGAGTTTTAGCAGTACTGGCGCTAACCTCACGCTGCTTGGGGCGACGCAGACCTTATCTGATCCTAAAAACGTAACTTCTATCACCGCCGGGCAATTAGGGGGTTAAACCTTTATAAGGTAATAAACGGCGGGTGCCCTAAAACTATAATAAACTATAATAAACTGTAATAAACTACAAAAAACAAACTAGCTAACCAGCGTCACCCGTAACACTTATACGGTGATCGCTGGTGAAAGGGTTAACTAGGGGGCAATCAAGGGGTTAAAACCTTTAGCAGGTAGTATATGGGGGTCCCTGTCGCTATAAAACACTGACAGCGAACCTATATACTTACCTCCCTAACTAGCGTCACCTGTGTCACTAATGCAGCGATCAGAAAAACGATCGCTTAGCGACGCTGGCGACGGGGGGTGATCACGGGGTTAACCTTTATTAGGGGGGTTAGGGGGGTACCCTGGACCTAAAGGGGGGTACCCTAGACCTAAAGGGGTCTAACCTAACTGCCCTAACACTTATAACTGTCACAAACTGACACCAATGCAAAAAAAAAAAAACTGCTATTGGTATCAGAGTGACAGGGGGTACAGGGGGGTGTGAAGGGGTGTGAAGGGGGGTGAAAAGTGTGCCTGCATGTTCTACTGGAAGTGTAGTGTTGGTGCACTTACTTGGATGTCTTCTCTCCTCGGCGCCGGGACGAAAAGACCGGCTCGAGGAGGGATGACATCACTTCCTCTCCCTCTGTTTACATTACAGAGGGAGAGGAAGCATTTGATTCGCTGGGAGCGATCGGGAGGGGGTGGCCATCAATGGATGGCCTCCCCCTGACCTCTCATCGCCCGCGAACAAGAGCCGACCGCCTATGGCACCGGGGGGGGGTCCGATCGGACCCCCCGCCCGCGGGAAGGCATCACGTATCTGGTACGTGATTTTTGCCTGCCCGTGCCATTCTGCTCACGTATATAGGCGTGAGGCGGTCGGCAAGTGGTTAAACAAGCCCGATATATGGTAGGTGTTGGCTGTTCCGGTTCAACTGATTCGGTCAGTTCTCTAACACGCAGGTTGTGGCGTCTGCCCCTGTTGTCCAAGCCCTCCACATGGCGCTGGAGGTCTCTCAGTTGTGGGTCACTCGGCGGAGGACCATGCCATGTTGAGCTGAGGTCTTCTCCACTTCCGACACTCTGTCAGCTATGGCGCGGATGTCCAGGCGCAGGTCAGCTATGGCCGCTGACAGTGTCTTTTATGTCCGCAGCCACCGCTCTGAGGTCAAAGAGGCTGGGGTGTTGCTGATGGTGGGTGTTATGATCCCCCCCAGCTCTGGGTAAGGGAGGACAGGCGGCACTCCAAGCATCGGCGGTGCTGAGTCCTGTGACGGTTCCTGGCGGGAAGCCACCATGCTGTGTCTCTGGGTTCGGAACAGCTACGGGATATTCTGGCTCATACCGCTCTGTTATCTGCAGGGAGAGCAGGAGCGTGAGGCGGAGGAGTTCCGTGAAGCTGTCCCCATGCTTGTGTGGCTGACAGGGCGATATTGAGCCTCCTATGGAGAGGATGTGCAGCGGCGGGAGCTTGTCTCTCATCCACTCTATTTGTCCTGCTTACGATTCTAATTGAAAGTAAAAGAAAATCCCAAATTTTGGGTTGTCCCCAGAAAAGTAATAGAGGGTAAATCTTCCAATGGGGACACTAGTTATGATGATCTGGGGGTCCCCAAGAAATGCCCTTAATTTGCAGGGATTTCCTCTCGCTTCCTGTTTGGCTATGGGACAGGAAGTGAAGGGAAATCTCTGCAATGAAACAGAGATGGCGGGGAAAAAAAAAATCTGCCGGATTATATCCCTCCCTTACCCTATCCAAAATGAAAAAAAAATGTGCCCATAGTTCTACTTTAAGGCATACCCTGACAACAAAATCCTTACATGTATTAATATGTAACTGGTGACACTGTGGTGACCTTGGTGATCTAGAGAGCGACGCTGATTTAAGCAATTTAGTAAACGGCCTACATTCCCTTTTTATTAATTTTCAATACTTTACGCGTAAGCAGTGGAGAAGGCAGCTTAATCCCCTTATCGTGGGATTTGCCCATCCTAGAAGCAAATGCAAGTTATGCGAGTGGTCTATGTACGTCTGTGAGATGTGCCAAGCATAGTATGGACCGGAGGAGTCGCTGAATAACAACTACGAAACCAAAACCATACTCGCGATTCGTTCCTCTTAAACCACAACACACAGAAAATACTCTTACGGACTCTTTTAGCTGCCCAGTTTGCTCATTCCATTTCCCCGGCTATGCGTCTTGACAGCCTCTAGAGACTCATTGCAACTGCTTTAAAGTTTCAAAGCAAATCATGTACATGAAATTTTCTCTGAGCGTATTGAAGGAAGTCCCCTAACCTTCATGGATACTAATATTTTCTCTTTGTTAACCTAAGTCCCTACTTTTTCTACCAAAGCTACCACAAGCCCAGCTACCATTTTTACTACTTGTGTGCACACATTTCCAGAATAAGGATGAGCTCCAGTGTGTTCGCACACTCCATGTGCAGAGCCCGCCCGCTTTGCTAATCACAGGCAGTGAGACATTTCCCGATCTCTGCAGCCGCACATCAGGACAATGTCTCACTGCCTGTGATTAGCGTAGCGACGTGCTGACTTCCTGGCAGGCTCTGCACGTGGAGTGTGCGAACATGCTGGAGCTCAACCTTATTCCAGAATGCTATATTGGCATTTGAGGCGTCTGTTCTAATAGAGGGGCAACCCAGGTGTAAGTTAGTAGTAAAACAAATTAATCAAATTTTGGTGACCACACCATTTCCCAAAAAATACTCTAACAAAAAGCAATTTTTAAGTTCTAGTCCTGAGTATTATTTCTGACACCACTGAAGTTGGTGGCTGGCTGTAGGCTGGAGATCATGATGAGCAGGAAATGATCTCCAGGTGAGCCACAGTGGAACGATGAGTGCTGTCAATTAACCGACAGCTGAGCAACCTGGGAGGGCCAAGAGCACAGCCCTTACAGGCTGTCAGCAGATTGGCCGCTACAAATTTGGTAGTGCCTAAAAATGGAGAGCAACTGAGCATTTTCAGAGCAGGGGAAGACTTATTTTTAATGTTTTGCATAACTATACCTGCAAAAGGGGCCAGCCTGAAGTGATCTAGCAGGAGTTAATTTTCTGACTAAAGTTCCACTTTAAGGTGAGAAAATCACCTCTACTTTAAGCCTACTTTGACTGGTGTGAAAGTAGGCAATTCAATCCCTGGGAATTTGGGAATATTCTATTCCTCACATCCAGACCTTCCTCCAGTCTGGAACGGACCAACATCTGGTTCTTACTCTAAAGGTAAAGGCTTCTGTCTTGTCTATTCTAATCAAACTTGTTGCTACATGTGTGCTTGTCAAGACCTTTATACAAAGAATTATATGTTAGTCCTCCATTCTGACGACCTGTGTACTTTTGGTTCTTCAAAAACCGTAAGGAGGAGGAGCTGGAGGAGACCCCATCGCCTGATGTCGGGATAGGTGTCACTGCTGGCGCAGACACCACAAGCTGGACTGGAGAGAAAGTGAGTGCCAGACTGCCAAGGGAGTGGAGGAGAAGCAGGCTTTCAGAGTCCGCAGGAAGAAAATTGATAATTTCCTCTATATACCACCCCTCTGTGCTCTCTGGCATTGAAAATGAAAGCTTTGTTAGTTTAAAAAAAAATGGCTCATAACTTTTTTTTTTTTTTTTTTTTTCCTTAACCACTTCAGCCCCGGAAGGATTTACCCCCTTCCTGACCAGAGCACTTTTTACAATTTGGCACTGCTAATTGCGCGGTCATGCAATGCTGTACCCAAACAAAATTTGCATCCTTTTCTTCCCACAAATAGAGCTTTCTTTTGATGGTATTTGATCACCTCTGCGGTTTTTATTTTTTGCGCTATAAACGGAAAAAGACCGAAAATTTTGAAAAAAAATATTTTCTACTGTTATAAAAAAAATGTGTTCGGCCACATGTCTTTGGTAAAAAAAATGTCAATAAGCCTATATTTATTGGTTTGCGCAAAAGTTATAGCGTCTACAAACTAGGGTACATTTTCTGGAATTAACACAGCTTTTAGTTTATGACTGCCTATGTCATTTCTTGAGGTGCTAAAATGGCAGGGCGGTCCAAAACCCCCCAAATGACCCTATTTTGGAAAGTAGACACCCCAAGGAAATTGCTGAGAGGCATGTTGAGCCCATTGAATATTAATTTTTTTTGTCCCAAGTGATTGAATAATGACAAAAAAAAAAAATTACAAAAAGTTGTCACTAAATGATATATTGCTCACACAGGCCATGGGCATATGTGGAATTGCACCCCAAAATATATTCAGCTGCTTCTCCTGAGTACGGGGATACCACATGTGTGGGACTTTCTGGGAGCCTAGGCGCGTACGGGGCCCCGAAAACCAATCACTGCCCTTCAGGATTTCTAAGGGCGTAAATTTTTGATTTTACTCCTCACTACCTATCAGTTTTGAAGGCCATAAAATCCCAGATGGCATAAAACCCCCCCAAATGACCCAATTTTGGAAAGTAGGCACCCCAAGCTATATGCTTTGAGGCATGTTGAGTCCATGGAATATTTTATATTTTGACACAAGTTGAGGGAAAGTGACAATTTTTTTTTTTTTTTTGCACAAAGTTGTCACTAAATGATATATTGCTCACACAGGCCATGGGCATATGTGGAATTGCACCCCAAAATACATTTAGCTGCTTCTCCTGAGTATGGGGATACCACGTGTGAGACTTTTTGGGAGCCTAGCCGCATACGGGGCCCCGAAAACCAATCACCGCCTTCAGGATTTCTAAGGGTGTAAATTTTTGATTTCACTCTTCACTGCCTATCACAGTTTCGGAGGCCATGGAATGCCCAGGTGGCACAAACCCCCCCCCCCCCCCAAATGACCCCATTTTGGAAAGTAGACACCCCAAGCTATTTTCTGAGAGGCATGGTGAGTATTTTGCAGCTCTCATTTGTTTTTGAAAATGAAGAAAGACAAGAAAATTTTTTATTTTTTTTATTTTTTAAATTTTCAAAACTTTGTGACAAAAAGTGAGGTCTGCAAAATACTCACTATGCCTCTCAGCAAATAGCTTGGGGTGTCTACTTTCCAAAATGGGGTCATTTGGGGGGGGGTTTGTGCCACCTGGGCATTCCATGGCCTCCGAAACTGTGATAGGCAGTGAAGAGTGAAATAAAAAATTGACGCCCTTAGAAAGCCTGAAGGCGGTGCTTGGTTTTCGGGGTCCTGTACGAGGCTAGGCTCCCAAAAAGTCTCACACGTGGTATCCCCCTACTCAGGAGAAGCAACAGAATGTATTTTGAGGTGTAATTTCACATATTCCCATGGCATGTTTGAGCAATATATCATTTAGTGACAACTTTGTGCAAAAAAAAAAAAAAAAAAATTTGTCTCTTTCCCGCAACTTGTGTCACAATATAAAATATTCCATGGACTCGACATGCCTCTCAGCAAATAGCTTGGGGTGTCTACTTTCCAAAATGGGGTCATTTGGGGGGGGTTTGAACTGTCCTGGCATTTTATGCACAACATTTAGAAGCTTATGTCACACATCACCCACTCTTCTAACCACTTGAAGACAAAGCCCTTTCTGACACTTTTTGTTTACATGAAAAAATTTATTTTTTTTGCAAGAAAATTACTTTGAACCCCCAAACATTATATATTTTTTTTAAAGCGACTGCCCTACAGATTAAAATGGTGGGCGTTTCATTTTTTTTTTCCACACAGTATTTGCACAGCTATTTTTTAAACGCATTTTTTGGGGAAAAAACACACTTTTTTAAATTTTAATGCACTAAAACACACTATATTGCCCAAATGTTTGATGAAATAAAAAAGATCTTAGGCCGAGTACATGGATACCAAACATGACATGCTTTAAAATTGCACACAAACGTGCAGTGGCAACAAAATAAATACATTTTTAAAAGCCTTTACAGGTTACCACTTTAGATTTACAGAGGAGGTCTACTGCTAAAATTACTGCCCTCGATCTGACCTTCGCGGTGATACCTCACATGCATGGTGCAATTGCTGTTTACATTTGACGCCAGACCGACGCTTGCGTTCGCCTTAGCGCGAGAGGTGCTTTTTTTTTTATTTTTTTCTTTATTATTTTTTTTTCTTTTATCTTATTTTTAAACTGTTCCTTTCATTTTTTTTTTTAAATCATTTTTATTGTTATCTCAGGGAATGTAAATATCCCCTATGATAGCAATAGGTAGTGACAGGTACTCTTTTTTTGAAAAAATTGGGGTCTATTAGACCCTAGATCTCTCCTCTGCCCTCAAAGCATCTGACCACACCAAGATCGGTGTGATAAAATGCTTTCCCAATTTCCCAATGGCGCTGTTTACATCCGGCAAAATCTAAGTCATAAAATGCCCATAGCTTCCGGTTTCTTAGGCCGTAGAGATGTTTGGAGCCACTCTGGTCTCTGATCAGCTCTATGGTCAGCTGGCTGAATCACCGGCTGCATTCTCAGGTTCCCTGTTGGGACAGGAGAGCCAGAGAAAAACACGGAAGACGGTGGGCATTCCCTCCCACTGCTTGTAAAAGCAGTCTAGAAGCTAATTAGCCGCTAGGATTGCTTTTATATGAAAGCCGACCGCTGGCTGAAAAGAATGATACCAAGATGATACCTAAACCTGCAGGCATCATTCTGGTATAACCACTCAAAGTCGTGAATTGCGTACCTGAAGACAAAAAAATGGTTAACAATAAAGCGCAGTAAAGTATAAAAAATTGCATACCTGAAAAGCAAACATGATAAAACATAATAACAATAAAACATTGCAGAATAGAATACAGTAAAAAAGAGCAGAACAATAGAGAGAGAGAGAGAAAAAACAATAAAACGACAACTTTTTTTTTTTTTTTGTTTGTTTTTTTTTTTTTTACACTTTTTTTTTTTTGTAACTATAACTTTTATAACTGTAACCGGTTCCAGGTTAAGGTCTCTCAAAATGCGATGGCATCTTGGGAGACCCTGTGAAAGTGTGTCCTAGTCTGTGCAATGCTATACGCTACGCTAATACTCAACTAGTGAATGGTAGCGTTTAAAACATTCACCAATGTAAAGACCAGGATTGTCAGGACAGGAGGGAAAATAATAGCGGGTGAAACGCCTATATCCACGCTTGCTGCAGACACGACATCTTTTTTAGGGGGGTTCGTTGGGTAGGGGTACTCGGGAGGACATAAAGAAAATGCCTCTCATGCAGCCAACTGCATTTGGTTGGGGATGTGAATGGGGGAAGTACGGACGCTGCAGAAGTGGTGGGTTCCCAATTAGGATTGGCGAATGCAGCAGGAAGGGCATTATGGGCACGACGGGCCTGTTTGTCTTCTTCTTGGTGGCAGCGGGACACTACTTGTGCTTGCCACCTCACCAGCTTGAACTGCACTTATGGGACTCGCGATGTCACCAAGTGTTACTGCAGTGCTGGTTTGACTACGACCGGGGTGTACTAGGCTGCCGGTGCTTGCCAGTTCACCAAAACGCTACCAAAAAAACTGTTAGCGATCGCAGGGATCAGGCCTGACTCTGCAAACGCTGCAGTTATGCGTTTAGTGTTTTGTAAGTGACAGTGATCGATTGATACTGCACTTAGGTGGGCTGGGCTGGGCCAGGCGGAGGGGCAAATCGCAGGTGCTCGCAGGTATCTGGGCTGATCCCGCTAACACTGCGTTTTTGGGAACCCTAAACTGCTGGAGACGCTAGTATAGATCTGATCAGATATTGATCCGTTCAGATACTATACCACTAAGGGAGGTGTACGGTGCGTGCGTGGGTGTTAGCGGTACTGACGCTAACCTGACGCTGCCTGGGGCTGGTGCTTGCAAGTTCACCAAAATGCTACCAAAAAACTGTTAGCGATCGCAGGGATCAGGCCTGACTCTGCGAACGCTGCAGTTATGCGTTTAGTGTTTTGTAAGTGACAGTGATCGATTGATACTGTACTTGGGTGGGCTGGGCCGGGCGGAGGGGCAAAACGCAAGGTGCTAGCAGGTATCTGGGCTGATCCCACTAACACTGCGTTTTTGGGAACCCTAAACTGCTGGGGACGCTAGTATAGATCTGATCGGATCAGATATTGATCCGTTCAGATACTATACCACTAAGGGAGGCGTATGCTGCGTGCGTGGGTGTTAGCGGTACTGGCGCTATTCTGACGCTGCCTGGGGCGACGCATATCACCGCCGGGCGATCAGGGGGCTAAACCTTTAATCGGTAAAAAACTGCGGGTGCCCTGACACTATAAAAAATAAACGAACTAACCAGCGTCAACCTTAACAGTTATACAGTGATCAGTGGTGAAAGGGTTAACTAGGGGCAATCAAGGGGTTAAAACCTTTATGAGGTAGTATATGGGGGTCCCCGACGCTATAAAACACTGACGGCGAACCTAAATATTTACCTCCCTAACTGACGTCACCAGCTACACTAATACAGCGATCAGAAAAATGCCTGAGGATCTGATCATCGATCCTTGGAGGTACCTTCAGCTCTCTATATTTATAGGGAAATTGCCAAAACCCCGTAGGGGTATAGAAGAATATAGGCCACTGGAACAGCTCTGTGAGGGGGAGCGCCAGAGGGGTATGGTATCACAAGTTTACAAAATTCTAAGTGAGAAAGAGGAGTTAGAGGAGCCTCAGTATATTAAGGCTTGGGAAAGGGAATTAGGGTCACGTTGTGGCAAATCTACACTTATGAAAATTTTGAAGATGTTACACAAAACAGCAGTGGACAGTAAGAGGACCGAGATAAATTACAAATGTTTGACAAGGTGGTATGCCACCCCAGACAAACTGAATAAGTTTGACCCGGGGAAATCAGAGGGTTGCTGGAGAGGGTGTGGGTCAGTGGGAACGATGACGCACATTTGGTGGGACTGCGCGGTCATCAAAACGTTCTGGAAAAAAATAATGGAACTGATTAAATCTGATTAAAACTGTGGTAGAAGACCCATGGGTATGTCTGTTCCATGGTACAGAGGAGCCATTCAAGCAATATCAAAATTCTGTAGTACCTATATTACTGGACCTAGCTAAGAGACAGATTGCTAAGAACTGGCTGGAACCAGTTAGTCCAAATATTCAAGATTGGCTCTTTTGTATAAATGAGGTATACAACATGGAGGGAGTGGACGGTGTGGGACCGGACTCAGAGGCGGGGGAAACCCGGAGAGATAAATGGTCAGGATGGCGGACTTATAAAAGTTCCTGGAGTTATTTGGAAGAGGTGATGAGGTAGGAATAATACTGAGGGGATCTTGGACTGACTAGGCAGAACAGTATACTCCAACCTGCAGAGGGGTGGGGGAGGGGTTGATGTGGGTTAGGGTGGGGGGGAAATGTGAAGGGGTTGATGTTGAATTGTTGTTATTAAAATATGTTTGTAGTTGCTCTATTGAGGAGAGCTGCATATGGATGTAATTTATATTGGAAAAATGAAATAAATAAATATTTAAAAAAAAAAAAATGATCGCTTAGCGACACTGGCGACGGTGGGTGATCAAGGGGTTAAAACTTTATTAGGAGGGGTTAGGGGGGTACCCTAGACCTAAAGGGGGCTAATACTAACTGCCCTACCACACTAACTGACACCATGCAGTAATCAGAAAAAAAAAACTGCTTGGTGTCAGTGTGACAGGGGGGGGGGGAGGGGTGATTAGGGGGGTGTAAAGTTTGACTGGCATGTTCTACTGTGTGTGTGTGTGTGTGTGTTTGTGTAACTCACTCGGATGTCTTCCCTCCTCGGCGCCGGAACGGGAAATACCGAGCCGAGGAGAGATGACATCACATCCCCTGCCTCTGTGTACTATACAGAGGCAGGGGAAGATTCTCCATTGGCTGGGAGCGATCGCGAGGGGGGGGCCACGAATGGATGGCCTCCCCCTCGTCTCTGAACGCTTCCAGACCAAAGCCGACCCCCTCGGGCATCGTACCAGGTACGTGATTTTGCCTGCCCGTGCCATTCTGCCGCAGTATATCTGTGTTAGGCGGTCGGCAAGTGGTTAAGCTGTCTTCCAGAATCCAAGCAAATTTGTCAAGCCCTGTCCTAGTCCCTACTTAGGGACTTTGCCTAAACCACCAAAGTTTGGAAAAGTAATGTGGCAGCAAGAATGGGTTGAAGAGGGAACATCTTTGTTCTATGAGTACCCAGCCCAGACACCATGTTTAAGGGAGGAATGTTGAATCCTCTGTTAAATGGAACGTACATCTCAGTTTAAAAAGGAATCTGTGTCTAGGTGAGACAACAGCTCACTAAAATTCAACTGGTAGAGTGTCCTCCACTATGAAGGAAAGGACTACATCTCAAACAATCCTCTGGAGGAAACCCAACAACATACAAAATATGAAGTATCTCTGCGTCAGATTCTGATGGGAAAGGAGACAGTGGGTGTTAAAAAAAAATAAAAAAAACCCTTTTGATTATGGGGAGCAACAAGTTGCAGTCATAAATCCCTGTATAAAAAAGAAAAGCCTGCCTAAATGGAAATATAGATACGGTATATAGAATAGTGTGTACATTCTCCATATGGGTAAATGCCATATTTGCTTTTATTGAACCATGTTATTGATATTGCAGATCTGCTGTCCTCAGATTTCTGTCTTCTAAATGCAGATAATCTGTCTCTGATTTTGTTTCTTACGTTGTCTTCTTTTTTTTTTTTTTTTTCTTTTCCAGGCCCTTCGGACAAGCACTCCGCCCTTTCTTGGATTCCATTCAAATTCAGCCACCTGGGGGTAACAATTTTAACAGGCAAAGTGGTCCAAGTTAACGGAACAAAATTGGCTTCAACGTGGGCAGTGCCCCACTTTTTAACTTAAAATATTTTTATCACCTGTTTTAGACTCATACATGTTCTTTGTTTCATTCCATTTACATTTTTAAAGCAAGGACCTGAAACAGTACTGAGAAGGCTTGTAATTTTTCTATCCATATCATAAAAAGCGTTCTCCACTTTAACTGAATTAAAATGTCCCTTTGAGACCCTTCGGTTGGGTAACTCAGAGGTATGCACACCTGCTTTAAGTCAATGGCAAAAGACCTTGACAATGCTGCTATTTGGCCTGTCCATGAGCCATTGTATCTGAATGGACAAGCTGTTATACCAGTTTTCACCTTTTTTGTACGATCTCTAGGATTGTATTCCTTCAAAACTAAGGAGTGAGGGAGGTGCCTGAAGCAGTTAAAGTGGATAACCCCTTTCAGATTGTGTCGATTCCATACAAATCGAGTAATTTGTTTTATTTTCATATAGAACTGGCCAGACTAACTTCAAGAATAATATGTGTTCTGAATAGTATGTCCTGTTTGTTACCTCTTCCATAGTGTTACAATCGTCTATATGCCTTCACTAGATTGTAAAATATTAGCTCCAACTACTAATTTTCTCTTTCTTGTAATGGTTATAAACATGAAATGAGTAACTGGTTTATATCGGTTATCTGACCTAGTCCAAATAAGCAGTACAGCTGTAAATATTACATGTGTAATGTAAACTTACACTTAATGCAGCGATAGTATACCACATGCAGTATAAAGGTTGCCATGGGCGGTGGTGTTCTTGAAAGCATAGTGTTTGAACTTTGGACCTCCTTTGTTGATTAATTCTAAGTACTTCAAAACAGTGCTTTAGGCTGTTTTTTTGTCTGTACCAAGGTTGTTTTTCTGCAGGTTAACCTTTATCCTATTCTCTTGTTCACTGGCTCTGATTCATTGGCCATAAGCTTTACCATAGATTGATGTTGCCTTTCTTTGGCTGTCCATACGTAGACAGATCTAAACGGCTAAATACAAATTCCGCTCTTCACCAAAATCAACATGCCTTTGATGCCACAGTATTTGCTACCTGCTTGTGCAACATATTATTTATTATGCGCCCCAAAAAAAGTATGTTCACATACAGCAAGATTGGTGTCACCCTCATCTGTGTTTTCAAACACTGCCTAATCATTATTAGCCGATTCAATTCCAGTAACTACCCTTTCTGACCTTCTGCAACTATAATATAGATTTCCATATGTCTAGGCATTTGGCAGCTCAGAATTGTTTACTTTGAAAGATCCAAACACACAAATGTATATTGTCAAATCATTGAATATTGGTTTTATGTGAATATACTGTGAGCACTGTCGGCCCAAGACCGTGAAACACATCTTACCCCTTTTAGTTTGCATGTTTATTACTTGTGTCAGATGATGGCTCCTTATCAATGATTACGTCTCTTTACATTTTACCATGAGCAAAAAATTATGACCGCCAGGTCGCTGTCTGCAGAAGCTGTTATAAAACTCCTCACCTGACCATTTGTGACACGGCGGTGTGCACATAGCTGTGTAGTTCCTCATGAACCCTTTACAGTCTGATGCTGACTTGGGGATGCTTTAATATCAGATTGCATTTTACATCAGATCGCAGTATCAAGTCACACTTTTTTGCTTTGAGAAAAATTGTATATCTCCAAAGGGATAGAAGGTGCCATTTTGGCTCTATATCTATAGTGAGAAACATTAACTATATAATAAACTAAATATATAAGGTATTAACAATATGGCCCCAAAAATATTGACTTTGTGTCTGGATACCAGGTTCCTAGATAAAGAATCCGATACTCATGCTTCGCGCTATGTACAAATAATTCTAGAGGGAAACTGTATCATGTATCTCACAATTAACAAAAGTTTTAGCCCAGCAGAATTGAGGTAGGATGCAGTATAACTTTACCTGGAATAATGCCAGATTTGGGTGAAGTGGGCTAAAGTTTTATGACGTATGTTGTGCCTACTGTTGGTGAAATAGGGGAGGAGGAGATCCCGCCACTACTGCTCCAGCCTTGACAGATGTTGGCCTAAGCCAAACCCCCTTCCATGACCCTCTCCTCAACACATTTAAGTGGGATCATTGGATATTCAGTGGCTAAAAGGGCCTTCTGTTACATTTTTGAAGTCCCGAGACTAACACGAGGTTAATTTGATAAGATTTTTTAAGGAAGCATTTTTTGGGTCTCGGTATAATGGTAACAGATGGGGAACCCCAACATCTCAGTCCCTAGAAAAAAATACACATACACTTGGAGCCACACCCTAAAAAACATGAGCCCTAGTTGTACATGCACAGTCAGTTTAGTTTATTATGCATGAGCAGATCACTCATATTTTACTAAAAGGTGTTTTACCTTAAAATGTGTATTTAATAAACATACATTGACATTTTGTCTTTGTGTAAAGCTCTAGTGAGTGTAACTTCTGATGTCTACTTTTTACTTGCTTGCTATTCCATATTTCTTGGGAGCTTTTATTTGCAGTTTTTTTGCAGACGCGACATAGTGTGTTGTATGTAGTCAGTCTTATTAAAGATCTAATGGTTTCAGTTTGTTTAAGTAAGTCCATTGTACATATTCTAGAATTGCACTTATGAGATGGTTGGTCATGCTGTAGGGAGGGTCTGATGGGTAAAACTACCCAGGTGCATTTATCAACCGCTTTCATTATCAAGCCTCTCATAACTATATTATATCTGAAGCTGCAATACAATGCTTCAATGATGCCAAGATTGAAAAGTTGCTGTTTCTGGCAAGAAGTTGTTCAACCCATAAGGATTTTGTGTCTCTGCAGGGAAATATTTTTACTATAGTGGATGGACATGTTGGAATGTGTAGTTCATCTGGATTGCTGGCTTTACTCTAATACCTGTAAATGTTGAACTGTTCTCATTAATAAAATGTAAAGTTGGCTTGGATTTGTAGCTCTTCCCCAAGGCAGTATACCAGTTTAAATGAGTCACTGAACATTACTGGACATTCTATTACTTGAAAATATTTATATTTCAATCTTTCAACTTTTATCTAAAAGGTTTCAGTATTTTCTTGACCAGGGCTATTTTGCGGGGGTTAAAACATCACAGCTACACTTGAATCCCAATTGAACATTCAGCCATTCAGCTTAGTTTTTGTTTTAATGCACTTGAAATGTATTTAGATAAAGGTGTTGTCTAAAAGCTAAAGCTAATTTTTTATTTTTTTTAATTAATCTTTTTATACCCACCTGCTCTGTGTAATTGTATTGCACAGAGCAGCCCCTAACGTCCTCTTCTGGGGTCCCCTGCTGGCACTCTTGGCTCCTCCTCTTCTGTGTCTGCCCCATAGGAAGAACTTGCTATGAAGGCAGATGTGGGGGCTTGTTTCTGAGTCAGGCTCTGTGCATCCATTTGCCCCCTGCTTCTTCCTCGCAGGACTTGAGAAGCAGCAGGTGCCAAAATGCCTGTGAGAGAAAGAGAGAACAACAATACTGTTCTTTTTTTACCTTAATGCATAGAATGCATTAAGGTAAACGGAAAAAAAAACCCCTTAAACCTGTTTAAAGATGTTTTTTTTCTTTTGAAAGCAGCAATGGCAAAAAAAAGCCTGTTTCCTGCCAACCGCAGATGGGGATGCTATCTCGATCTCTGGGGAAGCAGAATTCTAATTGCAGAAGTCCAACACACGCCCCTGCTGAGTCAGATTTAAATGTATAGCTCTGCAATTGGCAAAGTGTATGCTTCCTGCTGGTGGGAGAGCTCTGACTCCATAGGGGGAAGCCAGAGCTGTGCAAAGAGATTGCTGCTTTCCAACAGAGAGCACCTGTCCCACTCTGCAGCATGCTGGCAGGACACAGGCTTTTCTACTCAAGGCTGCCAGTGGTTGACCACACACCCACCCTTCATTCTGCAACTGTCAGTAACATAATCCTTTTTATAATATATGGTAACATGTAACATTGTTAGGTTCTCATTAATGCTGTACCACTGCATTAGGCAATTTGTTTGTGGAAAAGTGTACATGCAGTGTACTGACAGTTGATCTGCTTAGGGTCTTTATACCTAGACTGCCCACCTTGCATCAGCAGTTCAGTTCTGTCTCTTTCAGTCTTTACCCACAGACTCTGCATGCCTTCTATGGATATGACATCGGATCTGGTTAGCGTGATGCCAAGGATAGGTCATGGAATGGGGTTTGAGAGGGAAGTACAAAATAGTTGGGCTAGAAGGTCAGGAAGTAAAAATCCAGCCCTGAAATTATCTGGATATTTCTACTCAAATATTGGAGAATTGGTAGACTCATTATGGAAATGAATTAAGTATCTGACTCATGAACCTGGAACATGCATGCCAACCAGGGATGTCAGAATTAAATTTATTATGCTTTGTGTTCAAGGTCTGTGACTTAGGAAATATTGAAGACATTACAATCGCAAGATTCTTTTTGTATTTTCATAAGAAGAGGTCAGAAATGGCAGCCTCCATAGTCTCACAACACAGGTTTCCTTTGAGGTATACAGAATGCTCACTTAGCAAAGTGAAGATGTGTTAAGTCTGAATACCAAATTATGTGTAGGTGAGTTGGGGAAAAAAAAGCTTGTTTTGCACACAATTGAATTCTGGAAATAAACAGTAATTCTCCTTCTTTAGTAAACCAACCATTTACTGTTTTTTATTTAAATGTTGTATTGCTGTGCATGTCAATATATTTTAGATTTATTCTGTACAGAAAGCCTTCTTGGGGTCTGAGGCGCAAGAGCAAAAACAGGACACATTTGGCACTATTTAAAATGCAGTTTTTGAGTCCTCAGAACAATGAAATACCATAACTTTTACAGATAACTGCCCTTGACAAGGTGCTCTTTCCCTTTTTTTTTATTTATTTTTTTAAACAAACCAGATGGTCTTAAAAAAAAAAATTCTGTACTGAAACTTTAGTACCAAATGTGACACCATTTTGCACTTTAAAGTCTGAAATAAGTTGTCACAATACTGCGTTGTTTCTGGGTGACAACGCAATATACCTCAGTTTGGTTTTTCAATTTGTTGAAGTCTGGCCGACTGTGCTCATATGATTTTATATATATATTTTATTGTCAGACTTTAGCACATTTTGGAAGTTGTCCTGAAATGTTGAGAGGCAGAAGCTATATAACTTGTGAAATTTCTTGGATAGATTGAAATGAGATTTATCGTTTTTACAGAGTTTGTGATTTTATACTCAGGAAATGTAAATGAAATATCAAACAGCAAATAAATGCACTTTATTGCCCTAAACTTCATTTTTTTTTTTTTTTATAAGCAGCATAGGGTCTCATTGTGCCCACCAGACGTCCTCTTTTGATAAAGGGTCAGTTCACCCAAAACTGATATTTCAGTTTTTTTGTAGATGATGTAGGCTTTTTACCTGCAGTATCTTCATGGGACATCAGTGGTGATCTGTGCACCTGCTTTGGCAATGACAAGGGTCTCTGACTCTCCATATAGTGTTGTTAATGTATTTTATACCCTGACTGCAAACCACGTGTTAAGTGCAAACACTCCAAACATGGGCAAGGGCAGCGACAATTCTGAAGTCATTGGAAACAGAGTCCCATAGGATCTTGCTGCTGAAATTGCTAAAACTGTAAGACCGTGGTTTGACTCAGCCCACAGGACTTCCCTTGAATGAAATATTAATTTTAAGGTTGACTAACCCTTTAACCCTTTAAAGTTTAACACCAACCACATTTTATTTAGTAATGGGGTTGGGAGGAGTTAAATGTTGTTGTGTTTTTACTGCTGCATGTGATGGCATTAAGAAGATTTTCCTTACTTCTTGTCCTTTTAAAATACCTATATAATATATTGGAGGTGTAGTTAAATGTTTCCTTACTCCCCTAAAACGGTGTTTTTGGTGTGTGTCCGCTTGGAAACCATGTCCCATATAATCCTTTCCCACTGTATCCAAAATTAATAAAACATTTTGGTTGGAGTAGGGCTTTAAAGCATAACTAGGTACCTCACATTAATTCATTATAGGTTTCCATAGCATCCTGTTTGCTACATTAAATACAACTGTTCAATGAAATACATGATCTAATGAGCGCTTAATGGTTTTGGTAGCTTACCAATAAATACCCACTATAAATACTATTGCCTACATTAACCAAAAAGGTAAACTTAAAAATGTATGGACAATGTTTTCCAGTAATTTGTGTATATTTAATATTTGTCTTTTTATTTGTACTGTATTGTAAATCAAAATGTAATCCAGTTCACTAAAGGAGGTCTAATACCAAAAAAGCTCATTAAATCCCCCAGGGGATCCTGTGCACACAGAACTTTTCCCCATTAAAATCTGAGTAGTGAATGTTCAATAAAATAAATATTTTTTGTTTCTGTCCTTGCTGTCTGTAGCTCCACCCCGTTCTAGCTTGGAGCGTGCTTTCATTCGCAAAAATGCAAATGGACAACAGCACACACTGCCTTACTACACTTATCTGAGACAGCCTAGTGAAGTACCTGGTTTGTGCTGTTGTCAGCTTGTATATTTGTGAATAGAAGCAGTTTTGCAGCTTCATTCACAACACAAGCTGACAGTTTTTATTCTATGATCTGAATACCTGGCTGCAGTTCTGGACTCTGTAAACTAAAAATGAGAGATGAGGAGATAGCACAGCAATGTTCTGTCTGGCATCTCAGCCGGGTTCACATATGTACGGCCGTGGTTCTCAGTATGAGGTCCGGTGTGTCCCTGTTCCCTGCTTCCAGCTGCGATTCAGGTCAGAATTTTTGCCTGAATTCGCACCTAAACAAGGCCCAAAGATGCACAGGAACCTTTTGGAATGTGGTCCGCCGCTGCCCTGGACCTGTATGAACCGGCTCCCTTGAGAGCTGGTCACACTCGCATGTCATGCGAATTGGATGTGGAGAAACCCGCATCAAAATTGGCACATATGTGCACCTGGCCTTAGAAGTAGAGGGTGCGGATTCTCTGTGTGCTGCCCATCATGTCGATCTCCTCCTTTTGTCTCTGTCCATCTGTGTGGTCAAATAGCTAGGTGGGTGGGCAGGGCTAACTATCCAACACCACAGCTCAGAAACCTCTGCATGTATTTAGATGGGAACAAGTGCTATGTGCACAGGATTCTATTGGGGTTTAAAAAGCTCTATTTTCTTATGGTGAAAGATTTTCTTTAAGTGCTTAGAATATAATCATATACCCAAATTTTGAATACACAGTTAATGGTGTATTTTTTTTTTTTTGTTTTTTGTTTTTTACATGCAGTATAACATTTTTTTTCTATTGTACATCTGTATTAAAATCTCTCCTGTGTAATTTTTCCATTAAAATAAAATTTGAATGTGTAATAAAATATGTTGTAATGTCTCAATATGCTTATGCTCTAATTACAATTACTTATGACAACGTCCAATAGGACGAAACGTACGTCAGAAGGCAGACGCGCTGACGTCATCTTTTCCATCGCACAGTGAACGGGTGTATGCAGGCCGGCCGGCTGATTGTTACTATACGCTGTTTTACTCGCTATTTTTAGTAAGTGCGCTACTTTTACCTTATTCAATAAATTGTTTTAAACGGATTCACACTATGGAGGATATACTTTTTATTTCCCTGGGTTTTTATTGCTGAATATCTGATCCTTCTGTCGGTGGGTTCCGGGTGATCCTCCTTCCATGCCGAGGTCGATGTTGGTGTCCCCACGGAGTGGATTTCGAACATAAGCTCCATTAAAGCTTACCTCTGGTAAACAGATATTTTTACTGGTGGTGGATTTTGTTCACGAGATGTCTTTTCACTGAAGGTCTTCAATCACTATCGGTGGAAATTTTTTACAATATGGACTGTTGATATTTAAAGTCATTTTTAAAGTCACAGATTCTATGATCTTTGTCACATTTTTCTACTTAGAATAAGTGCTTTACATTATTTTTCTGACATATTAAGTTATTTTATTTATATTCTATTCTATTCTATTTATATTGTGTTGTATTTTGGTTCACAAATTCAATTAATAGGGGAATGCATCACAATTTTTGAGGTATTTTGTGTATCCAATATTTTTTAGCGCGGTTCTCTTAATTGTTTTACTTACTTGATTCTTTTACCTGAGGATTAGGACTGCAGCTTGGGGGGTGTAGGGAAGCGCGGTATTTTATTTATTTCTCACTATAAACTGGTATGTATAACCTTTTCAATTCCAGCTTCATGTACACAGGTGTGAAAAAACACCACTTCCAGAGGCACCTGGGTTTTATATATTTTTTTGCATCTTAGTGACTAGTATAAATGAATATTCTAGCTAACAAAATGCGCTTCCGCCTGTTAACGCATTTAATTGCATACCACAACTAGCACTTTTTTTTTTTTTTTTTGTTAAACTTGATTTTTCTTCCAGCTCCTGGCAGAAAGATCCAGCGTACATAATATTTTATTATACCCTTGTACATGAGGTCTAAAACAGGTAAGTGCAAAGCTGCAGCAAACCTGGACAGCCAGAATGGATCAAAATTGGTCTGGCTCAGCAGAGACTGGCTGAATTCTGCATAACTACAGTACCCTACCCATACGTGGATTGAAATTTGGCCAGTCCCTGTTGAACTTGTCCAATTTTGATCCATGCATGGCTGGCTTTAGGGGGTGTTTTTTCCCCTACTATTTCAGCTATTCATGACATGCTTGGCCCTCTTGGGCCAAGTAACAGGAACGTAGAAATGTTGTTTTGTAAACCTAATTGAATGAAAATGACAAATGTTGCTATAAAAAACAAACCATGAGCTCTGCAGTAAGGGCTTGTTCGCCCATGCATCAGGTGGGGGGCTAATGAGCCACACTTTGCACGGCCTCCAACCTCTGCAGCAATGCAGCAGAGGCATCTATGTATGGTTAGCCCCATGCAATTGCAAATTGTCTGTGAACGAGGGAGAAACGGGATATTAACTGCAAGGTAAAGTTAACTGGGGTGTCCCCCGGGTGTGCAAACAGTCAAATTGTAACACAAGCAATCTGCGCTAACCCCAGCTTATTATCATACTTAGAAGAATGATTTTAAATTTTCTTAAAACGATCAAAAAATAGGATTACAAGTGAAAAAAGTGACAAATAGTGCTGCAACCCAAAAAAAACTTGAATATCCAGTTTTGTCAAATGGTAAATGCACTCAGGTGCGCTACTAATGCCAAAAAACACACTGGTTGAAGGTGCACCTTCAACCTAGGTATGTATGTTGCTCAAACATTGAATGTGAATAAAGCAAAAATTATTCCAATAACGTGCAATACATGAAATGCAATATATAAATTGTTCCAATATTGTGCAGTCCACTTAAGGATTGAATAATCAAAAAAGTCCTGAAAACTCAGTGTGTACTTCTATGTGTGAACGATCCTGTTTTTCAAAAGTGAAGTGTCATCTTCCTTACAAGCCAAAATTTGGTAGAAAAGAAAGGGGGGGCTGCTTACCAGATGTGTAGGACCCCTGTTACGGGGGTCTTTAAGGCTCAGATACGTCAGATCCCATAGGCAGGAACAGCTGATTTGGTTTTAAACACAGACTCCCATCCGCCTTAAACCCTGTCCGAGCACTGAAATGACTGTGGGGTGAACTTGCCTCTGTAGAATCACTCGCAATATGTAGGGAGAAATTGCAAAAACAGAGGGTCCTCCATAGTGTAGTAGGTTAAAAACTCTTTATTAAAAAACGATGGGTGACCGACTTCATAGGGTAATAGCAGAAAATCAATAAACTAAGTTAACAGCTGTGTGGTCACATCAGGTCCCCTAGCTCTGCCCTACGTTGCGTTTCTCCGTAAGAGGCATAGACTGGGAGTGGAGTCTCCTCTCCCAGTCCTGCCGATGGGATCCGACATATCTGAGCCCTAAAGACCCCGTAACAGGGATCCTACACATCTGGTAAGCGCCCCCCCCTTTCTTTTCTACCAATTTTGTGCTTGTAAGGAAGATGACACTTCACTTTTGAAAAACAGGATTGTTCACACATAGAAGTACACACTGAGGTTTCAGGACTTTTTTGATTACTCACTCCTTAAGTGGACTGCACAATATTGGAACAATTTATATGGCATTTCATGTATTGCACATTATTGGAATAATTTTTGCTTTATTCACATTCAATGTTTGAGCAACATGCATACCTAAACAGTCAAATTGACTAGGGATAGCAAACCTACCTACCAAAAGGGATAGGTCGACAAATCCGTTTAACTTTGCAAGGAGGGAGCAGTCTGCCTACAATTAGCAGTAAAATCACATACTGTGCAGTAGCCTGTCATTTCTATTGTCCTCTATAACTACTTGCCGACCGGCTCACGGCGATATATACATCAGCAGAATGGCACTCCTGCACAAACTGACGTACCTGTCAAAAGCAGGATAGCTGGCATGCGCCTGCGGGTCCCGCAAACTGTCCGCCAGCGGCCTGTGATCGTGGTGAGGAGAGCCAGAATGGGGAACTTTCCATGTAAACAAGCCATTTCCCTGTTCTGCCTAGTGACATGACAGGGATCTACTGCTCGCAGTGATCTGTTTCGTGTTTCAGTAAGCCCATTCCCCCTTACAGTTATAACATGCTGAGGGAACACACTTAACCCCTTGATCGCCCCCCTAGTATTAACCCTTCCCTGCCAGTGTCATTTTTACATTGACCAATGCATTTTTATAGCACTGATCAATGTAATAATGTCACAGGTCCCCAAAAAGTGTAATTTTGGGGTCAGATTTGTCTGCCGCAATGTCGCAGTCCTGCTAAAAATCACAGATCGCCGCCATTACCAGTAAAGACAATAAAAAATATATAAAAGTCCTTAAATTAATCCCGTAGTTTGTAGACACGATAACTTTTGCACAAACCAATCAATATACGCCTATTACGTTATTTTTGGTATAAAAAAAAAATGTAGAATATATATCGGCCTAAACTGTTGAATACATTCTTCGTTTTTTAATATTTTTTTTTGGATATGTATTATAGCAGAAAATATAAAAAATTGTCGCTATTTTTTTGTTTATAGCGCAAAAAATAAAAACCGTAGAGGTGATCAAATACTAACAAAAGAAAACTCTATTTGTGGAAAAAAAAGGAGGTCAATTTTGTTTGGGTACAGCGTCACACGACTGCGCAATTGACGGTTAAAGCAACGCAGTGCCGTATCGCAAAAAATGCTCTGGTTGTTAAGGGGGTAAAATCTTCCGGGGCTGAAGTGGTTAAGATGTTTTACTATAAAAAGATAGTGTTGGGACTTTTTATTTCACTACTCACAAACACACACACACTGCTAAACACAATATCGTTTTGCATAAAAAGTGGCATATTCATAACATCAAATCCCATTAATCATCCAAAACGTGAAAAGTATTTTCATTCCGTCTATTAATGTAAATATGTGCCCAACGTGAAAAGTAGCTTCTCGTTGCTAGTGTTTCTCCCCACCGTGCAAAACACTGCAGATCATGCTGAACCTACACCACGTGGTGTCAATATACACACTCCCCAGAAGCTGTTGACCCCTTTGCTGTGCACCTACCAAAAGTGCACTATAGGCCAAAAAATGTGTTGCCCCTAGAAAGGAGAACAGTTTCAAGTTCACAAGACCTTTGTGCTGCTGACAAATGGTAATAGGTGATATGCCCTCAACTGCATCACAGTAAAACTGTAGCTATACAAGAAATTTGGGGTGTAGAATTCAGGGGCAGTGTGCACATTGACTAGGAGCTCACAGCAATAGCACAATAACCCCCTGTAGGAGAGCCAATGCTCCCCTGGGCCATGCTGCAGTGCTTTATCTGCAGTGTAGAAGGTCTTGGAATTCGCAGGGGTGACTGACTCAAAACAATTATTTCCTTGATTATTAAACCTATTTTACATTTTTGTGTCTCTTGTCAGCTTAAAATTCTGAACAGGGTTTTTAAAGGACAGTGAACCAAATAAAATTAGTTATTAGGCAGCTTTAGGCAAGTTAACTGATGCATAGAAACACAACTAAATTTTGCCTGGGCATCAGTGACTCCTGGTCACAATAGGGTAATATACTTGTTTTTAATCCTGTCATGACTAAACATATTGACCTAGATATGCTAATCTTTCTTCATGCTTTCTTTACCATTTGGAAAGTCAACTCCTTGGTGGAATTCACATAGGTTTTCACATTGAGAGCAACTGAACCTGCAGCTTGTGCTGTACAGAGGCACTTGGTTTAATAAACTTTTGTCCTCAAGCTCAGAGGACATTCAAAGGATGTAAGGAATGTGCACATAACCCATTTAGGGCTGCTTCATGTTGATGCACATGCATAAATGCAGATTGTACTGTTTTTATCATCCTTTTTTTTTTTTTTTTTTTTTTTAACATATACTAATACACAGGTCACCTCACTTTTTCATGTATTTATATGAAAGGTTGCAGTGAAGTTAAAGTGGTTCTGCAATAAGGTAAAACACCTTCCATGATCAGCTACCCCGTAGCTCCCTCCTTAAAGTGGAGTTCCACCCAAAAGTGGAACTTCCGCTTTAAGAAATCCTGACCCCCTGACATGCCACATTTGGCATGTCATTTTTTTGGGGGGGGGGGGGGGGCTGGTACCTAGTTTTGACAGGTACCCAGCTCCCACTTCCGCTTGGAGCACCATGAGCATAAGTTCTCCTCCCCCTCCCTCCCTGCAATCTTGTGGGACACGTCACAGGTCCCAGAAGATTGCCTGGCCATTAAGGACGTGCAGTGTGACTCGCGCATGCGCAAGCTGTCACACCCGGGTGCCCACACTTGCAATGCTGGCGCCGAGGAGAAGGAGAGAAGCGAGGCTTCGGGCGGCAACATCACTGGGCCATGGGACAGGTGTGTGTTTATTTAAAGTCCGCAGCTACACATTTTGTAGCTGCTGACTTATAATAAACACAGAAATGACTGGAACTCCTCTTTAAATACTTACCTGGTCCCTCTTTCAATCCAGTGCTGTGCCTCTGCAGCAACATTGCTCTCTTCCCATATTTTCAGGACACAGAGGCAGCAATCATTGGCTTCTGCTGCAGTCAATCAAATTCTGTGAGGAGACAGTGGGCAGCAGGGCCGAGCCACGCTGTGTGTGTCTTTGGAGGCACACAGCCTGGCTCTGGAGCATTTCTGCATGGGTGCACCCTCAGAACATGGCTTGCTATGGGGGCACTCAGAAGAGGAGGAGTGGACAGTGCCATCAGGGGACCCCAGAAGAGGAGGTAAGGGTTGTTCTGTGCAATACCATTTATAACCTGTTTATTACTTAAATCGATTTAACCACTTCAGCCCCAGAAGGTTTTACCCCCTTAATTACCAGAGCATTTTTTGTGATAAGGCACTGCGTCACTTTAACTGACAATTGCTCGGTTGTGCGATGCTGTACCCAAACAAAATTGACATCCTTCTTTTCCCACAAATAGGGCTTTCTTTTGGTGGTATTAGATCACTGCGTTTTTTTTTTTTTACTTTTCTGCTATAGTACATATCCAAAACAAAAATATAAAAAAACAAATTTTCCTTTATCGTACGTCACGGGACACAGCCATAGTATTAACTATATGGGTATATAGGCACCTTCAGATGATGGAAACTGGCATATCCACTACAGGAAGTTCACTCCCTGTATAACCCCTCCTCCTACCAGGAGTACCTCAGTTTTTTCGCCAGTGTCTAAGGTATTGGTCACGAGTGAAGATGTGCTCTGAGGAGCTCCACTGGAGGGATCCTTGCTGGATTTAATTAGCCTCCACAGACCGGATCCATCCAAAGTGCCACTGAGGCCATGGTGGATGGTACCCGGGCCTCGCATTAGAAGAACAAGGTTTTGCCTGTATCGCCTCTCTCTGCAGGGCTGGACCCTGGGACCCAGGGCTTTGGTCATGCTTACATTACCTAAAGTTTTTCCTGGCGGGGTGCTAATACAGGTCCAAGGGAGTGGAACTCAGATAAAAGGGACCCGGTCCTTAAAGGTTTTCTAAACGCAGCCCGCCGTGATGGCTGAAGGTTGGATCTGTCTGTTATCAGCAGAATCCTGCGGCGAGGATAAGGTAAGGGAAGAAGCCTTGGAACTGTAAATGTCCACCTATGGTTTTTCTTCCTTAAGGGAAAAATGTTGTCATGCCTTAAATCTCCACTAGAGGGAGTATATGCACATACCTTAAATTATGTTGTCTTCACTTCAGCTCAGTGTCAGTCTGTGTGTGGATCAGCAGCAGCTTGTACAGCGGGGATTCCTCTTGTAAGTAATAGATCTGCCACCCCGCATTTCTCTCCCCTGGAGGGACCAAGAGGGTTAGGGAAGACAACTATTGTTGCTGCTCCCCTTGCAATACCCCCCGCGGAGGTTCCGTTTTTTGGCTCTAGAAGTTTTATTTTTTCCCCTGCTCGGCGTCATTAGGCTCTGCCTCCCCCCCCCCCCCCCCCCCCCGTGATGGGCGTGCGGGAACGCTTTAATTTTCAAATGAAAGGGGGGTGCGGGTGTGTACGGAGGGGGCAGGGCCTAGGAGCAGCGCTGTGTGTAGGACGTGGCGTCCATGAGGACGCACAGCGCAAGCACAGGGCGGAGATGTTATACTAGAGCAGTCTCTCTTCGGCTGTATAGCGAGGAGAAGCAAGCTGGCTGTTCACTTGGGACACAGGAGCGGTGGGGCACGTAAGGGCTACAGATGGGTATTCCTAATATGGAAAGGACCACTCCTAATGGAGTCAGCTGAAAGTTCGGTTTCTTCTTTGGGTTCCTTAAAACCTTCACAGCCTTTGCATGCGTTTCCTGTGCATACATTACTAAAGCAGCTTATTTATGCTGAATGGGATCACCCGGATAAGCATTTTCTCCCTCCCAAAGAGATTCTCAGTTCTCTATCCCATGGAGGAGAAATTCCCCAAAGGATGGAATGTACCAGCAGTTGACGCTGCGATTTCCAGTGTGAATAAAGGTCTAACTTGTCCAGTAGACAATGCACAAATGCTTAAAGATCCAACAGATAAAAGGTTGGAATTCCTGTTAAAATCCTCTTTTTCTTTGGCAGGTGTGGTTATTCAGCCTGCAGTCGCTGCAATAGGCATCTGTCAATCCCTAAAGGATCAGTTTAGACAGGCCCTTAAAGAGGTTCCTGTACAGCAATCCTGGGATTTGGCCGAACTACCAAGAGCATTATGTTTTGCCATAGACGCCATTAAAGATTCTATTCACCAGATGTCCCGCATTGCGCTTGTGCTAGTACACATGCATAGGATCCTGTGGTTAAAAAATTGGTCAGCCGAAGCACCATGCAAAAAGCTCCTGACTGGGTTTCCTTTTCATGGGAAACGACTATTTATTTGGGGATGATTTGGACAAATACATCCAAAAGATGTGGGAAAAGTACTCTTTTGCCAATTAAGAGAAGGAATAAACGCCCTTCATTTAAGCGGACTCTCTTTCTCCTGCGCCAGGGGCATCCGCCTCTAGGCAGTGGCGACGGCCTCCACCGTTAGAGTCTAGAGGAAAGCCTCAGGGTCAGGCCCAGGCACAAAAGAAGTCCTGGGGCCGGAAACCTGCAAAACAGAATTCTAAAGCCTCATTGTGAAGGGGCGTCCCTGCTCGCAAGGGTGAGGGGAAGACTTCTGCAGTTCTCAGAAGTCTGGCAAGAGGAAATTCAGGACAGATGAGTCCTCCACGGTAACTCTAGGGTACTAGAATTTCGCGAGTTACCACCGTCTCGTTTTCTGAGGTCAAATGTTCCCAAAGATCCAGGGAAAAGGCAATCTCTGTTTCGGGCACTAGACCGATTACTAGCTCATGGGGTGATCATACAAATCCCCACAGAAGAGCAATGTTTGGGGTTTTATGTAAACCGCTTTACGGTACCAAAACCGAATAGAGATGTCAGACCCATTCTAGATCGAAAGAATCTAAATCAGTTCCTGAAGATCCGCTCTTTTCACATGGAGTCGATCATGTCGGTGGTTTCTATCCTACAAGGAGGAGAACTTCTGGCAGCTATCGACATCAGGGATGCATATCTGCATGTCCCTATATTTCCCGCTCACCAAAAGTTTCTGCGGTTCGAGGTAGAACAGCAGCATTTTCAGTTTGTAGCCTTGCCCTTCGAGCTAGCTACAGCACCCTGGGTGTTTACAAAGGTTCTGGCCCCACCTCTAGCCAGGTTAAGGGCACAGGGCATTACAGTCCTTGGCGTACCTAGATGATCTATTGCTAATAGACCAGTCGGTGGCTCATTTGGGGCAAAGCGTGCGCATTACAACCAGTTACCTTTCAAAATCTAGGTTGGATTCTCAACCTAGAGAAGTCTTCCTTAAAACCGCTTAAAATTCTGGAGTACTTTGGGTCTGATCATAAACACAGCCCAGAAAAAAGTGTTCTCCATAAGAAAGCTGGTGCAGACGGTCAGGTCGAAAGGAGATCCCTCTATTCGCCTTTGCATGAGGTTGTTAGGAAAGATGGTGGCTTCATTTGAAGCAGTTCCCTATGCCAGTTCCATTCAAGACTGTTGCAAATCAATATCTTGTCTGCTTGGAACAAAACTGTTCAAGCTTTAGACTTGCCAATGCGGCTGTCCCCCAGGGTGTCCCAAAGCCTCAGTTGTTGGTTGGTAACCCAGAATCTGCTGAAAGGGAAATGCTTCAGACCAGTAATCTGGAAGGTGGTAATGACAAATGCCAGCCTTTCAGGTTGGGGAGCAGTGCTAGAAAAGATAACTGTCCAGGGACAGTGGTTAAGGACAAAGGATCTTGCCCATCAATATCCTAGAGATTCGGGCAGCAGGTCTGGCTCTGAAGGCCTGGACATTCAGGTTACAGGGTTGTCCTGTCAGGATCCAATCCGACAATTCCACAGCTGTGGCTCACATCAATCATCAAGGGGGCACCAAGAGTCTTGCAGCACAGAAGGAGGTGAACCATATCCTAACTTGGGCAGAAAGGAATGTTCCGTGCTTATCAGCAGTTTTCATTCCGGGAGTAGAGAATTGGCAGGTGGACCACCAGCAGTTGCTCCCGGGGGAATGGTCTCTTCACCCTGACATTTTTCGGGCTGTTTGTCAGAAATGGGGGACTCCGGAGGTAGATCTTCTGGTGTCCAGGTTCAACATGAAGTTGGTCAACTTTGTGTCCAGAACAAGGGATCCACTTGCATGCAGAACAGATGCGTTGGTGACCCTGTGGGATCAGTTCTCACTGATTTATGCATTCCCTCCTATTTAGTTGTTGCCATGACTTCTTTGCAGGATCAAGCTGGAAAGAAAGCCGGTAATCCTGGTAGCCCCAGTGTGGCCCAGAAGGTCCTGGTATGCAGATATCGTAAATATGGCGGTGGAGGATCCATGGTCCCTTCCACTACGGCCAGACCTACTCTCACTGGGGCCGATATTCCATCCTACCTTACAAACGCTAAATTTAATGGCTTGGCTATTGAAACCCATATTCTGACGAAACGTGGGCTTTCCGGGTCAGTTATCTCTACCTCGATTAATGCAAGGAAACCAGCTTCCAGAACCATATATTATAGAGTCTGGAGGGCTTATGTTTCCTGGTGTGAGTCCAAGGGTTGGCACCCTCGGAAGTATTACAGGGAGAATTCTTGCCTTTCTACAAGTTGGTATAGAGATGAAGCTGGACTTAAGTACTATTAAGGGCCAAGTCTCAGCTTTATCGGTCTTATTTCAAAGACCGCTTGCTTCACATTCTTTGGTCCGGGTTTTCATGCAATGGGTAATGCGGCTTAACCCGCCAGTCAGACCTCCTTTGAACCCTTGGGACTTGAACTTAGTTTTGTCAGTGTTACAAAAACAGCCATTTGAACCAATACAACATATTCCCTTAGTCCTTCTGACAAGGAAGTTGGTGTTCTTGGTTGCTATATCCTCAACAAGGAGGGTTTCGGAATTGGATGCTCTTTCTTGTAAAGAGCCATATTTGATTGTTCACGAGGACAGGGTCGTGTTGCGTCCTCGTCAAAGTTTTCTGCCAAAAGTGGTCTCAGGTTTTCACCTAAACCAAGATATTGTCCTGCCATCGTTTTTTCCAAAACCATGTTCTAGGGAAGAGAAGTCACTACATGTGGTGAGAGCGGTCAGTCTATTTAAAGATGACTGCTCAGATCCGGAAGACTGATGTCTTGTTTGTGCTGCCAGAAAGTTCTAGGAAAGGACAGACAGCATCGAAATCCACTGTCGCTAAGTGGATTCGGCAAGTTATAATTCAGGCTTGTGATTTAAGGGATAAGATTCCACCTTTTCAAGTCAAAGCGCACTCTACCAGAGCAGTTAGTGCTTCTTAGGCAGTGCGTCACCAGGCCTCCATGGCTCAGATCTGTAAGGTCGCAACTTGGTCTTCAGTATATATATTCACAAAGTTGTATCAGGTGGATGTAAGAAGGCATGAGGATATCGCCTTTGGGCACAGTGTGCTGCAAGCAGCAGTATAGGTCCTGGGGGTGCCTTATGGGTTGCGTCTCCCTCCCCTCAAATAGCATTGCTATGGGATGTCCCATATAGTTAATACTATGGCTCTGTGTCCCGTGATGTACGATAAAGAAAATAGGATTTTTATAACAGCTTACCTGTAAAATCCTTTTCTTGGAGTACATCATGGGACACAGAGGTCCCTACCCTCTTTCTGGGGTTTAGGTATATTGCTTTGCTACAAAAACTGAGGTACTCCTGGTAGGAGGAGGGGTTATATAGGGAGTGAACTTCCTGTATTGGGTATGCCAGTGTCCACCTGAAGGTGCATATTATGGCTCGTGATATACTGTCAGAAACCATGAACCAGACCGAGACAGAAACCGTAAAATCACACTTGTTTATTGATAAAAATAAAAAGGTAAATAGAGTAAGCGTAGTCAAAGCATAGCCAGAGTCCAGTGACAGGATCGGGTAGTCAGCCAAGCCAGAGTTCAGTAACCAGATTGGGTAATTAGCCAGGCCAGAAGTCAGGGATCCAAGTAGAGGAACAGCAAGCGGGATAAGGAGCCAGAAGGGATGTCAGCAAAGCCAGTCTTTAAACAGGAACGCAGGAGATGGTTTCTTGTGATGTGACTAAGGCGAAGGCAGGAATGAAGTGAGCTGGAGATCTTTATGTAGGCGGGACTGACGAGCAGATCCACAATAGCTGGTTAACTGTGGAGAGAGATGAGAGCTGGCAATTAGCCGACAGCTGAGTGGCCAGCTCAGAGAAGGAAGGGCTAAGCCAGCCCTGACAGTACCCCCCCATCTCAACGACCCCTCCCCCTCAGAGGACCACCGGGCTTGAAGGGTAAACGTCTATGGAAATCACGGAGGAGGGCAGGAGCATGTACGTCCGAGGTTGAAACCCAGGAGCGTTCCGCCGGACCGTACCCCTTCCAATGCACCAGGTACTGTATGCGCCCACAGGAACCTACGGGTGTCAACAATAGATTGTACCTCATACTCCTCACGGTTCTCAACCTGTATAGGGTGAGGACGTGGCACCGAGGGGGTAAAGCGGTTGCAGAGCAACGGTTTCAATAAGGAGACATGAAATACATTTGAGATGCGCACACTAGGAGGAAGGTCCAATGAATAAGCTACTAGATTAATCCTGCGAAGGATACGGAAAGGCCCAATAAACCAAGGTGCAAGCTTCAGTGAGGGAACACGAAGTCGGAGGTTGCGAGATGACTGCCAGACCCTGTCCCCAACCTGGTAGGAAGGCGCAGGCAGGCGTCTGCGGTCAGCATGGAGTCTGTACCTAACATTAGCATGACGCAAAGCCTCCTGGATTTGTGCCCAAGTGGAACGAAGACCACGGAGATGCTCCTCTAGCGCAGGAATACTCTGCGAAACAAACCAGTCAGGCAACATGGAAGGTTGAAAACCATAATTCACCATAAACGGAGACAATAGGGAAGCAGAATTCAAGGCACTGTTGTGAGCAAACTCTGCCCATAGTAATAGGTCTGACCAGTTGTTGTGATGGTCAGAAATATAGCAACGTAGGAATTGCTCCAAGGACTGATTGGCTTGTTCTGCAGCCCCATTAGACTGCGGGTGATACGCAGAGGAGAAAGCAAGCTGAATTCCCAGCTGTGCACAAAAGGCTCGCCAGAACTGGGACACAAACTGACTACCCCTGTCCGAGACAATCACCTTGGGTAGCCCATGTAAGCTAAAGATCTCCCGAGCAAAAATGGAAGCCAGTTCCTTAGAAGTGGGCAACTTCTTAAATGGAATACAATGACACATCTTTGAGAACCGGTCAACCACCATAAGGATAACTGTGTTGCCTTGGGAGTTGGGCAACTCCACAATGAAATCCATAGACAGGTGGGTCCAGGGCCTCTCTCCATTGGGTATAATTTGTAGGAGGCCCACTGGAAGGTGTTGTGGAGTCTTACTCTGAGCACACATGGAACAGGCAGCTACAAAGGCAGTTACATCAGGACGTAACTAGGCCACCAGAATTGTTGGAAAATGGCCCAAACGAGTTGATTCTTACCAGGGTGGCCAGCTGCCTTGGGAGAATGGTAAATCTGGAGCACGGCAGTACAGAAACACTCTGGGACAAAGCAGCGGTCACAAGGTTTCTCAGGAGGAGCATGGACCTGAGCAGCAAGAATTTTGTCACCCAAGGGAGAAGTAAGACTGGTGAGAACCGTAGCCAGAATACGATCAGGAGGAATCATAGGAACCAGAACCGGGTAAGAATGAGACTATGTAATTAAAACTTGACAAGAAAAGAGCCCATTGCGCCCTTCTGAGAGAGAGGCGTTTAGCCTCAGACAAGAATGTGAGATTCTTATGGTCCGTAAGAATGAGAACCGGCACAGTGGTACCTTCGAGGAGATGTCTCCATTCTTTCAGGGCTAAAATGATTGCCAACAGCTCTCTGTCACTAATCTCGTAATTGCACTTGGCAGGTGACAATTTCTTGGAAGAGTAGCCACAAGGATGCGTAGCACACTCTAGGACGTTGAGACAGAAGGGCGCCAACACCAGTCTCAGAAGCATCAACCTCAAAGATAAAAGGTAACGCAGGATCAGGATGCGCCAACACAGGAGCAAAAACAAAGGCAGCCTTGAGACTTTCAAAGGCCTTAATGGACTCCGGAGACCAACTCTGTGGATTACCATTCTTTCTGGTCATATCGGTCAGGGGCTTGACCAGAGACGAGAAGTTACGAATAAACTTCCGATAATAGTTGTCAAAACCCAGGAAACACTGCAGAGCACGTAACCCCACGGGTCGAGGCCACTGTAGGACTGCCGAAACTTTCTCTGGGTCCATCGAAAAACCAGCAGTGGAAATGACATAGCCCAGGAATTTAACCTGTTCCCGATGGAACTCACACTTCTCTAGCTTACAATAGAGATTGTTCTATCTTAATTTTTGAAGCACATGACAGACATCTGTGTGGTGGCTCTCCAGGGACTTGGAGAATATGAGGATATCATTGAGATAAACCACCACACATAACTGCAACAAATCTCGGAGGACATCGTTAATAAATTCCTGGAAAACTTCCGGGGCGTTACAAAGGCCAAAAGGCATTACGAGATACTCATAATGGCCTGTTCTGGTATTAAACACAGTTTTCCACTCGTCACCTTCCTTAATCCTCATGAGATTGTAAGCTCCTCTCAGATCAAGCTTAGTGAAAACCGTTGCTCCCTTGAGGCGGTCAAATAACTCCTGTATTCAACGGGATCGGGTAGGCATTCTTAATCGTGAAACGATTAAGACCCCTATAATCAATACAAGGTCACAGTTCACCGCTCCTCTTCTTCACAAAGAAGAAACCAGCACCAGCAGGAGATGAGGATTTGCGGATGAAACCCAGAGAAAGTGCGTTTGCAACATATTCCTCCATGGCTTTATCCTCGAAGACCGACAAAGGGTAAACCCGGCCACGAGGGGGAGTGGCACCAGGTTGAAGGTCAATTACGCAATCATACGGCCGGTGAGGAGGCAAACTACCTGCTTGACCTTTGTGAAAGACATCGCTAAAATCCCGGTAGTCCTCTGGCAGGGAGGAGAGTGAAGAGGTACACAGGACCTTGGCTACCTTCCGGAAGCATGTTTTACTGCATTGTGGTGACCAGGAGAAAACCTCGGCATGGAGCCAATCAATCAAATATGGGGTTGTGCCTCTGTAACCAAGGATAACCAATAATCAGCGGAAACTCAAGATGACAGGACCTCAAGATTCGGGTGTTCCCAGGACGGGTAGGACAACACTTCAAAAAGTGACCTGCCTGGCCACAATAAAGGCACAATCTCTCCCTCCTCCTAAAGGCTCTCTCATCTGCAGAGAGACGCGTGAAGCCCAAGTGCATGGGTTCATCTTCACTGACTGACTGACTCCGTACCAGGAGGCATGGGAGGTGAGGGAGGCACGGGTGGGACTGCAAAGCTCGGAGGCAAATGTACAGGAGGCTCCCGCAAGCGCTCCTTAAAAAGTCTTTCTCTGAGTCTGGAGTCAATAAGGATGGCAAACGAGATCAAGCTCTCCAGCTCAGTGGGTATATCTTGGGCTGCTATCTCATCCTTGATGGAATCCGAGAGACCATGAGAAAAAGCAGCCATAAGGGCCTCATTGTTCCAAGCAACCTCTGCTGCTAGAGTACGGAACTCAATGGCGTAGTCGGCAACAGTTCACGTACTCTGTTTGATGGACATGAGGCACTCGGCAGAAGAAGCAGAGTGTGCGGGGACGTCAAATACCCTTTTAAAGCAGGCCACAAACTCAGGGTAACTCAAGACAACAGGTTTTTGCGTCCCCCATAGAGGGTTAGCCCAGGCCAAGGCTCTCTCAGAAAGCGAAGATATCACAAAATCTACTTTGCTTCTGTCCGTGGGAAACGCCTGGGACAGCATCTCAAAGTATATCTCAACTTGGTTGAGAAACCCTCTGCATTGAAGTAGATCGCCCCCAAATCGCTGGGGAAGCGGGGCGGAACCAAACATACCCCTTGTAGAGGTACTGCTCAAGGAGGGTGCCTGCACAGAGACTGGCGCAGCAGCAGGGACAGCCTGCAACTCGGGTTGTACCGGAGCAGCCACAGTGGGGGATTCCAGGTGAGCCGCACGACTCAGGAGCGTTTGTAACGCCATGGCAAACTGATCCATGTGTTGATCTTGCTCATCCAATCTGGAAAAAATATTAACAACAAGTGGATTGACTGTATCCTTTGAATTCATGGCCTTCCCCCTACTGTCAGAAACCATGAACCAGACCAAGACAGAAGTACAGTAAAATCACACTTGTTTATTAATAATAATAAAAAAGGTAAATAGAGTAAGCGTAGTCAAATCATAGCCAGAGTCCAGTAATCGGATCGGATAGTCAGCCAAGCCAGAGTTCAGTAACCAAATTGGGTAATCAGCCAGGCCAGAAGTCAGGGATCCAGGTAGAGGAACAGCAAGCAGGATAAGGAGCCAGAAGGGATGTCAGCAAAGCCAGTCTTTAAACAGGAACGCAGGAGATGGTTTCTTGTGATGTGACCAAGGCGAAGGCAGGAATGAAGTGAGCTGGAGATTTTTAAGTAGGCGGGACTGACGAGCAGATCCACAACAGCTGGTTAACTGTGGAGAGAGATGAGAGCTGGCAATTAGCTGACAGCTGAGCAGCCAGCTCAGAGAAGGAAGGGCTGAGCCAGCTCTGACATGTACTCCAAGAAAAATAATTTTACAGGTAAGCTGTTATAAAAATACTATTATTCATCAGTTTATATTCTTCCACATATTTTGGTTAAAAAAAATCGCAATAGGCGTATATTGATTGTAGACGCGATGACTCTTGCACAAACCAAACTACAGGATCGATTTAGGGACTTCTATTTTTTTTTTTTATTGTTTTTTACTGGTAATGGCGGCGATCTGCAATTTTTAGCAGGACTGCGACATTGCGGTGGACAAATCTGACCCCAAATGACACTTTTTGGGGACCGGTGACATTATTACATTGATCAGTGCTATAAAAAGGCACTGATCAATGTAAAAATTACACTGGCAGGGAAGGGATTAAGTGTGTCCCCTCAGCATGTTCTAACTGTAGGGGGAATGGGCTTACTGAAACATGACAGATCACTGCTCCCGATCACTGGGAGCAGTAGATCACTGTCATGTCACTAGGCAGAACGGGGAAATGCCTTGTTTACATAGGCAGTTTCCCCGTTCTGCCTCTCCGTGATCGCAGGCCACCGGTGGACATTGACTCCACGGGCACGGTCTGACGTACAGGTACCTCAGTTTACGCAGGAGAGCCATCCTGCCAAAGTATATTGGCGTGAGCTGGTCGGCAAGTGGTTAATAACAAAAAATGCCTTTACAACCTAAAAAAAAGTTGTAAAATCACATACTGTGCAGAAACCAGTCAATCCTATTGTCCTCTCTAATATGTATTACTACAAAAAAAAATAGTGCTGGGACTTTCTTTCACTGCATTTTTGTTTGGCAATCTGCACAACCTTTCCCTTTCCCTGCTATTATCAGTTAAAAAAAAAAAAAAAAGTAGATGAAATAAGCAAGCCTGTGTAAAAGTATATACCAGGGCTGTCCAAACTTTTTTCAAAGAGGGCCAGATTTGTTTAAGTGAACATGGGTGAGGGCCCGACCATTCTGCCTGACATTCTTTGAACCATTAATATTCGGTCTAAGTGTGTTCGTCCGAGCACTAATACACTGCCCAACAAGAATTCTCTTGCTTTTGTGGTTGTGAGTGGTGAAGAGATGAGCTTGGTCGTGTTATTTGGAGACACACACACACACACACTTCTCCAGATATCTTTTGTGGCCCCCAACGAATCCCTGAGCGCCGCTCAGGACTAAGGATGCACTCAGGCGCGTTATTTGGATATACCGTATTTATCTGTGTATAACACACACAGGCGTATAACAAGCACCTTCACTTTAAGAGGGAAGTTTCAGGGGAAAAAAACAAAATTTTAAATAAAGAACTGTGAAACAAAATAAGGGTCAGTGCCCATCAATACAGCCTAATTGTTGCCCATCTGCAGCCCCACCATTGCCATCAGTGCAGCCTGGGAGGGGCGGAGGACGAGCGCTGACAGATTACATACAGGAGAATCTCCTGTTTACGCAGCGGCCTCTTTAAAACAAAGTCCCGCCTCCTATGATTGACAGAACAGTCATTCAATGGCAGCCCAGGAGACGAGACTTCCGATTACAGATGCCGCCGAGTAAACAGGAGATTCTTCTGTATGTAAAATGACGGCACTCGTTCCACCCCCTCCCTGTCCCCTCCAAGGCAGCGCCGATAAATATGGCATATATCTTTTGTGGCCCTTGTTGCACTTTTCTCTTCTACCACTAGGTGGCCGGGTACACAACACAAGGTCAGGTTATGGGTATATGGGGTATCTCAGCCAATGGGCAGGGGTTTTCTTGGTTCCCTTGGCCTGCTGGGAGAGCCTATATATTCGGGTGGAGTCAGGTGATCTGTGTTCCGTGCCACCTGGACGGCTGACTGGGTGGACGTATGTTGTATTGCCGGGCTGCTGGGCCGGAGATGGGGCCTATTCCAGGCACATCTGGCTGCTAGGCTGTCTGAGGGATTATCCAGAAGCAAGAGAGCAGCGCAGTGTTGAGACTGCAGCTTGCAGTCCAACCAGAAGTGACAGTTCTGCCGGCCAGAGAACCTGTCGTGGTTGGAGATAGAGGGGAAGCTGTTCCCAGTAAGGGACTATCTGCTTTATTACCAGGGTCCGCAGTGAGTAACTGAAGCAAGTACCGCAGCAGCATTCTGACCAACCGGGGACGGTGAAGAATCAGGAAACTTCAGTGGGAATCAAGCCAGGAACCCAGCCAGTGGAGGCGACGCTTGCAGAGCAGCCTTGTGTGTCAAGTTAGGCACCGAGCAGACCAGCATGGGTTAAGCTTGAGAGGTATCTTTGGTGCCAAGCTAGGGACCCAGCAGAGAAGCGGGGGTGACGCTTGAGGAAGATACCACCGCGAAGATTGGAAGAGCTCAAGGAATTTAGTGGCAGTGAATCAGTGGGTCTTGTGAGAGACTGGGAGCTCAGTGGGCTGAAGAACTACAAGGAGAGATTGTAGTGAAAGAGAAAGGAACTGTTACATTTGTGTTAGGAACTGTTAAAGCACTATTGCCATAGGAGACAGCATTCCTGCACATATAGATGTGGTATCTTGCTGGATACCTTTCCCTGCATGGCTGTCTTCCTATTGAAGTCTCGGAGTTTGCCAATTGATCTTGCAACTACCTAAGGGTGTCCTGGCCCTAACCCTCTCTTCCCCAAAAAAAGATTGTTAAAGGAAATAAACTTTATTTTGCATCCAAGAAGAGTCTTCTGCCCAAAAACTTTATTAACTTTGCACAGACCATGCCTCCCAGTGACATTTACACAGTAACCAGTGCATTTTATAGCACTGATCGCTGTATAAATGTCAGTGGTTCCAAAAATGTGTCAAGTGTCCGATCTGGCCGCCGCAATGTCACAGTGCCGCTAAAAAATGCAAATCATCGCCATTAGTAGTAAAAAATAATAATAAAAATGCATAAATCTTTCCCACAGTTTGTAGACGCTACAACTTTTGCGCAAACCAATTAACGCTTATTGAGATTTATTTTTTTTTGTGCTCATAATGCCAAGCAAAGTCTCGCTGCAAGACAGGTAATAGCACATGCAAATGTATTAGATCCCAAGCCTGGCATTGGCACCAAATGTCCTATTTTAAAGAGGAGTTCCACCTCCCCCCCACCCCATTAAAAAAAATTAAGTCAGCAGCTACAAATACTGTAGCTGCTTACTTAATATTAGGACACTTGAGGGGCGTGGCTTGGCAATGGCGCTGTGAGGCTGCTTCTTCTGGGAGCTCCGTGCTTCGTTCAGGCTGGGAACCGGATCTAGTACACCTACCGTGCAAACAACTACATGTCCATGACGGACAGACCTCCGGGATCACCCGCAGCCAACAAAACCGCGGACATTGCAGCTTATTTCCTGCGGAATTCGGCCACTCCGTTACAGGCCCCGGAATCCAAGATGGCGCCGCCGCGCAACAACAACGCAGGCACAGCATCGCTCAAAAAGACGGGCAAAGGGCCCCCCAGTGCCTCTCAAGGTAACGGGTCTCTCCCTAACAGACCGGACTCCCCGATCCTATCCCCAGAAATCCCGGGGATGGATAGTTGCTCATTCGTGCAGACTGTACAGACTGCCAGCACTCAGGGGCCAGCACTGCCTGAAGGCTGGAAAGAGCTGATCGCCCTTCTCCCTACTAAAAAAGACATCTCTGACTCTGCAGCTACTATTGTGAATACCCTTTCTAAAGAAATCCATGACCTTAAGCAGAGGATAGATACGGTAGACTCCAGGGTATCTGAGGTGGAAACATCCACTTCTCTGCTAGAATCCAGAATGTCAGCCATGGAAAAGGTTTGTGTTGATTATAAAAAGCGCTTGATCCTGATGCAACTTTCCATAGATGATGGCGAAAATCGCAGCAGGAGAAACAACATCAGGGTGCGCGGCCTACCTGAAGCCACATCAGGGGGTGATCTTAGAGCTACGGTAGTGGCCATATTTAATCGATTGTTCTAAACAGGGGAATTGGCGCTGTCCTAGTATGTATGTATGAGTGATAGTTTTCCTAAAGTGTACAAAACGAAGTATTAACTTGTAAACAAAAGTGTTATAAATATCAAGAGAAAATTAATGTGCAACAAAAAATATTAAATTATGAGTGAATCACTTGTGAGATGCAATAAGAAGAAAGTGCAAAGCGTTCTGAAGTGCATATGAAATCGCATATACAAAAATTATATAAATCATAGATATCAATAACTAAAAGGTGATCCCTCTATATCAAAGTGCTTAGGGAACCAAATCCAATAAAATTAATATTAATATATTTGATGATCCACATAGACAGTAAATTCATACAGAGTGAAAACCTAAAAAGGTTAAAAAATAAAAGTATAGAAAAACCTCTGTAAGTGTGCAAACACAGTTCAATGAAGGCGATCAAAGTAAAACACTTCAAAGTTGTATAAACACAAAAAATGGATAAAAAACAATCAATAATTGAATTCTTTGGAAAATAAGTAAGTGCACACACGAGTGGGGGTGTAGTGAAGGTCGGAACACCAACGGTTGAAAGCTGTGAATATTTTTCTCCTTCACCAGTGGGACACACTTTTAGAACTTTTTTTCCAAAGAATTCAATTATTGATTGTTTTTTATCCATTTTTTGTGTTTATACAACTTTGAAGTGTTTTACTTTGATCGCCTTCATTGAACTGTGTTTGCACACTTACAGAGGTTTTTCTATACTTTTATTTTTTAACCTTTTTAGGTTTTCACTCTGTATGAATTTACTGTCTATGTGGATCATCAAATATATTAATATTAATTTTATTGGATTTGGTTCCCTAAGCACTTTGATATAGAGGGATCACCTTTTAGTTATTGATATCTATGATTTATATAATTTTTGTATATGCGATTTCATATGCACTTCAGAACGCTTTGCACTTTCTTCTTATTGCATCTCACAAGTGATTCACTCATAATTTAATATTTTTTGTTGCACATTAATTTTCTCTTGATATTTATAACACTTTTGTTTACAAGTTAATACTTCGTTTTGTACACTTTAGGAAAACTATCACTCATACATACATACTAGGACAGCGCCAATTCCCCTGTTTAGAACAATTTTTTAGCTTGGATTTCACTTCGGTGATTTTCACTTTAAAAGGGGGGCAGCAGTCCCGTTTTATTTATTTATCTCCTAAGCGCGGAACTTCTGTCACTCATATTTAATCGATTGCTGGACAAATCACCTACAGATGAGCTGGAACTGGACCGGGTGCACCGTGTACAGGGTCCTAGGGGAGGAGACGATCCCGCACCGAGAGATGTATTGGCGAGAGTTCACTATTACACAATTAAGGAAGAAATTCTACAAAGGGCATGGACCCAGGGTCCCTTGGACTTTGATGGCGCGTCTGTGCAACTTTTCCCAGATTTATCGCGACTCACCCTGCGCATGAGAGGCCAACTACGACCGTTACTTGAAGCAATCAGATCAACAGGTGCCACATACAGATGGGGACACCCCTTCCACTTGATTGTGCTGAAAGGGACCAGCTACCCGACCTGTTCGGGTTCCTGGCGATCCCCGGTTTCTCTGTACCCAACTGGCTGGACTTTCCAACCACCTTCAACAACCCGCGATCTGCATCACCAAGACCCCAAAGACCCAGTAGACGACAATGGCGCTCAAGATCCAGGATATCTCCGAGAGACAATCTCGCCTCACCAGAGTCTTGACTGGACTATCCTTCCTGATCTCATAACATATCCACACGGTTCCGTGAGTGGGTCATGTATAGTCTAAGGGGCTTATTATGTATATATGTTATTGGAAGGCCTTGCCCCTCGATGCAGAGAGGCAATTGCCTAAAATGGTTGTTCAGACCCAAATGCTATTGGGATCTTCTCGCTGCGCCTCCCCCCCATGGCTCCCCACTTTTAACGGAGACATTTTTTGTTGCCCTCCGTTTATAGTTTTTCTTTCATTTTTTTTGTTGGGGGCGTGGGGGGGCGGCGCTGGGGGAGCCCTGATTCAAAAGACACGGAATTGTGTATAGCTTAATACTGTTCTGATGTTTGACACCAGAGTTCACTGTGATAGCTAAGTTGCAGACGGGAAGTTAGTGTATGTGTTTCTCTGTGTTGATATATACTACATCGCAGGGGGTTACATACACGCGGCCTGAAGGTTCTGCAACATGGCAAATAGAGTTGTTCTTGGAAATTTTTATTATTTTTATGTTCCATTTGTAGCGGCAGTAGTCTGGTATCTTTTATTATACAGGTTCTCTCCTGTCGACACGTCTCCCGCTGTGTCGCAGAGTCTAGTCTTCCACACCCACCAATAGGTAGCGCATACGTGCGCAAGGCTTAGTTTAGCAACAGTGGGATAATTCATTTGTCCTTCTTAGTATTATTCTTTTTCATCTCCTAGCTTTGCTTCCTTCCTCCTTCCTCTCTCTCCCAGTCCTCCCCTCTACTCCTACCCTCCTGCCCCTCCTCCTCTTATTCCTCCACCCCTTCTCGTCCCGGACTGTGACCCCCCACCCCCCCACCCCACGCTTTGTACCTCTCTGAGCATTTTCTTTATTTTTGGTTTGGTATTGGTGTGCGACATGGCCCCCCCGGGAATCCCCTCGGGTTCACGCACGCGAGGAGAGAAAATTTTACCTCCCTCAATGTTAGGGGTCTGGCGACACCGGAAAAATGCTCCAGACTCCTCTCTGACCTGAAAAAAACACACTCGCAGGTGGCGTTCATTCAGGAAATGCATTTCAAACAGTCGGCAGTTCCCAGACTTTGCAACAGGGACTTTCCCAACGCATACCATGCTCCCTCCCCTTTGTCAAAATCTAAGGGGGTTAGCATATTGATAGCCAGATCTTTACCGTGGACGCTGCTAGAGGAGAGAGCAGACCCACTTGGGCGGTACCTGCTCTTAAAAGGCAAAATCAGAAATACCACAGTGACCCTGGTCAATGTCTATTTCCCTAAGTCTGACCACTTCTCCTTCTTGCGATCACTCACTCCCTTGATCCTAGAGTTCCGGGAGGGTTTGTTCCTGATGGGCGGTGATTTTAACTTTGCCCCAGAGCCACTGCTTGACGTTTCGAGAGGAGCGTCTCACTTGTCCTTCGCTTACCTGAAAAAACTTAAACAGGAGTTGGCTAGCCTGCAGTTGGTTGATCCCTGGAGGATCATGCACCCTGAGGAGAGGGATTACACCTACTTCTCTGCGGTGCATGGAACCTACTCCAGGATAGACTTCTTCCAGATCCAGCATAAAGATCTCCCCTATGTCACGTCATCCCAAATTGATTTCCCTATCGGATCATGCTCCCACGCATGTAACCATATGCTGGGATACAGAACTCCGATCCCCCCCAACATGGAAACTAAACGAGTCACTGTTACAAATCCCGGAAGTACGTGCAGAGATAAGTAGGGCACTAACCAATTATTTCTCAGAAAACACAGACCCATTGATGTCTTCAATGACAATATGGGATACCCATAAATGTGTAATAAGAGGTGAACTAATTAGGATCGGGGCTGCAAAAAAAAGGGAAAGAACCAAACAGATCGATCTCTTGATATCCCAGGTGCGGTCTCTCGAGCTGCTACACAAGAAGTCTATGGCCGAAACACACCTCAAGGCTCTATTGAAGGCCAGGGGTGATCTGAAAGACCTTTTGTACCATAAAACGTTACAGAATCTGGCTTGGGCTAGAAGATCTATGTTCGAATTTTCCAATAAGCCAGGTACCATGTTGGCCAGACTTCTACGTGGTCCGAGACAGCGCACTTACATTCCATCTATAGTGACCTCACAGGGGGCAAAAGTTCATACCTTTAGGGATATAGCCAGCGAATTTGTTGAGTACTATCAACAATTATACAATTTACACAGGGGGGAACCTGTTGGTTCTTTAGTAGAGAAGGAGAGTTGGCGGGTGAATACATCAGGTCCTCAGGTATGCCTACTCTGCCAACTGAAATAAGTGACGCTTTTGAAGCGGACATTACTCAGGAAGAACTAGTGCTAGCGCTGGCACAAACGAAGCCCAGGAAGGCACCGGGGCCGGATGGCTTCACTCTGACCTATTACCAGACCTTTGAGCCCAACTTATCGCCACACTTTCTGAAAGCGTACAACACATTAAAGGGGGGTAGTACTAACATGGTAGACTCCCTACGGGCATTTATATCCCTGATCCCAAAAGAAGGGAAGGATCCCAATTACTGCAGTAACTATCGCCCGATTGCGTTGCTTAACGTAGATCTGAAATTATTTTCCAAAATCCTCGCCAATAGAATCTTACCGCATATCCCACAGCTAGTCCACCTGGACCAGGCAGGGTTTGTGCCGCTGAGGGAGTCGAGAGACAATACCATTAGAGTTCTCAATCTTATACATGAAGCGAGATCAGTCCAGAAGCCTTTTCTGCTCCTCTCCGCGGACGCGGAAAAGGCTTTCGATAGGGTGGCCTGGCATTTTATGCGGGCCACCCTGGAACATATTGGTATGGGCCCAAACATGAGAAGCTGGATATCGTCTTTGTATTCTGCTCCCTCGGCGGCGGTACGGGTCAACGAGTGGCGTTCGGAATTCTTTGACATTACAAACGGGACGAGACAGGGGTGCCCCCTGTCCCCACTGATTTTCATTCTTACCCTCGAGCCGTTCATGTGTAGCATCCGTGGGAACCCTAATGCAACGGGAATTGCTAAGCCCTCTGGACATCACAAAATCGCGGCCTTCGCCGACGATCTGATTTTTTTCGTCTCCAACCCACGGATCACTCTACCCAACATCTTGTCAGCTCTTAGGTTATATGGGGAAATATCAAATTTCAAAGTCAACTGTGCCAAGTCCGCGGTGTTGAACATCACAGTACCAGCTATGGAAGCTGTAAACATGAGCAAATCCTTCCCCTTTAGGTGGGCGGAGAAATCTATCCGCTACCTGGGGGTGGACATCACCCCGGACTTGGCGCACCTGTACAACAGCAATTTCGTACCCCTACTTCAGAGACTTAAGATAGATCTCCAGACATGGCACAAACTTACCTTGACCTGGTTTGGGCGTTGTACCGCCCTGAAAATGACAGCCCTACCCCGGATTTTATATATACTTCAAACATTACCGATCCAGTTACCAACCACTTTCTTTAAGCAAATTCAGTCTATCATTAGAGAGTTTATCTGGTCTCATAAATCCCCCAGAACGAAAATGCAAACACTGACCAAACCCAAAGAAAAGGGGGGAGTGGGTCTCCCGGATATCTTTCGATTATTACCAAGCGGTTCACTTAGCCAGGATTGCCGATTGGCACTGCAACAGAGACTCCAAACAATGGGTGGGAATGGAAACATTCCTCTATTCCCTTACTCCCATCCCCGTGGCTCATGTCCACTCTGCCGGTAGACATGAAATCCCACCCGCTAATAGGGGCCACCCTCCGGGTGGCGAGGAAAATATTCCGCACCACAGACATATCACCGTTACCCTCACCCATGACGCCTATTATAGGTAACCCGGACTTTACCCCCGGACTCACAAGTCGTAGATTGAGACAATTAACGATTTATGAGAAACAGTCCCTAGGTGAGATTTGGCCCCGGGGAGAATTCCCAACTGCCTCCACACTCTCCAGACTCATAGATCCTCCATTAGACGGCTTCAGCACTCTTCAACTTAGGCACTATCTGAAGACCCTCCAGAAACTACCCTATGTCCCTCGGAGCCACACTCCTCTGGAATCTCTCTGCAAATCTGGGGAACCTATCAGACACACACTGTCATTCTTATATAGTCTTCTTTCAGGTCAGGGGGGGGACTCAACTCCAGAGTTCCTTCTGAAATGGGAAAGGGACCTGGGGACTCAGTTCTCCACTCAGCAAAGGGAGAAGGTCTTGGTCTTGGCACATAAGTCCTCGATTGCGAGCCATTATCAAGAAGCGGGATACAAAATCCTGACCAGGTGGTACAGAGTCCTATACGTGTTACATAAAATGAACCCGTCGCTGTCGGATAGGTGTTGGAGATGTGACAGGGAAGTGGGAAGCATGCTTCACGTCTTTTGGTCGTGCCCACTCCTGAGACCCTTTTGGGAGGAGGTGACTTCGACTATTCAAAGTCTGACCTTGGTCGATCTCAAAGATAACCCGGCCGCATGCCTCCTACACCTGACCACGAGACCGATTCAAAAGTACAAGAAAACATTGACAATGCAACTCCTGAACGCTGCTAGGACATGCATTCCGGCGCTCTGGCGGGATCCTCTCCCTCCGACCAGGGTCCTGTGGTATTCAAAAGTTAACTGTATTTTACCTATGGAGGAACTGACGGCAACTCTACAAAACAAAGAGGAACAATTTATTGACAAATGGAGACCCTGGAGATATTTTGTCGGTACAGACGCATATCTGCAGGACATGACACAGACACAATCTTCGCCTACCTGAGGTACAACCCCAAAGACCCCATTGAAACAGATATCTGTGTACACCCCTCTGGGGTGTGACAGGTGGGATCGAGCTGGGGGCGATGTCACAGCCATTCCTTAACAACCCCTTCTTTTTTGCCCTCTTCTCACCCTCTTTCATGCCTCCCCTTCCCCTTTCCTACCCCGCTTTTCTTTTCACCTTCTACTCTTTTCTTTTCTTTAGTTTCTTGTGTTTCGATCAGCTCACTAAGCAGCCGTGGTGACGGCGATAACGAATATAATGTGAATGATATTATTTAAGGTGAGCAGGTAACACTCGCCTGTATAGCAAAAGACATTTCTGTCTTTAAAGGTTTAAATATTATAATATATATCAAAACTGTTCATAAACAAATTAAGTTTTATGCAAGGAGGCCCGTTGGTAGGCAACCTTGATATAATATATTATGTATGGAACAGATATACTTTTGGCTAGAACTTATCTACGCTACCATATTTGTTTGGTTAATAACTTTGATTTTGGTCTACAGTCATACTTTATATGATTCAAAAGTAGTTTTTTTTGTATGGAATATGTAACCTACTGCAACCTAGACTGTATTTCTATGCCTTCAGTATGTCAAAATAAAGGAATTAAAAAAAAAATATTAGGACACTTACCTGTCCATTTGATCCCATAATATCGGTGCCCCAGTCGATTTTCCGACCGCCACCGCCATTCATGGTAAGGGAAACCGGCAGTGAAGCCTTTCGGTTTCACAGCCAGTTCCCTGCTGCTTGAAGCGCGCTGTGCTTTCTAACTTGCCCAGCAGCAGAGGAAGGAGGAGGGGGGCCGTGGTCGCTGCGTCGCGGTCTACTGGAAGTGGGTGACCGGAGGGGGGAAGGAGGTAGATACAATGGGGAGAACAAGTATTTGATACACTGTCGATTTTGCAGGTGTGTCAAGAACTACAGGAAATGTATGATCTCTGTAATCGCAAACACAGGTTTTGCACTTTTGGGTGGAACTCCACTTTAAGCTGGATTGTGACATTGTACAGATTGCTGAGTGGTCTTAAGTTAGTTCCTGCTTTACCTGTGCCTTGACCTGCTATATTTGCCTTTCCATGCCCCAGCTTGCCTCTAACCTGTCTTCTGATTCCTGCCTACCTGTTGTGACCCTGGCTTGTACCTTAACTCCACTTCTGCATTATGTTCCTGTCCTCGCTGCCCGGTTGTGAACCAACCCTGGCTTGTATCCCGACTCTGCCTCTGCCTTGCGTTCCTGTACTTTGCTGCCCGGCTGTTGATGACCTTTTGGCTTATGTCCTGGCTTCGCTCCTATCTGCTGATCAAGCGTCACCATGTACTGGTGTCTGGTTCTGTCTAGTGATTTGTGGCCATCCAGATCCTGCCACCAACAGCTGGCACTGCCTGCTACATTGTCCCTCATGCTACTCGTTCTCCCACCTCCTGTCATCACTACCAGGGGTGTTGGACAAGAGGTGCAAGAGAAGCTCCCTCTTCAGCTCAATCTCCATCAGGTATGTGACAGTCAGCATGGTAGTGACAGAACTAAAAGGAAATCAGCAATGGAAGCCCACTTACAGCAATCACAGGTTACCTTTCAGTGATGTTTAGAGGTTTTTTTGGCTGTTCTAAAAGCCCTGTACCTCAGTATATGTGCAGAGTAATCTGTCAAAGGTTCAACAAATGCAATGTAAGATTGTTGCTGTTTTTTGACATTGCTGAACTTTTTTTTATTTAAAAGATACAGTTGAGAAATAGGATTATCAAATAGATGAAACCTGATTTATAACACATGTTCTGTTTTCAGTAGAAACAAATCGTGTAAAAGTGTAAATCCTTACATGTCAAGATATGAGAAATCACGGATACCAATAACAGTATATTTTCCATGTCTTAACATGTCAGGATTTATAATTTTTACGATGCAAATCGGCTTCCAAGGTTTGTGTGGAAAAAATGGGGTGTGTGTGTGATTGATATTGAGATATATATATATATATATATATATATATATATATATATATATATAGTAAAGCCTTAGATTGCGAGCATAATTCGTTCCGGAAGCATGCTTGTAATCCAAAGCACTTGTATATCAAAGTGAATAAGAAATAATAGAAACTCAAATGATTAATTCCACAACCATTTATTTATAAGTCCTTCAGTTTATAGTCCATATAAAAAGATTATAGCAATGTGACCATAAAATGTTCATCCACAAATTGCAGCCTCCACAAGGGGATTAGAAGCAAAATCCAGCAGGAGCTACAGAATATAAAAAGAGAAGAGAGGTGCCTCTAAGTGTAGCAATATGGTTACATTAACTGCTTGCCAACCGCTGCACGACGATGTAAGTTGGCAGAATGGCACAGCAGCGCAAATGGGTGTTCCTGTACGTCCTTCCGTCATTGAAGGCTAGCGGGTCACGCGGACTCGATGTCCGCCGGTGGCCCGCGATTGTGACACGGAGAGGCAGAACGGGGAGATGCCTATATAAACAAGGCATTTCCCTGTTCTGTCTAGTGACATGTCATGGATCCACCGCTCCCAGTGATCGGGAGCAGTGATCTCTGTCTAGTATGCCCATCACCCCTACAGTTAGAACACAGTAAGGGAACACACTTAACCCCTTGATCACCCCCTAGTGTTTAACCCCTTCCCTGCCAGTGACATTTATACAGTAATAAGTGGCTATTTTTAGCTCTGATTGCTGTATAAATGTCAATGGTACCAAAATAGTGTCAAAAGTGTCCGATTTGTTCGCCGCAATGTAGCAGTCACGATAATAATCACAGATCGGCGCCATTACTAAAAAAAAAAAAAAAAAAAAAGAATAATAAAAATGCCATAAATCTATCCCCTATTTTGGTAGATGCTATAACTTTTGCGCAAACCAATCAATATACACTTATTGCGATTTTTTTTTTTTTTACCAAAAATATGTAGAAGAATACATATCGGCCTAAGCTGAAGAAATTTATATATATATATATATATATATATATATATATATATATTATAATTTTTTTTTTTTGGGGGGGATATTTTTTATAGCAAAAAGTAAAAAATAGTTTTTTTGTTTTATTTTTTCAAAATTGTTGGTCTCCTTTTGTTTATAGCACAAAAAATAAAAACCACAGAGGTGATCAAATACCACTAAAGGAAAGCTCTATTTATGGGGGAAAAAGGATGTAAACGCAGTGCCCTATCACAAAAAATGCTCTGGTCATTAAGGGGGTAAATTCTTCCGGGGCTGAAGTGGTTAATGAATGTACAACATTTGGCAACACAAATGGTTGATGAATAAAAGAGGCACATCTAAGTATGCAGGCATCCGGGGTAAAGCTGTCTACATAGACCATCCTCCTCACCACTGGCTCTCACCGCTGTCAGTCTGCAATCATGACCATGAAGACTACCCTGCAGTAGAGCGATCTGAAAGTGAGGCATGAAGCGCAGCGGGGAAGGGATGCTGTCAATGGCGGTGAGGAGTGGGTCTATGTGGACAGCTTTACCCCGGATGCCTGCAGACTTAGATGTGCCTCTTTTAATCATCAACTATGTGAGTTTCTAAATGTTGTACCTTCATTTAATTCAACTGCATTGCTACACTTAGAGGCGCCTCTCTTCTCTTTTATTCTCAGTTGTGAGTTGATGCTACTTGTATATCAAGACACACACAGTATATTGCTTAATAATGTGAGCCAGTTCTTACAGCTTACTTCTTCATAAAATGTAATTTATCATTTAACTAACACTTTAACAGCTAAATTTTAATATACTGAACAAGCATTCTTGCAGGAGTAAAAAAAAAACTTTTCATGTAGCATTAAATGCTTGAATTAGTTGATCTGATCTTTAACGCTTAGTTTTGTATCCGAATCTTCAATAAAGTGGTGCCTGGCTTGTGTATTTGTCAGTATCACATCAGACAGGCTGCTCAGTTTAAGTGATGTGTGTGGCAGTAGGTCACAGTCTTTTCCACACAGTGAACTTTAACCTAATTGACTTGTGTGTTATTGTGACATGCTGGAGGAAGAGAACCATGATACGTAACCAGCACCTTGTTTGTCACTACCAGCTGACTACAAGGGAGTGCCAGAATTGGCCAGTGAGTCCAACACACCTCCCTCCCCCCTGAACCAGCCCCCTACACTCCCTTCTTCCATTCATTGCACACACAGCAGCCTCTGCAGATGGAGAAGCAATGGCAGAGACACACTTCCCCAAACACAGGGACACATTGTGTCTTTTTGATGTGGATGGAACGTTAACCCCTGCAAGACAGGTATGTGGAATCTCTGCTTAACATTACATTGAACATTTTATTTTTTCATTATCATAGATGTGTTTACTATACGGATTTACATTCAAGGTTAAAGCATCATGCATAAACTTTAAATGCAAACTCAGTCTAACACTTTTCACTTAGGTCAGCAGTCTGTAGAAGTATCAGATCATTGTTTGCACTTCAAGTGATTATGATTTCATTGTTACCTGAAAATAGAGAAAACACAGGCTTTTAAGGCACACGTATCTTTGAAGTGACACTAAATATCTGTATTCTCCAAATATAATCTATACACTACTTAGGCCTCATGTACACTGCTGCTGGTAAACAGACGTTCAGAGGCAGTTGGCTACTTTTTTCAGCTGCCCCTGAACTCATTCAATGTTCTCTTATGTGTACATGTACACAGGTTGGTTTAATGTCTGATGTTCAGACGCCAAAGTTTCCGACGTTTCAGACGTTAAACGTGGTAACTCGCATTTTATTTACAGGCGTTTTTCATTTTTGGCTATTTTGAAGAAAAAAAAAAAAATTTCTTTTTGCAAACGCGGCAAAACGGACGTTTTAAACTTGGGTTACTATCTGTCAAGTTAAATCGTTCAGGAGAGGTTTGTAAAAACGTCTCGTGTACATTAAGCCTTAATAGCCCTTTAATCTATTTTTTATAAAACTATTTATCTGCCTCTTTGTAACATTTTCTGTGAGATCCCAGTCCTCTCCATTTCCCCCTCACTTTCATTTATTTGGAACTAGCATTACATGTTGGTTGCAGTCATGTGTACAGCTGTATGCACACTCCAAATCCCATAGTCCCTAGGCCATCTCAGAGTAAGTTAGAGACGGTGGCTATGTTCCTACATACAGGGGGACCATGCAGAACAAACGTAGCCCCCCTCTAACAGAAGGTCTGATCATAGTTGCAAAAAAATAGGAGATTTCGAGGAGGTTGAGAGAAATGGAAGGTATTTTTGAAGAGTGAAGAATACATATTGTATTTATTATTATTATTATTATTATTATTTATTATTATTATTTTTATTTTTTTTGTCTCAATATGTTTCGTCGATTTCAAGGAACTATGCCAAACAAAACACCCATGCAAGGCCTTAAAGCAGAGTTCCAGTCTATTAAAAAAATTCAAAGTCAGCAGCTACAAATATTGTATCTGCTAGCTTTTAATATAAGGACACTTACCTGTCCAGGTATCCCACGATGTCAGCACCCCAAGCTGATTCGACCATCGGCTGTGGTTGCAGACGCCAGCATCTACACTAAGGAAAACAGAAATTAAGCCTACTGCACATGCGCGAGTTGCGCTGCACTTTTCTGAATGGTCACCGTGATCGTTGCGCGACAATCTTACCCGGAAGTGGGGGCGGGCACCTGGTTTTGACAGGTATCCGCTCCCCCCCCCCCCCAAAGGTGCCAAATGTGGCAGCGGGGGGGGGGAGCAAACAAGGAGGGGGTTTGCCCTTATGGGTGGAGCTCCGCTTTAAGGCAGAAGACATAACATACACAGTCTTCAAAATATAGTCAATAAGGCAGATTGCACCCAAAAGTGCGTACTAGTTGTGCCCGAGTGCATACCGATAGGGTGGTGAACCCTGGGATTTGCATGAAGGGGAAGAACTACCGAAAGATAGAAAGTGAAAAAAGAGAGAGGGGAGGGGAAGGCGGGTGGGGGGAGAAGGGAGTGAGGGTTTGTCCCCCCATAGACTCGGGTTAGGTTAGTTATATAGGACAAAAAGATTACAAAGCTCCCAAACTGGAAGCATTTAAAGAAGACAGCGCATAGTTAAGCCATGGTTCCCATGCTTTACAAAATATGGGTTGCGATTAATTGAAAACGCATCACATTTTCTCATTGACTGACTTCAATTTCAAATAAACCTTAGAGGAGAAGTATGGCCAAAGCTAGTTTGGCTGTACTTCTCCTGTAAGTCACAGGCGTGCAGTTTGTTCTGCACTCCTGTGACCCGTTTTCAGCCAACAGTGGGCTAAAGTCTGTTGTCGGCTGACATTACACAGCCAGTCCAGGTTTGGGAAAGATCCCGACTTTACAGTCTGGATCCACCCGCATGCCAGGACAGGCAGCTGAATTAGCCTTTCAGCGAGCCGCTTCTGCCCCCTGCACAGCTCAGCACTCCAGGGAGCGCTAGAGGGGTAGAGCAGAGAGCTGGTGACTGATCGGGAACAGATGCAGAATCAGATCAATGCTGCATCCACCTAGGCGAGTATAATTTTTTTTTTTTTCTGAAACCTAAATTTCTCTTTTAAGAGCTTGAAATGGGAATGAGGACTTGTTCCAAACCCAGGCTATATTCTGTTTATGGGAGCAAAGGCCAGAATTTGGCTGGTGAAGTAGGGCTACTCGGGCATCCCTATTTACTTTTAATGGAAAAAGAATTCTTATTTTTTTTTAAACCAGAATTTAATGTCACTGAAACCAAAACTTTTTTTTCTTCATATTTAGATAGTGGTGAGGCTTTAGAACCCCTTTCGGGTTTTTATTGCTGTCTGTGTTACCGTTGGGGGGGATTTACTTCCTTGATTTGGCCTTTATGACCACTATTTCTTTGATTGAAAACCATTTTGCAACAAAAATGAAGGGTTAATGTTCCACTGGAAACTCTTGTGTCTGGAAAAACTTCTTGGAGGCATTTCCCTCACTTTGTATTTTCTATTTTCTGTTGTGAATACATAGTAGGAATTGAAGTGAAATTGTGTCGTTCCCCAACAGGGCTTAGATGGCTTAGAAAACTGACAGGGTTTTAACCTCCCTGGCGGTATTCCGAGTCTGGCTCGGGGTGGAATTTCAGTACCAAAAGCGGTAACCCCGAGCCAGACTTGGGATCGCATCGCAGGATCCAGGAAGAGCTTACTTACCTTGTCCCCTGGATCCTGTGATGTCTCCCCGCACTGTGAGCGGCTTGTCCTCCGCTCGATTCATCACGGAGTCGGGCTCCGTTCCCTGCGAGTGTTGCAACGCACGGGGACGGAGAATGCCGCCAAATTCAAAAAGTGAAACACACAAAATACATACAGGTGTCCGTTTATGAAGCAGTCCATAAACAGTTTATGAAACAGTGATAATCGGGGGAGAACATGTTTGAACTTGTTCTCCCGCCGATTATCTCTACACATGGAGAATCCTCATTGAATGACACATGAACTGCCAGTTTATGAAGCGGTGATCTCACCGATTCACTGGCGATCTGTGTCAGAATTTACACTCCCAGGTTCACCAGCTCAGAGGTGGTGAATCGGGGAGTGAAGAGGTAATCTGGGGGGATCTGAGGGGGAAGGAGGAAGATTTTTAACTTCCTTATGCCTCGTTCAGACCCCCCTACACTGTAACCATGTCCCCCTGTCATATTTATGTGTATCTACATGTGTATATATAATGTGTGTATACATATGTACAGTATATAATGTAGGGGGACTCCTTATTTTATTAATATTAATCCACGCCGTCTGTCCGTGTATTGAGCGGTGATAATTTATCACTGCTTAATAAACTGACATCTTGGTGTTTCAGTGAATTTCTGGTGCTGTAATCTCGTAAAGTCTCACGAGATTCCAGTATCAGGGGCCGTTCTCCACTGTTTAAAGCATTTGTAGATCTCTTCACTCCTCCAAAGGTGAAGCGATCTACAAAGCTTCATAAACTGGCACACAGAGGAGAAAGATCTTCACTGTGAATGCCGGAGAACGAAGCAGTGAATAGATTTCACTGCTTCATAAACGGACACCACAGTATATTACTGTATGAATTTATTTCACATCCCTTTTGTCCCTAGTGGTTTGTCCAGTGCCGTGCATGCAGTTTTATATTATAAAAACTGTTCTTTCTGCCTGGAAACTGGAGAGTGTCCATAGCAACTAAAACCGTCCCTTTACATCAAAAGTGGTTTTAGACCAGCTAGAAAACAGCGATAATAAATTAGAATCACTTGCAGAATTGAGCGATAGTGATTTGTGGGGAGATCCGTCATCAAACACTGAAAAGTAATGACAGCGACAATTCTGCAACTGAGCAACTTTCAGTGTTTTAGATTTGATTACATTATTGAATAATTTTTATTATTATTTGGTATCATTATTTATAGTTATTTATTATATTATAATTTATGATTTCGTTTTTCAAACTTTTATCATACCCGGGATGTCTACTAGACTCTGGTTTGGACAGATTTAAGTGAATTATTCCTAAGAATTACAGGCCTACAATATAAAACGCCAAATTTCCATGCAAAATAATGGTACCGCTTTCAGCACCTAAAATCTGAAATAATCATACTGCCAGGGAGGTTAAAAGCTGAACTCCAGGAAACCTAAAATCCCTGCATTGGACTGGGGCTGTGCCCTCACTGTGATGGTTAGCTGCTTGTTTATGTCTAGGGCAGTGGTTCTCAACCTCCCTAGTGTTGTGACTCCTTGGTAAAATTTCCCAAGTTGTGGGGGCCCCTAACAGTAAAATTATTTTGGTAGCGTGGGTTTTTAGCACCCAAGGCAAGACAAGTAATTTGCACCCCTATCCCACGGACATTTAGCACTCCCTGAGTCCCTTCCACTCGTACAGTATTAAAACCCCTTATGGTACATTTTAGGATGTACCACTCTTTGTTCTCCTTTTATTTCTCTCTATCCTATATTCTTGTTTTTTTTTTCTCCATCCCCCTCTCTTTTTGTTTTTTTCTCTTATTCTTTCTCTCCCTTTTTCTTTGTTCTTCCCCCTCTTTTCCTCTCCCTTCCATGTATTCTCTATTTTTATTCCTTCTCTTACTCCTTGGTGGGGATGGGATGAGTGACAGTGCTGGCAGGGAGTTGGGATGAGTGGCAAAGTTCTGATCAGCCAACTTAGGTTCTCTTGATCAAGGTAATCTGCTGATTTGAGAACTGTAGTGGGGACTTTTAATGGCAACTATAATCACAGGTATTGTTACTCACTGTGTCTCCGACTTTGTGGTGTCTCATAGCAGTGACACCTATGCCGAAATCAGTAGATTGGGTCTCCTCCAGCCCCTTCCACTTCACATTCCTCACCAGTCAGCTGACCTCTAGTCTCTGTCCCCCAACCATGCCGTAAACTGAATGAGTGGCTGCGAAGAGGCCGAGTGGGCGGCCGCAGGCTCCAGGAACAGCCCTACTGGGCGGCTGCGAAAAGGCTGGGAGAGCAGCAAAGGCTTCGGGAACAGCCCAGGATTCGGGGACCCCTGGCAAATTGTCATTCGACCCCCCGAGGGGGTCCCGACCCCCAGGTTGAGAACCACTGGTCTAGGGGAACAAAAGAGCAGTTTTACATACCTGATCCTGTGCTCCATGCTGTATTGGTGGACTTCTCTCAGCATCTTCATGCTCAATGTAGGGCTATGGTCACAGCATCGGTCTTGAGGATGTCAGAGAACCCCAGACTGCCAGAGCATAAGGGAGAAGAGTCTGCGGGGACCAGTCTAGCAGCACAGAGGAGGCTGCAGGAGTGGAGGATTGAGTAGTAAGAGTACCAAGGCCCCTGATCATAAACGAGTGGTTAATCCTTGCGGTGTTTTAGGTTTCCTGGAGTTCAGCTTAAACTTTTCTAAATGGCTTTAGATCTACTTTAAAGCAGAATCCTGATGGGTGCTTAACCCGTGGCCCTCCAGCTGTTGTGGAACTACAAGTCCCATAAGTCATTGCAGGGCTGACAGTTAAAAGCATGACTCCCAAAAGCAGAGGCATGATGGGACTTGTAGTTTCATAATAGTTGGAGGGCCACAGGTTGAGAACCCATGACTGAATCACTTTGCAAAGCACTGTGTATCATAAACCATTGCCATGTGTTTTTAACTTTTTCAGAAAATCCCATTTTCTCCTTTTATCGTCCTTTTTTAACATTCGTACTGCTGATCTGCTGCAGCCTCTTCATCAACTTAATGTCTACATGCATTCACTCCAACGAAAGCTGCACATCATTTCTCTGAACCATCTTCCTAATAGTGACAACGGTGGACCGGGTATTTTCAATTTGTTTCGCCACGTCTGCATGTAGCCTGCATTGGAATGGTGACAACACAGGGGAACAGTCTGAAGACAGTTGTCACCCTATAAAAGTAAAGGCCAGAACAAGGACCTTCATGAAATGATCCCAAAAAAATTATATTTTACAGCTTGTGAGTCCTTTTAATGTGGTAGCTTTTCTTTTCTTCTAGGCTTTTTATCCTTTTTTTGGCACAGTGATTATGCCACTAGCGCAGTTTTCTGACCTGGCGTGACAATAGCATTGGTACGCTAAGACAGGAAGCATATTAGGACTAGGAAACACCTTTCCAAAACATATAGGGTTGGTGTTCTGTAGTTTAGAGAATGCGGAGAACAATGCTATCTGATAACAGTCAGCAGAGGTAGAGAGCACAGGATGTTATCCACCCACAATATTTCGACCTGCTATAATATGTTAGGTAAATGGTAGGTTTGGGAGATCAGTACATTCTGATCTATGTTCATCATCTGTAGTTGTTACCTCCGTTGCCTTAAAGGATTGATGCAGAGAGCATTGTGGTGGTTTTCATGGCTCCAGATTGGCCCATTTAAATCTGGTACATTCACCTATTAGAAGAGCTAATTGTTCGGGTTTACGCACACAAGAAAATGTTAAAGCTGATATAAGACTTTAGTAATTGAGTTTACATCTACTTAAAGCGGTAATAAACCCAAAAGCAAACCTTTATTATACTGCAGCTTACCAAGTCTTTAATGCAGTGGCTGCATTAGTTTTGTTTTTTAGGCTTTATTTTATTTTCACCTGGTGATCTAGCTGGTATGTATGTTGTTTTTCAACAGAACAAGCTGTTCTGCAGATGTAGCAGTTGGGTGGTTGAGACAAATAAAGACAGGGGTGCTTACAAGGATCAGCTTATTTATTTGTGTAAAACCTTTATCTCAAATGGAACAAAACTGTTGCTGTAACTGCTTAAAAAGCATGAGCTGGAGTTTGGCTTCAATTTGTTAGTGGATCTAAATCTGCTAGTCCATCTAACATTACTCCCCTCCAAACTAACAATGTTGCTGTCCAAAGGTGTCTCTGTTGCCTCTTCATCGAGAGTGCAGTCACTCTAATGCCCCGTACACACGAGTGGAATGTCCGACACAAAAAGTCAGACGGGAGCTTTTCATCGTATATTCCAATCATTTGTATGCCTCATCAGACTTTTTACGTTGTAAATTCTGACAGACCTAGAAAGAGAACATGTTCTAAATATTTCCGACAGAACCAATTCCTATCGGGAAAACCGCTCGTCTGTATGCTGTTCCGACGTACCAAAAACGACGCATGCTCTGAAGCAAGTACAAGATGGAAGCTATTGGCTACTGGCTATTGAACTTCCTTTTTCTAGTCCCGTCGTACGTGTTGTACGTCACCGCGTTCTTGACGGTCGGACATTGGTGTGATCGTGTTTACACAAGACAGTTTCAGCGGAATTCCGTCAGAAAAACCTTCAGAGTTTATTCCAACGGGAAAACCGGTCGTGTGTACAGGGCATAATACAGGAGGTGTGTTATTGAACCAATTACCAGCTAAAACCCAGGGAAAAAAAAAAAAGAAAATGAATGCAGCCACCACATCTAAAGATTGTTAAGCTACAATATATTACATTTTTGGTTTTGGGTTTATTGCCACTTTAAATTTGCAGTCTTTTCAGATACCCAACAAAAGATGTCCTTTATAATGCAGAAATGTGTTGGCAGCAATTTTATATTGTAAGGCACAGGCTGGCAGCTTATCACTTGGGTTTCTCACCCACACTTTTGTATTCTCAGTTCTTAAAGCGGAGTTCCAGTCCCCCAAACATTTTTTTTTTTTAAAGACTGCTCTGTAACTGTTTCAACCTGTAAATGAACATTTCTAACATGTCATACTTTTTGCGCTTTTACTTTCTTTACAAAAAATACTGGATTTGCCGGCGTATAAGACGACCCCCTAATTTTCCAGCTAAAAGGTTGGTTTTGGTATATACTCGCTATATAAGACGACCCCCTTCTGACTAGTCTGTCTAGTAGCTTTGGTAACATACTGAAACAGAAATAATAAGTTTGTGCAACTTGATCACCAGCTTTGTGAAGCAATGCTGCGGTGGTAAATACCAAATGTGCACGGCAAAATCCACTGTAGGGGGAGAACCAATATGTGCAGAGCCAGAGGGAGGGTCAGGTGCTTCAAACCAAAGCTTCGGTGGTGGATGGCGAGATGGCCGTGGAAGAAAGAGGAGCCAAGGGGTAGCCGGTACAACCGCTGACAGGAACAAGCATGATTTTGTCCAAACGAGATGGTTCCATAACATGCTGTATACAGTATCATACAGTATACCGCGCTGAGCCAGTCACGGCGACCGCTGTATTCTATTAATGAATACAAAGCCTGCTCGGATTGGCTTGGAGAGTCAGAGGCGCGGGCTGATGATGTTACAGCCTCTGCCAATCCGAGCAGGCTTTGTATTCGATAATAGAATACATTACTCACCGTGATTGGCTCAGCCGAAGCTACATACAGTATTACCACGCATCCAGCAGGCTGATATCCAGCGGGCGGCCTTTAACCACTTTAAGACCAGCCTCGTTTTGGATTTTAGGTGTTTACAAGTTTAAAACAGGTTTTTTTGCTAGAAAATTACTTAGAACCCCCAAACATTATATATTGTTTTTTTTCTAACACCCTAGAGAATACAATAGCGGTCATTGCAAAACTTTTTTTTTGCACCGTATTTGCGCAGCGGTCTTCTAAGCGCACTTTTTTTGGAAAAAATTCACTTTTTTGAAAAAAAAAATAAGACAACAGTAAAGTTAGCCCAAATTTTTTTTATATTGTGAAATATAATGTTACGCCAAGTAAATTGATACCCATCATGTCACGCTTCAAAATTGCGCCCGCTCGTGGAACAGCGTCAAACTTTTACCCTTAAAAATCTCCATAGGCGACGTTTAAAAAATTCTACAGATTGCATGTTTTGCGTTACAGAGGAGGTCTAGGGCTAGAATTATTGCTCTCACTCTACCGGTCGCGGCGATACCTCACATGTGTGGTTTGACCACCGTTTTCATATGCGGGCGCTACTCACGTATGCGTTCGCTTCTGCGCGCGAGCTCGTCGGGACAGGGCGCTTTAAAAAAAAAATTTTTTTTTTTTATTATTTATTTTACTTTATTTTATTTATTTTTTCACTGTTTTTAAAAAAAAAAAATTTGGATCACTTTTATTCCTATTACAAGGAATGTAAACATCCCTTGTAATAGAAAAAAGCATGACAGGTCCTCTTAAATATGAGATCTGGGGTCAAAAAGTCCTCAGATCTCATATTTAGACTAAAATGCAAAAAAAAAAAAGTTGTTTAAAAAAAATGACACAAATAATTGTGCCTTTAAGAGAAGTGGGCGGAGCCGTCTTAATGACGTCGCTCCGGCCGTCACATGGTATGGAGACGGGTGGGGGCCATCTTGGCCTCACTCATCTCCATACCGAGGAAGTGACAGGACCCGATCGCCTCCGCCGCTACCGACGGCTCCGGTAAGCGGCGGAGGGTGCAGGAGAGCGGCGGGAGGGGGGGTGGCACCTCTCCCGCCGCCGATAACGGTGATCTCGCGGCGAACCCGCCGCAGAGACCACCATTATCGTGTACAGAACCGCTCACTGTAAAGATGGATATCTCGGTTGTGGCAGCAGCTGCTGCCGTTACCGAGATATCCATCTTCAAAAAAATGACATATATATACAGTGAGCGGGGCTGAAGTGGTTAATACCGGCGTATAAGACGACCCCCGATTTTTGGGGGATATTTTTAAGTATAAAAGGTTGTCTTATACGCCGGAAAATACGGTAGTTAGTTACTTACTGATCCCGGAAGCAGGCAGGTTCCATTTTAGTTGTGGACATCTGAAGCCCTCTCGTGTTAATTTCCTTGATTTCTGTGCAGCAGTCTACCCATCATGCACCACCAACACCAAATCTCACACATGCTCAGTAATGCCATATTAATACACATTACCACTATATCAAATATATATATATATATATATATATACACCGTATTTATCGGCGTATAACACACACCCCAAGTTTAGGAGGGAATTTTAAGGAAAAAAACATTTTAAAGGAAAAAAAAACTTTAACATGCAGCCTTATCAGTGTCCATTTGCAGCCTTGTTGTGTCATTTGCAGCCTTGTTGTGTCATTTGCAGCCTTGTTGGGTCATTTGCTGCCTTGTTGTGTCATTTGCTGCCTTGTTGTGTCATCTGCAGCCTTGTTGTGTCATCTGCAGCCTTGCCCAGTGACACTGCCGTTTTTAAATATGGCGCCGCCGAGACTTTTGGCGGTTTTTGGCTGCTTTTGGCTCTTCTCGGAGCCCTGTGGGCGGAGCCGAGCGCCGCCGACATTCATACATAGCCGAGTGTACTCGGCTATGTTCGGCTAGCTCCGCTCACAGTCACACCCAGTCCCTGTGTTATGTCCATCTTAGGGCGGGACTGTGAACGGAGCTAGCTGAACCTAGCCGTGTGTGTGTGTGTGTGTGTGTGTGTGTGTGTGTGTGTGTATGTATGTATGTGTATATATATATATATATATGTATGTATATATATATGTATATATATATATATATATGTATATATATATATATATATATATATATATATATATATATATATATATATATATATATGTGTGTGTATATATATATATATATATATATATATATATATATATATATATATATATATATATATATATATATATATATATATATATATATATATTCACTTGTGGAGGAGAACCGCACTCTGCTTACGAATTAGTGCCAGCAATCAGGTCTTCCCACCGACCTTGTATATATATATATATTTGATATAGTGATAATGTGTGGCCTGCTCTGAGACCGTATAAAATTGAGCAGACTTGAAATGTGTTCAGGGAGAGAGAGGAGCTGTCAGAATTCATTGGTGATGTCGGGGGTGGGCGGGACCGAGCAGCTATCAAACACCAGCCAATAATTGGGCTTCTTAAGAAAGGAGGCGGAGCCGCATACACGGTGCGGCCCGCCCTGAACCCATCCTATTGGCTGGTGTTCGATAGCTGCTCGGTCCCGCCCACTCCCGACATCACCGATGAATTCTGACAGCTACTCTCTCTCCCTGCATATGTGAGATTTTAGCAGTAGGCGATTAGCAAGGAGTCATGGGATACATGACGCCGCTATCCCAGGAACACTTGCGAATCGCCTAGTGATGCAATCGCCTAGGCAATCGCAAGGAGGAGGTAATGTTAACATCCAAAAAAACAGGTATTTAACAGCAGGAAAAAAAGGCCATTGTGAAAACTAGAAGCTAAGGGCACGCAGCACAGCCAAAGAGAAAAAAAATGGGTTGAACTCCGCTTTAATATGTTTGGTCTGGGTCCTTGAACCCAAAGCTTTGGGTGGAGCCCAAAGGAACGCATTCTAAAAAAAAACACAGCTTTCTGTGAATGGAGAAAAGGGACAGACAGGAAAAGGCTGCTGTGTAAGAGAGTCACGGATCTGCTTCTGCAGTGCTGAAAATATGGCAAACGTTATACTACCGGTGCTGAATGAAAATCAAAATAACAGGCACTGATCCAGGGGATGGCTTACACCTCCTGAGATTTACCTATTTGTAACTCAGCAGATTTATTTCCTGGATTTCTTCTTTAAAATAATCATTGGTCATCATACTATAAAAGTTTTTGTTCAAACTTGTTTCTGCTATAGAGTGACAACATTCTGTCACTCTATCATTCTGTCGTTTTTCTGAGGTACATGCATGTAGAAGAGAAAGGGCTGCAAAGAGGCTACAGGAGATCAGCAGAACTGAGATTGAAAAAGGATGATAAAAGGTAAAAAGTATTTTATTTTAAATAAAGGCAATTGTTTATGATACACAGTGCTTTAGCAAACTACATTTTATTCAGTTAGAGTTTATATCTGCTTTAACTTGGACTTTCCAGGACATGTTTAATTCATCATAGCTGTTTCTCCTCCAATATGGCCAGTGATGTATGTAGTGTGTCATGGCCAGTGTTCTGTCTCTAGGGCAGATAGCTAAACCTTCTTGTCCCATAAACTTCAGATACCATATTTCTTTGATCTCAGTTTTATTAGAACAAGTCGGCTGAAATTTTTAAGGGGTGATGGCGATAGATTGAGAAATACATGTGTTGCTTCCTGAGTATCTTCTCAAAGAATGGTGGCTACCCAGAATTCCTTGCGTACTAACAACTTCCTTAACTACACAGTAAATCAAATAAACAGAATAACTGCAGCAATACCAAAAAGGAATGCTAGATGGAGCCTGCACACCACTTATGATTGTCTTATGTAAATGACACACTTTACATGTAATTTTAACAACGCAGGTTACAAATAATCAGAATAAACATTTGTTGGACAGAACAGCTAGGGCTTTTTTTTCCAGAAAATAGGTGCAGAAACTCCCCCATTCTGAGTGGCCCTACCCACCTCTGAGCACCATCCCTTGGTTCCAACCCCTACCCACCTCCCAGTACCGCCCCTTTTAGAGCATACAAAACCAAGTATCATTTTGTGGTGCTTAGTAATTCATATGCAATTTGTTAATGATAACAAAAAAAAAGCAGTAAAATCTCCAGCAGCCATCAACAATAAACCCCCCAGCAAAAATAGATTTCCCACACAATATACTCCCCCAGCAACAGTGGAATCCATCCCAACAACAATAGATCCCACCCCAGCAACAATAGTCCCCACTCAACAATGGACCACCCACAACAAAAGATCCACCCCAGCAACCGATCTCCCAGCAGCCAGCATCAATAGTCCCTCCAGCAGCCAGCAACAACCTCTCCCATAACAGTGGATCGCTACCAGCAACATAAGACCCCCCAACAACAATATATCCTCCACCAGCAACTGTAGACCCTCACACAAAAAACTGATCCCACCAGTGACAATATAGCCTGCCGCAGCCGGCATCAATAGACCCTCCTGCTCACCCCATACCCCTTGCTATTACATACATCCAGCTGGAAGTGCTGAAACTGCATTCCTCCTGAAAAAAAAACCCTGGTCGTGGCAATCAAAGGTTTAAAACAGGCTCACAACTATTTGTTTTAATTACAATATTTTGGCCTGTTCCTTAAAGTGGATGTAAACCAACTCTCATCAATCATAAAGTACTGCCATATTGCTGAACTATAATGTAAAAATGCATATAAAAGCAAAGGAGAAGGCCTTCAGAAAATACAAGGTTGAGGGATCATCATCAGCATTCAGACTTTATAAGGAATGCAACAAGAAATCTAAGGGTGCAATTAGGGTGGATAAGATAGAACAAGAAAGACACATAGTGGAGGAAAGCAAAAAAAAAAATCCCAAGAAATTCTTTAAGTATGTAAACAGTAAAAAAGGGAGGACAGACCATATTGGCCCCATAAGGAATGAGGAAGGTCATCTGGTTACAAAGGATGGGAGATGGCGAAGGTATTGAATTTATTCTTCTCAACAGTCTTCACGAGGGACTCGGTGGGGCTTCAGTAACCAAAACTGCAGTGTTTATCCACATGACACATCACAGGAAGCACCTCAATGGTTAACAGAGGACAGAATTAAAATTAGACTTGGGAAACTTAACATTAATAAATCACAGGGACAAGATGGCTTGCACCCGAGGGTACTTGGGGAACTCAGTCAAGTAATTGCCAGACCATTGTTCTCCAGCTGATTGGAGAAAAGCCAATGTAGCACAAATATTTAAAAAGGGCCCAAAATACATCCCTGGGAATTACAGACCAGTTAGCCTAACATCAATAGTATGCAAGCTCTTGGAGGGGATGATAAGGAACTATATACAAGATTTTAGTAATGACAACGGTATCATTAGCAGTAATCCGCATGGATTCATGAAGAATCGTTCTTGCCAAACCATTTTATTAACATTCTATGAGGAGGTGAGTTGCCATCTAGATAAAGGAAGGCCCGTAGATGTGTATCTGGATTTTGGAAAAGCATTTGACACAGTTCCCCCCATAAACGTTACTGTACAAAATAAGGTCCATTGGCATGGACCATAGGGTGAGTACATGGATTGAAAACTGGCTACATGGGCGAGTTCAGAGGGTGGTGATAAATGGGGAGTACTCGGAATGGTCAGGGGTGGGTAGTGGGGTCCCCCCATAAACGACCTGGAGGATGGGGTAAACAGTTCAATCTCTGTATTTGCAGACGATACTAAGCTAAGCAGGGCAATAACTTCTCCGCAGGATGTGGAAGCCTTGCAAAAAGATCTGAACAAATTAATGGGGTGGGCAACTACATGGCAAATGAGGTTTAATGTAGAAAAATGTAAAATAATGCATTTGGGTGGCAAAAATATGAATTTTAATCTATACACTGGGGGAGAACCTCTGGGGGAATCTAGGATGGAAAAGGACCTGGGGGTCCCAGTAGATGATAGGCTCAGCAATGGCATGCAATGCCAAGCTGCTGCTAACAAAGCAAACAGAATATTGGCATGCATTAAAAAAAGGGATCAACTCCAGGGATAAAACGATAATTCTCCCACTCTACAAGACTCTGGTCCGGCCGCACCTAGAGTATGCTGTTTAGTTCTGGGCACCAGTCCTCAGGAAGGATGTACTGGAAATGGAGCGAGTACAAAGAAGGACAACAAAGCTAATAAAGGGTCTGGAGGATGTTAGTTATGAGGAAAGGTTGCGAGCACTGAATGTATTCTCTCTGGAGAAGAGACGCTTGAGAGGGGATATGATTTCAATTTACAAATACCGTACTGGTCACCCCACAATAGGCATAAAACATTTTCGTGGAAGGGAATATAACAAGACATGTGGCCACTCATTAAAATTGGAGGAAAAGAGGTTTACCTTTAAACTACATAGAAGGTTCTTTACTGTAAGAGTGGCAAGGATGTGGAATTCCCTTCCATAGGTGGTGGTGGTGGTGGTATCAGCGGGGAGCATCGATAGTTTCAAAAAACTATTAGATAAGCATCTGAACGACCACAACATACAGGGATATACAATGTAGTACTGACATATAATCACACACATAGGTTGGACTTGTGTCTTTTTTCAACCTCACCTACTATGTAACTATGTATATACAGAGTCCCAAGTTCCAATGTTTAATCCCCTGGGCATCTCGTGAGTCCCCATCCCTATCCAAGTTTTCCTCAATAAAACAAACAAAAATAAAATGGAAGGACTGCTTTATTGTCTCTGAGGAATGAAAAAGTGTGTGCCTGGCTGGGCAGGGTTACAGACGGACCATTATACTTTGCAGCCGCTACACAATTTAAGCCACGCTCACATTTGGCAGCGGCTGTATCATGTCCACACACTCTCTGACCAACTCCTGTATCATGTCTGCACACTCTCTGACCAACTCCTGTATCATGTCTGCACACTCTCTGATTAACTTCTGTATCTTGTCCACACACTCTCTGATCAACTCCTGTATCATGTGGATGGATATGACAGGATGGAGATGTTTGGGTCATGATTGGTCAGCTATGATTTGGGCAAAAGGTGGGGATGAAAAGAGACAGCGTGGTGCAGGCTGGAGAGGATGACTTCTTTATTCAGCATGATGTTTGTACAAGAAAATATAGACTTGGTGTGAGCAGTCACGTGACTTGGGTAGGGACTTGGTAAGAGCAGTCAGGTGATGCGAGTAGGGACTTGGTGGGAGCAGTCAGGTGACACGAGTAGGGACTTGGTCTGTGCAGTCAGGTGACACGAGTAGGGACTTTGGTGGGAGCAGTCAGGTGACACGAGTAGGGGCTTGCTGGGAAGCAGTCAGGTGACACGAGTAGAAATTTGGTGGGAGCAGTCAGGAGACATGGGTAGGCTGTAAGCTTTGCGCTCATTCAGCCTTACTAGGTGTGTAATCTATGAAAAGTGAGACATCCACCCCTCCCCACATAACACATCCTGGTGCTCAAAATGAATGTTGCAACTGTGGTCAGGTGACCTCACACACACACACACACACACACACACACACACTGCACCATAACAATAATCAGATCACTGGAGCTTCTCCTCTGCCCAGCTCTCTAAATCAGATCAGTTGTCTATCTTCTGCTGGCCCTCCTGTGAGTTCACTGCACTAAACATGTGTTTCCTCCTCTCACACTGATCTGTGGATCACACCCCATGATGAGAAACATCCAGTCAAAACTCAGGAAAGGCACAGAATGTGTCTCTCAAGCTTGTGCATGAGATAAGGAAAGGAGCTGTCTGTCACAGCAGGGGGAAGAACTCACTACTATTTGTCTGGATTAACTCTTTGTGGCAAGACCGGGCACAGATAAAATGAAATCCCTATACTGTACAATGTACAAGCATTAATTAAAAAAAAAAAAAAAAGATTCATGTTTACATCCACTTTAAAGAAATTGAGTATCTGCAAAATCACACAATTACTTGTACTTGTTCAGAGTGGGCTTCCCCTTGTCATTGTTTTACCAACTGCATTGCTCTCACTCATTCTCTTGCCAGTTTTATTGCTGGCTTTTATATAAAGTATGTATGATAGCACATGGGAAAATGGGTGAATATCAATCTCATGTTTACCGAGCCCCTTTTAACTAGGAATGGACCCCAAAAGTGCTGAATTTCAGTGGTACCTAGTGTTGGAGGTCAGGAACACAGTGTGCCCAAATTATCAGACGTTAGCAGAAATAAAAAAAGAAAGAAAGTCCAATAAAATATTACATAGAAACACCATACACAAAATATTATAAAATAAAAATACCTACAAAAAATAAACACACACACACACACACAATTAGGACACGTCCATACATAAGATTCGGTTTGGGCTAAACATATTAAGTAGTCCCAAGCGTTAGAAATGTAAAATTAATTTTAGGGTTACAACTTCCCTTCTGGAATGCGTTACAGTTGCACCACTTCTTACACTCCCTTCCACACCCTCAGAGATTCAACCGCAGCTTTACGACTTTTGAAGATTACTGTTTTTTTTTTTTAAATCAGATTCTTTTTATTGATTTTTAAAACATAAGAAGAGAAAAAACTCTTCCTTAAAACAAAAACAAAAACATACATCAAATTACATTGCCAAGGACATATTATTATCCAAACATACAATCAATCGGCTTATGTTTCCTGAAATATTATGGTGTATATATAGGCTCACAATCAATCTATGAAAACAAATCTTTACATATCTATACCAATTTCAGCTTTATCTCGTATTTTCTATGATTAGTAAGTGTGTCCTTTTAGTACTTTGTACCCCTACCCCGCTCCCGGTCCTTCAACGGACAATCGGTCGGTGTAGAGGTACCTCTCCCCCCTAAACAATGCGGGGGGGATAGTATCTGCTTTCTTTCTTTAACTAATATATAATTAAAACCATATAACTCGTCACCGCAGAGTAATGCCCCGTACACACGGTCGGATTTTCCGATGGAAAATGTCCGATCGGAGCGTGTTGTCGGAAATTCCGACCTTGTGTGGGCTCCATCGGACATTTTCCATCGGATTTTCCGACACACAAAGTTGGAGAGCAGGAGATAAAATTTTCCGACAACAAAATCCGTTGTCGGAAATTCCGATCGTGTGTACACAAATCCGACGGACAAAGTGCCACGCATGCTCAGAATAAATAAAGAGATGAAAGCTATTGGCCACTGCCCCATTTATAGCTCGACGTACGTGTTTTACGTCACCGCGTTCAGAACGAACGGATTTTCCGACAACTTTGTGTGACCGTGTGTATGCAAGACAAGTTTGAGCCAACATCCGTCGGAAAAAATCCTAGGATTTTGTTGTCGGAATGTCCGAACAAAGTCCGACCGTGTGTACGGGGCATAAGACAACTTCTCATCAAAATTATTATGTCAGTTTGATCTATATTCTATAACATCATATCATCCTGTATCCATTCAATGTAGACAGCCTCCCTCCTCAAACAAGGGGGGTAGGCGTCTGCGTTCTGCCACCTAGTATTTTATTTTGGACCAATTGGAAGGGGGCTAAACCAGGTACCTCCAACCAAGGATCCCATATACGTTCAAATTTTGCTGGGCTACCCCTGTGTTGGTATGTCAGCTTTTCCCTCAATAGAGTTTCATTTATGGTATTCACCCATTCTGCATGCGTCGGTGGTGTCACCGAAAGCCATTTCTTAGCTATAAGTTTTCTAGCAATACACAATATTCTGGTGATGGCTATATACGTATGTGGTGTATATAGTTCTTCGTCCAACCATCCCAACAGACACAGCTTGGGGTCAACCACAAATGTAAGATTCCAAATTTTATTTATAGAGCTGATTATTTCAGACCAGTATCTTTGCAATTTTGGGCACTTCCAGAGCATGTGTATAAGGGTGCCATTATCTAACTTACAATGGGGGCAAAAAGGTTCATCTCTTCAGTTCCATTTATATAATTTATAGGGGGTACGGTAGGTTCGGTGTATAATTAATCCATTATAGCAGACCATTCCTCATCTGTAATGTGACCTATATCCTCCCCCCAACTTGTCCTGCATTTTAGTGACATAGTCTTGGATATCTGCATTATTAGTGATTCATATATAGATCTGCCCTTTCCTAGACATTGAATTTACCAGCTGTGTGAGTACCGTTGGTCTAGTTAATTCCCACTTAGAAAGTGTAGTTTGTGCTGAGATGGCGTGTCTAAGTTGTAAATATTGAAAGAACACAACATTTGGTATGCCATATTCTTCTCTTAGGGATTGAAAGTCCCGTAAAAGTCCTCCTTGGTATAACTGCTTAATATACACCACCCCACTCCTAGACCACACAGAGAAGCCCTTTAATTTACACAGTTCGGGAAAATTGCTATTGTTCCATATACGAGACCATTCAGAGTACCCTTCATAGTGAAAATGTTGCTTGGCCTTGTTCCATATCTTATCTATAAGCACCAAAGTTTTGTATTCAGGTACCCTACGGAACTCTCCTGCTTCCAAGCACTCCACAAGGCCCCCATTCGAAAGTAATGTACGTATAATATTGCTCGCAGGGTCAGATAAGTCAGAGTCCTGCCAACCCGTCAGGTGTTGCAATTGGGCCGCTATAAAATAATATGGGTTCGGGACTGCCAGCCCGTCCGAGTCCTTTGCCTCCTGTAGTGTTTCCAATTTAATACGCGGCACCTGTTTGAAGATTACTGTTTAGACGAAGGGACTCTACCGCAAGTACTGTCTAATGCCCTGTACACACGGTCGGACATTGATCGGACATTCCGACAACAAAATCCACAGATTTTTTCTGACGGATGTTGGCTCAAACTTGCATACACACGGTCGCACAAAGTTGTCGGAAAATCCGATCGTTCTGAACGCGGTGACGTAAAACACATACGTCGGGACTATAAACGGGGCAGCAGTCTCTTAATTTATTCTGCGCATGCGTGGCACTTTGTGCGTCGGATTTGTGTACACACGATCAGAATTTCCGACAACGGATTTTGTTATCGGAAAATTTTATAGCAAGCTCTCAAACTTTGTGTGTCGGAAATTCTTATGGAAAATGTGTGATGGAGCCTACACATGGTCGGAATTTCCGACAATAAGGTCCTATCATACATTTTCCATTGGAAAATCCTATTGTGTGTACAGGGCATTAGACTTACTCTCTACTACCCCTCTGGAGCAACTGAGTCTACCGTTTTTGCAGAAATGGGAGACAGACTTGCACCGATCGTTCTCGGACACCCAAAAACAATTTATTCTTAGATTTTCATTGAAGTCATCAATTTGTACAAAAATACAGGAAACCAACTATAAAATTCTAACAAGGTGGTATCTTACACCACATCTTTTGCATACGTTCTATCCAAATGCTACAGATTGCTGCTGGAGATGCCATTGGATAGAGGAACGCTCCTCCACATATTCTGGTCCTGCCCCAAGTTAAAACACTTCTGGACAGTAGTCCGGAGCATCACTAAAAAAAATTCATGGAGCGTAGGATCCAAGACGATCTGGCTTTTTTCTTACTCGATGTGTCTACCATTTCTGCAAAACACTACCAAAAATCGGTTGTGCGTCACCTACTGAATGCTGCTAAATCCTACTATGGAAGCAACAAACGCCGCCAACTGTTGCGAGCTGGTTGCGCAAAGTGAAAGACATAAATAAGATGGAAGACCTGGTCTCTACGGAGCAGAGTAGACAGAAAATACACTACAAACAGTGGAGACTTTGGAATGTGCTTAAAGTATCCAACGAGGGGTTGAGCTTACTCAGATCATAAAACTTTTTATACTGTCTGCTGTGTTTGCCCATCCTTGCGAGCGGAGTCCCACTGAGACCCCCCCATCCTTTCCCCCTTTTCCCTATCCGTTCCCCCTTTTCCCTATCCCCTCAACCCTCTCTTTTCTCCAACTCTCCTTTTTTTTTTTTATCTCCCCCTTTTACATCTATTTTTCTTCTTTTCTTCTATTTTTAGTTATGGAAAAATAGCCATGGAATTGGGCTGCCTACTATATCATTCGGATATTATTAAGTATAGTTACAAGTTTAATGTGTTGGCAGAAAATTATATTAGACATACTAATCATTTTCATCTGTGTGAACCTACAACACTTCCCTATGTAGCTTCGATTGTTAGATGTCTTCCTGATTGTAGATCTGGAATTGTCCAAGATTGTATGGTATTGATGTTATTTCTGGGCTTTGCCCTCCTTGAGCTTTAATAAAATTTATATTTGAAATAAATATATTTTATTTTAGGGAGTTCAATATTCATATACAGGCTACCTGTTGAAAATGAATGGAGGGGGTGTATACAAGACAAGTAACTTTGCACTAGGAGAGAGAGGGCTGTGGGGGGTCTAGGTTTGGGTGGAAGTCTGGATTACTACAGAGTGTGAAGAGGGGCATGTGGTAGGGCATATGAATATTTGGTGTCAACAAACACATCTATAAAAGAGTGCCTTGTAATGGGTATAAGGTATGTCATCTGTAGTTTGGTGGGAGCTAGAAACCATTGGCAATATTAATTGGGGCAGTTGTGTAGGCTTTGAAACTTACCCAGGGAGGCTCTTTGCATAAGGCAACATGAATGAAAACTTGTGCTGTTTGAGCAGTATAATAGTAGCCACCAAGATTCGGGACACCTGAGCCACCGCTTGATTTCATTTGGTACAGAGTTTGGGAAGTACTCCCAGGCCTATGGGGTCCCTATATGAATCTCAGTTTTAAAATGAAGTACGTGCATGACATATGCGGAGATAGGAATTTGGGGGACCTGAAAGAGGTATAATAGTTTCAGGAAATTGGCAATCTCTTTGGGGTGACACAGGCATTGTAGAGCATCTCGGGTGTTTTATTGTTTTACTTTTTTCTCAGCCAACATCCAATACAGAGGTGTCTTGCCATCTTTCTATTTATACATGTCAGGTTTTTAAGCTTTTAGTAAAAATAAAAAACATGCAATTTGGACATTTACCTAGTAAAAAAATTTGTTCCTTAGAAAAATAAAAATAAGCGTACACCAGTTTGGTAAATGCTCAGCAGTTATATTTATTTTGATGTATAAGACTTAAGATGGTCATACATGGATACAAAATCATTTGAAAAATCGTTTGATAAGCCCAATCGTTCGACTTTAGGAATGTTAGTGGGCGCATTTCGATTCTATTTTATGGTGAAAGAAATATATTCTCCATGTCGGAATTTTGTTGCGTAATCAAACAATTCAATTTTCTAAACAGTAGAGAAATCGATAGTAAATGGTTTGGGGGGAAAAAAAAAAAAACAAACATACAGCGCATGTGCATTGATCGACAATTTACTATCTATGTCGTTAACGATCGATAATATGTAGAGAACAATTCAGTACAATGATGGTGTCAACACACAGTCGCTCGACAGATCTTTATCAAAAACAAAAGTTTTTTCGAATGATATTCTATCCATGTATGGCCAGCTTTATCCTAGATGTTTATATTTGTAAATCAAATTAATCTCTTTAGGTTTATGTTTCCCCAAGGAACATGCAGAAAACGTGGCTTTTAAAATGCATTGCAAGGTAAAATGCTAATTTTTGGCATGAAAATTACCAAAGTCTGTATATATTTTCTGAATTGAGAAAACATGTAGTATAAAAAGATGATAGTTGCACATTTTTATGTTGCACAATATCTGCACAACAAAAAAGTACACTAAAATAAGTACACAAACACAATAGAATTCCATTTATTTTGTAAAAATGTAAAACTTGAGACTGTTAAATAGATCGATTCCATATAAATATCAAGCCATAAAAACCTCTGTGTTCATGCCATGAAAGGGCTGAAAATTGTGATAAATAAAATTATAGGTGACACTTTAAAAACCTTTCACAGCTCATCAGCTTATAATTAACCAAAAATAATTATTCCTCTCACTTCATCATGCATGATGATGTCCAAAATGTATTACCTGATCGCTGTTTACATATAAAAACATCCTAGGTGCGTTTGTGCGTGCATGTGTGGGCGCCAGGTGTCCTTTTAAAAATTTTTTTTTTTTTTATTGTTTTAAGGGGATGTTTGGATGGTTCAAATAAAGATGTTTAGCAGTATCACGCTATGTGAGCATTTTTGTTTCTTCTACATATCCTATTGGAACTACTGGGAATAATACTGTCATCTGGTAGTCGCTTTGGATATTGATGCAGATTTACTACTATTAATCAAGGCTTTTATTGATCTGATTTCTGGTGAGTGAGTTTTCATTGGGGACCCCAGCACGTGGTGTATCGCTTGGTGAAAGGATTACTACCCTCACAGAATACATCTTGATTATTTATTGGTGGGACTCTGGCTATCAGATCCGTGTTTGAACTTTCTGAAATAGATTAAGAAAGAGACCCTGTTTAATTGGGGTGCACAGCGCTGCTGCAATACTGAAGAGACACTTTATATATTTATAATTGTGTATTTATATATTTATCTAATTTAATTGATTCATTATTGCCTATATACAAGATAGCTATACAGCTGGGATTTTTCAAAGGGTGGCCTAAGTTTCTCCAAGTACAGGTTTCCCTTAAGGGCAGGTTTCCACTGCTGTGATGTCAGACATAGCATCTGATTCACACCGCAGTGCTGTGCAAATCACATGCAATGTCTGTGCGATATGAATTCAGCCATACAACTTGTATGGCTGAATTCGCATCGCATTCAGACCAAACTCGCACAGGACCCTTTTTTTCAAACAAGTGGTGAGCACGTGTCAGTTTGCGAAAGGATGTGGATAAAAGATTGTGCTGGGAGGGGTAGTTTAGTGTGGAATAGGGATCTCCTATCTCGTGTAGGGGAGAGCATGGCATCAAAGTTTCCACCTATCACCGTGAAGGGCTGTGAGAAGCGTTGGAGCTGTTCAAATGCTTCATTTAAGAATCTGATCTGACCTGAGTTAGGTGCATATAAATTCATAATTGTAATAGGACAAGATACATAAACACATTGCGTTATTATGTAGTGACCGTGTGGGTCTAGATGCGTGGACTGGATATGGAGAGGGCAGGAGCGTCTAATCAGTATTGCGATGCCAGCCTTAACCAGATGAGTCAGACGCCATTTGAGAGATGGGAAAATATTTGGATGCAAATTTAAAAAGAAACCTCCAGCACGGAAGTGGGTTTCCTGAATCAGGATCACATCGGAGGCTCTAAACTCCTTCAAAGCCAGCCATCTTTTTTGATGGAGTTCAGGCCTTTCACATTGTATGACAATAGCTTCAGAGCCATACCAAGGTAGTAAAATTTAGCCAATGTAGATATCGTGGAACAGGTAGCATCCCAACAGTGGGATTATCGGTTAATAGCCTCCCCTCCCCCCAAACACACACAAAATGTTCTCTAGACTTGACCATTTTTTTGTACCGGCCCCTCTCCTACCCAACACACTGTCAGCTGAATTAGGCCGCATCACCTGGTCAGACCATGCCCCCCTGACTCTAGACCTTTCCCTCACCACTGCATACCCTAATAAATGTCACTGGAGGCTTAATAAATCACTGCTAAATGACCCCAAAACTAAGGCTGTACTTTCCCTCACTTTGACAGAATACTTTCAGCTCAAAGTAGGCACTGTCTCCAGTCCATCCACTTTATGGGAAGCTCACAAGGCGTATTTCAGGGGGCAATGCATTTCAGTAAGCTCCCATAGAAAGGATGCCGCCCTCCTGAAATCGTTTTTACTGCCCGAACTGCAAACAGCTGAGCGCTCCCTAGTTCACTCTCCCACGGTGGCTCGACTGTGGACAGTAACCGCTCTACGAAACAGGCTAAAGTCCCTAGAGATGTCGGCTACCTTTTCCTCATTCCTAAACTAAATTAACCACTTAACAACTGGGCACTTAAACCCCCTTCCTAACCAGACCAATTTTCAGCTTTCGGTGCTCTCACATTTTGAATGACAATTACTCAGTCATGCAACACTGTACCCAAATGAAATTTTTGTCCTTTTTTTCACACAAATAGAGCTTTCTTTTGGTGGTATTTAATCACCGTTGGGTTTTTTATTTTTTGCGCTATAAAAGAAAAAAGACTGAATTTGGTAAAAAAAATGACATTTTCTTTGTTTCTGTTATAAAATTTAGCAAATTAGTAATTTTTCTTCGTAAATTTTGGCCACAATTTATACTGCTACATATCTTTGGTAAAAATAAGTACAAATTGGTGTATATTATTTGGTCTTTGTGAAAATTATAGAGTCCAAAAGCTATGGTGCCGATATCTGAAAATTGATCACACCTGAATTACTGACGGCCTATCTATATTCTTGAGACCCTAACATGCCAGAAAAGTACAAATACCCCCCAAATGACCCCTTTTTGGAAAGAAGACATTCCAAGGTATTTAGAAAGATGCATGGTGAGTTTTTTGAAGTTGTCATTTTTTCCCACAATTCTTTGTAAAATCAAGATTTTTTTTATTTATTTATTTATTTATTTTTTTCACAAAATTATCATTAGCAGGTTATTTCTCACACACAGCATATGCATACCACAAATTACACCCCAAAACACATTCTGCTATTACTCCTGAGTATGGCGATTCCACATGTGTGAGACTTTTACACAGCGTGGCCACATTTTGAGGCCCAACATGCCGGGAGCACCTCCAGGCGTTCTGGAGCACCCAGGCCAATTCTGACATTTCTTTCCTACATGTAAAAATCATCATTTATTTGGTAGAAAATTACATAGAACCCCAAAACATTATATATGTTTTTTTTAGCAAAGACCCTAGAATACAATGGCGGTTGTTGCAACTTTTTATCTTGCACGGTATGTGCGCAGCAATTTTTTGAATGCTTTTTTTGGGAAAAAAACAGTTTCGTGCTTTAAAGAAAACAAAACAGTAAAGTTGGCCTAATGTGAAAGATGAAGTTATGCCGAGTAAATAGATACCTAACATGTCACCCTTCAAAATTGCACTGGCGCCAAACTTCGCTACTTAAAAATCCCCATAGGCGACGCTTTAAAATCTTTTACTGGTTACATGTTTTGAGTTACAGAGGAGGTCTAGGACCAAAATTATTGCTCTCGCTCTAACGTTTGCACCGATACCTCACATGTGTGGTTTTAACACCGTTTTCATATGTGGGTGGGACTTACGTGTGCATTCGCTTCTGCATGCGAGCACACGGACAGGCGCTTTAAAATTTCTTTTCTTTCTTTTTATTGTTCATTTTACTTTATTTTAGTTTGACACTTTTTTCCAAAAAAAAAACATTTTTTAATCACTTTTATTCCTATTACAAGGAATGTAAACATCCCTTGTAATAGGAATATGGCATGACAGGTCCTCTTTACAGTGAGATATGGGGTAAATAAAAAAACGATCCTGGCTTCGATCGTAGCGGTGAGTCGGTAGAAGCACCGGAGGGCAGCGGGAAGGGGGGTGGAACAGCCGCTATGATCATTCTTATGGTGTAGGGAATCGCCGGCTGAAAAAGCGGATATCTGAATGATGCCTGTAGCTGCAGGCATCATTCAGATATCCCCGCACAAAGTCAAGGACGTCATATAACGGCGGGCGGGAAGTGGTTAAAACACTTTTTTTTTAAACACAAAGTTGTCCATTTATAGAATATTTCTAACACATAGCATGTACATACCAAAAATGACACCCTAAAATAGATTCTCCTACTCCTCCTGAGTACGGCGATACCACATGTGTGAGACTTCCACAGCCTGGCCACATACAGAGGCCGAGTACAGCCGAGTATGGCTGGGTATGGCTGCGCATGGCTGGGTATGGCGGAGTATGGGTGGGTATTGCAGGGTATCACAGAGTATGGGTGGGTATTGCAGATTATTGCGGGGTATTTCAGAGTATTGCGGGGTATTTCGGAGTATTGCGGGGTATTTCGGAGTATTGCGGGGTATTTCAGAGTATTGCGGGGTATTTCAGAGTATTGCGGGGTATTGCAGAGTATTGCAGGGTAGTGCTGGGTATTGCAGGGCATTAGAGTATGGAGGGATGGCTGAGCATTGATGGATGGTTGGATGTGACTGTATTTGTCACTGAGCAGCGCTGTGGGCACTACACATCCAGCCCACAGCGCTGCTGCCATCCGATCCCTCCCCCTTTCCTCCCCCTCTGTACCAATCGGTACACAGAGGGGAGGGAAAAACCGGTGTCATGATATGACGCCGGTTTGTTTACATGTGATCGCTCCGTCATTTGAGGACAGAGGACCCGGCGGTCACGGATGTTCTCGGGGGCGCGCAAGAGCAGGTTTCTGGGAGGACGTCCATGGACGCCCACCCAGAATAAGCCGACCGCGCTGTAGCCGTCTTTTGGCTATGGCCCGGTCGGCATGTGGTTAAGACCCCTCTATCCCAGACAACTACCGACCAATTGCACTCCTAAATTTGGATTACAAACTCTTCACCAAAATTCTGGCCAATCGCCTATCCCATTTCCTAAGTCATAGAAATAAGTGTAACCTTGCGCCAAAAAATTGTTTTGTTTTTTTTTTTAAATATATGTGACTAAATAAAAGGTGATGAGCTGCTAACCCCCGAACTAGATAGAAATTCTAGTGCAAGTGGAAGAGATTATGTGATGGGGGGCGCTAAAACTATATAGACTGTGAGCTAGATAGCATCTAGATAATTATGCTCAAACAAACTGAATGTGAACACTATAGTGTACCATACAAAAAATTATAAAATAATAATATAAACCTCAAACTTGCATATTAGAAGAGAGTGACTACCATCCAATCTCTGCATATACAGCAAAATAATATCTTTGTGAAAAATAGTATGAAAATTCTGATGATGAAAAAATGTGAATAAAAAATGCTAAAATAAAGTCCACATGCAGTTGAAAATAGTGCAAATCAATATGCATTTATCTTCCGCTGTAACAAAATACACAAAATTAACAAAACAAATAAAAGTGAATCCTCCTCTGTGTGAATGGATGACCTTCACCAGCTGAATAACACACCCTAAGTGCTCTGTAAGTGGATGTCCGCTTACCAGAAGATGTTGACCTTTTTAATTAAAAGCCTTTAGCAAGAAATGGCTTGCTACCATGGTGTGGATAAGCCTTGTGGGTAACCTCTTCCTCTCCCCCAGTAGGACGTCAGGCAATATATAGAAGGATACAAGAGGGTCCAAAATAGTGTAATCCCATTTATTAAAAAATTGATTAGAAACAGAAAGCCAAATGGCTGCTTACATTAGAAAGTGCCCTCGCCCGGCACTGAGGCTATACCGCTCATCTTAGTATGGAAGCTCCGCTCTGTGTGTGGTAGCTGGCGTGCACTTCACCATCTGCTGCCGACAACCACAGGGACCGGAGGGGGATGAAGATTGCGTAACCAGGCACGCCCGACGTACGTTTCGATTCCTGTCTTCAGGAGGCGATATCCGAGGGGTTCCAATGCGCCATGGGGAATATAAATTATCCCTATTCGCGGATGATTTTGTGCTGACCCTCACCTACCCTTACATTTCCCTCCCATCCCTAAACGCTCTCCTTTCCCGGTTTAGCTCCCTATCTGGTTACAAAATCAACACCTCTAAAACAGAATCCTTGCCTTTACATACCCCCCCGGAAGATCTAACATTCCTAAAAAGCTCATACCCGTACCACTGGTGCACCTCATCTCCTAAATATCTAGGTGTACAAATTACCCCTACCTACTCCTCCCTGTACTCAACCAACAACACACCACTGTTTAAGGACATCAATGCCATGTTAACTCGCTGGAATTTATTTTCAATATCGTGGTTAGGCAGAATCAATGTGTTGAAAATGTCAGTCATGTCTAAACTACTATACTGTTTTGAGACCCTGCAAGTTCCCATACCCATGTCTCAACTGAAACAAATCAAACGATGGTTCCTAAGATTCATATGGGGGAATAAGGCACACAGAGTAGCGAGCTCAGTGATCTTCTCTCCCAGAAACCGAGGAGGTCTGGGGGCCCCAGACATTCACAAACATTACATGGCCTCACATCTTCGTGCAGGAATATACTGGTCTAGCCTTTCGCCGCCAAATAGGTGGTCAGAAATTGAGATGGGTTCTCTGTTCCCTACTCATCCCTGCTCCCTAGTCTGGTCACCCCCACTGCACCAGGATCCCAAACTTCAAAGTTTATGCCTGGGTCCTAAGCTGTTCTCATTAAAGATATGGTGTACATGTGCTACAAGGTTCTCTCTCTCTCTCTTCGTCATGCCTCACCCTCTCCAATGTACTCTACAACCCTTTTTTTTTTACCCAAAACACAGTTTATATGTAAGTACAACATATAAGCACGGTACATGTCATGTAGTACAATAGAAGGATACACATATATGATATATAGGTGACTTCTCCTAGGTGTCCTTTACACAATATAGTTCGTCCTTTTAATCACTAACAAAACATATTTATCAGAATCAAATGTTTCTACACTAAGGAATCTCCAGAACATTCATCAGTACATAATACAATATGGTATAATTCTTACCTATGACCTAGGACATTACTTAACCCCCAACTCAAGTGAGTAAGTTTACCCACTACAGGTGTCCGGGGTGTCAAGCCACCTATCCCAGACCTTGTTATTTGACAGGGCATCCCCTATGTCGGTATATAACTTTCTTGTATGGTAAATTCATATTTATTGCCCTGATCCAGTCCTGAATAGTAGGGGGAGCTGTACGCAACCACAGTTTAGCTACCATCTTCTGTGCACTAAAAGGTTTCGTGCAGGAATATGGCTAAGAACACATCTATTGAGACATCTGGGAGCAGGCCTAGTAAGCAGGATTTAGGGTCCAGCTGTAAAGGTGAGCCCATATGATCATGTATAATTTGTATGATCTGTGTCCAATAACTCTGGATCACCGGGCATGACCATATTAAATGGTAGAATGTGCACGGGTATCCATCACATCTTGGACAATTTGGGTTATAGTTTGTGCGATATTTGGCTATTCTTGCTGGTGTAAGGTAAGATTTGTGTATGATATACAATTGAGTCAAACGCTCGGAGAGCCTGGGGGAGGCCATCTTTGTGTTTTCTAGCACTTCTTCCCAGTCTGAGTCTTCTAAGGGGCCTATATCCACTTCCCATCTAAGTCTGGAAGTTTATATGATCCGTGCCACTGAGCGAGTTCGTAAAATATTATAAAAAGTGGATATTAGTTTGGAAGGGTCTGCACTTATGATCACCTCCACCAGAGGCAAAGTTTGTGGGTTTGGGAAGCCATCTGTAAATTGGGCCTGGAGAGCGTGTTTCAGCTGTAGATAGCGAAATACCATATGTGGGGGTAAGTCAAATTCGTTTTTTAGGGATTGAAAGTCGCGTATTCTGAGGGGAGTAATTACTTGGTGTAGATATAATATCCCTTTAGACGCCCAAGTTTCACCACCCGGGATTAAAGACAATTCCCATAGTTGAGGATTGTGCCATAGGGGTGTGTGTGAATGAATGAAGTCAGCTCCTGTTAATTTAAGCGCTATTTCCCATACGCATTTGTGGTGGGATAGTAGGAAGTTTCTGGCTATCGGCACCCCCTCTACCTCCTTTGCCTCTGAATATTACCTGTAAGGGGGAGTGTGTGGTGCTACCTGGCTTCTTACATGTCAAGGTTTGGTACCTAATTTCATCTGTTTTATGGAGATGGTAGAAATGGGAGAGTTGGGCAGCTATATAATATGCATGGAAATCCGGGAGGGCTACTCCACCCGACGAAGTCGGGTTTTTAAGAGTGTTCCAAGCTAATTTATGGTTGCTGGGACCCCATATAAAAGTGTTAAGAATACTGTCTAGCGTTTTGAAGATTTTAATAGGGATCAAAACCGGGGAGTGCCAAAACATATAGAGGAACTTTGGCAACAGGATCATTTTGGTAAGGTTAATCCTCCCCGTCACCCCCAGCGGAAGTCTCGCCCAGGATTGCGTGCGAGTCTTCAGGGTGGTGAATAGAGGCTCTATCTTGTCATTGATATCATCTCTAGTGATTCGCACTCCCAGGTATTGAATTGAGGACACCCTATACAGTGGGAGCGAGGAAGAACTGCTTGTCGGTGGGGATAGGTCTAAGGGTAAAATTTGTGACTTGGACCAATTTATGCTTAGTCCTGAATGTTTCCCAAAGTCCTCAATGGTCTGGAGGATATGGTGAAGAGACGAATCAGTGTCCTCCACATAAAGGAGCATATCATCCGCGTAAAGGCTCACTGTTTCCACAAGAGAGCCCATCCTAAGACCATGTATATTCAGGTTAATTCTGAGTGAGATGGCCAAGGATTCCGCAGCGAGGGCGTAGAGTAATTGGGGTTAATGGACATCCCTCTCGGGTTCCACGCCCGAGAGGGAAGGTGTCAGAGTCCTGGATGTGAGGCCGGATTGCAGAGGGGGCGCCCCTTGCGGCTAAGTGCAGCGTAACCCTGGGAGTGAGATAGGGAGTACGGTGCCCAAAGATGCACGGGTTGCCAGAGCACTGTTGCTGAGTAGCAGATAGCAGGGAGCTGCTGGGGTGCGCTGGTAAGGTTGAAGGGCAACCGTGCAAGGAAGGATTCCAGGTATGGAGCCGTGGAGCAACCAGGAGCGGAGTCAGAGCCAGGCCAATGGTCATTCAGCACAGGAATCACTCCAAGGTGAGGTACAGCAGGATAATCAGGAACAGAGAAGGTAGCCAAGCCAGGGGTCAAACACAGGAGGACGATCAAGGTACAGATGCGGTGCCGAAGAATAGTCAGGTCCAAGCCGGGGTCAATGCAGGCGGAACACTGGAGCAGTCAGGCAAGCCGAGTAGTAACAGGAAGCAGGTATCACAACAGGCACAAGGAACACAGGAAGCTGATGATAATCCAGCAACCAGCATGCACCAGCAGCAGGCTTAAATAGGCAGAAGGGCGCCACCATGAGGAATACTGGCAGAATTACCGTTCCTACGGTTATCACCCTGACAGAAGGGGTCCGACATCCACCCGCTACTCGAGCCTCCGGGGAGAAGTATAATAGCTTCACCCATTTGACATATTTAGAACCGAACCCGAAGTTCCGTAGGCACTTCCACAAGTATCCCCACTCGACGCCTTAGCGGCGTCAAGCGCTATCACCGCTCTTGAACCTATTGTTTCATGGTAGGCTTGGAGATTCATGTGGAGTCGGCGGACATTCATGGCCGTATTTTTCCCAGGCATAAAGCCCGTTTGATCAGAATGTATAAGGGATAATATAAATTGGTTAAGGCGAGTGGATAGCACTTTCGCTAATATTTTAATGTCCACCTGAAGCAGTGAGATTGACTCTACAACCCTTTAATCCCAGACAGCCTATCCCACATTCAAATGCTTCCCTGGGCTCAAGCAGGTCTGTTTCAGCTCCGCCAATTTGCTCATCCTATTACTGAAAAACTCCGGACCTTTGCGGACCTCCAGCCTAAGCACCAGATACCCAACAATTTGTTCTACTCATATCTCCAAGTGAGTCATTATCTATCAACTCTCTCTCTGACCAATACTCTACCTAAAGCAACAGCCTTTGAGCTCCTTTGTTCCCAAGGCCCTCCATCAAATGCGGCTAATCTCTACCATATATCAATTACTGCAGGAGTCCTCTCCAGTCTCTGAAGACTTGCACATTTATATGCGAAAATGGGCCCATATCACCCAAACACCAATCTCCCTCCCTCAATGGGCTAAGATCTGGACTTCAACGTCCAAAGTATCCAGGTGCATGATGCAGCGAGAGACAGCACTTAAAATACTATACTTCTGGTACCAGGACCCCAGAAATACTGCATCTTTATGACCCCTCCCTCTTTCCTCTTTGTTGGAGATGTGGTAAATCTAGAGGCACCCACTACCACATCTTCTGGCAATGTGAATTAATTGTGCCCTTTTGGTCCATGGTGATGTCTCTGCTTCAGCGTATATTTGAGCATTCTCTTCCGCTGGATCCGTTACGTCTCCTTCTGGGTCTCCCCTTCTCTGGACTGGGGAAAGCTTTGGATAAATTAGCCTCCTATATCTTGCTGGCTGCCAAGCGAGTTATCCCAATCTGTTGGTTGTTCCCCCCCCCCCCCCCCTCCGATCTCAGGATCAATTTTTACAGGTTATTGCGAAAATATGTAGAATGGAACACATGACAGTCCAGGTAGATAATGCAGTGCACAGATTTGATAGTTTGGGATTTGTGGGACAAATCTGAGTACAGCATCACATCCCTAAACCCAACCTAATACCCACATATTGACCCAACATTTCAGTCCCTTATCTTCAGTTTTCAACTACTTCTTGGTTTTAGCCCTCTGAGTATACCCCCTTTGTATTCACTTTAATTTTGTTACACATTTTGTACTAGATCTGTTTTACTGTTACTAGATCTACAGTTGATTCTTTTGAATTTCAATGTACCAGATGTGCTTTTCTTTGCATTTTTTAGTTTTTGTACTCTACTATGTTCTATATTCTATAAAAAACACAATTTATAAAAAAATAAATAAAAAATCCTTTCGCTTTTGCAACCACTTTAATTTACTTATCAAAGACTATGACCATTTGTAATTTAGAAGAAGCAGTAATCTAAACTGCATGCTAATTATATCTAATAAAACAAAACAGCTGTTTCTGAGTTAAATATTGTCATACTACTGGTACATAAAAACATGTTGTGAATAATGCTCACCTGACATATCGGCTGTCATAACACCCAACCTCTGACCTACCTGTTATCTCTTGTTTTTATTCATCATGTTATCTTTATAAAGATACATTATGTATATTATAGTGAGGCTGTGTTATATTTGTCTTGTTGTTATACTGACATATAGTTGAAGCATTACATACAAACATAGATAAAACACCTTTTACAAGTTTGTGGTTTCAAAGTTATGATATATTTTAGGAGACTTGCTGAATCATGTCTTTACTTATCTCTTATGCTAACATGTACCAAAACCATGCTGCAAGCCTCTCCTTCCGTCTTGAGCTGAGAAAAGTTGTGTCATACTTACCTGTCAGCAACTCTGAGCTCCCTCCAGGTGTCAATACCTTTAATACTGGATACAGCTGTGGCGCTGAGGAGTGTGGCCTGCCAGAGAGAGGGGCCTGCGTTGAGCAAGTGATTGGCTTACTGTTTCTGAATATAGTCCTTTGAAGGAGTCTAAGGGGTTTATTTACTAAAGGCAAATAGACTGAACTTTGCAAGTGCAATTACATTCATTTTCCCCAGAGCATAGTGAATGTGGCGAAACATCACTTTGTAGAGAATACCCAATCAGGTGAAAGAAAAAAAAAAAACAGCATTTTTACAAAGTACACAGTCCATCTGCCTTTAGTAAATCAACCCCCATGTTTCTTACCAGTGTATCGTTGTATACCATCAACTGGTGGGAGCCTGAAGCTGCTGATGTTTCTTCAAATTTTACTAGTGTATTGAAGAGAGTAATTTTAATATAAAATACAAAACTGTTCGTTTTCCTGGTTCATTAACTCTAAAGTTTAGGGTTTTTGGGGAATATAGCGCCAAACACATTAGTTATGTGTAATGGTGTGTATCCAGTTACCTGCAGACGGCTGCTTCTGGTAAAATTCTTCCCTGCAGTGCCTCCTTTATAGCCACTGCATGCTGCCCTTAGTGCCTGTCTTTCAGTGCTGTGAAGGCTAGCAGAAACTGCTGCTACTGAGAAAAGTTGCACCACCCCCGTGCCCCTATCTACCCTCACAGCCATTCAGAGTGGTCATGCTACTATTTTCGTTGCGTTCTGTGAATGAGCTTTGGATATCCTGTCATTCAACTGCTCCTCTATTCCCAGAATGTGATCCACGAGAATAGTTATATAAGCAATACGAATGGTGGAGAGGGCAAACAATCGGGGGCAGGTGGCTCAACTTTTCTCAGTAGCAGCGGCTACTGTTAAATTGTTTGTAAAGTCACTCACTCGGTGATCCCCTCTGGATTATGCAGTTAGTAACTATGGTGTGTGTTTTTATTTTTCTTAAATGAAAAGGCTAAATACATTTTCTTACACTGCAGCTGTGCAGTCACGTGATCCCCCTCAAAACTTCTTCCTCGATCTATGCATAGCAGCGGGATGGGCTGAGATTCCCCTGTGACGTCAGTCGGCCAGCACAGAGGCAGTGTGGGGAAAAAAAATTAAAATAAAAAAACACACCTACTATATAATTACTAACTGCACAATCCAGAGGGGATACAAGTATTTTTGGGATACTTTCACTGAAGGAAAAATTCTTACCAGAAGCAGCTGCCTGCAGTACATAGGACACGCACCATTACACATAACTAATGTGTTTGGTACATGTCCGCCCCCCCCAACAAAAAAAACCTACACTTTTATCTTTAAGGTTGTGTGTTTTTTGTTTTTTCAAATAAGCCGGAACTCCTCATTGGCTCAGACACAGCATTGGAAGCCATTGGCTCCTGCTGCTGTCAATCACAGCCAGTGATGAGGGAGCAGGGTGCAGGGCCAAGTTTCGTTGTTTGTGTTAATAGATGCAGGCAGTGAGGCTCTGGGCCGAGCCCGCACAAGTGTTCCCATAGCAAGTGGCTTGCTATGGGGGTACTTGATGGATAGGAGCCAGGAGCATCGGTGGGGGACCTGAGAAGGAGGAGCATCGGAGGCAAGTATAACATGTTTATTATTTTACATACGTTTATAATCATTTTAAAGTGTATTTTTACTTTTGCAGCCAAATTGAATAACACCAACCTTTATATTTGTTACATGTCCCCTTTCACATACCCTAAGGGTCGGTTCACACTGGGGCAACACGACTTCAGCGCGACTTTGTACCGCGACTTCAACGCGGCTTCAGCGCGACTTCAGCGCGACTTCAGCGAATTACAAGGCGACTTGAAGTCGCCTCCATGACAGGCGACTTCGCCTGTGGCCAATCAGCTCTCTGGGAGGGAGGGGGGGAGGGAGGGGTTTTCCCTGCAAAGTCGCTTGACTTTACAGAGAGATCCGACTTGGAGGCGACTTCCATTGATTTCTATGGTACAGGTCGCCTACCAAGTCGGATCAAAGTAGTACAGGGAGTACGCTCTGAAGTCGGAGCGACTTCAGTAGCGTCTATTAAGACGCTAGCGTTCACTCCCATTCAAACTACTTCTGGGGCGACTTGGGGCGACTTGAGGGCGTACAAGTCGGATCCCAAGTCGCCCCAGTGTGAACCGAGCCTAAACCCTGGGTCGGCAACCTGTTGATTCCGATCGACCTGTCCACCGCGAGTAGGTGGCAGGTAGATCGAAGGGATGAGCTAATCTGAACTTGCCTGAGCTGTGCCTTCGGGAAGCTAACAAATCTGACAGCCAATCACAGGTGGCAGAGACGGGTAAGTCTCTGCCACCTGTGATTGGCTGTTGGCGTTGTCAGCTTCCTAATGGCACAGCTCTTTGATAGCTCACCTTGTGTTCATGCTGTGCTCCGGCTGCTGGGCTCTGTTTTAGCCAAGCTGCTCTTTGAATTTACCCGCACTGCTTCTCCCCTCACAAGAGTTCTACCAGAGACAAAAGAGCAGTGTTCGAGGGACATGCTACACAGCAAAGCAGAGATGTGAAAATCAGCTGTGATGGACTGTGAAGCAATGTCAGGCAGACCGTGTTTTTTTTCCCCTGTGCAGCAGATTTTCCTTGCTGCTGACAGATACAGTGAGTAACACCAAACACAACTGTGGGTATTGTGCCCCACCTGCAGTGACAGTGGTCACACATCCATATCTCTTCAGCTGGTCCATGAGTATTCCTGGGCTAGTGGTCATTTCATAACTGCAGTTTTCCCTCTGGTGCTCCTTTCATCTCCTGCTTTTCAGCATCTGGTTGAACCCTCTGATTGCAGAGGTGTCAAACTTTCACCACTTTCCCCAGTGGAATTCGACTTTGACAACTTCCCAGCGGGAAAGCTGTGGCTGGTTCAGACTCATGCCACGCACGAGTTAAGTCACCATCTTGCTGACCCTCCATTGGTAAGACTGGGACATTGGTGCTCCTCCCACACTTTCAAAGTGGTGCAGAGAAGCCACGTGCCTGACATCATATGGGCAGGGACAAGGGAGGAGGGCTAGCAGGAATTTGCACACCAGATGAATATGTCGCAACCATGTCCCTTCTCTGCATATGGGTAAAATCACTGCCCAGTTGACCTCTGTCTTTTACCTGCTGACCTCTGTACATTGACCTACCTGTCTGCCACCCTGCTGACTCCTGTACACCGCCCTGCTGACCCCTATAATGTGCCCTAAACACTCGTGACCCCTGTACTCAACCCTGGAAACTACTTGCCCCTGTACACTGCCCTACAAGCTACTTACCCCTATACACTGCCCTACATACTAATTTTTATTGGGGCCTTGCTAATTTATTTATTTTTTCTTTAAAGGGTGACGCACCTCAGTGATCTCTGATCTCTTCCATTTGGTCCAGGTAGAACTCCACCTCTCGAAGGTTGCCTACCCCTGCCCTAAACAAAATATTTAAAAGTTGTGATTTAACTTTTTTCTATGCTCTTTTGTGGTCCCACTAGCAAGAAAAAAATCTTTGTGTAAAGCCTAGAACACACGGGCTAAATGTCAGCTGGCATCCCACAGGTTCAATAGAAAATGGCAGACATTCGGCCTGTGTGTTAAGCTCATTACCAAAAAAGGTCTGCCGACAGGCTCCCATCAGCACTCTCAGACAATGGACAGCTAGGGAGGTCGCTGTACTAACATCTGATTGTTAGTACAGTGGCTCAGACCTGAGCTTTCAGTTTGTTTTTTTTCCTGTTTTTAACCCGATGGGTTGAACAAAAAAAAAAAACTGTGGTGTGTATGGGGCTTAAAAGGGGGCTTGACAGCTGTGTTTGCCATAAATACCCTGTCTATATAGTGCAGATAGATCTTGTTTATCAATTGTAACTAGATTTGAACAATGTCTGTCCCACTACCTGTCCTAACAAAGGGTTAAGGTTTTAGGGGCTAGGCATCTTGCTTGCATTCTATGTTATTGGGAACAGGCTTCGGACAGACTCGCTCTAACATTGTTACAAACAATAAAAACCTTGCAGTCAGCCATGACATCCCATCCTAAGAAATATCTAAAAGGTAAATATTTTTTTTCCCTTTTTTTTCTGTACGTATGCTGTGGCAATGGGAAACATGTAATAAACATATAGTGGAGTTTTCTCAAATTTGACTGCAAAAGTTGCAATAGACTTTAAGACGTACCGTATTTTTCGCTCCATAAGATGCACTTTTTTCCCCCCAAAATATGGGGGGAAATGTCTGTGCGTCTTATGGAGCGAATATTGACCAGGCCACCCCCATCGCCGTAATGGAATAGCTGACGCTGTTGCATTCTGGAAGTTGTAGTCCACTCTGCGCACGCTCAAGCTTCCGGTGGGTGGAGAAGCAGCACAGCCAGAGAACTACAACTCCCAGGATCTTGGAGGCAGGGTGCGCCAGGGAGTCGGGACTTGGCGACTTGGGACCAACGTGACTGGCTCCGGGTGCAACTTTGCTTGACCCCAGGACAGAAGCATCACACCCCCCAGGACTGGAGGAGGCCGTAAAAGAACCTGCTGAGCTGGCACTAGCAGCTACTATCACTGAGGTGAAAGACCCTGACACCCCCAGGGCCAGCTGACCCCCACATCCCATCTTTCTCCCCCATTCACCCCATTTACTCTGCCTCAGTGTCCACCCAGTAACCTCAAAATAGCCCTCAACACTGTGGGTCCTGCTGGGAGCTGGTCATGGTCTGTGGGTCCCGCTGGCCTGTGTGTCCTACTGACCGCTGGCCTGTAGGTCCTACTGGAAGCTAGCCATGGCCAGCTCCCAGCAGGACCTACAGGCCAGCAGCCGGCAGGACCCACAGGTCCGTGGTCAGCTTCCAGCAGGACCCGCAGCCATTTGGTTCAGAATATATTTTTTTTGTTTTCCTCCTCTAAAACCTAGGTGTGTCTTATGGTCAGGTGCATCTTCTGGAGCGAAAAATACAGTAATACAAAGTAGGTGTTTTCAGTGCCAATCCAATAAAGTGCATCTCCAAAAAACTTGAATATTTAAATCTACTGTAGGTTTGCATTTAGGTATTTTTGCTAGAATAGTAGGGAATGATATAAAGAAAAATATACAACCACTTGTTTACATGGCTTGTACAGGTAAAACATACATCCTGGTGTTATATACAATATATACAATTCTATCTCTGGAGTCTATTATCCTTATGTGCCAAAAGTGCAACTTTTTTTTTTTATAGAGATAGGATTTCACTGCAGCATTTTCCTATATGGTACTGGTTTAGTTTAGCTGGATGTAGGAAGCTAGTAATATTCAGTTAAAGAAGTATTTCCACAAATGTAAAATGTGTTAAATCCCTCAGAGAACCCAGTGCACATAGCACTTACCCCCATTTAAATCTTTGCTGTGGTTCCTTAGCAGCATTGCTGGATAGCTGACCCCTCCTTCCTCCACTGCTATCCAACAACACTGGAGGAAGGAGATGGCAGTTATGAGTGACATCTGTGAGGAGAAGGGAGCATGACGGAGATTGCAAACAGACCCACTTACCCTCTGCAGGCTGCTCGCTTTCCTTCTAATTATGCAACCCCGTGCCTCACCTGCTCATATACATACTGTGTATATATGTGTGTGTATATGTGTATATGTATGTATATATATATATATATATATATATATATATATATATATATATATATATATATATATATATATATATATATATATATATATATATATATATATATATATATATATATATATATATATATAAACACTAGCTTGTTCGAAGGGGGATAGACCAGAGGCGTTGTTCTAAAATTCAGAGGTACAATCAGCATCATTTTTTTTTCACAGCTCTCCTCCTCTTATAGCACAATCCCGATCTTACATCAGTGTTCTCAGTCCCCCTGCATATCACAATCCCTCCATTTACATTACAGTCCCCTACTACATGTTACAGTTTCTTCTTCAGAGCGGTGTCCTCTGGCCTGCCTTCACATCGCCCCCTCCCCACAGTGGTTTTCTGCCTTCTTCTTTTACATCAACCCCCCCCCCAAAACACACATACACACAGCAGTGTCTTCTGCCCCCTTGCACATCACCCCCACTACAATGGTTTCCTCTGTCCCCCTTTCACCAACCCCCCCCCCCAGTGATGTCCTCTGTCTCCCTTTCACATTACCCCCCCCCCCCCCGTGGTATCCTCCGTCTCCCTTTCAATCACACCCTCACAGCGGTGTCCTCTGCCCCCTTTCACATCACACCCCCCCAAAGTGGTGTCCTCTGCACCATTTCACATCACCCCCCACTGCAGTGTCCTCTGCCCCTTTTCACAACCCCTTTTAAATGCTATATTGTGTATATACAGTCTGTCCATGTTCTCTGCCCCTTCACATTACACCCCCTCCCCCTCCAGTGTTGTCCTTCTCTCCCACTTCACATCACCCCCCTCCCAGCCATGTCCTCTGCCCTCCGTCTCCTACCTTTACACTACCTTACTCAGGTACACAGAACGGAGAGCTGTAGGCAAGACAGCTATGGATAGAGGGCAGGAGCTAACTTTTCATATTAACAAGCTGGTGATTGGTTGCTAGGACTGCCCTGTGCCCTAGCAACCAATCACCTGCTTGTTTACTTGAAAAGTGAACTCCAGCAACTCCTACTCCTGCCCTCTATCCAGATTTGACTTGATCTGTCCTGCCTCCAGCTCTCTGCTCTGCTGTGAGAAGGACAGCAGCGGAAGCTGTGGGAAAGCGGCTCCTAAATGGTGAGACCACGGCGGTCTGGATGGAACAGTGACTCTGTCCAGATCCGGACTACTGTCCATCATTTAGTGACAAGTCTCTGATTGTTTTCCTTATTGCAGCAGCGCTATGTGGAAACACATTAAATAAGACCAATATTGGAGAAGTAAGGAAAGTTCAAATAAAGCTGTTGTCTGTGGGTATGAAGAATTCCTTCCACCAAGAGTGATCACCGCGTGAGGGGGTAACCCCCCCCGTGAGATTGCACTCACCACAATTCCAGTAAACACAAGCCTTTCAGTTGTTATCCTTGAAAACTTTCCATCTCCTTAGTCCAACCACCAGATGGCGCTAACACTCTCGGTTAATATAACATGCATAGGGAGAAAATAAAATATCCATATAGCGTAATATTGCTTAAGAACTTTTATTGATATGCAAGAAAACTCCCCCCTTCATAAAATATGCGTACCAGATGAACTATACATTAGAGCATTTGAAAAAGTGCACTGTGCCTGTATTCCCGTCTCCCGGGAGGTGTTCCGGAACGCGCGCTGTATACAGCTGGTTGTTCGCTTCCTGGTTACCTTCCGGTGCGTGGAGCGCACACGTCACTTCCGGTAGATTACGACCCTGACGCGTTTCGTCACTTTCTTTTCACCCTCATGATCTGTCCTTTTGGAATATTTTTGAGCCATAGGGGGTGGTGGCCGCTGATGATAGGTAAATAGCTATTCCTATCCGTTTTTTTAAAAAACACCTTGGTCTCCAATTTGTCATGTTTTCCCATTGCTGACAGCTCTGTGAGCACTTATCATTAAGTGGGAGTGGCCGGCTATTCGTCCTCTCTCATTCGCTGCTTAACCTGTCACTGGTATATAAACCGGCTTAACGGAAGGTAGATTACGCCCTCAGACGACGTCCGGAAGTGACGAAACGCGTCAGGGTCGTAATCTACCGGAAGTGACGTGTGCGCTCCACGCACCGGAAGGTAACCAGGAAGCGAACAACCAGCTGTATACAGCGCGTGTTCCGGAACACCTCCCGGGAGACGGGAATACAGGCACAGTGCACTTTTTCAAATGCTCTAATGTATAGTACATCTGGTACGCATATTTTATGAAGGGGGGAGTTTTCTTGCATATCAATAAAAGTTCTTAAGCAATATTACGCTATATGGATATTTTATTTTCTCCCTATGCATGTTATATTAACCGAGAGTGTTAGCGCCATCTGGTGGTTGGACTAAGGAGATGGAAAGTTTTCAAGGATAACAACTGAAAGGCTTGTGTTTACTGGAATTGTGGTGAGTGCAATCTCACGGGTGGTTACCCCCTCACGCGGTGATCACTCTTGGTGGAAGGAATTCTTCATACCCACAGACTACAGCTTTATTTGAACTTTCCTTACTTCTCCAATATTGGTCTTATTTAATGTGTTTCCACATAGCGCTGCTGCAATAAGGAAAAAAAGCAGAGACTTGGCACGTTTATTCATGATTTATGATTTATTGCTTTATCACATGTTTATTTTTTAAAGTAGCTGCTTTTGTCTACTACGGCAGATTTCGGAGTAGTTTTGAGGCTCAGAGTAATGTGAGGTAGAGGCGGTATATTTCCACACATTGTTTGCATACATCATTTAGTGACGCCTAAGATAGACTATCAAGCTTGTCACCTGTGTTTTCTTGTGAATGATAATGACTTCAGAGGAATGCCATTGTTTACAAAAACACTAACCCACAATAACACACCTCACCTACTACACTGGTCTTTCTCAGACAAATGCAGTGTCTGGCTTGTGTTGTGTTTTTGCGAATAGTGATTCTCCTTTGATGAGTTAAAGCTGAATTCCAGTAATTCAGCTACTTTGAAAAAAATGCAGGCATACTATGAGTTGAGTCTAGCAAGGTGCTTGCCGACTTGTAGACTTATCTCTGATATTCACATCTGAAAGGTTTGTGCTCAAGGAAGAAAACTACCGAAGCTCTGATGCTACTCACTGCGGGTCTCAGTTCCTTTAAGAGCAGAGTCACTGTAACTGCTATGCCTGCCCCCTCCATCTGCTTCCCATTCACAGAAGCCTTTGTATTATGTGAATGAGTTCACAAAATACAAAGGCTTCTGGGAATGGTCAGCAGAGGGGAGGGGTGGGCATACTGTATATGCTCTGTGTGCTTCTCTCCTCTCTCACAGCCGTGTCCCATGTATCCTCTACAAGTGTAATAAGCCTATCACATATAAGTAATAGAGATCAGGCATGTAATTGGACTTATAGTCTGTGTGCACTTTTTGCAAAGTTGCTGAATTCTTGGGATTCACACCTTTTTTTAATGGCACATGAATTGGTGAGCTTTCCTCACAGTAGTCTCTATTCCCCTCTCATGAGGAATACAGTATGTGCCTTTTATATAGTACCACTGAAGTTCCCAAGCATAGTGAGCATTCAGCTTGACAGCAATCATGCAAATCTGATACAGGCATACCCCACTTTTAAGTACGCAATGGGACCAGAGCATGTATGTAAAGCGAAAATGTACTTAAAGTGAAGCAATACCTTTTTCCACTTTTGGGGTGTCAGGGTCTGTAGAGGGGGGGTCACGGGCTGTAGAGGAGGGATCAGGGCCTTTAGTGGAGGGCCATGGGCTGTAGTTGGGGGGAGGGGAGGTCAGGGAGTGAAGTTTTTAGTACTGTACAGTAATCCACTTACGTTTAGGCAGCAACTCTGGGTTGGCTGACGGGTAACTCTGGGCTGACTGGCAGGCAACTGGGCTGGCTGACGGGAACTTTGTCTCTTCACTGGCGACAACTCTGGGCGGCAGCTCCGCCTCTTCTAGGCCATACTGCGGCTGTGTGGCGCGGGATGTCCGTAGTCAAGTGTAGTTAGTGCGGGGTATGCCTGTATGTCACTTTTGGGTGGTGTTGACATTTATCAAAAGGAACAGTGTCACTTATTAACTTCATTGATTCTGCTACAGTGAAACATTTTTTCATTTTGCATTCCCTTTACCATAACAGCTGTTAAGACAATCAAAAGCCATGTTATGTACAGACGCATGAAAACAATTTAATGAAAATAAAAAAACTTTCAAGCCTTTTATTTTTCTCACAGAAAGTGGACCCTGAGGTGGACATATTTTTACAGAAGCTCCGACAAAGAGTAAAGATTGGAGTTGTAGGAGGCTCAGATTATTCAAAGATTGCAGAACAGCTCGGAGAAGGCGATCAAGGTAATAAGGCATTTTTTTTTCCTTAAAAGCTGCCTACAGTGGATTGAAAAAGTATTCATACCCCTTGAAATTTTCCACATTTTGTTACAACCAAAAACATAAATGTAGTTTATTGGAATTTTATGTGATAGACCAACACAGTGGTACATAATTTTGAAGTGGAAGGAAAATGATAAATGGTTTTCAAATTTTTTTACAAATAAATATGTGAAAAGTGTGGCGTGCATTTGTCTATTCAGCCCCCTGAGTCAATACTTTGTAGAACCACCTTTTGCTGCAATTACAGCTGCAAGTCTTTTTAGGGATGTCTCTACCAGCATTGCACGTCTAAAAGGGTGACATTTTTGCCCATTCTTTTTTTGCAAAAAAGTTCAAGCTTTGTCAGATTGGATGTAGAGCGTTTGAACAGCAATTTTCAAGTCTTGCCACAGATTCTTAATTGGATTTAGGTCTGGACTTTGACTGGGCCATTCTAACACATGAATATGCTTTGATCTAAACCATTCCATTGTAGCTCTGGCTGTATGTTTAGGGTTGTTTGTCCTGCCAGAAGGTGAACCTTAGCCCCAGTCTCAAGACTTTTGCAGACTCTAACAGGTTTTCTTCTAAGATTGCCTTGTACTTTTCTCCATTCATCTTCCCATCAACTCTGACCAGCTTCCCTGTCCCTGCTGAAGAAAAGCATCCCCACAACATGATGCTGCCATCACCATGTTTCACTTTTAGGCCAAAAAGTAAAATTTTGGTCTAATCTGATCAGAGCATCTTCTTCCACATGTTTGCTGTCTCCCCCACATTGTTTCTCGCGAACTGCAAAGAGGACTTCTTATGGCTTTCTTCTTGCCACTCTTCCATAAATGCCAGATTTGTAGAGTGCACGACTAATAGTTGTCCTGTGGACAGATTCTCCCACCTGAGCTGTGGATCTCTGCAGCTCCTCCAGAGTTACCATGGGCCTCTTGGCTGCTTTTCCGATTAATGCTCTCCTTGCCCGGCCTGTCAGTTTAGGTGGACTGCCCTGGCTTGGTAGGTTTACAGTTGTGCCATACTCTTTCCATTTTCCGATGATGGATTGAATGCACTGTGAAATGTTCAAAGCTTGGGATAATTTTTTTTTATAACCTAACCATGCTTTAAACTTCTCCACAACTTTATCCCCGACCTGTCTGATGTGATCCTTGGCCTTCATGATGCAGTTTGTTCATTAAGGTTTTCTAACAAACCTCTGAGGGCTTCACAGAACAGCTGTATTTATACTGTGATTAAATTACGCACAGGCGGACTCTATTTATCAATTTGGTGACTTCTGAAGGCAATTGGTTCAAATAGTTTTTAGTTAGGGGTAACAGAGTAAAGGGGGCTGAATATAAATGCATGCCATACTTTTCACATATTTATTTGTAAAACATTTTTAAAACCATTTATCATTTTCCTTCCACTTCACAATTATGTGCCAATTTGTGTTGATCTATCGCATAACATCCCAACAAAATATATTTACATTTTTTGATTGTAACGTGACAAAATGTGGAAAATTTCAGGGGGTATGAATACTTTTTCAAGGCACAGTATATACATTGTATTAGGTGCCTGTGTTTAAGAAGCCATATTGAAAAAACATTATCTGCATTGCTTACATTGGGCCATAATTTCAAATAGGACCACCATATAATGGAGTCATATGTAACGATAATTATATTGTCCCTTAACCGTCGAGATTAAACCAGAGATTACATCAGCCTCCTAGCTTTTTTTTTTTTGGCCCCTGCTAAAAGGGTTCTACCTACAGCCTTATTAATGTGATCATTGGATTTCAGAAAGTTTTAAATAAAATATTAAATGTTGTAGGGTAACTAGCATATTTGACACCCAGGGCAAATAATTTGCCACCCCTGTACAAAATTATTTGCATGCGCCCGTACGCTATACATGTGTTTGCTTGATTATGCCTGTAAACCTGGTGCACAGCCATTCATGTCTATAGGTAGCTATATGCAGCACATGGGCTGCCTGAGTGTTTGGGTGGGGGGAACTCCAGGATTTATGTCACGCAGGCTCAGACGCCCATGTGCAAGGGCCCTATAACAAATCTATGCTATGCTTTTGCTGGACAAAAACAGATTCACTTTGAAAACCAACTACAGGCACCACCTTTTACTAGCTTTAGAGCGGATATGACCCACTAGTACCTGTTTACGTCAGCCATGTACTAATAGCATGCTGGCTTTCTTTACACTTAAAAAAATGTCTTTTCGATGCTCTGGATAATGTAACCTCTACTGTACCTCTGTTGACATTAGCACTGCGAGTATGATATACATAAACGCTGGTGTTGTGCCCCTTCCTTCATCTGTGCTTGGCAAGTCATAACATTTCGTCTGTGATGTTGCTGGTGTGTATTTTGTGAATGGCCAAGTTTTGGTGTCTATCATACCTGCACCTCTGATGTTGGCAGTTATAAGGGACAAAAAGTACAGCGAGAGCGGTATTATCTAAAGCATCTTTTTAAGCTGTATGAAGAAATCCAGCATGCTGTTACTATACAGCTGATGTGAAACAGATACTATTCTCACTAAAGCTATAAAAGAATGGTGATTGGAGTAGGGTTTCAATGATAGCCTCACAAACGGCACATATTTTACTTTACTCCCAGAAGCAAATACCATGTACTTCTAGGTATGGGGAGCATGTGACATACTATCCTTTGTTTGCATAATAAAAAGCAAGTGACCTGTTTGGATCCAGACGCAACATAAACATGCCTCCATCCCTGTAAATGTAGAAGAAAAAGAAAGTGGATTTTGGATTTCCGGGTCTCTTTGTTATGCTGGAGAATTGGGGGGGGTTGTCCCCGCCTCAAGCCCAGGGGAGACAGCTCATTCAGGGCCACCATCCTACTCCAATATGGGGACCACTGGGCTACTTACTTTGGGCTCTCCCATGGGTAATGTATAAATCTTTAAATTTTTAAATTCGGCTTTTTTTTTGAAAGCATGACATATTATCTGAGACTTCATTGACCTATTTATCCATTCATTCCACTTTTTAGCCAATATTCATGCATCCCACTCCTGATGATTGGCTTTAAACGCCATGAAACACGTCGAGTTTACACTCAGGGATGCCAAGTCAAGCTTTCCCAAAATCATGAATTTTATCAACTGTATTTTACATCTATATTTATTAGGATAATCATGTTCACTTGATCTGTATGTCCATTCATTTTTTAATTGTGATTGCTTGTACTAAATATGTCTATCCAATATGAATGTTAAATATGTCAATATGATTACTACTATATTTATTATGCTTTTTTCTGCATGATCCATGTATTATATATTATGATACATTATATATTGTATATTATATTTATCAATTGAATTTAATTTATTGGATTGATTATTTAGCAATTCTTTATGGTTACATAGATCTCCCCATAGGGACTGTGACATTTAACCTATTTTTAGGTATCCTAAATAATTCCATACACATATCCATGCCTCATTTAACCACTTCAGCCCCGGAAGGATTTGCCCCATTCCTGACCAGAGCACGTTTTGCGATTCGGCGCTGCATCGCTTTAACTGACAATTGCGCAGTCGTGCGACGTGGCTCCCAAACAAAATTGACGTCCTTTTTTCCTCATAAATAGAGCTTTCTTTTGGTGGTATTTCATCACCTCTGCAGTTTTATTTTTTGCGCTATAAACAAATAGCGACAATTTTGAAAAAAAAAAAAAAAAAAAAAAAAGAATATTTTTTACTATAATAAATATCCCCAAAAAAATATATTAAAAAAAACATTTTTTTTCCTCAGTTTAGACCGATATGTATTCTACATATTTTTGGTTTAAAAAATCGCAATAAGCATATATTGATTGGATTTTTTTTATTAGGAATGGCGGCAATCAGCGATTTTTTATCGTGGCTGTGACATTATGGCGGACAGATCGGACACTTTTGGCGCTATTTTGGGACCATTCACATTTATACAGCGATCAATGCGATTAAAAATGCACTGATTACTGTGTAAATGTGACTGGCAGTGAAGGGGTTAACCAGGAGGGGGCAGTGAAGGGGTTAAGTGTGTCCTAGGGAGTGATTCCAACTGTTGGGGGGCGTGGCTATGTGTGACACAACACTGATCACCGCTCCCAATTACAGGGAGCTGTGATCAGTGTCCTGTCACTAGGCAGAATGGGGAAATGCTTGTTTACATCAGCATTTCCCCATTCTTCCTCTCTGTGAGACGATCGCGGGTATCCCTGCGGACATCGAATCCACGGGACCCGCGGTCGGACTCACGGAGCTCCCGGCGGGCACATGCGCCCGCTATCTGGACCTCGCGAGATCACGTACAGTTACGTGATTTCGTGCAGCGGAGCCAACCTGCCGCAGTATAACTGCGGCGGCTGGTCCGCAAGCTGTTAAAGTCCCAAAATCCACTTTCTTTTTCTTTTTTTTTATCCTTTGTTTGCGGTGACCAAACAGAGGGACTGGGGAGTGAATGGAAGTTGAAAATAAGCAGGTAAAGCATTAAAATGAACATGTTGCTTTGAAGTACATGGACAAAGCATATGTTCACTTTAAATTGTTTAACATGTATCTAAGCCCAAAATAATTTCATGTATTGCAGCGTATCTTCCTCAGGGGGTGATGTCTTACCCCCTGAGGAAGATTTGAAATTCCCTTGTATCGACACATGTAGGGGAAGGGGACAGGACGGCATGCTTAGCAGATCAGCTGTTAGGAACGATCAGCTTACCATCTCGTTACCGGACGTTTTCAACCATTCGTTTTTTGCTTGATGTTGAATGGCGCACTGAAGCGCCTGGATATTGTGAGTACCCTGTGTGGGACCTGTTTATATTTGTTTCAATAAATTGCATAAGCATACTACACTATGAGATCCTTTTTCATTGATTTACTGAGGCACATTGGCGATTGATCCAGGATTCCAGACGTACTGCTAAACCCTGTAGTGGTTCCAAAGCGTGTATTGACCAAGCTTAACAGCAAGGTCACACACCTTAAGGTGAGCCTTCATTACATGGGGGGGGAGCACCTGAGTGAGAACACGGCATCTGATTATCGCATCACTTTCACAGCATACTGAATCACATGTAGTGTGGAGCACCTGCAAATTGGATCAATTTGAACTTTGAACAGTGCACTTTAGCACTTTTTTATAATTCCAGTATTTGGCTCTATTTAGATTTCCACGGACTTATTTGCTTTAATATTTTTCATCACTATATGAATGCACATTGTCACTTTATTATTTGGTTATTAAGCACTTGTTATTTTATATATTTTTTATCATATATTTTATACATTATTAGTATCACGGTATAGAGGATATCATTTTATCTGTTTAGAGGCTTTATGCTTATACCTTTGATAGCACAGCGTTTTTAATGCGATTTTAAGCCACATACGTTGGTTGCTGCTCTTTGCACCATGCAGCAATGCACATTTGTCAGCAAGGTGCGTTGGGGTGCAATTCAGAATGCATGCAAGTAAATGCATAAAGAACACAATAACATGTTACTGCAACACTATAGTGTAAATTGATGTAAAACCTACTACAATTTCCTCCCACAATGGAAATCAATAAGTCAAGTAACTAACTGAAAATAATGCATACCCTAATATTTTATCTCAACAATTGTTATTCAGGAGTAATTGCACTTAGCTGCTGAGAGATTCTTGTAGTGGATAATCTACAAACCTCTATATTTAATACTTTGAATAAAAAAACAAGCTTGTAAAATGCAAATGCCACATCAGTGACTACGTTAAAGTGTATGTATAGCCCATACTTTTTTTTGGATACAGTAGGTAAAGGTTAAAACCCCCTTGTAAAACGTAATGATAGTATGAACTTACAACCAAGTGACTGCCTGAAAAACCAAGGCCAGAAATCCCAGGATGCACTGATCTTGCAGAATGCACTGTAACCGGAAATTATGGTTCTCAGTGCCTTATAGCATACTCTTGGACAGTGCTGGGACAAGGTCATCCAGCGCCCAGGGAAAAGATGCCAAACTTCACCCCCCTTTGCCTTGGTGAGGTGCCCCCCACCCCTGTAATATACCATTGCGCCAGGGGCAGCCGTCCCTCCTGCCCACCCCTTGTCCCGGCCCTGCTCTTGGACAATGGTTTGCCTTATCCAGCATCTAATAATAGCAGTGGATGCTGTAAGACCCTATGTGGGCCATCTGCAAACACAAACAAGGTATATGACCTATGGAACACAAACATGCTATTCAAATTCACCCTATTCACGCTGACTACATCCAAAGAATGTAAGGTAACCTTCTTAGGGTGGACTGGCTTGGGAAAAAGCAACAGAAGCACAATATCATCATTATAGTGGAATGTTGTTACCACCTTAGGAAAGCAAGTCTTATGGGACACAAAAAAAATGCAGGCTTGCAAGACAATGGCACCAGCTCCAAGACTCTACTTAACTAGTAGGAATGCCGTTTTCTGAGAGGTTAAGCCCCACAGGTTTCCCGATTCCCCATAGAACATCTCTCATCCAGTCTGCTTCTCAATCTCACCACTCTGTATCATGCACTCCCTACTTTTCCTTCTCACAGTTGCATTCTCTCTCCTTAAACTTTCTCTCCTTCGCCTCTCTTCTCCATCCCACAGCTTATATATATCACCCTCACTCCTGTCTTCACCGTATTACTGCACTCTTCAGCTCCTGCTAATTTTGAACCCACATACCAATAAAACCTCCAGGACACTGAGAAGTGTCCCCCCACATAAGTCACACTCCCATGTCACCACTCTCACTGTTCTACTTCTCCTAATGTCTGGAGATATTTCTTCAAATCCTGGACCGCCATCATTTACCTTTGGCCAACATACCCAGCACCCCCTATCCTCTGCCAGAAGCCGCAATCTACACAATCTAATTTATATTCCTCTTCTGCCTAGAACCAGCCTTCCCTTTTCCTGTGCCCTTTGGAATGCCCGCTCGGTTTGCAACAAACTTACCACCATCCATGACCCATTTACCACAAACTCCTTCAACCTACTTGCAATTACAGAGACATAAGGAAAATAAAATAAGTGCGCTTGCAATAAAGTTACATAAATCAATACTCTAACAGTAAAGTGACATAAATCGGTGGTCATGAATCATACGTGACAAGAAAATAATAATAAATTAATAAATAATCAAAGAATGTGATAAAGTTCATAAACTCCTTAAGAGGTATATTATCAAGTCCATTCATAAACATAAAAAACCAGCAGGTCCAGTGGGGAAGGGTTACACATCCAGATTCCATCCACCTTAACCCGCATATGAGGAGAGGGGAAGAGGGATATGTGAAGGAAACATCAAGGCAGAAGGTGAATCCAGATGACAGTTAAGATTATGCCCTTACCGGAACCGGTGGACCTCCTTTAGAGCAAGGTCAAACGCACAGGCAGATATAGCCCTCTGCGGGGACAGATGGACTCCCACATTCCTCCGCGGGGACAGATGAACTCCCACGTCTGGATCCTCAGCTGTCTGTGGCGTTTCAGGGGCAAGCGAAACCGAGATGTCAATCTTAAAAAACTCCTCTGCCGCCAAATCCTGCAACATCTTCTCTTGGGAAGACGTTGCAGGATTTGGCGGCAGAGGAGTTTTTTAAGATCAACATCTCGGTTTCGCTTGCCCCTGGAACGCCACAGACAGCCGAGGATCCGGACGTGGGCGTTAATCTGTCCCTGCAGAGGGCTGTATCTGCCTGCGCGTTTGAGAAGTCACAGCAAGATTTCAGACAATATAAACCTGCCCTCCAAAAATACCATTCGTGTCTCCACGCTGCCAAACAGACTTACTTTATCACTCTCATTAACACCCTCTCACACAGTCCCCGTCAACTGTTTTCTACCTTTTTAATGCTCTACTTCGTCCTCCATTGCATCCACCCACTAACTTACTCAACGCCCATGAGATTGCTAATCACTTCAAAAATAAGATTGAGACAATTTGTCTCGAGGTCTCCTCCACTCTACAGATATCTCCCTCACTTTACACTCTTTGTCTTCCTGTACAATCAAAACTCTTGTTTAACCAAACTACTACAGAGGAAGTCAATAAACTTTTTTCTAACGCCCACCTAACCTCCTGCCCGCTGGACCCCGTTCCTTCTCAAATACTACGGTCACCTTCTGACTCTATCCTACACTCTTTAACTCATATCTTCAACCTCTCCCCCTCTACTGGCATCTTCTCCAACCCTCTGAAATATGCACTAGCCACTCCCATACCAAAAAAGGCCTCACTGGACCCCACCAATCTTAACAACTTAAGACTCATCTCCTTACTCCCTTTTGCCTCCAAACTCCTTAAACGTTTAGTCTACAAGCGACTGAGTGACCATCTCATTGAGAATAACCTTCTTGATCCCCTTCAGTCTGGATTTTGTCCACAGCAATCCACAGAAACTGCTCTCCTAAAACTCACAAACGACTTACTAACAGCTAAAACCAAGGGTCATTATTCTGTACTCTTACTCTTGGACCTCCCTGCTGCCTTTGATACAGTTGGTCATCCCTCCTCCTCAAAAAACTAAATTTTCTTGGTATCCATGGCTGTGCTCTCCATTGGCTGAATGTTACCTATCTCACCGCACCTTCAGTGTCACTTACAACTCTACTTCCTCCTCTCCAACACCTCTTACCGTTGGGGTCCCCCAAGGTTCTGTCCTTGGACCTCTACTATTCTCGATCTACACATCCTCCCTGGGTCAGTTGATAGCCTCCCATGGCTTCCACTACCATTTATATGTTGATGACATCCAAATCTATCTCTCTACCCCTCGGCTCACCCCATCAGTCTCCTCACACATCACTGATTTACTAACAGACATATCAGCCTGGATGGTCACACCACTTCCTCAAACTGAATCTACAGTAGGTGACCGCGATATTGTGTCAATCTCGCCACATTTCTCGGCGAGATTTGACACCTGCGAGCCCCGTCGCAGGAGCCAGCGCCGAGATGGCTCACTCATCGGGAAAGGAAAACTTTGTTTTCCTTCCGCGATGAGTGACAGGCAGTGCTGACAGCTGTCTGGTATGAATCCTGAGGCGGGAACACCGCGCCAAATTTTAAATGAAAAAACCGGCGTGGGTTCCTCCCCAGGGGCATACCAGGCCCTTAGGTCTGGCATGGATTGTAAGGGGAACCCCCTACGCCGAAAAATCGGCGTGGGGGTCCCCCCCAAATCCATACCAGACCCTTATCCGAGCATGCAGCCCGGCCGGCCAGGAGAGGGGGGGGGACGAGCGAGCGCCCCCCCCCTCCTGAGCCGTACCAGGCCGCATGCCCTCAACATGGGGGGGTGGGTGCTTTGGGGGAGGGGGGCACCCTGCGGCCCCCCACCCCAAAGCACCTTGTCCCCATGTTGATGAGGACAAGGGCCTCTTCCCGACAACCCTGGCCGTTGGTTGTCGGGGTCTGCGGGCGGGGGGCTTATCGGAATCCGGGAGCCCCCTTTAATAAAGGGGGCCCCCAGATCCCGGCCCCCACCCTGTGTGAATGAGTTTGGGGTACATGGTACCCCTACCCATTCACCTGGGGAAAAGTGTCAATATAAAAAAAACACAGTACACAGGTTTTAAGAGTCATTTATTAGTCAGCTCCGGGATCTTCTTCCGACTTCGGGGGGTCTCCTTCCGACTTCTCCCGGTGTTCGGCCACTTCTCCCGGGCCCCGCCGCTATCTTCTTCCAGCTCTATTGCCAGCGAGGGGCCCGGTCTGCTGCCGCTGTCTCGCCGCCGCCGCTGTCTCGCCGCCGCTGCTGTCTTGTCGCCGCTGCTGTCTTGTCGCCGCTGTCTCGCCGCTTCTTCTCTTCTCTTCTTCCCCGATGTTGACACGACGCTCTCTCCGGCTCGAATGCTGTGTGCGAGCTGCGGAGCCATTTATATAGGCGGTGACCCCGCCCCCTTACGACGTCATTGTCCCAGCATGCGCAGGGACTCTGGCGTCATAAGGGGGTGTGACCCCAGAGTCCCTGCGCATGCTGGGACAATGACGTCGTAAGGGGGCGGGGTCACCGCCTATATAAATGGCTCCGCAGCTCGCACACAGCATTCGAGCCGGAGAGAGCGTCGTGTCAACATCGGGGAAGAAGAGAAGAAGCGGCGACAAGACAGCGGCGGCGGCTAGACAGCGGCAGCAGACCGGGCCCCTCGCTGGCAATAGAGCTGGAAGAAGATAGCGGCGGGGCCCGGGAGAAGTGGGCGAACACCGGGAGAAGTCGGAAGGAGACCCCCCGAAGTCGGAAGAAGATCCCGGAGCTGACTAATAAATGACTCTTAAAACCTGTGTACTGTGTTTTTTTTATATTGACACTTTTCCCCAGGTGAATGGGTAGGGGTACCATGTACCCCAAACTCATTCACACAGGGTGGGGGGCCGGGATCTGGGGGCCCCCTTATTAAAGGGGGCTCCCAGATTCCGATAAGCCCCCCGCCCGCAGACCCCCAGGGTGCCCCCCTCCCCCAAAGCACCCACCCCCCCATGTTGAGGGCATGCGGCCTGGTACGGCTCAGGAGGGGGGGGGGCGCTCGCTCGTCCCCCCCTCTCCTGGCCGGCCGGGCTGCATGCTCGGATAAGGGCCTGGTATGGATTTGGGGGGGACCCCCACGCCGATTTTTCGGTGTAGGGGGTTCCCCTTACAATCCATGCCAGACCTAAGGGCCTGGTATGCCCCTGGGGGGGAACCCACGCCGGTTTTTTCATTTAAAATTTGGCGCGGTGTTCCCGCCTCAGGATTCATACCAGACAGCTGTCAGCACTGCCTGTCACTCATCGTGGAAGGAAAACAAAGTTTTCCTTTCCCGATGAGTGAGCCAGCGCGACATGCACAGTACCCTGTCGCCGAGAACCAGCGCGATGCTATCGCGCTGGAAACACAATCTCGCGGTCAGGTACTGTATCTAAAACCGAGCTCATAATATTTCCTCCCCCATGTGCCCCTTCCCCTGACTTCTCTGTCAAGATCAATGGCACAACTATCAGTCCGTCCCCACATGCCAGGGTGCTAGGGGTAACCCTAAACTCCGAACTGTCCTTTCAGGCCCACATCCAATTCCTGTCCAAATCATGCCGCCTTAGTCTCTGCAACATCTCTAGAATATGCCCCTTTTTAACCAATGACACCACCAAGCTTCTAATTCACTCCCTGGTCATCTCTCGCCTCAACTACGGCAACTCACTCCTCATTGGACCACCTTTACATACACTATCCCCTCTTCAGTCCATAATGAATGCTGCTGAAAGACTCATCCACCTTACCAACCGTTCAGTGTCCTCCACACCTCTCTGCCAATACCTGCACTGACTTCCACCTACCTAACGAATAAAATTCAAAGTACTAACAATAATTTACAAAGCTGTCCATAACTCTGCCCCCAGCTACATCAGTAACCTAGTCTCAAAATACCAACCAAGCCACTCTCTTCGGTCCTCCCAAGACCTCCTGCGCTCTAGCTCCCTTGTCACCTCCTCCCATGCTTGCCTACAGGATTTCTCCAAAGCTTCTCCCATCCTTTGGAACTTCCTACCCCAATTTGTCCAACTGTCCCCTAATCTATCCATCTTTAGATGATCCCTGAAAACCCTTCTCTTTAAAGAAGCTTATCCTGCTTCTAACTAATACACTGTTTTACTTTCTCCTTCAGCCAATCCCCCAAAGCTATTACCATTTGTATCAATTGACCCTTCCTCCTAGATTGTAAGCTCTAGCAAGCAGGGCCCTCTGATTCCTCTTGTACCAAATTGTAATGTAACTGTAATGTCTGCCTTCATTTTGTTAAGCTCTGCGCAAACTGTTGGTGCTATATAAATCCTGTATAATAATAATACAGTGACAACATAGGCCTGACCACAGGAGCGCTGTGAATAAACACCCTGAAAAAAAGATGCAGACAAGAGGCAGTGATGCCCAGGGACACTGATATATGTCTTTCAAGTATGATAGTAAGTCTTGCAAAACATGGATTTGCTAGGAGTAAGCATGGTGTGGATGATCGCATAATCCTCTGTCCTTCAGGATTTGACTTTGAACAGCCAAGCAATTTAAGTCAGTGGCTGTAAAGCAAAGTGGTAAAAGGGCCCTTATGACAACAGGTCTTCTCAAAGTGATAGACCCCAAGAAGTGTCCACTATCTGATGGTCACCGTCTGGTTATCATGACCTGCTGGACCAATCCAGAGCCACTAGAATCTTCTCAACCTTAATCTGGTATAGTAGGTACGGCAAAAGTCTTACTGACAGGTAAGCATATTTTAGAGTGTAGCAGTCCCATGGAGCCACCATTGCGTCTGCCTAAGGGTCTTTTTTCATTGCTACAAAGCTGTCCACCTGATTGAGGCCTAATGCCAGAAGATTGACATCTGGAGTTTCCCATCATAAGCAGATTTGTTGGCATACCTACAGATAAAGGGTCTACTCTTCCTGATCCAGACCTTTTTGACTGAGAGTCTGCTTGCCAGTTTTTTTTACTGCTCTTATGTGTACTGTGGAAAGAGCCAGCACGAGATTCTCTACTCAACTCAGTATCTGAGGCACATCTACAACTGATGCAGTATTTTGGTCCCTACTGATGGTTTATATGTGCCATTATTGTCTGACTGCACTGCACAAAATGTGCATCCAGTGAAACAGGGCCCATCTGTTTATTTGAAGTTCCAACACATTGATGGGAATCGGGCACTCCTCTGGGCTCCAAGAACCTGGAATGGATCAGATACTCATACTCCTCCCTGTTTGCCCAGGCTGGCATCCATTGTTTCTATCTTCCAGCAAAAAGGCCAGAAGTAACTTCTGAGCTAGCAGCAGAGGAAGATGGAGCCACCAGACTTCATCTGATGAATTAATCTTACTGTCCAGAGACAGTGGAGATCTGATCTACTGCAACAGAATTTTGTGCTTCAACATCCTGTCCTGTGTGGTCTTGCACATAAGGGATCACTTTGAGGACCTCTATCATGAGACCCAAAACTACTATGCAATAGTGGGTCATTGACCACCAGTGGAAATGCAGTAGACAAACCTAAGGTGTAGTCTCTGCAGTTTGTCAAACGAGAGGAACACCTTGGCCTGGTTGGTATCCAAGATCAACCACAGATGTTCCTGCTGAAGTGACGTAGACAGAAAGCATTTCTCAAGGTATAACATCTACCTGAAGCTCTTCGGAGTCCATACACGTCACTGTTGATCAGACATTACCACTATGGATCAGGCATTAGGTGTAAAGTTAAGCACCAGACTCTTCCTTTTTACTTTGATCTTCACTGTTTTGCAAAAAAAGGGAATTTATAATTTACACATACAGTATTTTTTACTTATTAACTCCAATGCAGTTTCATCTTTTAGATAAAGTACGAATTTTTTAAAGGGATGTTATGTTGTATGTGCTAATAATAATTTTAGGATATTTTTAAAGAAAATATTGTTTTGTACAAAATTAGCAGAACTATAATTTTTTTTCTACAGGCATGAGTTTTAAGAAAATGAATTTTTGGTATATTTTACAAACTGTCAAAGCTGTAAGTAGCTGTAGTGAAATATGATGAAAAAGTGAAAAATGGCAAAAATCATCTGGCCACCTAAGCAGGGACGCAAGGTGTTTGCCTTGGGCGGCATTATTCAAGGGGGAGTTGCTGTCCCCCAGGCAGAAGAGCAGAGGCTGCTCTTTAATTAGGCCTCGCGACCGCCTAATTTACCTAATTAAAGAGCCGCTGTCCTAAACAGGACATTTCAGTCCTCTGCCAGTGTTTGCCGCCTGTGATTCTCAGCCCCTGACCCCTCCCCCTGTCCCTCCCACCCAGGGCTCTGCTGCAGGGGTTAGGAGGTCTCGGCCCAGTCCAGTGCCAATTCTCAGAGGGAGACTGGCTAGAGGGAGGCTGTGTGCAGTACAGAGCCTGGCTGTAGCCTCCCACCTCCTTCTTCTCCTCCTCCTCTTATTCCTCCTTCTTTTGGGACACTCACACATGCAGAGCCATCTAAGAAAGGTGCCAGGATGATGATGATGCTGCCGAGGGATTTACAATGACAAGGAAATGGTATGTCAAATTCCTCTTGAGAGGTCTCTGAGTGAACAGTTAAAGGTCTCCACCACCAAAGCCTGGGACCTGCTATGGAAGAACATCTGAGAGAAGTGCCTGGCAGGTCAGTGATGACACCCAGGGGTCCCCGCCTGGACTGTGTCTGGGGGAGATGGGGACAAGCTGACTGCAAATGGCAGAGTGTGAGGCCATTGCAGTTTGTGTGTGTCCTTGCTGCCTGTCATTGGAGGGTAGGAGGGGGAAATTCTGCAACTAAACTTCCAGACACAATCACTACATTGTATATACTTACTGAGATCATACTGCGATTATTGGTCACAGGTAGGAGATCATACTGCGATTATTGGTCACAGGTAGGCGATCATACTGAGATCTTTGTCCTATGCCCCACTGGCCCCATCCCTTGCCCCACTGACCCCATGCTCTGCCCTACTAACCTCCTGTCCTATACCCTGCTGACCCCATCCTCTGCCTTGCTGATCCCATCCTCTGCCCTATTGACCACATATGTGGCACTTGGATGAATCATATCTCTGGGTCTGATGAGGAAGTCTCAGCTTTTTACTGTGAATGGCTGCAGCTTCCTCATTAGACCCTCAGGCAAGAACGGTGTACCTCGGCTGGGGTGGGACACATTTAAATGGGGGGAGGGGGCACCCGATTTTTGTCTTGCCTAAGGCAGCACAAAACCAAAATACACCACTGCACCTAAGGTAAAAGTAGATGGCAGGGCCTGGCAGCAAAAGTGTTAGGACATGCTAAATAATATTGATGTTCAGTATTTTATATATTTAAATTGATTGTAAAGGATCACTTATTTTGTATTTAACAAACTTGCCATACTTAACTGCTCTATGCAATGGTTTTGCACAGAGCACCCCCGATCCTCCTCTCCTCCTCTTCTCTGGTCCCACCACTTGTGCTCCTAGCTCGTCCCTTCTCCCGTCGAATGCCCCCATAGCAATCTGCTTGCTATCTTGCACTCGTGCGTGCTCGCTTCCATGCCGGCTCTCTGCGTCCATTGTGGCAGGTGGCTCCTGCTGCTGTCTCTGAGCCAATGAGAAGGGAGAGAGGCAAGAGCCTCTGCTCTCATGCACAGTGCTGAATCGAGATCGGGCTCAGGTAAGTATTGGTGGGGAAGCTGCATAGAGAAGGTTTTTTACCTTCATACATAGAATGCATAATGGAGAAAAATTCCAGGTTTGAATATGTGCTACTATCAACACTGACATTACTTTATATTGCTGATGACCGTTTTTAGTGATCAACCAGTAGCACATATTCAAACTATAAATTGATATATGAGCAAACATATAATGAATACAGTGATGAATCTAAATAACTCACTTCACTCATGTGTAATAGTGTTGTACCACAAAAGTGTAACATGTGAAAAAACTGATATAAATCTAATGAATAATGATTAGAAAAACCAAGGGGTTTGATTCCCGTGAATATAAAGTCCCATTAGATAAAGTGATTTGTGCCAATTAGGTCTTGAGAAGAAGAAATCCGCCACCAATAAAGAAGGGGTGACTGCTTACTGGAGCCCCATGATCCCCCACTACAGAGGATCAGGGGAAGCTGGTATGTAAAAACTCCTGCAGAGTATGACCAACGAGACAACTGCTGGGCTAATTTAAAGATGATAGCTGTTTCTAGACCTCCTCTGTAAGGCTCCTGGTGTTCCCAGCTCTCCTCATAGAATGATGGACTCAACCATAAATGTACATAGTAAGAGAGAACATAGGCGCTTCCATAGTGTAAAATCTCTTGGTTTATTAAAAGGTAAAGTAAAATGAACACTTACATCAATTAAAAATGTAGCAAGCCTTGTTCGTCTGGTGCGCCGGCCATAGAACACAGACTAACCTGTCCTGCTGAACGATCAGTGGAAGACACGTGGTGACGTCAGCGCGTCGCTCGCCCTATGCGGCGTTTCGTGATCGGTCACGTCGTCACGACATCAGTCCCGATCACAGAGAGCTGCCGCCAGCTCCTCAGTGCCCACCCGTGCCACCTGCCAGTGCCACCAACAGTACACAACAGTGCCGCCTACCAGTGCCCACAGTGCCACCTATCGGTGCCCACAGTGCCACCTATTGGTGCCCACAGTCAGTGCCTCATCAACAGTGCTGCACATCAGTGCCACCTATCAGTGCCCATCGGTGTCACCTACCAGTGCCCATCAGTGCCACCTATCAGTGCCATCAGTGGTACCTATAAGTGCCCATCAGTGCCTCATCAACAGTGCTGCACATCAGTGCCCATCGTGTCATCTACCAGTGCCCATCAGTGCCATCTATCAGTGGTACCTATAAGTGTCCATCAGTGCCACCCATCAGTGCCCATCTTATAAGTGGCTATCAGTGCCGCCTTAACTGTGCCTATCCGTGCCCACCAGTGCAGCCTATCAGTGCCCACCAGTGCCGCCTCATCAGCGCATATCAATGAAGGAGAAAAATTACCTGTTTGCAAAATTTATTAACAAACTATGAAACATGATTTTTTTTGTTTAGCAAAAAAATTAAAATCCCAGCTGTGATTAAATACCACCAAAAGAAAGCTCTATTTGTGTGAAAAAAATAAAAATTTAATTTGGGTACAGTGTTGTATGACCGCGCAATCGTCATTCAAAGTGCGTCAGCGCTGAAAGGTGAAAATTGGTGGTCTGGGCAGGAGGGGGGTTTAAGTGCCCAGTAAGCAAGTGGTTAAATATGTTGCAACGCTCTAACTGTAAAGTGTACTATTTGCAATGATAATGAGGTTATACATTTTTCTGAAAGTTTCCTGGAGTCTTTTTGCAGTGCTATTTTAACAACCCTGTACCAAATTGGGAAAACTGTTCAAATTTCCCTCTGACAATTAGAGAATGTCTGTTAAACAACTACATCTAAAACAAAGAAATTGTGTATCTGCTGTTAACCAGAGGATCTCTTTCTTGTGTTTTCCTATACCTAGTGGTTCGCAAATTCGATTACTTGTTTGCAGAGAATGGCACAGTTCAGTACAAAGATGGTGCGCTGCTTTCAAGACAGGTAAGACAAAAAAAAACTGCATTTCTCAAAAGTACAATTTCCTGATAACCTTATTTTCAATAACCTGGATAATTAATTTTATTTATTGTGTACTGTATATTTTTTTATCCAAAATTGGTTACAATGGTTACTGCCTAATTTGTTGCTTATGCAATCAGTTCTTATTTCACTTCAGACCTTTTCATTAAAAATAAATGGACACAACCTCTAACCTCTTTATAAAAATAATAATGGTCTTCACTTTAAATTACTGATGCATGCTTGTTCAGGGTCATGGACTCCAAATGTATTGACATCAAAGGTCAGCATGTCAGCAAAGCAACTAGCATTTTTAGGAGGTCAGCGTTGGTAAGCTATTTTTTAATGACAGGTTACCTTTTAGGGTCCATTGCATTGATCTGTGTCATGTTGCTCAATAATGTGCCTTGCATTTGCTTTTTAAAACCAATGGGCTGTCCACAATGTGCCACAAAATGTTTAAGTCAATGCACTATGCTTGTTTGTTGCCTAAGTGCATTGGGGCATCACAACACATGTAATGTGCATTACGGAAATGCATGTGAACCCGCAACATATAGCTCTAAATAGGCCCTAATATCTTGTATCTTTGTTTTACCCTAAAAGGTGCAACTTTCATCAAAAACCTGGCAGGTGTTCTGATCCCCCTTCTTTCTATTCAAAACAAAAAAAATGTTTTTTCTTTATCATACATCATGGGACACAGAGTTACAGTGCCTTGAAAAACTATTCATACTCCCTGAAATTTTGCACATTTTGTCATGTTACACCAAAAAAAGTAAATGTATTTTATGTGATAGACAAACACAAAGTGGCACATAATTGTGAAGTGAAAGGAAAATGATAAATGGTTTTCAGAATTTTTTACAAATAAATATCTGAAAAGTGTGGCGTGCATTTGTATTCAGCCCCCTTTACTCTGATACCCCTAACTAACATCTATTGGAACCAATTGCCTTCAGAAGTCACCTAATTAGTAATAGAGTCCACCTGTGTGTGATTTAATCTCAGTATAAATACAGCTGTTCTGTAAAGCCCTCAGAGGTTTCTTAGAGAACCTTAGTGAACAAACAACATGATGAAGTCCAGTGCCGGTCCAAGACATTGTGCTGCCTGGTACCAAGAATGAAGTGCTGCCCCCCCCCCCCCCCCAATAAAAAAAAAAAATCACGCCCACCAAAATGCCCCCGCATCCATTATTTTATATCATGATAACTAAAGTGGACCTGGCATGGCTCTATACATGTATATAGGAGTATAAAGAGGACCTGTTATGGTTGTTTACATGTATAGGAGTATAAAAAGGACCAGTTATGGCTGTATTCATGTATATATAAGTATAAAGAGGACCTGTCATGGCACTATTTTCATCCAGGAGGGCGGAGTCTGGTAATGGCGCCGTGCTGCACGCCGTGAGGACCCACGGTCTCTCCCTCTGCCTCTAAGATGGAAGATAGGCTGATGAGTGAGCGTTAGCGGCTCTCCCCCGTCCACCCCCCCTATAGATCCTGCTGCCTTGGTTCCCTTCTACCTCCTTACCTACCTTCTACCTCCCTCGTTGCTTCCTTTGTTGCTTCCCTGGATATATCACAACGCAAGCTGGATGACTCTACCTGTCTGAAGAGAGTGTGCCTGAGAGCAAAGGGACGGAGATCCCGAGCCCCATCGGCGGTGGCTGTGGGCGGTGATTGCCTGTTTGCGACTCTGCTAGCGGCGCCGGTTCCAGAGACGCGCTGGGTTGCGCCGCGGTGTCAGTGACAAGAAGCACTCGGCGGTCGGAGGGTGAGCTGGCGGAGGGGAGCGAAAAGACGGCGGGCGCCCCCGAGATCCGAAAGGCGCTGACCAAACCCGATTAGATCCGGAAATACCCGAGCAAATACACAGGAGAAGTAGTGGGATCGCAAAAGACAAGTACCGATGGATAGATCATCTCCAAGGGTCTCCTAGCTTCTCAGAACCGTCCTGGACTGCTAACTAGATAAGTATTACTCTTAATTCCTTTCTGATTTTGCCTATAATAAGGTAGAGAAAATTTAAGTAAGAGGCAAGGTGGGGAGTAAGAACAGAAGACAAAAGAAAAAATAAATAAATGAGTAAATCAAGAATATGTGGTTAAAGGAGACTCCAGGAAGAAGAAGAGAGAAAGCAGAAGGGAGAGGTGGGGGGGGGGGAAAGTGAAAAGGAAAGAAGAGGCAGAAAGGAAAAAGAAGAAAAAAAGAGAAATTATCAAAAGACACTAGGAGATTGGTACCTTTTCGGACTTGTATTCAGGCAATATTAAAAGGGAAAGAGTCCTTGGTTAAGAAGGGAAGGAAGGAGGGAGGAAAAGAGAAGGGGTTAATGGAAGACATCTAAAGGATATAAGTGGTCACAAAAAGGATTGTGGTATACACATTTTGTCGATACACTATTGAATTTCATCGTTTGGCACTATATATTGAAAGAGAGATTTGCTATTGAAAGCTGTGGTTTACCTTGGAAGACTGGGATTTCTTTTTTTTTTTTTTTTTTTTTCAAGAACTGTTTTTCTTCAGTGGAGTGATCTTAGGTGAAGACCGGAGAGTAGAGATGGTCGGCTAAAATAAGCTGACTGCACGATCTGGTCTTTCCCCTGAGATAGTACCCTAAAGAATTTACTCGAAAGTGGTTTCTTGGGGTTCTCTTGGTTAACTGTCGGGATGAGGGGAAAAACAACAAGAAGTGCGGGAGCAGTTGCCAAATCACCCAGGGACAGCTTAGGCCCAAGCCCTGGCCCCATGAACAGATACGTATTGCAAGGAAACGGAGAAGGAGAAAGGCAACCGTGTATAAAGGGCAGACAGACAGACACAAAAGAGAGGGATAATAAGGAGAAAAAGGGCCAGAATAAAACAGTAGTAGAAACTAGCCATCTCTCAGAACCTAGAATGGAACTAGAACCAGAAATGGAGGGAGAAGAAAGAGGAAGGGAGGAAGGCCAACGCGCGCTTCAGCTACCAACAAAACATGACATGGAAAAAATGTTTGCGGCCCTTGAAAACTCCCTGAAAGCAGAGATGACAACATTACACAAGGATATGGGACACATTCTATCAAGAGTTAAAGAAGTGGAGGCCAAAGTAGATTCGCACCTAAAAATGATAAAAGAACTGAAAGGGGAAATAAAGATATTAAAAAAGGAACAACAAGAACAATCCTATAAAATAGAGGACCAAGAAAACAGAGAAAGAAAGAAAAAACTGAGAATTCGTGGTCTTCCTGAAGTAGAACAAGCAGAAAATCTAATAGGAAAAATGAACAATATGTTCAATGCGATTTTGGGAAAGTAAGAATCTAATATAATAAAGATAGAAAGAGCATACCGACTAAGAAGACCTCAAGGGCTCCCAACGGAAACACCAAGAGACATAATAGTCCGCTTTGAAAGATGGGAGGAAAAAAAAATCAAATTTGGATGAATGTAAAGAGAAAATCACCAATTGAATATGCAGAAGCTAGGCTACAAATATTTCAAGACCTGTCCCAAGAAACGTTAAGAAGAAGAAGGTTGTTAAGACCCCTACTGAACATTCTCCAGGAACAGGAAATTCAATATAACTGGGGCTTTCCAGCATGCTTAATAGCAAAGAAGAATGGAAGAAGTGCTAGGCTAAGATTTATAGAAGAGATACCGGACTTCTGCAATAAATTAGAAATCCCCTTACCAGTAATTGGTAGGAATGTAAACAGACAAGAACAAACAGAGATACGAGAGGATCTTCAATGGCAATTAAGCTCTAGGAACAGAACACATGAAGCTGAGCCCTAAAGGGAATAAGTGTTTGAACAGCAACGTGAAAATCTATAAAGACAAGTGGTGTAGCCTCTAAGTTGGGGGGGGGCTGGGTGGGCTGTGGCGAAGGGTGAATGAAAGGAGAAATAGAAAAAGAGGATAATAAATAAATAAAACAAGCTAGAGGCATGAGGGGGAGATAGGGACTCACGGTGTGGTCAGGGGGTTACCCTCTCTGAGTAGAGTAGAGAGTGGTTTAGAGCGTCTTACAGATTTCCACCTCAGACCTAGTAGAGCAGTGGGGGTAAAATTGAGCCCCACAAAGCAAAAGTGCTCTCTGCTTTAGAGACCATGGGGTCAAAGTACCCTCACCAGGGAGGGAGAGGGAAGGAGGGGGGGAGGTGGGGGAAAGGGAGGGAGAGATCTGGTTTGCACAGTTACTATTATGCTCAGGTGCCTCGAAACAAGGTTGTGGAGACCCTGCGGGTCGGCCCGGAGGTCTCCCCTCCCGGTCCTCTAATTGGACCGGGGGGGGGGGACTCGGGGAGGACACGTGGGGTTGGAGGAGAGAGGAGGGAAGGGAAAGGAAAAAAATGGAAAATATGAATAGCATAAAAATTTTGTCCTATAATGTCTGAGGATTGAACTCCCCGGGGAAGAGAAACATAATTCTTTGAGAACTAGATAAAAGCAATGCGGAAATAATATTCCTGCAGGAGACACACATCACTCAAAATTCAAATATGGCCATTGGAATAGGGAAAAACCTAAGTTTTTTAATAGAACGAAGAAAAGTGGACCCTGAGGGACGCTTCCTTTTTCTTACAGGCTCCATACAGGGAGTAAAATATACACTCGCTAATGTTTACTGTCCCAATACAAACCCCAAAAAATATCTGATAGATATATTAAAAGTCTTAATGGAATTTAAGCAAGGCAAATTAATATTGGCTGGAGACTTCAATTTTAGCATGGACCATAGAATGGATAGCACCTCCACAGCAATAGATAGAGAAATAAGACAACTAAAGAAACTAAAGAAAAAATTATATGAATATCAATTAATAGATCCTTGGTGAATTCAACATCCAAGTACAAAAGATTACACTTTTTACTCAACTGTACACTAAATTTATTCCAGGTTGGATTACATTATGGTTGAACATAGAAACTTGGAAGAAATAGTAGAAACGAAAATAGGAATAATAACAGCCTCGGACCACAGCCCAGTAATGCTGAAAATTAAAATGCAAGGAGAAGCTCCCGAGAAAGGACCATGGAGAATCAACGAAGATGTAATCGAAGACAGCGAGACGGAAAAAATTATAATAGAAGAGATTAAAAGATATTTTAAGGAAAATGACACCCCAGAGGTATCAAAAGCAACGATCTGGGAAGCGCATAAAGCTGTCATTAGGGGCAAATTAATAGCTATTGGGGAGGGAAAAAAGCAGTAAAGAAGAAAAAAACATGCAGCAAATTATAAAGGAAATATATGAATTAGAGCAAAAGCATAAAAAGCAATCGGACAACGCTATTGGGACAACAAACCAGGAAAATATCTCGCAAACATGGTAAAAAAAAAGAAGTCTCTAAACTTTATTGAGAAGATCAAAAACGAGAAAGGAGAAGTAGTAAACAAGACAACAGATATTGCACTAACATTCCAAAAATATTTCAGCTCATTATATGCGATAAAAAGACAGAAAACACAGATAGAGGAAGATATAAGAAAAAAAAAGATACAAGAATACTTAGAAAAAGCAAATTTACCAAAAACAAAACTTGAGCACTTAAAAGAGCTGGAAAAAAAAATAACGCAAGAAGAGATAAAACTGGCATTAAAGGAAACTCCCGCAGGAAAAAGCCCAGGACCAGACGGGTTCACGGTCAAATATTATAAAAAATTCCAAGAACAACTGATCCCTAAGTTACAAGAATATCTGAACAATATAGGCGAAGAAGAAGAAATAAGAAGAGAATCGCTATTAGCCCATATTACAATATTGCCCAAGGAAGGGAAGGATAGAACCAACTGCTCAAGCTAGAGACCTATTGCCTTGCTGAACGTGGACACAAAATTGTACGCAAAAATCCTAGCCACCAGAATAAAAAAATTAATCCCACTCTGGATTAAACCTGATCAGACTGGATTTGTTCCGGGGAGAGAAGGAAGGGACAACAGTTTAAAAACAATACTGATGTTACACAAGAGTGGGCAAAATGAGTCCCCAGCTCTATTCCTGTCATTAGATGCAGAAAAAGCAGTTGACAGGGTAGACTGGGGATTCATGATGGACACGTTGCGCCATCTGGGACTAGGGACAAAAATGATGTAGATAACAAATTTATATAACGGCCCGACAGCAATGGTAAACGTGAATGGTAGACTCTCTCCTCTGATCGAGATGCAGAATGGAACACGGCAAGGTTGTCCGCTTTCTCCACTACTATATGTACTGGCACTGGAACCATTGTTAGCAACACTCCGTAACAACCAAGATGTGAGAGGGGCGAGAATTGGAGAAAAAGAACATAAGATCGCAGCATATGCGGATGACATCTTGATGTATGTAACCAACCCAAGAGTGACACTGCCAAACATATTGAAAGAAATAAAAAAATATGGAGAACTGTCAAAATAAACCCAATAAAAACAGAGATATTAAATATAGGATTGGGGGAAAAAGAAGTCCAGTCCCTACAAAAAGAATTTCTATTTACCTGGGTAAAATAACTAAAATATCTTGGAATCAAATTAACCCCAAGGGTTAAAAAAATCTATCAGGCAAATTATATCCCATTGATCAATGAAGTTAAAGAAGAAATAAAAAAACTAAGTACACAACCACTTTCATGGATTGGAAGAGTAAATATGTTTAAAATGATGGGCCTTCCAAAAATAATTTACAAAATCCAGATGTTGCCAGTAATGATTCCACAGAGTTTTTTCAAAACAATATTGTTAAAATACATCTGGTTCAATAAAAAAACAAGAATTAAATATACACAGATCACAACGAAAAGGGAGCACGGAGGATTAGCTACTCCAGACATAAGCAGGTACTACAAAGCAATTGTTTTAACACGTATGTTTAAGTGGACAAACGAAAATAGTGAAAAAACGTGGGTAGAAATGGAAAACACAATAAGTAAAACCACATTGCACAAAAATATATGGATACCACGAAAGTTCAGACTAATGGACACGGAAACTCACGAAATAACAAAAAATGTTTTCAAAATCTGGGATATAGTACACTTGAAGAATGAATGGAGACACAATTCACCGCTATTAGCACTCACGGGAACGAATTTCTTTATCCCTGGAAAGGGAAATATTTGCAGGTCAAGGAATAAGAAATCCACAATTAAAAGATATCAATATAAATGGCAGGATCAAAACACGATTGGAACTAGAAGAAATCAACGGGTGGAAGATGAGTGAATGGAATTATTGCCAATTAAGACACTTAGTAAACACAATACCACATCCACTTAGAGAAGAAGAGAAATTAAATCCATTGGAAAAGCTCTGTTTCAATAAAACATCATCGAAAAATGGAATATCAAGAATATATGGAATATTAGCGGATCTGGATGGACAAGAAAGACCTGAGTACATAAAACAATGGGAGAGAGAAATGAATCTAGAACTTGAAGACCAGAGAGTGGAAAAAATGATAGAAATGGGATACAACAATGCCTGGGATATGAAGACCATTGAAATGAATTACAAATTGGTAGCAAGATGGTACTTGACACCAGTAAGAACCCATAAATACCAGCAAAAAAAAACACCTCTGTGTTGGAGAAAATGTGGTCAAAAAGCAACGATGACACATCTATGCTGGGAATGCCCAATAATAGCGGAATACTGGTACGAAGTACTAAAAAACATAGGGGAAATAACCGGCGAAAGAATAGAACAAAATATATGGACCTGCCTGTTCCATGACTATAAAAAACCAAGGAAACAATATATGAGATCAATGGTTCAGAGTCTTCTGAACGCCGCGAAGGGTCTGATCCCAAGATATTGGCTAAAAAGTGGAAAACCAGATATTAGAGAATGGTTTGAGAAAATAGATTATTCTTGTAAAATGGATCTGCTGAGAAGCAGAGAAAGAGGAGATAATAAGCACAATAGTCTCTGGGAATGATGGAAAATATATAAAACCTCGGATATATATTTAGACAAGATGAAGGAAGCAACATGTACAGAGCTAAAATGATATGAAATATAAGAAGGTGTAAACCAGACATAAAAGAGGGGAGGGGGGGGGATACCTTATAGAGGGACTAAAGGAAGGAAGGAATAAAGGTATGGTGGTAGTTACATATTTTGGAGTTTTTTTCAGTTTTTTGTACTTAAATAAAGATATACGATGGGAAAACTATTAAAGATAAGATGGAAATAATCCACAATGATGTGAAAAATGAGAAGATAAATTTTGATATTCAAAGTTGATACAGCGTCTCTCAGAAAAAATTTCGCTGAAGTGGAAAAAAAACAAAACCTGGCAGGTGTTCTGATCCCCCTTCTTTCTATTTAAAACAAAAAAAATGTTTTTTCTTTATCATACATCACGGGACACAGAGTTACAGTGCCTTGAAAAACTATTTATACTCCCCGAAATTTTGCACATTTTGTCATGTTACACCCAAAAAAGTAAATGTATTTTATGTGATAGACAAACACAAAGTGACACATAATTGTGAAGTGGAAGGAAAATGATAAATGGTTTTCAGAATTTTTTACAAATAAATATCTGAAAAGTGTGGCGTGCATTTGTATTCAGCCCCCTTTACTCTGATACCCCTAACTAACATCTAGTAGAACCAATTGCCTTCAGAAGTCACCTAATTAGTAATAGAGTCCACCTGTGTGTGATTTAATCTCAGTATAAATACAGCTGTTCTGTAAAGCCCTCAGAGGTTTCTTAGAGAACCTTAGTGAACAAACAACATGATGAAGTCCAGTGCCGGTCCAAGACATTGTGCTGCCTGGTACCAAGAATGAAGTGCTGCCCGGTACCAAGAATGAAGTGCTGCCCCCCCCCCCCCCAATAAAAAAAATAAAAAATCACGCCCACCAAAATGCCCCTGCATCCATTATTTTATATCATGATAACTAAAGTGGACCTGGCATGGCTCTATACATGTATATAGGAGTATAAAGAGGACCTGTTATGGTTGTTTACATGTATAGGAGTATAAAAAGGACCTGTTATGGCTCTATTCATGTTGTAAGATTGGGGTATCAGACTCAAATGGTAGGTGCGTTGTCAGTGAGTACTCCAGTACACAACTGTATTTTTAAGGGCCTGGTAGCCCACTTTTATTTAAAAGCACGGAAAAGTTCACAAAGACATCAGTAGCCCACGCAGGGGGTTCCACCATTACTGTATCTTGCACACTCAATACTTTAGCCTCCTGGCGTACATTCTTGCCATACGGCTGATTCCGGCCTTTAGCCTAGGCCTTAGGTCTGCTCCTCAGACCCAAAAGAGTTTCCTAGAGTGAAGCTCTCTCCTAGCTTACTCCTGCTGCTTACTACTTGCTGCTCTGTCACCAAGTACGTCTGCCTCCTGCAGACATGCATACCCTGGCTGCCTCCTGCAGCTTCTGACTCCTCTCAGAGGAATGGGAGCCCACCTGACTCCCATGCACAGACTTCCTGTCTGTGGGGTGGAACCCTGAGCCATAGCCAGGTCACAATTAAATAGCCCAGCACACAGCTGTGCAATCAGCGTGCCTTTCTCTCCAAAATCTGGCGTAAACCAGCAATCTTCCAGGTAGCACAGGGTCCTACTGCCACATATCCTCCCCCCTTGTTTCGAACCGGAGGGAGGAACACATAAACCCGTCACCAAGAATGGGACACCTCTGTGCCAGCCATTAGCTGCGTAGGCCCATTTCTTTTTCCGGGTATGTTTCCACCAGCACTTCACCTTGGCACCTCTGTGCCAACTATCAGCAGTAGGAGTCCTAATCTGCCCAACCTTTTCTCTAAAGGGGCACTCCACCCACATCTTCTTCCGGGTGTGCTTCCACCAGCACTTCTTCCTGAACCGTGGGCTCCCACTAATCTCTCTATCCCCGGGATCCTCCTTTTTCCTCCCACAGACCTACTCTCCTGGGACTGTTGGGGACCCACTTCCATGAAATCTGTCAGGGACTGACCCCTCTCACTACCTGATGCAACACTAACCAACAACATCCGTTTATCAGGTTCACTGACCCCTGTGTGGTTACCCTTGGCAACCAAATCATCTGAGATCAACACCACATACTTCTGTTTAACCTCAATAGCAATGTTCCACAAGGGGTTATTCAACTCAATATTGTTATCATCAAGACCTCTTGTCACCTTGTTTGCTAGGACAGTGTCTAGGGAGGGACCATCTACAGGCAAGCAGTTACTCCCTATGGGACATTCCCGCAGTTTCACATCGCTCCCTGTTGTCCAACACTCCAATAGCGACTGTCCTACCAACGCACATTTTTCGCCACATTTTTCCACACCAATCTCTTTAACCATTTCTGTGTCCATTGGTACCTCAACCAATACCTCTGAGCTGTCCGATAGTGCTCTACAGTGCTTCTCATACACTTTTTTATTACAGTTACCAACACTGTCATTTCCTGTCAAAGTGTCTCCAGGTACCTCAAACTGCACCTCCCTGCGAGTGATGGATTGAATTCCCACTACTGCTGCGTCTTTTCCGAGCCCTTCCTTTACATGAGGTCTAGCGGGTGAGACCGAACACGCGCCATGTACCAACCACTGCTCAGCTGCACCTCGGACCGCACCAGCAGGAATGCACCTCATCACACCAGCATACGGAGAGACTTCCACTATGTCTATCATTTTTGATTCCTCTAGCAGTTCCCCTGAATGCCTTCCGCACATAACTGTCGCTGGAAGCACTCTCGCAGAGAACTGCGAGACCACTTTCCGCAAAAGTAACCAACATTGCAGTAACCAATTTTTATCAACATTGCTTAACATCGCCTGTACCACGTGTCTCCACTGATTGGTACTACGCAGTACCAGGTCGCCCATCTGCGGTGGATACATGCAGGTATACAGCGGAAAGGTTTTCACCAATTCCAACAACATCTCAGTTATTTCTAGACATGCCACATCTAAACACAGAACTCTAGGGACTTTTCCCTTACTAACGACGTGGAGGGGCTCATTTGCTAAGGCTTGAGAGGCCGAGACACTCAAAGAGACCTCCACCTCAGAGGCCACTGACAAAACTTGCGGCTCCCCATGAGCACTGCTAAATGCATGTGTCACACTCATCGTCTCATTTTCAGCAACACTGAGCCCTTCCAAGCCCCTATCTATTATCCCATCATCCTGACACTCAACATTACTCATCTCTTTTGCTGTGGACAAAACTTCTGCTATATATGCGCCCTTTTCCGATCCTTCCGCCTGGAGGGGGTTAAGTTCTGCAACAGCCAACGCACCTGTGTCTACTGGCTTTGCAGCCTCTCCATTTGTCACAGCAGCAATAGTGTCCAGCTTACTATTACCTTCAGAAATTTCTTTCCACCACGCTATCACCTTAATGGCGAGACTATCCCAGTCTATCCTGTCTGTGCTCCAGTCATCAGCACTCTGTAGTACTGCTCCCTCTGCCCATGGAGACACAGGTGGACAGAGTGGTTTAGCAGCAGACAATCTGCACCAGTCACTGTCACCCCCATCAGATTGTGATAATTCATGCGCCATCAGTTGAGCTATTTTCCCATCGTTTTCCACCTGAGCAGTATCAGAGCTGTCCGGGAGCCTCGTCGGCTCCAACACTGGGAGTCCTCCTGAGATTTCCTGGGACAACTCTGCTGCACTACCTGTGGTTACCATGGGAGACACCAAACCATCAACATTGTCAGTAATACACTTTTCAACATCATCATTATCAACCTTCCTGCCTTGTATAGGCTGTGTTATCACATTAGCAGTTTGATATTGTAGGATATTTAGTACATTGCTTTTCACCTCATGTGAAACACACTTGTCAGTCGGTGCGGCGACACAGTTGTCCTGGGAAACTCTGAGCTCAGACACCATGAGCTCCTGGGTGGTCTCCAGGGACACCTCTGCTACACCTGCCATGGTTGCTAGGGGCAACGGCACACATTTCTCAGTGGTCACCCCTGACATTTCTGGATGCAATATCACATTTTTAATTGCTTTAGCAAGCAACATATCTTCATTTTTACCACTTGTCTTCCTGCTAAACAATACACTGCCTGAAGACAAGTCCTTACCAGTCCTCAAGCTTGCTGCAGGTTCAGCTTCAAACTGGGCTTTGTTACTACACAGGGTATTCACTTGCAAGTCTCTGAAAGCAATTTTTCTCACTGGACTTATTCCCACTTCACAGGGAATAGTCCCATAACCAGTCTCTCTCACATTTGTAACTGCAACAGTCTTACCATTACATTTGGAAGGTGTTGAAAGCTTCAATTGAGGGCGTTGTCCCTTCTTTGCTGTGCTCTCACAAGCTAATGCCCCCACATGGACACAGGGCAACATTGCATCCTTCTTGGATTTTACAACATCCCCTGCAGGCCAAACAGATTTTCTGTTGCCAGGGGTAACAGCAGACTTACACACATGGTCATACCCCTTGCAGGATGCTGGATACTGTGCTCTCTTCTCTGGGCTGACCACTTCACACAAGCAGCCATAACTTGAAACCATTGATTTCTTGTGCTCTCCATCACCCCCTGCAGGCTGAACAAAATTTCCTTCACGGTTGCCAGGGGTGACAACAGACACTTTTGCACAAACCTCTTCATTTAGAATTTGAGCCACATCTCCGCTGTAGCTCCTCTTTTCTGCAAACAGACTTTCTCCGGTTGCCATGGGAGACCACTTTCTCCCTGTTGATCTTTTCCAGCGCTCTCTAGATTGGATTGCTCCTAGGAAATTGTCATAGTCATCTCGGTTATGATACATCCCGCGGTACACCTCTTGGTACTCCTCCATCAAAAAAGGTTGCACCAACTCAACCCAGCGACTTTTAGGCCATCCTCTGTAGGAAGCAATCATCGCAAAATCATCCAAAAAGTCTATAACATGTTCAGAAGGCAGCATAGGCCGTATGAAGTCAGCTGTATGGATTTCTGCTTTGTTGCCATGGACAACCGCACCCATCTGCTCACTCTTTGCACTAAAGGACGGCTTGCTTTCCTTTTTCCTTTGCTCCAGTGCGGCCAAATGCATCTTGCACCAGTCTGGGGCTTGTTCTGTCGGTAACAACCCCTCCAGCCACAAGGTTCTGTCTCTCATCTCAGCAAACATCGCTTCCTTTTTGCGCTTTGACCGCCCCATCTCTGCAGTCAGGCACACAACGCTTTTTAACACAGTTCCTTTTAACACAGGAAAATTTTGCGTACCGTCTCTTTAAGACTTGCAAACAGCACACTTTCACATGCAGACTCCACTGGTTCACATGAGCTGCTCCTCACAGCATTGCTGCAAAACACAGTTTCTTGCTACTCACTGTTTTTGGTATGCGAGGATCTGGAACTTTTCCAAATCTGCCCGAAGCAATATCTCCACCATATGTAAGATTGGGGTATCAGACTCAAATGGTAGGTGCGTTGTCAGTGAGTACTCCAGTACACAACTGTATTTTTAAGGGCCTGGTAGCCCACTTTTATTTAAAAGCACGGAAAAGTTCACAAAGACATCGGTAGCCCACGCAGGGGGTTCCACCATTACTGTATCTTGCACACTCAATACTTTAGCCTCCTGGCGTACATTCTTGCCATACGGCTGATTCCGGCCTTTAGCCTAGGCCTTAGGTCTGCTCCTCAGACCCAAAAGAGTTTCCTAGAGTGAAGCTCTCTCCTAGCTTACTCCTGCTGCTTACTACTTGCTGCTCTGTCACCAAGTACGTCTGCCTCCTGCAGACATGCATACCCTGGCTGCCTCCTGCAGCTTCTGACTCCTCTCAGAGGAATGGGAGTCCACCTGACTCCCATGCACAGACTTCCTGTCTGTGGGGTGGAACCCTGAGCCATAGCCAGGTCACAATTAAATAGCCCAGCACACAGCTGTGCAATCAGCGTGCCTTTCTCTCCAAAATCTGGCGTAAACCAGCAATCTTCCAGGTAGCACAGGATCCTACTGCCACAATGTATATATAAGTATAAAGGGGACCTGTCATGGCACTATACGTGTATATAGGAGTATAAAGAGGACCTGGTGCCATCCACTGCCCTACTGACACCGTCCACCTCCCTCGCCACAGGCTCCCCTTTCATTTTATCGGTCCCCCCCTCGATTAGATCAGACCCCCATTAGACTGGCTTACCGAGAGCCGCTTTGTGCCATGAAGTGTTGGAGCCGGAGTTTGGGGGTGGAGCTCCTCTACTGTCGTGCTGTTTTCCTTCCTTCCATTGTGTGGGGAGCCTTGGGGAGAAGTGTGTCTGCAAGACACAGGATTCAGGACACATCCAAAATGGTGCACTCACAGGGCTGCTGTTAGCAAATATTGGGGCCCCATACAGCCATCCTCATGGGGCCCCCATCCCCTGAGGAGGGAAAGAGGTGGGAGGAGGGAGGTGAGAAAGGGGAAGGTGAGGCAGGGGGGAAGGGGGGAGGAGGCAGGAGAGAGAGGGGGTGAGAGAGAGAGGGGTGGGGGTGAGAGGCTGGGGGTGAGAGAGCAGGAATTAGAGAAAGAGTGGTGGGTACGAGAGAGGGGGTGAGCGAGCGGCAGAGAGAGAGAGGGGGGGCTGACACAGAGGGGGGGTGACACAGAGGAGGGGGGGTGATGACATAGTGGAGGGGGGTGACAGAGGAAGGGGATGACACAGAGGAGAGGGGGGTGACACATAGGAGAGGGGTGACAGGAAGGGGATGACACAGAGGAAGGGGATGACACAGAGGAGGGGGGAGACAAAGAGGAGGGGAGTGACAGAGGAAGGGGGTGACACAGAGGAGGGGGTGACACAGAGGAGGGGGGGTGACACAGAGGAGGGATGACACAGAGGAGGGGGGTGACACAGAGGAGGGGGGATGACAGAGGAAGGGGGTGACAGAGGAGGAGGTGACACAGAGGAGGGGGTGTGACACAGAGGAGGGGGTAATAGAGGAGGGGGGGTGACACAGAGGAGGGGGTGACACAGAGGAGGGGGTGATAGAGGAGGGGGGTGACACAGAGGAGGGGGTGATAGAGGAGGGGGGTAAACTAACAGAGCAGATGAGACCACAGGAGACGCACATCGTGAGGCAGGCGCGATTCAATCCACAGTCCAGCCCCGCCCCCGGCCCCGCCTCTACACGTGACCAGCACCAGCTCCGCAGCCAGGGCCATTCACAGACCCCCATGTCTGCCGCCCGGCCCGCCCCGCACATGGCCCGTTCGGCCAATCACAGGGCACCCACTGGCTCAGAGCACCCATGTGTGACACTGATAGCGGCGGGCACGGCATCATGCGCGCAGCCCCTCTAGATGGGATCAAAACCATTCAGGTGGCATTGTGGCAACCCTAGCTGGCTGGTGGGTGACAATTTGCCACCCCCCTGAAAGTGCCGCCTGGAACCATTGCTCCATCGGGTCCCATGGTAGGGCCGGCCCTGATGAAGTCCAAGGAACAGACCAGACAGGTCCGGGATAAAGTTGTGGAGAAGTTTAAAGCAGGGTTAGGTTATAAATAAATATCCCAAGCTTTGAACAACTCACAGAGCACTGTTCAATCCATCATCCGAAACTGGAAAAAGTATGGCACAAATGCAAACCTATAAAGACATGTCCGTCCACCTAAACTGACAGGCCAGGCAAGGAGAGCATTAATCAGAGAAGCAGCCAAGAGGCCCATGGTAACTCTGGAGGAGCTGCAGAGATTCACAGCTCAGGTGGGAGAATCTGTCCACAGGACAACTATTAGTCATGCACTCTACAAATCTGGCCTTTATGGAAGAGTGGCAAGAAGAAAGCCATTGTTAAAAGAAAGCTATAAGAAGTCCCATTTGCAGTTTGCAAGAAACCACGTGGGGGATAAAGGTGCTCTAGTCAGATGAGACCAAAATTGAACTTTTTAGCCTAAAAGCAAAACGATAAGTGTGGCAAAAAACTAACACTGCACATCACCCTAAACACACCATCTCCAACGTGAAACATAGTGGTGGCAGCATCATGTTGTGGGGATGCTTTTCTTCAGCAGGTACAGGAAAGCTGGTCAGAGTTGATGGGAAGATGGATGGAGCTAAATACAGGGCAATCTTAGAAGAAAACATTTTAGAGTCTGCAAAAGACTTGAGACTAGGCCAGAGGTTCACCTTCCATCAGGACTATGACCCTAAACATACAGCCAGAACTATAATGAAATGGTTTATTTCAAAGCATACTTGTGTCAGAATGGCCCAGTCCAGATCTAAATCCAATTGAGAATCTGTGGCAAGACTTGAAAATTGCTGTTCAGACTGTCAGGGCTGGGCTCAGCCCCTCCTTCTCTGAGCTGGCCGCTTAGCTGTTGGCTATTTGCCAGCTCCTATCTCTCCACAGTTACTCAGCTGTTGCTGATATCCTGCTCATCAGTCCTGCCTACTTAAGCCATCCAGTCCAGTCCGGAGGAGCTCTGCCTTCACCGTAGTCAACATCACAGAGACGCTCTCCTGCATTCCTGTTAAAGGACTTGCTTGGCTGACATCCCTTCTGGCCAGGGCTGGTTCAAGGATTTTTGACAACCTAGGCGAAACCTAATTTTGTCGCCCGTTGGCTCCGCCCCTGACTCCACCCCCTTTACCCTGCCCAGGTATATGGTGAAGGAGGCAGGGGAGATGTTTGTGGTACCTCTCCATTATTTCTTCTGCCGTGGTCCGCAGGCCCGCACCTGCACCTCTGCATCTGACCTGAAGACAAATAGTGGCTGCACCAGCTCGCTTCCTCACACCAGCCATGGCCTGCAGTTATACAGACAGGCTAGGAGGGTATACAGACAGGCTAGGAGGGTATGCAGACAGGCTAGGAGGGTATGCAGACAGGCTAGGAGGGTATGCAGACAGGCTAGGAGGGTATGCAGACAGGCTAGGAGGGTATGCAGACAGGCTAGGAGGGTATGCAGACAGGCTAGGAGGGTATGCAGGCAGGCTAGGAGGGTATAAAGGCAGGCTAGGATGGTATACAGGCAGGCTAGGACGGTATACAGACAAGTTAGGACGGTATACAGGCAGGCTAGGACGGTATACAGGCAGGCTAGGACGGTATACAGGCAGGCTAGGATGGTATACAGACAGGCTAGGATGGTATACAGGCAGGCTAGGATGGTATACAGGCAGGCTAGGATGATATTCAGACAGACTAGGATGGTATACAGACAGGCTAGGACGGTATACAGACAGGCTAGGACAGTATATAGGCAGGCTAGGACGGTATACAGACAGGCTAGGACGGTATACAGACAGGCTAGGACGGTATATAGACAGGCTAGGACGGTATACAGGCAGGCTAGGACGGTATACAGGCAGGCTAGGACGGTATACAGGCAGGCTAGGACGGTATACAGACAGGCTAGGACGGTATACAGACAGGCTAGGACGGTATACAGACAGGCTAGGACGGTATATAGACAGGCTAGGACGGTATATAGACAGGCTAGGACGGCATATAGACAGGCTAGGACGGTATATAGACAGGCTAGGACGGTATATAGACAGGCTAGGACGGTATATAGACAGGCTAGGACGGTATATAGACAGGCTAGGACGGTATATAGACAGGCTAGGACGGTATATAGACAGGCTAGGACGGTATATAGACAGGCTAGGATGGTATATAGGCAGGCTAGGATGGTATATAGGCAGGCTAGGCCCTAGCTAGGGGGGGGGGAGAGAGAAGAAGGTGATGAGGAAGAGAGGGGGGAGGAAGAAGGTGCATAGCACAAAGGGGTGAGAACAGAGAGGGGGGTTATTTTGGGGGTCTCACTCACCAATTATGCTCTCCCATTCAGGCTGGTCTCCCCCAGGGCTGTGGCAGCTATTGTTTGAAAACAGAACTCCTCTCACAGCACAGTACAGTGCATTGCATGCATGTGGCTGGAGTGTGGGCGGGCACAAATGGGAGGCAGAGTATTGGATTGGACAAGCAGTGCAGTGAGGGAGGTGTTAGGAGGACAGTGGAGACAGAACACAGCCCGACTCCTGCACAAGCTAGCTGGCTTTCCACGCTCTCAATGTATCACTGTGACAGGATGCCAGAGGCTGTGGAGCGCCGGAGCTAGAGGGGAATAGCTATCCTTGATCTCCACACCACACTGTACAAGTCTTGCTGCCTGGGGGAGAAGACACTCCTCCCGCAGCTGCCCACACTGACTCCGCCCCCTGCTCCGCTGGCGCTTGTTTATCCTCATCCTCGCCCTGCTCATAATCTGGTTTGTCACCCCGCATCCCGCAATATAACTCCAATCTGCTCGGTGCGGCGGGGTGTGTGATAGCAGCCAGCAGTGCGGGGTCACTTTGTCAGCCAGGATTTTACCGCCCCCTCCATCCTGGCGCCCTAGGCGGCTGCCTGTCCCGCCTAATGGTGACGCCAGCCCTGCTTCTGGCTCCAGATCCTGCTTGCTGTTTTACTACACTCAACTCCGGATTCCGGACGTTTGGGTTGTCTGACTAGCCGTTCCAGTTCCTGAACTCTGGCTATGTTTTGACTATGTTTGTTCTATATTCTTTTGTTATTAAACAAGTGGGATTTAACTGTCTCGGTCTGATTTCATGGTTTCTGACACAGACGTTCATCCAATCTGACAGAGCTTGAGCTATTTTGCAAAGAAGAATGTGCAAAAATGTCACCTTCTAGATGAGCAAAGCTGGTAGAGACATACCCAAAAACACTTGCAGCTGTAATTGCAGCAAAAGGTGGTTCTACAAAGTATTGACTCAGGGGGCTAAATACAAATGCACGCCACACTTTTCAGAAATGTATTTGTAAAAAACTTTGAAAACCATTTATCTATTTCTTCCACTTCACAATTTTATGTGCCACTTTGTGTTGGTCTATCACAAAAAAATCCCAATAAAATACATTTCCGTTTTTGGTTGTAACATGGCAAAATGTGGAAAATTTCAAGGGGTATGAATACTTTTTCAAGGCACTGTAGGCTATTATTCCTTACTTACTGGGTTATACGCCATCTCTAGGTGAATGGACACTGGTAGACCAAAGTCTTAGGAAGTCCGCCCTTATATAACCCCTCCCATACAGGAAGTAATTCAGTTTTTTTACCAGTGTCTGTAAGGTGGATGGGCACGTTTGTTTGAGCTCTTGGTCCCGAGTCCCAAAACGGTTCTTAAATTAATTTAGGGATTGACCGATCAGATCCATTTGAGAAAAGTTTATATGCTTAAACAGATGGTACCCGAGCCTTGCAAAGAAGACGCAAGGATCCCGCGAGGTTTTGTCTGTAACATGACCTTTGTGTGCTGGACCCTGCGTAGTGGAATCCTGGACACTACAGAGCTAAGGTATTCCTGCAGGGTGCTGTACAGGTCCAAGGGAGTGGACCCTAAAAAAAGAAAAGGGTACCCAGTCCTTGAAGGTACCCAAGTGATGGAACCCTCCGTGATGAGTGAAGATTGGGCGCTTAGTTTCTAAGGTTGCCCTGCACCTGGACGGGTAAGTGAAACCCCCTTATTTACTTATTGTGGGATGCCCCATGTGTTGTAACATTCTGCCAAACTAGCTAGAGGCTGGACACCTGTGTGGCAGTGACTGCAGGGGGAGTTTAGGCTAACTGCTAGTGTTTTGGGTAGGAGTACCTTTTCTTGGTGTCTTGGCTGCTTTCTTAGGGATGGTCCACACACGGGGGTTCACCATTGCGCATGATGGTTCGCCGTAGCGCACGCAAGTTCGCAGCTGTGCTGGTCGGCCATGGCGCACGCTGCTTTGCCAAACAGAACGTTGTGCGCACACAGGCCGCGCATGCACTGTAGCTCTAAAGATGGCCCATGAAGATTCACTTCGTGCACGTACACCATGATCATGTGAGCGCATGAGCAGAGCATTCCGGCGCACAGCCATCTTATTTAAGCAGAGGGTGGCTGACATGTCAGGTAAGGGGCACCAGGCAACCCTCCATTCGGCTCTTTATGAGTCTTCTGGGAAGGATGGTGTCCTCCTTCAAGGCAGTTCCCTATGCCCAGTTCCATTCCAGGCCTATACAACAAAACCTCTTGTCAGCTTGGAACAAGAGTGAAAGCCCTGGATTACCCCATGTCCTTATCTCCTCGTGCGCACTTAAGCTTAAGCTGGTGGTTGCAGGATCAGAACCTGCGAAAGAAAAGATCCTAACTCTCGGTGTCTTGGAGAGTACTGACCAGACGCCAGTTTCTCTGGCTGGGGAGCGAAGAAGGGCTCACAGCTCAGGGGAAATGGTCAAGAGCAGAGACTGCCCATCAACTTCCTGGGGTTGCAGGCGGTGCATCTGGCCCTATGGTCCTGGACGGTGGAGCTTTGGGATTGCCCTATCAGGGTTCAGTCCGACAATGCCACTGCGCTGGCCTGTATCAACCAAGGCAGTACGAGGAGCCGTTCAGCTCAGGAGGAGGTAAACCACATATTGCCCTGGGCAGTATTCCATAGTGGTCCATATTCCGGGGGTAGAGGACTGGAAGGCAGATTATCTCAGCCATCAGCAGATCTGCCTGGGGGAATGGTCTCTACACCTGAACATGTTTTCAGGAAATTTGCCAGCGATGGGGATGGCCAGATGACGATCTATTGGCATCCAGGTCCAAAAACAAGCTACATCAGTTTGTGTCCCGAACAAAGGATCCCCTGGAAATCGGAGCAGATGCTCTGGTAGTTCCATGGAGCCAGTTTTCCTTGGTTTATGCTTTCCCCCGATCCCTCTCCTTCCACATTTGTTGCGCAAGATTCGGGAAGAGGGGGTTCCAGTCATCCTGGTGGCACCAGCCTGGCCCAGAAGGTCCTGGTCCCCAAAGATCATGAGATTGGCAATAGATGGGCCATGAATGCTTCAGTGCCGTCCAGATTTACTGTCTCAAGGTCCTATATTCCACCCCAATTTACAGTCTCTAAATTTGACGGCATGGCTATTGAAGCCAGGGTGTTAAAGGATCGTGGCATCTCAGGACCGTTGGTGTCTACCCTAGTGAATGCAAGGAAAGCGGTCACTAGGAAGATATATTAGAAGGTCTGGAAGACTTTTATATTGCTTGGTGTGAAGCCAGAAAATGGCATCCTCGGAAATAAGTGATTGGGAAAATTCTCTTTTCTACAGTCGGTTGTGGAAATCAGATTGGCTTTAAGTAAAATCAGGGGTCAGATTTCGGCCTTGTTTGTATTCTTCCAAAGGCCTTTAGCCACCCATGCGCTGGTCCAAACCTTTAAGCAGGGGGCAACTCGTTTGCTCCCCCCCCTTAGGTCACCAATGTGTCCTTGGGACTTAAATTTGGTGCTGTCTGTGTTACAGAAACAACTATTTGAGCCTATCAAGGAAATGCCATTTAGTCTTGCTGTCACGCAAGCTAGCCTTCCTGATGGCCATCACCATGGCTAGAACGGTGTCAGAATTGGTGGCCCTTGTAGGGAACCATACTTAGTCCTTCACCACAACAAGGTGGTGTTGCATCCTATTCCATCCATTCTTGCCAAAGGTGGTGTCGGCCTGTCATTTGAATCAGGACATTGTTTTTTTTTTCTCTCAACCTCATTCGGCAGAAGAGAGACAACTGCATTCCTATGACGTAGTGCAGACAGTCAGTTTATTTGTCTAGAACTGCGGAGATCCGAGGATCAGACTCCTGTTTTGTTTTACTAGAAGGACCCAGGAAGGGGCAGGCAGCTTCTAGAGCTTCCATTGCCCATTGGGTCCGCCAATTGCCTATGGTCTGAAACATAAGGCTCCTCCCTTCAGTGTGAGAGCTCATTCTACCAGGGGCATGGGAACCTCCTGGGCTTTTGGCCATCAGGTATCTGTGGCTCAGATTTGTAAGGCTGCTACCTGGTCTTTAGTGCATATGTTTACAAGATTTTATCAGGTGGATGTTAAAGCAGCCTAGGATTCGATCGTGGTTTACTACATAGTTACATAGTAGGTGAGGTTGAAAAAAAAACACAAGTCCATCGAGTCCAACCTATGTGTGTGATAATATGTCAGTATTACATTGTATATCCCAGTATGGCCCTCTTAAATTAGCCTGGCCCTCTTCCCCAGGCTAATTTAACCACTTGCCGACCGCCTACCGCATATATACTGCGGCAGAATGGCACGGGCAGGCAAAATCACGTACCCATACGTGATCTGCCTCCCGCGGGCGGGGGGTCCGATCGGACCCCCCCCCGGTGCCATCGGCGGTCGGCATCTGACTGGGAGCGTCGGGAGGCGAGGGGGAGACCATCCGATCGTGGCCCCCCCCTCGCGATCGCTCCCAGCCAATAGGAATCCTCCTCTGCCTGTGTGTCGTTTCACACAGGCAGAGGATGTGATGTCATCTCTCCCCGGTCTGGCAGTTTCCGTTCCAGCGCCGAGGAGAGATGACAAGTGAGTGCACAACACACACACACACACAGTAGAACATGCCAGGCATATTTACACCCCCGATCCCCCCCCCGATCGCCCCCCGATCCCCCCCCAATCACCCCCCCCCCCTGTCACAAACTGACATTAGCAGTATTTTTTTTTTTTTTTTTCTTTTTTTTTTCTGATTACTGCATAGTGTCAGTTTGTGACAGTTAGTGTTAGGGCAGTTAGTGTTAGGCCCCCTTTAGGTCTAGGATACCCCCCTAACCCCCCCTAATAAAGTTTTAACCCCTTGATCACCCCCTGTCACCAGTGTCGCTAAGCGATCATTTTTCTGATCGCTGTATTAGTGTCGCTGGTGACGCTAGTTAGGAACGTAAATATTTAGGTTCGCCGTCAGTGTTTTATAGCGACAGGGGACCCCCATATACTATCTAATAAATGTTTTAACCCCTTGATTGCCCCCTAGTTAACCCTTTCACCACTGATCACTGTATAACTGTTACGGGTGACGCTGGTTAGTTTGTTTATTTTTTATAGTGTCAGGGCACCCGCCGTTTATTACCGAATAAAGGTTTAGCCCCCTGATCGCCCGGCGGTGATATGCGTCGCCCCAGGCAGCGTCAGATTAGCGCCAGTACCGCGAACACCCACGCACGCAGCATGCGCTTCCCTTAGTGGTATAGTATCTCAACGGATCAATATCTGATCCGATCAGATCTATACTAGCGTCCCCAGCAGTTTAGGGTTCCCGAAAACGCAGTGTTAGCGGGATCAGCCCAGATACCCGCTAGCACCTGCGTTTTGCCCCTCCGCCCAGCCCAGCCCAGCCCACCCAAGTGCAGTATCGATCGATCACTGTCACTTACAAAACACTAAACGCATAACTGCAGCGTTCGCAGAGTCAGGCCTGATCCCTGCGATCGCTAACAGTTTTTTTGGTAGCGTTTTGGTGAACTGGCAAGCACCAGCCCCAGGCAGCGTCAGATTAGCGCCAGTAGCGCTAACACCCACGCACGCACCGTACACCTCCCTTAGTGGTATAGTATCTGAACGGATCAATATCTGATCCGATCAGATCTATACTAGCGTCCCCAGCAGTTTAGGGTTCCCAAAAACGCAGTGTTAGCGGGATCAGCCCAGATACCTGCTAGCACCTGCGTTTTGCCCCTCCGCCCGGCCCAGCCCACCCAAGTGCAGTATCGATCGATCACTGTCACTTACAAAACACTAAACGCATAACTGCAGCGTTCGCAGAGTCAGGCCTGATCCCTGCGATCGCTAACAGTTTTTTTGGTAGTATTTTGGTGAACTGGCAAGCACCAGCCCCAGGCAGCGTCAGATTAGCGCCAGTACCGCTAACACCCACGCACGCACCGTACACCTCCCTTAGTGGTATAGTATCTGATCGCATCAATATCTGATCCGATCTGATCTATACTAGCGTCCCCAGCAGTTTAGGGTTCCCAAAAACGCAGTGTTAGCGGGATCAGCCCAGATACCTGCTAGCACCTGCGTTTTGCCCCTCCGCCCGGCCCGGCCCAGCCCACCCAAGTGCAGTATCGATCGATCACTGTCACTTACAAAACACTAAACGCATAACTGCAGCGTTCGCAGAGTCAGGCCTGATCCCTGCGATCGCTAACAGTTTTTTTTGTAGCGTTTTGGTGAACTGGCAAGCGCCAGCGGCCTAGTACACCCCGGTCGTAGTCAAACCAGCACTACAGTAACACTTGGTGACGTGGCGAGTCCCATAAGTGCAGTTCAAGCTGGTGAGGTGGCAAGCACAAGTAGTGTCCCGCTGCCACCAAAAAGACAAACACAGGCCCGTCGTGCCCATAATGCCCTTCCTGCTGCATTCGCCAATCCTAATTGGGAACCCACCGCTTCTGCAGCGCCCGTACTTCCCCCATTCACATCCCCAACCAAATGCAGTCGGCTGCATGAGAGGCATTTTTATGTCCTCCCGAGTACCCCTACCCAACGAACCCCCCAAAAAAGATGTTGTGTCTGCAGAAAGCGCGGATATAGGCGTGACACCCGCTATTATTGTCCCTCCTGTCCTGACAATCCTGGTCTTTGCATTGGTGAATGTTTTGAACGCTACCATGCACTAGTTGACTATTAGCGTAGGGTACAGCATTGCACAGACTAGGCACACTTTCACAGGGTCTCCCGAGATGCCATCGCATTTTGAGAGACCCGAACCTGGAACCGGTTACAGTTATAAAAGTTAGTTACAAAAAAAAGTGTAAAAAAAAAAAAAAAAAAAACACAAACAAAAATATAAAATAAAAATAGTTGTCGTTTTATTGTTCTCTCTCTCTCTATTCTCTCTCTATTGTTCTGCTCTTTTTTACTGTATTCTATTCTGCAATGTTTTATTGTTGTTATGTTTTATCACGTTTGCTTTTCAGGTATGTAATTATTTATACTTTACTGTTTACTGTGTATTATTGTTAACCATTTTTTTGTCTTCAGGTATGCCATTCACGACTTTGAGTGGTTATACCAGAATGATGCCTGCAGGTTTAGGTATCATCTTGGTATCATTCTTTTCAGCCAGCGGTCGGCTTTCATGTAAAAGCAATCCTAGTGGCTAATTAGCCTCTAGACTGCTTTTACAAGCAGTGGGAGGGAATGCCCCCCCCCCCCCCCAACATCTTCCGTGTTTTTCTCTGGCTCTCCTGTCTCAACAGGGAACCTGAGAATGCAGCCGGTGATTCAGCCAGCTGACCATAGAGCTGATCAGAGACCAGAGTGGCTCCAAACATCTCTATGACCTAAGAAACCGGAAGCTACGAGCATTTTATGACGTAGATTTCGCCGGATGTAAACAGCGCCATTGGGAAATTGGGAAAGCATTTTATCACACCGATCTTGGTGTGATCAGATGCTTTGAGGGCAGAGGAGAAATCTAGGGTCTAATAGACCCCAATTTTTGCAAAAAAGAGTACCTGTCACTACCTATTGCTATCATAGGGGATATTTACATTCCCTGAGATAACAATAAAAATGATTTAAAAAAAAAAAAAAATGAAAGGAACAGTTTAAAAATAAGATAAAAAAATAATAATAATAAAGAAAAAAAAAAAAAAAAAAAAAAAGCACCCCTGTCCCCCCTGCTCTCGCGCTAAGGTGAACGCAAGCGTTGGTCTGGCGTCAAATGTAAACAGCAATTGCACCATGCATGTGAGGTATCGCCGCGAAGGTCAGATCGAGGGCAGTAAGTTTAGCAGTAGACCTCCTCTGTAAATCTAAAGTGGTAACCTGTAAAGGCTTTTAAAGGCTTTTAAAAATGTATTTAGTTTGTCGCCACTGCACGTTTGTGCGCAATTTTAAAGCATGTCATGTTTGGTATCCATGTACTCGGCCTAAGATCATCTTTTTTATTTCATCAAACATTTGGGCAATATAGTGTGTTTTAGTGCATTAAAATGTAAAAAAGTGTGTTTTTTCCCCAAAAAATGCGTTTGAAAAATCGCTGCGCAAATACTGTGTGAAAAAAAAAAATGAAACACCCACCATTTTAATCTGTAGGGCATTTGCTTTAAAAAAAATATATAATGTTTGGGGGTTCAAAGTAATTTTCTTGCAAAAAAAAATTATTTTTTTATGTAAACAATAAGTGTCAGAAAGGGCTTTGTCTTCAAGTGGTTAGAAGAGTGGGTGATGTGTGACATAAGCTTCTAGATGTTGTGCATAAAATGCCAGGACAGTTCAAAACCCCCCCAAATGACCCCATTTTGGAAAGTAGACACCCCAAGCTATTTGCTGAGAGTCATGTTGAGTCCATGGAATAATTTATATTGTGACACAAGTTGCGGGAAAGAGACAATTTTTTATTTTTTTTATTTTTTTTTGCGCAAAGTTGTCACTAAATGATATATTGCTCAAACATGCCATGGGAATATGTGAAATTACACCCCAAAATACATTCTGTTGCTTCTCCTGAGTACGGGGATACCACATGTGTGGGACTTTTTGGGAGCCTAGCCGCGTACGGGACCCCGAAAACCAAGCACCGCCTTCAGGCTTTCTAAGGCCGTAAATTTTTGATTTCACTCTTCACTGCCTATCACAGTTTCGGAGGCCATGGAATGCCCAGGTGGCACAAACCCCCCCCCAAATGACCCCATTTTGGAAAGTAGACACCCCAAGCTATTTGATGAGAGGTATAGTGAGTATTTTGCAGACCTCACTTTTTGTCACAAAGTTTTGAAAATTGAAAAAAGAAAAAAAAAAATTTTTTTTCTCGTCTTTCTTTATTTTCAAAAACAAATGAGAGCTGCAAAATACTCACCATGCCTCTCAGCAAATAGCTTGGGGTGTCTGCTTTCCAAAATGGGGTCATTTGGGGGGGGTTTGTGCCACCTGGGCATTCCATGGCCTCCGAAACTGTGATAGGCAGTGAGGAGTAAAATCAAAAATGTACGCCCTTAGAAATCCTGAAGGCGGTGCTTGGTTTTCGGGGTCCCGTACGCGGCTAGGCTCCTAAAAAGTCCCACACATGTGGTATCCCCGTACTCAGGAGAAGCAGCTAAATGTATTTTGGGGTGCAATTCCACATATGCCCATGGCCTGTGTGAGCAATATATCATTTAGTGACAACTTTGTGCAAAAAAAAAAAAAAAAAAAAAAAATTTGTCACTTTCCCGCAACTTGTGTCAAAATATAAAACATTCCATGGACTCAACATGCCTCAAAGCAAATAGCTTGGGGTGTCTACTTTCCAAAATGGGGTCATTTGGGGGGGTTTTATGTCATCTGGGCATTTTATGGCCTTCAAAACTGTGATAGGTAGTGAGGAGTAAAATCAAAAATGTACGCCCTTAGAAATCCTGAAGGCGGTGATTGGTTTTCGGGGCCCCGTACGCGGCTAGGCTCCCAAAAAGTCCCACACATGTGGTATCCCCGTACTCAGGAGAAGCAGCTAAATGTATTTTGGGGTGCAATTCCACATATGCCCATGGCCTGTGTGAGCAATATATCATTTAGTGACAACTTTTTGTAATTTTTTTTTTTTTTTTTTTTTTTTGTCATTATTCAATCACTTGGGACAAAAAAAATGAATATTCAATGGGCTCAACATGCCTCTCAGCAAATTCCTTGGGGTGTCTACTTTCCAAAATGGGGTCATTTGTGGGGGTTTTGTACTGCCCTGCCATTTTAGCACCTCAAGAATCGACATAGGCAGTCATAAATTAAAGGCTGTGTAAATTCCAGAAAATGTACCCTAGTTTGTAGACGCTATAACTTTTGCGCAAACCAATAAATATACACTTATTGACATTTTTTTTACCAAAGACATGTGGCCGAATACATTTTGGCCTAAATGTATGACTAAAATTGAGTTTATTGGATTTTTTTTAGAACAAAAAGTAGAAAATATCATTTTTTTTCAAAATTTTCGGTCTTTTTCCGTGTATAGCGCAAAAAATAAAAACGGCAGAGGTGATCAAATACCATCAAAAGAAAGCTCTATTTGTGGGAAGAAAAGGACGCAAATTTCGTTTGGGTACAGCATTGCATGACCGCGCAATTAGCAGTTAAAGCGACGCAGTGCCGAATTGTAAAAAGTGCTCTGGTCAGGAAGGGGGTAAAACCTTCCGGGGCTGAAGTGGTTAAGCTCGCCTTTGCTCTCTGCCTGGGAAACACAGATAACGTCTGTCTAGGAGAGCAAAAGGTTGGTAAAAGCTATTAAGCTGGGAATGTGGAAGCTGACAAGCTGTAGGCTTGCTCAGCCTGGTAGTTAGGATCTGTAAATATTGTAGTTAGTGCCTAGACACGGCTAGGTTTTTGTTTTGGCCATTTTTGTTCCTATTTGTTTTTGGAACACTGTACAGCACCTGTATATAGACTTGTATATATCACAAATAAACACTGCACTGTTTGTCACTACTTTGCTGGATTTGGTATCTGTGCCTGAAAGACTGCTCATCCCAGGGAGTTTTGTACCTGCTACCTGTCCCCCAGATTACATATGGTGGAGGCTGCGACCAGCTGTAGTAAGTTACTACTTAAAGGGCCAGTACCTAGAGTGACTAAACATGCAGGAAATCCTAAAACAATTGGTGTTATCCAACGCTGCACTAAGGCAAGTCAACGCTATCGCACAGGAGCAATCGTAGAGGCTGTTTGAACAGCTAGCCACTGATGCAAAAGCGAATAGGAAAACTCTGACTGAGGTTGTGGAAACGCTAGCACAGTGGTCACCTGCTAAAGTTGATGATGTTGGAGACAAGCCCTCAGCCATCCATGTGGGTCGCTTTCTTTTTAAGATGACTGCAGATGATGATCCAGAGGCCTTTCTGCTGACGTTTGAATGGCACGCTGAGATCGAAGGTTGGCCTAGAACCCCGTGGGCAGGACTGGTCGCTCCCTTTCTGTCTGGAGAATCGCAGAAGGCCTACTATGATTTGGAGTCAGCAGAAGCGTGAGACTATGGAAAGGTCAAGCAGGAAATCCTGACGCGACTTGGTGTCCCCTTGGCAGTTCGAGCACAGCGGGTCCACAGCTGGTTCTTCCAAGACAAGAGGCCCCCAAGATCGCAGATGTTCGACCTAATTCACCTGGTGAGGAAATGGCTACAGCCGGAGTCCCTGTCTGGGCCACAAATAATGGAGCGTGTGGTCATGGACCGGTTCCTGAGGTCACTACCAATTCCCCTGCAGAAGTGGGTGAGTCAAGGAGACCCCAACTCGGTGGACAACATGGTGGAACTCGTTGAAAGGCACTTTGCTGCAGAGAGCCTGGACACCACTCCTACAGCCGCACGGACTTTCCACCCAAAGCCACGGTCTCCCCAGGCAACCGGTAAGACTGTTCCAGGGGAAGTGAGTGGTAAGCATGGCAGGGAAATAGGGGGGAGGATTTTTGGTGCCAGGACTGAAGTTTGGCGTCCCAAACAAGGGAAGCCACTGCCTGTCAGCAAACCAAACTGGGGAAACATCAGGTGTTTTCGTTGCCAAGAACTGGGACATGTTGCAGCAAACTGTCCATTGACAGATGAACCAATGCAGTGTGATCTATCTATTAGAAGGCAGTCTATGTTTGCTGCTGTTTCATGCACTGCAGCTCCAAATATGGGAAAACACATGTGCCAAATGACTGTTAATAATAAGCCTATTACGGCCTTGCTGGACTCTGGAAGTTTAGTGACTTTGGTTACAGCTGAGATGGTTGAAACTGTGAATTTTCATGCTAAAAAAGTTGCTGTGATCTGTGTACATGGGGATACGTGCGAGTATCCTATAGCCACTGTTTAGTTTAAAACTGGCTTAGGTACGGTGACCCATCCGGTCGGACTTGTGCCCCACTTGGTGCAGGAGACCATCATTGGTAGAGACTTCCCTAAGTTTTGGGAACTGTGGGATCATCCCGACCTGGTCGCAGTAGCTGACTCAGTGGCAAAGCTAGAACTCCTGGTCACTACTGACAATGTGGGTTCAGGGGACTCCTCTCAGGGCTCCCCGGGTTCTCCTTTCTCGATTATGGCAGGAGAGCTGGAGGAGCTTGAGGAAGGCCCCACAACCAGTGGAGCTGGACAGCCGTCTGCTGAATCTGAGCCTACGTTGGAGTTTGCTGACCTTAATGTGCACAAGGATTTTGGAGAAAGGAAATTTTGGTACCGAGCAGAGAAAAGACCCAACCCCTGCCAGTGCCTGGGAAAATGTAATAGTGATTAATTATGTACCTGTCGAACCAGGGGACAGGCCCCGTTTTCCTTATTTCAGCAGCAATGAGGATTTACTGTATCGTGTATGTAAAAAGAATGATGAAGTGGTTGAACAGTTGGTCCCTAAGCCATACAGACGGGTGGTGTTGGAACTTGCCCATGGGCACTTGCTTGGAGGCCATTTATGGGTTGAGAAAACTACTGAAAGGGTGTTGCGCAGGTTTTACTGGCCCGGGATACAGAAGGATATTGAGAATTATTGTCAATCCTGTCCTGTGTGTCAGATGTCAGCCCCACTACCCCACTTCCGAAGTCATTTAATGCCCTTGCCCATTATTGAAGTGCCCTTTGAGAGGATTGCCATGGACCTTGTGGATCCACTCCCCAAGTCTGCCCAGGGTCATCAGCATATCCTTGTAATCATGGATTATGCTACCTGTTACCCCGAGGCAGTTCCCTTACGCACCGCGTCTGCTAAAAACGTTGCCAAAGAGCTGTTTATGGTGTTCAGTCGTGTTGGCATCCCTAAAGAGGTCCTTACAGACCAGGGCACCCCATTTATGTCACGAATAACTAGGGAGCTGTGCAAGTTATTTAACGTGACGCAGTTGCAAACCTCGGTGTACCATCCTCAAACAGATTGCTTGGTGGAACACTTCAATAACACATTAAAGAGCATGTTAAAAAAGTTTGTTGACAAGGATGGGAAAAACTGGGACTTCCTGATACCATACTTGATGTTTGCCATCAGGGAGGTTCCCCAGTCCTCTACGGGGTACTCTCCATTTGAGTTGCTTTATGGGAGACACCCTCGGGGACTCTTAGACATAGCCAAAGAAACTTGGGAGGGGGAGCAGACACCCCATAAAAGTGTAATTGAGCATATTGCTCAAATGCAGGACAGGATTGCAGCAATCATGCCGATGGTAAAAGAACACTTACTGCAGGCCCAAGCAGCTCAACAGAGGATATACAACAGGGGGGCCCAACTCCGTGCTTTCTCACCTGGTGACAGGGTCCTGGTGTTAGTTTCCACTGTTGAGAGCAAGTTCCTCGCTAGGTGGCAGGGTCCCTTTGAAGTAATTGACAGAGTTGGGGAGGTCAATTACAGGGTATATCAACCAGGAAAAAGGAAGCCCGAACAGATTTACCACATAAACCTGTTAAAGCCCTGGAAGGATAGACTGGCGTTAACTGCGAGGTCCCTCCTGGTAACGCCTAAGGGTACTGAGTCCCCTCTGATCCATGAGGTCACGGTTACAGACACCCTATTATATTCCCAAAAACAGGAAGCTAGAGAGTTCCTGATAAGGAATAGAGAGAAATTTTCAGACTTACCTGGCACAACTTTAGCAGTTCAGCATGATATTGTTACTCAACCTGGGGTCCATGTCAAGCTCAAACCATACCGAATTCCTGAAGTGAGGAGAAAGGACATCAGTGATGAAGTTAAAAGAATGTTGGAGCTAGATGTCTTTGAGGAATCCAATAGTGACTGGTCTAGCCCCATAGTGTTCTAAAACCGGATGGCACTTGGAGGTTCTGTAATGACTTCAGGAAGCTTAATGCAGTGACAAAGTTTGACACGTACCCAATGCCCAGAGTAGACGAACTTATAGACTGACTTGGCAAGGCTCGCTATCTGACCACTTTGGACTTGACAAAAAGTTATTGGCAAATATCCCTGACTGGTAGCGCCAAAGAAGACTGCATTTGTGACCCTGGAGGGTTCCTTTCAATATAAAAAAATGCCTTTTGGGTTGCAAAATGCCCCCGCGACATTTCAGAGGGCCATGGACAGGACCCTAAGACCCCACCAATGATATGCAGCAGCCTATCTAGATGACATAGTGGTACATAGCACTGACTGGGAGTCTCACTTGCCCCATGTCCAGGCTGTCCTTGATTCCCTCTTCAAATAAGGTTTTACAGGCAAACCCAAAAAATTTTTCCATTGGTCTAGAGCAGGGATATGCAGTTAGTGGACCTCCAGCTGTTGCAGAACTACAAGTCCCATGAGGCATAGCAAGACTCTGACAGCCGCAAGCATGACACCCAGAGGCAGAGGCATGATGGGACTTGTAGTTTTGCAACAGCTGGAGGTCCGCTAATTGCATATCCCTAGTCTAGAGGAAGCCAAGTATTTGGGCTACACTGTTGGCCGTGGTGTCATAAAACCTCAAGTGAGTAAAATATAAGCCATCCAGGAGTGGCCACGTCCTGCAAACAAGAAGCAGGTCAGGGCCTTTCTTGGCATTGCGGGGTATTATAGAAGGTTTATCCCAAATTTTGCAGCTATAGCTGCCCCACTGACAGACCTTACGAAAGGGAAAGACTCTGTAATGGTTAAATGGTCCTCAGTAGCAGAGGAATCTTTCCAAATCCTGAAGAAGGCTCTTTGTGCACAGCCAGTACTGTACTCCCCCGATTTCTCCAAAGATTTTTTGGTTCAGACGGATGCGTCTGATGTTGGTATCAGGGCAGTACTATCACAGGTACACAATGGGGAAGAACACCCTGTGGTGTACCTAAGCAGAAAGCTCAATGACCATGAGAAAAAGTATGCAGTCATTGAAAAGGAATGCTTAGCCATAAAGTGGGCCGTGGACACGCTCAGGTACTATTTGTTAGGACGCCAGTTTGAGTTAATAACTGACCATGCTCCCCTGAAATGGATGGTCCAAAAGAAGGAGACTAATAGACGGGTGAACTGGTGGTTTTTGGCTCTACAGGATTACTCATTCACTGTAAAACACAGGCCAGGTGTTGAGGTGGGGAATGTAGATGCCCTGTTCCGTGTTCACTCCTGTTGGGCCACAGGTGTTCCAACCCTGGGGTTGAAACAAGGGGGGAGGATATGTAGCAGAGCGTCCCAGAGAGAGCCAGGAAAAGTCCTGTTTGGGGTTTATACATCTCCCAGGCTCCTCTCATATACGTTCAAGGATCTCTGATCCATGGTCCAGTTCGGGTCTTGGCCCTCTTCCCCAGGCTAATTTAAGCTCACCTGAGCAGACAGCCTTTGCTCTTTGCCTGGGAAACACAGACAACTTCTGTCTAGGAGAGCAAAAGGTTGGTAAAAGCTATTAAGCTGGGAATGTGGAAGCTGACAAGCTGTAGGCTTGCTCAGCCTGTTAGGATGTGTAAATATTGTATAGTTAGTGCCGAGACATGGCAAGGTTTTTGTTTTGGCTATTTTTGTTCCTATTTATTTTTGGAACACTGTACAACACCTGTATATAGACTTGTATATATCACAAATAAACACTGCACTGTTTGTCACTACTTCACTGGATTTGGTATCTGTACCTGAAAGACTGCTCATCCCATGGAGTTTTGTACCTGCTACCTGTCCCCCAGGTTACAATAGTTTAAGGTTAAACCCTCTGTTCTTCTAATTATATTGAGTGGCCACGTGTCCTGTTAAACTCCCTTCCGCGAAAAAGTTTTATACCTATTGTGGGGTCACCAGTACGGTATTTATAAATTGAAATCATATCCCCTCTCAAGCGTCTCTTCTCCAAAGAGAATAAGTTCAGTGCTCGCAACCTTTCCTCATAACTAATATCCTCCAGACCCTTTATTAGCTTAGTTACCCTTCTTTGTACTCGCTCCATTCCCAGTACATCCTTCCTGAGGACTGGTGCCCAGAACTTGACAGCATACTCTAGGTGCGGGCGGACCAGAGTCTTGTAGAGCGGGAGAATTATCGTTTTATCTCTGGAGTTGATCCCTTTTTAATGCATGCCAATATTCTGTTTGCTTTGTTAGCAGCAGCTTGGCATTGCATGCCATTGCTGATCCTATCATCTACTAGGACCCCCAGGTCCTTTTCCATCCTAGATTCCACCAGAGGTCCCCCCCCCCCCCTGTGTTTTGATTGCATTCATATTTTTGCCACCCAAATGCTTTATTTTACCATTTTCTACATTAAACCTCATTTACCATGTAGTTGCCCATCCCATTAATTTGTTCAGATCTTTTTGCAAGGTTTCCACATCCTGCAGAGAAGTTATTGCCCTGCTTAGCTTAGTATCGTCCGCAAATACAGAGATTGAACTGTTTACCCCATCCTCCAGGTCGTTTATGAACAAAATAAATAGGATTGGCCCCAGCACAGAACCCTGGGGGACCCCAATACCCACCTCTGACTATTCCGAATACTCCCCATTTATCCCCACCATCTGAACTCGCCCTTGTAGCCAGTTTTCAATCCATGTACTCACTCTATGGTCCATGCCGATGGACCTTATTTTGTACAGTAAATGTTTGTACAGGCTGCTGTATAAAGTCTGATGGCTATTTTTTTGGCAGGGTGTCTCCCTCCCTTCAAGGCTATTGCTCTGGGATGTCCCAGTAAGCAAGGAATAATAGCCTAACTCTGTGTCCTGTGATGTATGATAAAGAAAATAGGATTTTTTCGTCATACTTGCCTGTAAAATCATTTACCTTGAGTACATCACGGGACACAGAGGTCATTCCCCTCTTTTGAGGATTCAGTGCTTGCTATAGAACTGAAGTACTTCCTGTATGGGAGGGGTTATATAGAGGCGGACTACCTATCTAAGACTTTGGTCTACCAATGTCCATTCACTTAGAGATGGTGTATAACCTAGTGAGTAAAGAATAATAGCCTAACTCTGTGTCCCGGGATGTATCGAAGAAAAGGATTTTACAGGTAAGTATGACGAAAAAAAATCCTATTACTTTTTGGTGCATTTTAATAATAGGAACTTTTTTGTTGAAAAAGGTTTATGATAGCAATTGACAAACTGGAAAGGTATCTGTTAGTGTAAAGACTAAATGCTAATCATTATTCAGAAATTTTGCTCTTCCGGGAATCAGTAAAAAAATCTAGTGACAAGGATTTAGATATTAGCCAAATACAGATTTCTCATTTAGAATAACTGGCAGTGAGACATCTGTTCCTCAGCATTACTAAGGCAATGGTGCCCAACCTTTTGAGGAGCAGAGGCCACTTTAGTGATTCGGTAACCGGTCATGGGCCACAGTGAGCGGAGCGGGCAGATGACAGGTCTGTGTCCAGTCTGCATATGCAAAGCAAATATGGATACAGCCCGCTCTACTCTATGGGCCCTCTGATCCCTTCCACCCAGACAGAAGGGGACGGATCCCATTCTGTTTTTTTTTTTTTTTAAGTGGATCAGATTGGAGATAGGCGGGTGTAAACAAACATAAGCGTTTACATCTTCCGCTCTAGAGAGGTGAATGGAGGGTCTGACTGGGTCTGCCTGAAAAACAGACAGGTGGAACCGATCGTGTGAAAGGGGCCTAAGGCTGCTTTCACACTGATGCACTGTGGTTTACTTGCACCTCAACTGACCTAAATCGCTGGTATTGCTGGTGGGTATTGCTGACCGGTTACCGACCCACCATCCCTGAGCATCAGCGTGACAGGAGTCAGTGCTGGAGGAAGAATGCGGCTCAAAGAGAGAGCAGAGCCAATGCTTCCTGTATCGCTCCCGTCACAGACAGAGCACTCCGCCTGTGACAGGAGCCAGAGCTATACAGGAAGCATCAGCTCTGCTTCCTCTAGTGCTAGCTCCATTCTTCACGCTGATGCTCTGGGATGGCGGGTCGGTAACCCGCAATCTGGGCTTGCCGGCCCCCCATCCCAGAGCAGGAGGTGGTGGGCCACATCAGAGGTTGGGCACCTCTGTACTAAGGGGCTGCTTTACTAAAACTGGAGAGTGCAAAATCTGGAGGAGCTCTGCATAGGAACAAATCTGCTTCCAGGTTACTTTGCCAAAGCTTAATTGAACAAGCTGACATCAGAAGCTGATTGGCTACCATGCACAGCTGCACCAAATTTTGCCTGCTACAGTTTTAGTAAGTCAAGCCCTATGTATTCTGTCTTTTACTCTCATCTCATAATACCTAATGTACTAACTAACTGGAATTAATCTTTATAACATTTTGACCTGTGCTTTTTTTTTTTTTTTCAAGGCCATACAAAATCACCTGGGGGAAGAACTACTTCAGGATCTTATTAACTTCTGTCTGAGTTACATTGCGATGCTCAAACTGCCTAAGAAACGGTAGGTAATAGCATGTTTGCAGAAACTTGAACTAAAGTCACTTGAACTGAAAATTCAACATAAACCTAATCTGGGTATATACAGTACTTGCTGGAGTACACTTTTCAGGCTGCTAGATATGTTTAGTGAAGGTTATTAATAATCCAATGGTCACATATATGAGGTCATTATGTAGGTTCTTTTCCTGTCCATGGATCAATGTTGGAATTCCACTCAAGTCCCAAATAACCAGTCAGTTGCATTTTGTTATTTCTTGAATATCACTCATTCAGTAAGTGTTTGTGCTGCTCACTGTAATAACAGGTCAGGTGGCATGATCTTCTGAGGTATGAACATCTTAGCATGTTTTCTAGAGGCGAGTGAATCCAACATTCAGATGACAGGATTCATACTTAAATATTAATCTGTTAATAACACATTCTTGTTTTTGTTTAAAAAGAAATGATGTATCTTCACCTCTAAAATAACTAATACAGCACACCATACATACAGGTAAACTAATGCCAAATTAAGAAAGTTCTGATTGCATCAATTAACCAGTTTGTTATAATAGGAACTAGGAAAATCCCATCTCATTTGATGGTGCAGAAGAGTCAAAGTTTCATATGTGCATTGGGTAGTGCTCTGGGAAGATGGGCAGTTCTTAGGGCTTATAGGCATACAGCTGGTATCTGTGTCAGCCATAGTGCCAGGCAGGTATCTGACAGGCAGGTATCTTTTGGGCAAATAGAAACCACATATCTTTATTAGAAAATGGTATTCATTATTAGGTAGATAAAAGATTTGAAACCTTGCAGGTTGCATTATAGGAGGGGGTAAGACAAATTGTCAGCTGAGCTTTTTTTTTCTTGTTCAAACAATTTGCAAAAGAACATGGTACAGTAAAATACGTCATTAGTACACAGTGTAACATTGTGAAAGGTACAGTGCAGGGATAGACAACCTTTTGAGCACAGTGTGCTGAAAAATACTTTCAAAGAAATTGAGAGTGCCGATTTTATGACAAAAAAATGTCAACTTCACACTCTCAATCACGAAAAGGATTTTTTATAAAGTAAAACCATCTTGAGTAGTAGTGAGAAATTAACATCCTGCACTCATGCCTCAGATCAGTCCCAATTCCTGCAACTCCACACTTCAGATCAGCCCCAATTCCTGCACCTTCACACCTCAGATCACTGCCCCCCCCCCTGCAAATCTGTTTCACCACTGTACCCCCCTGCTCATCTGTTTCACCACTATAACCCCCTGCACATCTGCCCCACCACTGTAACATCCTGCACATCTGCCCCACCACTGTAACCACCTGCTCATCTCACCTGCCCCACCACTGTACCACCCTGCTCTTCTGTCCCACCACTGTAACCACCTGCTCATCTGCCCCACCAATGTTCCCCCTTTCTCATCTGCCCCACCACTGTACCTCCCTGCGCATCTGCTCCACCGCCGTACCCTCATGGTCTTCTGTCTCACAACTGAATCCCCCTGGTCATCTTTCCCACCACTGTAAGCCCCTTCTCATCTGTCCCAATACCGAACCCCCCCCTGCTCATCTGTCCCACCAATGTAACCCCCTGCTCATCTTCCCCATCACTGTACCCCCCTGCTTTTCTGTCCCACCGCTGAACCCCCTTCTCATCCCTCCCACTACTGTACCTCCTGCACGTCTGCCCCACCACTCAGGGTCGATCCTAGCGTCACAGACGCCTGGGTGCAGAAATATTTCTGGCGCCCCACATGGGCGTGGTCATCTTACCAACTCCTCCCCTTTACAAATGTTTCTATGGCAAAGACTCAAACACTGAGATGCTCCCCTTAGAAGTCTTCTTAAGTAAAGAAAATACAGGAAGAGAGTACACTAGTGAGACCTGGAGGGAAGTCTCTCTGATGCACACACAGAGGGCTGTCTGTTAGAAAGAGCCCCTAGACATAATATGGACAAAGACTGCAGACATGATACAAGAGACAGTCAGAGACTGCAATCATAGTACAGGAGATAGTCAGAGACTGCAGATATGATACAAGAGATGGTCAGAGACTGCAGACATTAAACAAGAGATGGTTAGTGACTGCAGATATAATACAGGAGATGGTCAGAGACTGCAGTTCCTATGGACGTTAGTAGATAATGGCCGAATGGCCCTCTCACCTGACCCAGCGATACAGCAACGGTTCCTCTGATCAGGAGTCAGCTCACTCTGAATTGCCTGTGGCGACTCTGCTGGGTAGCACCCAGATCTGTATTCCTGCAATGACTCCATTCCTTTCTCTGCCAGGGATGGCACTAGGCTGTGTGGCTTTCCCTTTGGTGGCGCAGGGCAGCGGTGTTCTTTCTCTGATGGTGTTCTCTCAGCACTGCCCTCTCCCTCTGGAGTCCTGGGTGTAATTTCCTGGGTGTAGACCCCCCCAGGACAAACCACCCCCCCTCCATTAGTACAGGCCCCCACCAGGAAAAACCCCCCTCCATTAGTACAGATCCCCCCCAGGACAAACCCCCCTCCATTAGTACAGACCCCCCAGGACAAACCTCCCCTTCATTAGTACAGACCTCCCAGGACAACTCCCCCTCAATTAGTACAGACCCCTCAGTACAAACCCCCTCCATTAGTACAGACCCCCCAGGACAAACCCCCCTCCATTAGTACAGACCCCCCAGGACAAACCCCCCTCCATTAGTACAGACCCCACCAGGACAAACCCCCCTCCATTAGTACAGACCCCCCAGGACAAACCCCCCTCCATTATTACAGACCCCCAGGACAAACCCCCCCCCCTCCATTAGTACAGACCCCCCAGGACAAACCCCCTCCATTAGTACAGACCCCACCAGGACAAACCCCCCTCCATTAGTACAGACCCCCCAGGACAAACCCCCCTCCATTATTACAGACCCCCAGGACAAACCCCCCCCCCTCCATTAGTACAGACCCCCCAGGACAAACCCCCTCCATTAGTACAGACCCCCCCAGGACAACCCCCCTCCATTAGTACAGACCCCCCCAGGACAAACCCCCCTCCATTAGTACAGAGCCCCCAGGACATACCCCCTCCATTAGTACAGACCTCCACAGGACAAAGCCCCCCCCTCCATTAGTACAGACCCCCTAGGACAACCCCCCTCCATTAGTACAGACCCCCCAGGACAAACCCCCCTCCATTAGTACAGATCCCCCCAGGACAACCCCCCCTCCATTAGTACAGACCCCCCGAGGACAAACCCCCTCCATTAGTACAGACCCCCCAGGACAAACCCCCCCTCCATTAGTACATACCCCCAGGACAAACCCCCCTCCATTAGTACAGACCCCCCCATGACAGACCCCCCTCTATTAGTAGAGACCCCCCTCCATTAGTGTACATAAAAACACCCAGGCGGCAGCTAGTGAGGAGAGGACAGTGTGCAGCTGCACCGCCTGGGTGGAGAGCAGATGGAGACAGGCTTGGGCGGGACTGAGAGACAAAGGAGGAGAACACGTCAGGCACGGACCGACACCCCCCCCCCCAGCGATGTCACTGCGTGGCTGGTCTCTCTCCACACAGAGGCCAGCCACTCCGATCTCCGGTGGCTGCTCTCCTTCTCTGATAGGAGGAGGGAGAGGGGACGGGCTTGAGCCTCGAAAAATACAGCAGCGGTGGTGACCTGCGGAGGGAGCCGCCTCTGGACACAGAGAGGAGGAGAGAGGGGAGCACTCTGGTGCTTCAGCGCCCCCACCTCTCTGGCGCCCGGGTGCGCTGCACCCCGTGCACCCCGCCTGGGATCGGCCCTGCCACCACTGTACCCCCTTGCTCTTCTGTTCAACTACTGTAACCCCACTGCTCATCTGCCCCATCAATGTACCCCTTTTCTCATCTACCCCACCACTGTACCTCCCTGCACATCTGCTCTACCGACGTATTCCCATGCTCTTCTGTCTCACTACTGAATTACCTTCTCATCTGTCCTAACACTGAACCCATCTGCTCATCTGCCCTAACACTGAACCCATCTGCTCATCTGCCCTAGCACTGTAACCTGCTTTCTTATCTGCCCCACTAATGTACCTCCTGCACATCTGTCTTACCTTTGTACCCCCTGCTCTTCTGCCCCATCTCTGTTCCCCCTGCTCATCTGTCCCACCAATACACCTCCTTTCACATGAGCCCCACTGCTCTACCCCCCTCCCCTGTATTTCTGTCCCACCACTGAACCCCCTTCTCATCTGCCCCAATACTGAACCCCCTGCTCATCTTTCCCACCACTGTAACCCCCTTCTCATCTGGCCCAACACTGAACCCCCCCCTGCTCTTCTGCCCCATCACTGTAGCCCCTTCTCATCTCTTCCACCACTGTATCTTCCTGCACATCTGCCCCACCGCTGTACCCACCTGCTCTTCTGTCCACCTCTGAACCCCTTCTGCTCATTTTCCCCACTGCTGTACCCCCCTGCACATCTGCTGTACCCTCTTCTTATCTATGATATGCGTAATATGCAGAGTGGTGAAAGGAAACGGAGATGAGACACATCTACCTGTGCTGGCACACCCATCCTGCTGATCCACCTCTCCCATCCAGCCCACGTGCTTGTATGGGATGTATGTGATGTCACATACAATCATCTGGAATGGATGCGCAATGATGAGCTCAGGTCAGGGGTATTTCCTGAAAGCAGTGGGCCTGTGTGCAGGATCATAAGTTGGGCCCCCGCAGCTGAGAGAAGGTGCGGCGCTCTGCGCCACAGGAAAAGTTGGGTCTGATTTTTTTTTATTGCTCTGAATACTGGCTGTGGCTTTAAGGGACACAGAGTGCAGGGGTTCAGTAGTAAGTGACGCAAAGGTTCAGGAATAATTTCAACAAAGTTCCCAGAAGCTCAACAGTAATTCCATAAACTGTCATTTGATTGTGGTTTTCTCAATCACAGTGAAATCCCTTCTTTCTGAGATTGGTAGTGGCAACCAAGCGAGTCATCTTCCTCCAGATGGTGGACAGGGCTAGCAGGACTCTGATTGGCTTTAGCAGTGGCCAATGACAGTCGTCCTCCTCCTGGAAACAGGGACCGCCCCCCCAGCAGAACTGCACCCAATCTCTTCCCCATCACAAAAGCTGACAATCACAGCTGCAGCAAAGTTAGAGAACCAAACAATATTTCCAATCTTTTACAATGTTTGGGGGCACAGTGCCTCCCCCTCAGTGCAGGTACCGCATGGGGAACTCTGAAATTGGAATGCATTAGTGTCTCACTGACACTTCCCTGCTCTGCTCTGCTGATGGGGAGGGAGTCGAGTGCCGGCATAGGAGGCTTTCAGTGCCTGGGGTTGCCTATAAGACAGGGGGCGAGCCCTGCTGATGTCATTGCGTTACCCACAAACCTAAATTTTAAGTGCTTGATCCACTTTCTAAATGTGAGTGTTTCCAAACTTCTTTTAATAAATTTTACGTTTATACGGATTCACACTATGTGGAGTATTTTCTTTTTTTGGTCATGCTATTTTGAACACTTGAGAGGATTTGGTCTGACAAGTTGGCTGCTTCTGAAGACCGCTTCTTGGTGACCTCTCTTGACCAATTGGATTGTTTTACAACTTGATCTGGAACCCAGACGTGGAGGTCCCATATTTTGGTGGTTGCACCAAAAACCTTGTTGACTCGCTGAGCATATGCCCATTTGTGTCTTCTCAGTCCGGTAAGCCTCCTCACTAACAGGTGGTGGTGGTTCTATTGTCTGTGTCCTCACCTCAACATTGATGTCACGTGGATCCCACTTCTAGTTACACAATTTGTTTTCACCATTTATTTAAAGACTGCTATGTTTATGTTTTAAAACAACTTTTGTACGATGGCACATGGACTTTAGTTTGGGTGTGAATTTCACATCTCATTTTCATTATTATTAGTTTTTGTGGTCATTGCACAGTGTACATTAATATATGTACATATGTTTTTCTATGTTTTGAGCGCTGCACATAATTTCACTTTTAACTTATTCCAAGACACGGGCAGCAGCCACAGTGTCCATCCCGGCACGCTCCTCTACTGCCCCATACCACTAGCATTTCCTTCTAGTAGGAACAATAGGCCCCAGATAAGGGTTGCTGAGGATGCGGGGGCGTGGCCTAAAACGCGTCTGGCATGCACGTGGAGAACGAACGTGCACATAACCCACGGCGCAGCCCGATGGCTATAAAGTTTTTACTCGGCTCAGACTCAGTTGGCTGAGCAGGCTGCTGCTGGGGGGGCACATAGGCACTGTGGGGTTTTTGGATACAGGTATTTAAAAAACACAGCTACTGGTCATTGGGCTGAGCGGTGATAGTGGCATTATAGCTGGACTACAGCTCAGCAGTAGGCTGGGCAGACAGGTGTAAGTGCCTCCGGTTTGTTTGCCCTGGCAATGTCTTCCCAAAAGAAGAGTGGGGGGGAATACAGCAGGAAGGGGTGCAAGGGCAGCAGCAGTCAGGGTCTGAGGATCCTAGTCACACCTCCACAGTGCTGTCCTCTGCAGTGCTGTCCTCTGCTGAGAGGCCAGAGGCGACTGGCCAATCTGAGCCATTATGGCTGTCGGGCATAGTGGCTACCTCCAATGCTTCAGCCTCTACATACCTCACTAAGGACGATTTTGGCATCTGCATTAGCTGGGTCAGAAGGCAAAATAGCCGGCATGATCGCGTCTGTCTCCCAAACTGGGAAAAAACACAAAAGATCTCCTTCTCCCTCTCCTGACCTACCAGCAGTGGAACAGGAATGGGCAGAGGATATAGAGGTACCGCTGGATGACCGGGAAGAAGGTCAAGTAGATGACTCCTCTTCCGAGGAATCAATCTCTGAGGAACCTTGTTCAGTCTCTCAGTCCCAAAGACTGTTAGTGCAATCCCTTACAGACTTGGTCCGCTCCGCATTTAAATTGCCCCTGGTAGAGCTGACCGGAGCCTCTTTTTCCTCTTTAGGGTCTTTGCGACCTCTGCAGAGTTAATATGCTTTCCCTCTGCACCCACTACTGGAGCAGTTAGTATATGCAGATTGGGATCATCCAGATAGAGTTTTTATCCCTCCTGGAAGATTTTCACTTCTGTACCCAATGGATGAGAAATGGAGTTTGCCAGCAGTGGATGCTGCTATTTCTTCTGTGAATAAAAGCTTAACCTGTCCGGTAGTCAATGCTCAGGTTTTTAAGGATCCAGCTGATAAAAAGCTGGAATCTTTACTTAGAGACTCCTTTTCCATAGCTGGTTCAGCAGCACAACCCGCAGTAGCAGCTATAGGAATCTTTCAGTCCTTGAAGGACCAGTTTAAGCAAATCATTAAAAGTATTCTTGCTGAAGGGGAAGCTGCTCGCGAGTTGGCGGTCCTGCCGAGGTCCTTATGCTTCGTGATTGATGCACTTAAGGATTCTATTCAGCAAGTGTCATGTTTTGCTCTCTTGTCTGTGCATATGCGCAGAATTCTTTAAAGAATTGGTCAGCGGAATTGCCTTGCAAGAAGCTATTGGCAGGTTTTCCCTTTCATGGGGAAAGCTTGTTAGGAGGCGAATTGGATAAGTATATCCAAAAAATTTCAGGTGGTAAGAGTGCGCTTTTACCTGTTAGAAGGAGTAAGCGTCCTTTGTTTAAATGTTCTAGTTCCCCGGCTCTGGGGGCCACAGTCTCCAGTCAGTTTTATTTGCCTCCTCCATCCGGTTCAAGAAGTAAGCCTCAAAGGCAAGGACAGGGCCAGAAAAAAACCTGGGTTCAGAGGCCTGCCAAACAGTGTCTTAAGACCTCCTCATGAAGGAGCGCCCCCACTCATTCAGGTGGGGGGAAGGCTTCTGCAGTTTTCAGAAGTCTGGGGAAAGGGGATCCAGGACAGATGGGTCAATTCCACAGTATCTATAGGCTACAAAGTAGAGTTTCGGGAATTTCCAAAATCTCGATTTCTAACATCAAATGTTCCCAAGGACCTGCTAAAGAGAAGATCCTTATTCCAGGCATTGGACCGAATGAGGTCACATGGTGTGATTATAGAAGTGTCGACAGAAGAGCGGTTCATGGGTTTTTATTCAAATCTTTTCACAGTGCCAAAACCGAATGGAGATGTGAGACCCATTCTGGATCTCAAAGGTCTGAATCAATTGCTAAACATACACTCTTTTTGGATGGAGTCAATCCGATCAGGTGCATCCACTCTAAGGGGAGGAGAATTTCTAGCATCAATAGACATCAAGGATGCCTATCTGCATGTGCCAATTTACCTCTCTCACTCTACGATTCGAGGTAGAGGGGCATCATTTTCAGTTCTTAGCCTTGCCCTTCGGGTTAAAGAAGTAGTAAAGAATTGGCAAGCAGACTTCTTGAGCCAATAATGTGAAAAAAACTATAAATGGATATAAAACAAAACCTGTCAGGTGCATACCTTAATTATCAAACATCACATAGTGTGAAAAGCAGAGGTGCAGAATGTGTGTTAGGTAATCATATAAAAAATGCGTGCAATTAAAAAATATTAAATTGTACCAACAGGTGAATGTGTGTGTTGGTGACGTGAGTAAGCAAAAATGCAAAAAAATGCACAAAAATGTCAGAAAAAAAAAAAAATGTCAGATGTCATCTGAGGCGCCTCAGATGACGTCTTGATGACGAAACGCGTAAGGCGTGGTCACGTTGGTACGCATACGTCGCTGCACATCCTATTGTTGGTTCGCTTCCGGTTTTCGGCTGTTCGGCTGTGGAACGCACGCCGCTGCCTTGCCACTGTTTCCTCCATCGGCTTTGCTTAGTTGGCGGAACAGTGTCGTTTTAAGCTACTTTTACTAGTTTACTTGTTTTTATCCAAATTAGCTGACTGGCTATAATAAAAACGTATTTTTTGGATTCACACTATGAGGCTCATTCTTTCTCCATACATACGGACACGCTGTGGTGGACGATTCTAAAGGAATAGAGGCAACACATAACAGGAAGGGGATCCCGGATCCATAGAAGGAGACACTGATCGGATTCCAGGAGGGGATTTATCTACACTTGCCCACTACCCCTGCAGGGGTTGGGTCTTCCGGTGAGTGGGGACACAAGTAGGGGTTCCAGAAGAAGAGTCACAAACCACGATCATGACATATATATATAATTTATGGAATATTTTTTGGTTCTTTTGGATTGCCAAGATTTTTTTCACTGTTTTTTAGTTTTGGACACTTACATTATTTGGACTTGATTTATGAATTTTTTGGTGCATTATTATTCACCACACCATTGTTGTTGTTTGTGCATTTTTCTGACATTTTTGTGCGTTTTTTTGCATTTTTGCTTACTCACGTCACCAACACGCACATTCACCTGTTGGTACAATTTAATATTTTTTGATTGCACGTATTTTTTATATGATTACCTAACACACATTCTGCACCTCTGCTTTTCACACTATGTGATGTTTGATAATTAAGGTATGCACCTGACAGGTTTTGTTTTATATCCATTTATAGTTTTTTTCACATTATCTTAATATTATTACTATACACTCCCTACCAACACACACCTTATGAACAGCGCCACATTCCCCACTAGAGTTCTTCATTTTTCTTTTGGATTACACTTCGGTGTTTGTCCATTTTTTGGGGGGGCTGCAGTTCTCCTTTACATACCGTCCTAAGCGCGGAATATTTTAGTCTATAAGACTTCTTGAGCCGCCAGCAGTAATTCCAGGGAGAATGGTCCCTGCATCCCAAGATTTTTTCAACCATTTGCCAAACGTTAGGGACCCCAAAACATAGATCTGTTGACATCCAGGTTCAACGAGCAAATTGTGTCAAGGACAAGGGATCCGCTCGCATTTGGAATAGATACGTTAGTAATTCCGTGGGACCAGTTTTCACTGATTTATGCATTCCTTCCGGTTCCGCTTCTACCGCGACTTTTGCACAGGATCAGGGAGGAAGGGAAGCCAGTAATACTGGTAGCCCCACCATGGCCCAGAAGTTCCTGGTACGCAAAAATTGTCAGTGGGAAAACCATGGTCCCTTCCACTCCGTCCGGACTTGCTTCCGCAAGGACCAATATTCCATCCTGCCTTACAGTCGCTAAATTTAACGGTTTGGCTATTGAGGCCCAGATTTTAAAGGATCAAGGGCTTTCTGGTTCAGTTGTGACTATCTTGATAAATGCGAGGAAAACAGCTTCTAGAGCTATTTATTATAGAATTTGGAAGTCATATATTTCTTGGTGTGAGGCCAAAGAATGGCATCCCCGAAAGTATGTCATAGGTAGAATTCTTGCTTTCTTACAGTTGGGGGTAAAAATGAAGCTGGCCTTGAGCACAGCCAAGGGTCAGATCTCGGCCTTATTGATATTTTTTCAAAGACCAATTGCTTCTCATTCCTTGGTCCGGGTCTTTATACAAGGGGTAGTTCGTATAACTCCACCAGTTAGGCCACCTTTTTGTCCCTGTTATTTAAATTTTGTCTTGACGGTTTTGCAAAGAGAGCCCTTTGAGCCTATTTGGCATATTCCTCTAATCCTTTTGACAAGGAAATTGTTTTTTCTGGTTGCAGTGACCTCGGCAAGGAGAGTGTCAGATTTGGCAGCCTTTACTTGTAAGGAGCCATTATAAATTATTCATTAGGACAATGTGGTGTTGCGTCCTCATCCGGCTTTTCTGCCTAAGGTGGTGTCCAGATTTCACCTGAACCAAGATGTCTCTCTACCTTCTTTTTTCCCAGAACCTCGTTCTGTGGAGGAGAGATTGTTGCATTCTCTCGATGTAGTAAAAGCTGTCAGAGTCTATCTGAAAGTGACAGCCCAGATGCGGAAGACCGACTCTTTGTGCTGCCAGAAGGGCCCAGGAAAGGGCAGGCAGCATCGAAATCAACTATTTCACAGTGGATTCGCCAGGTTATAATTCAGGCTTATGGGTTGAAAAGGAGAGTTCCATCCTTTCGGGTAAGAGCACACTCTACCAGAGGAGTAAGTGCCTCATGGACAGTGCGTCATGAAGCCTCTATGGCTTAGATTTGCAAGACCGCAAATTGGTCATCAGTACATACATTTACTAAATTTATCAGATCGATGTAAGGCAGCAGGAGGATGCTGCGTTTGGGCGCAGTGTGCTGCAGGCAGCGGTATAGATCCTCATGCCTGATGGCGGTCTGCTTTGTATGTGTCTCCCTCCCCTCAGAGGTATTGGTTTGGGACGTAATTACTATGGCTGCTCTGTGTCCCGTGATGTACGATAAAGAAAATAGGATTTTCCTACAGCTTACCTGTAAAATCCCTTTCTTGGAGTACATCACAGGACACAGAGGTTCCTCCCCTCTTTACTGGGATATTCATTGCTTTTCTACAAAACTGAGGTACTTCCTGTATGGGAGGGGTTATATAGAGGGGGACTTCCTGTCTTTTACATGTGCCAGTGTCCATTCACCTATAGGTGGCGTATAACCCAGATAGTAACTACTATGGCTGCTCTGTGTCCCGTGATGTACTCCAAGAAAAGGATTTTACAGGTAAGCTGTAGGAAAAATCCTATTTTTAGTAACTGATACGGACCAGCCAGGATGGGTATGGTGGATCAGATCGACATGAGAAAAGTAAGGTGAGAAAGCATGGAGGGGGGTAGTTCGCCGAATACAAGTTGGAAAAGTCAAAGGTCAGCTTGATAGCTTGATACCTAGAAAAGGGATGTGGTGCGTGGACCAAGAAAAAGGTAGTACCTCCTGTGGTAGTTGTTGAAAAGTTGGTAACGAGACGTTGAGCGCCGTCGACTTGCTAGTGTTAACCACAAGTCCCGAGATTTGACCAGTCCAGTACTTTGAGTAGATTAGGAGCCGATTATAAGTGAAGATGTCATAAAAAACAGGACGTCATCCGCAAAAAGGCAGAGCTTGTGGTGGGTACTCCCTAATTCAATGCCTTTTTTATATCAGGGTCAGCTCAGATCAGGAGGGTCAAGGGCTCTATGGGCAAGGCAAAGCGCAAGGGTGACACCCTTGCTGAGCGCCTCTTGCAATGGAAAAAAGGTTTGACTGGTGTCCTGCGTATTGGACATAGGCCTTGGGGTTGGCGTAGAGTGAGGAGACCCAGTATAAAGAGTGTGCTCTGAATCCCCATTGGCATAGGACAAAGTGGAAATAGGGCCAAGAGACAGTGTCAAAGGCCTTACAGATGTCGAGTGATAAGAAGCATGATGGAATTTTACGCGTTCAGGCAGCATGGGCTAGGTGTATATTGTCACCAGCTTAGTGGGATGGGATAAAGCCGACTTGATCCCTGTGGATCAGTGAGCCAATGATTTAGGTTTAGGCGACTGGAGAGGATTTTTGCTAAGATTTTAATGTTCAGATTGAGAGCAGATATGGGTCGGTAATTAAACCATAGGGTGTCGTCGGAGCGGAGTTTGGAGATCATAGAAATTATTGCCGTTGGGGTCTCAGCCCGGAAGGCATTGACGTTAAGGAGGGAGTTAAGTTCAGAAACTAGGATGGGAGTAAGGGTTTTTTGTAATAGGTGGCAGATAGGCCATCAGGTCCTGGACGTTTGTTTGGATTAAGGGCCTTGATAGCTGTGATGACTTCTGTGTGTGTGGATTATCAAGGTTCTCAGCGTGAGCAGTCGAGAGTGTAGGGAGTTTGATCCGGGAAAAGAGGCACTCAGCTCTCGCCTAGTCAAAGGTGCCCGAAGTGGAGTAGAGGTCAGAAAGTCTATGGCTAAATTTGCACAGTATGTTAATGGGGTTACCAGAGTAAGTATTATGAGAAAGTTTCAGGCGTACAGGTTTGGGAGCATGGTCTGCCTTGCGTAAGGTGAGGGCTAGGAAGGTGTTCAGTTTATTTCCCTTCATGTAGAATTTATGACGGTACTTACAGAAATTTTTCTCAGCAGCTTCGATGAGGAATAAGTCAAGGTCTAGCCTGGCTTTGTCAAAGTGCTGCCTAGAGACTGGTGTAGGATACTTTTGGAACTTGGTGGATGACTTGTGAAACTCTTCTTCTAGACACTTGTGTAGAAGGCATTTATGTTTGCGGAGATGAGAGGCTTGACTGATGCAGACGCCTCGAATAACCGGTTTATGGGCTTCCCACAGAGTCAGTGGGGAGGTCCCATAGGTAGAGTTATCAGCAATTTAGTCCTTAAAAGCCAGTTCAAGTTCTAGGCGATATTCTGGGTGTGCTAGGACGGTATTATTGATGCACCAAGAGGAATGATTTGGCCTAGGGATTAGAGAGGAGAGGGTGGTGAGAACTGTGCTATGGTCTGACCGTAAAATAGGAAGAAGGGATGAGGAAAGGAGAAGGGGAGAGGAGCCAACAGTGAGAAATATGTGGTCGATCCAAGAGAACAGTTTATGTGGATAGGAATAGTTTTTGTATTGGCACTTAGCCAGATTACATTTGCGTCAAGAATCCGTCAAGGAGTTGCAGTTTAGAAGTTGTTGAAAGGTCAGCCTAGTGGGGTGAGTGGAAAGAGTAACCGGAAATTTGTCCAAAAAAGGGTATAGTACCTGATTGGAGTTGCCGGAGACTAGAAGAGTACCCCCTTTATGGGTCTCTATGACTTTTTGTAAATGGGAGGGGAACGGAATATGATTTTTGTTGGGTGCATAGTACAATGCTATAGTTATCTCGCTGTCCAGGAGGTCGCCTGTGAGAATCAGGTAGCTTCCTTTGGGGTCTTTTATCTCCACCAGGAGGGTGAAAGGGGAGAAGCTATGCAAGGCCATAAGGACTGCTCTGCTCTTAGAAGAAGCAGAGGCTGTGTAAACTTGAGGGTAGGAGGAGCTAAAGAATTGTGTGTGGTGTGGATCGAGTAGTAAAGTGTGTTTCCTGTAAACAAGCTATATGCGATTTAACAGAAGCAAGAGTGCGGAAAGCCTTTGTGCATTTGTTAGGAGAATTGAGCCCTTGGACATTGAGGGTAAGGACCGTCAGGGGGGCCATGGTCGTAGACTAAAATGGATATGCTGTTGATGTAGTTCATAAAGCTGGTGACCACAGGAATGCCCCGGGGATATAGGGGGAAGGAAACAGAGGAATTTCAGACTAGACTGTAAGGTGAAGAGGAGAGTAAAGAGAGGAGAGGGGGTGTGTTTTGGTGGTGAAGTGTATGTCAATAGCGAGGAGGGTATCCAATGGGTGGAGAAAAAATATCCCAGCCCGAGGACAAAAAACAGTCTGTGGTGACTCCAAAAAGGGGAGTATGCAGACATAGCTGGGGTGGCAGTGCCCTACCTCAGGGGTCACCACGGCCAACTTAAGTTATGTACATCTGTGTGGATGTAAAAGCTAAGTGTAAGCAGAAACCAGCAGTGGGAGTACAGCAGTGGTATACAGCATTGAGACTTAAGGGACGGGGAGTCGTTGTTACAGGGGGGGGGGGGGGGGGGGGAGCGAGAGAGAGAGAAAAAATATATATACCGTATTTATCGGCGTATAACACGCACCGGCATATAACACGCACCCCAAGTTTAGGAGGGAATTTTAAGGGAGAAAAAACTTTTAGGAGGGAAGTTTAGTGCAGTGCAGCCATGTCGGTGCAGCCATGTCAGTGCAGCCTTGTCAGTGCAGCCTTGTCAGTGCAGCCATGTCAGTGCAGCCATGTCAGTGCAGCCATGTCAGTGCAGCCATGTCAGTGCAGCCTTGTCAGTGTCCATTGCAGCCTTATCCCAGTGCAGCCTTATCCCAGTGCAGCCTTATCCCAGTGCAGCCTTATCCCAGTGCAGCCTTATCCCAGTGCAGCCTTGCAGCTCGCAGTTTGAAAATCCTGTGATCCTCTGCGATCCTGAGCTTCAAAGTCGCTGACCGCGATTTGAAAATGGTGCCGCCGGTGCCGAAATACACAGAGCCGGTCCTCGGCTCTTCTAGGCGGCTCTCGTTCACTTTCGGCTCCACTCGTAGTCCCGCCCGGGATGGGCGTGACTGTGAGCGGAGCTATCCGAACCTAGCCGAGTACACTCGGCTAGGTTCGGGCGGCGCTCGAGTGAAGCCAAAAGTGGCCGAGAAGAGCCGAGGACCGGCTCTGTGTATTTCGGCGCCGGCGGTGCCATTTTCAAATCGCGGTCGGCGATTTTGAAGATCTGTCAGCTCAGGATCGCAAGGGATCGGCGTATAACACGCACCCGCGATTTTCCCCTGATTTTAAGGGGAAAAAAGTGCGTGTTATACGCCGATAAATACGGTATACACAGTATATCTCACAGAAGTGAGTACACCCTGCACATTTTTAAAAATATTTTATATCTTTTCATGTGACAACACTGAAGAAATGACACTCAACACACAGCCATTAATGTCTAAACTGCTGGCAACAAAAGTGAATATACCCCTAAGTGAAAATGTCCAAATTGACCCAATTAGCCATTTTCCCTCTCTGGTGTCATGTGACTCATTAGTGTTACAAGGTTTCAGGTGTGAATGGGAAGCAGGTGTGTTAAATTTGGTGTTATCGCTCTCACTCTCTCATACTGGTCACTGGAAGTTCAACATGGCACCTCATGGCAAAGAACTCTGAGGATCTGAAAAAAATAATCTTTTGCTCTATATAAAGATGGCCTAGGTTATAAGAAGATTGCCAAGACCCTGAAACTGAGCTGCAGCATGGTGGCTAAGACCATACAGCGGTTTAACAGGACAGGTTCCACTCAGAACAGGCCTCACCAAAGAAGTTGAGTGCACGTGCTCAGCATCATATCCAGAGGTTTTCTTGGGAAATAGAAGTATGAGTGCTGCCAGCATTGCTGCAGAGGTTGAAGGGGTGGGGGGTCAGACTGTCAGTGCTCAGACCATACACCGCACACTGCATCAAGTTGGTCTGCATGGCTGTCGTCCCAGAAGGAAGCCTCTTCTAAAGATCATGCACAAGAAAGCCTGCAAACAGTTTGCTGAAGACAAGATACTAAGGATATGGATTACTGGAACCATGTCCTGTGGTCTGATGAGACCAAGGTAAACTTATTTGGCTCAGATGGTGTCATGCGTGTGAGGAGTAGAAAGACCAGTGTGTCTTGCCTACAGTCAAGCATGGTGGTGGGAGTGTCATGATCTGGGGCTGCATGAGTGCTGCCGGCACTGGGGAGCTACAGTTCATTGAGGGAACCATGAATACCAACATGTACTGTGACATACTGAAGCAGAGCATGATCCCCTCCCTTCAGAGACTGGGCCGCATGGCAGTATTCCAACATGATAATGACCCCAAGCACACCTCCAAGACGAGCATTGCCTTGCTAAAAAAGCTGAGGGTAAGGGTGATGGACTGGCCAAGCATGTCTTCAAACCTAAACCCTATTGAGCATCTGTGGGGCATCCTCAAACGGAAGGTGGAGGAGCGCAAGGGCTAGAATGTCCACCAGCTCCGTGATGTCATCATGGAGGAGTGGAAGAGGACTCTAGTGGCAACCTGTGAAGCTCTGGTGAACTCCATGCCCAAGAAGGTTAAGGCAGTGCTGGAAAATAATGGTGGCCACACAAAATATTGACACTTTGGGCCCAATTTGGACATTTTCACTTAGGGGTGTACTCACTTTTGTTGCCAGCGGTTTAGACATTAATGACTGTGTGTTGAGGTATTTTGAGGGGACAGCAAATTTACACTGTTATACAAGCTGTGCACTCACTACCTTATATGGTAGAAAAGTGTAATTTCTTCAGCGTTCTCACAATAAAATATATAAGAAAATATTTACAAAAATGTGAGGAATATACTCACTTTTGTGAGATACTGTGTATATATGTATATATATATATATATATATATATATATATATATATATATATATATATATATGTGTGTGTGTGTGTATATACACCATTAGCTCTCGTGGTAGATGCATTTGTCATTGATTCATGCCAGTCAGGAACTATATTTTAGAGCGTGGTAGCCCATTTTTATTAAAAAGAAAAAGAAAAGTCTGTAACATAAAGGTTTCCCACGCAGGGGTCTTCTCCAGTAAATCCACAAAGAGAAAAATGTTAGCCAACCTGGCTCTCTTTAGCAGTACCTCTGCTCTTTATCCTGGTCACACAGACCACAGGATTCTTCAGTGTGGATGGTTTTACTTTAGCGCCCACAGCTCCGCTCTGGTCTTAGTCCTCAGGCCGTTTACTGCCTCTTGCAGTCACACACATTCTGGCTGCCTCCTGGAGACCTCCTGCCTCTCTTGGTGTAGAGCAGTCGCCAACTGGGAGCCATGAGGTATCCCCATACCCTCATTATAAGGGCTGTTCTCACCTGAGCACACACCCTGCTGGTCATCTACAAAATCTGGACACAGGGTTGGAAAACCCATCCCACCCAAGACATTATGGAATCTCCAAAACTACAGAGCCCCATGCTGGAATACCAAAACCTGGAGAAAGCAGCGAAAGCAGTTTTCTCCAGTCCACATCTATGCTCTACAGTCTTGCACCAAGCCAATGTGCACACCCTGTGTCCCCCAGACTACCAATTTTACAGCGACAGCATCTCCTACTGCCACATATCCCCCCCCCCCCCCCCCGATTCGAACCCGAAGGGGGCAGAACACAACAGCCTGAATCCTTGATTGGGGCACTTCTGTGTCAGCTGTTCGCTACGTAGGCTCAATCTTTTTTTCGGGTGCGTTTCCAGGCACGCCCCAGCCTGGATCCCAGCGGGGTCCTACAGTTCTGTATCCTCAGCCTACTCCCTCTGGTGGCCCCCTGCCTACTCAGATGGCCTCCTGCCTTTCCTTCTACTTCTTTTCAATTCATTTTCCGGATTCTGTAGGGAACCTGCTCCAAACACTACGCTTGATGAGGAACGACCTTTTCCCTCACTGGTACCTGTTTTCCCCATCACAATAGGTCTCCTAGGTTTGCCAACTCCTTTGCCATTACCCTTGACCACCAACTCCCCAGAGCTCAACATCTGTTTATCATGCTCATGTTCAAAGAAATTATGCATTTTCATATCCAGGACATTATTTATATTAACATTCCGTAATAAATCACCATTTCTCCAATTACCAATACGGTCAGTTCTTTCTTGCTCGGGGTTTGTTAAGGCCAGGCCCAAGGAGGGACAACACACAGGTGAACAGCTATCCCGTATGGCAGTTGTCATCAATCCTGTCCTCAGGGCCCACTAACAGGCCAGGTTTTATGTATTACCTTGGGAAGATGCAGACTAGAATACTGCAATCACTGAGCAGAAAATGATATCTGTGATGTATTTCGGTTATCTTGCAAACCTGGCCTGTTAGTGGGCCCTGAGGACAGGGTTGATAACCACTGCCGTTTGGGACCTTCACAAGGCTTCACTTGACCACAATTTTTGTTCCTCTCTGTACTATATCTTAGAGTGTCTCCGGGTACCTCAACTTGTACCTCTTTGCAGGTGACATACAGAACTTCTGCTTTTTTCCTGTCCATATCGACCCTTCCTTCTTAGGAGGTCTAGTGGGTGAGGCAGTATCCGCGCCATTTACTAATCCCTGCTCAGCCGCACCTCGGACCGCACTAGCAGGTGTGTCCATCACAACCAAAGTTCGGAGAGACCTTTGATGTCTCCATCAGCTCTCCAGAGCTCCTTCCGTACTGGACCGTATCCGGAAGCACCCTCAGAGGGAACCGGGAGATCAGTTGCCACACTATTAGAAAGCACCATACCAACCAGTTCCACTGGTGATTAATGTTAACCGGCACAGCTTGTACTACCTGGCTGCACCCATTGGTACCATGCAGCACCACCACATCCGACTGTAGCGGAGGCACCCAGGCATACAAGGAATGTGCTTTCACCAGTTCAAGCAGTTCCACTAGCACACTTGTCATTTCAATGCACTCCACATCAGTATGCAAGACCTTTTTAGGGCCCTTTCCCTTATCAGAGACGTGGAGGGGCTCATTCACTGCAGCTTGAGAGGCCGAGACATTAAAGGGGACCTCCACCTCACTGGAAGTACCCATCACAGTCTGATGCTCCCCTGAAACGCTGTCAGACGCATGTCTCCCACTCATGCCCTCTAACTCAACAATAAGCCTCTGCAAGTCAACATTCATTACATTGTCACCTTGACACTTGACATTCAGCGGCTGGGCTATGGACAACACATCTGTTATGCATGCGCCCTTATCTGGTCCTTCCGACTGGAGGGAAACAATCTTTGCAGGGACCAAAACGTTCTCAACCACTGGCCGCTCTGCAATCCCCCCGTCTGGCATAGCAGTTGTAGCCACACCCGTGTCGCTTAACATAGCCTTGTCCAGCATGGTTAGCAATTGTTTGGCCCAGCTGTCCCAATTCACTGTGCTTCCATTATGAGTGCTCTGCAGCACCTCATCACCTGCTTTAGGAGGCACCTGGGATTCTGCAGCACAAACAGTACCTTTTGTCCATTTTTTTTTAAATTCAAAAATAACTTTTATTGAGCATAAAAGAAAATTTATAAACACACGGGTGAACAGTGCAACATGCACTACATTTACGAATCAATCCAATTGACATGCACATATGGAGTTACATTTATGACATTGGACAGCTGACATCTGCAGTATAGTGATGCAGGGGTTGGAGAGGAGGCATTTATATATTAGAGCATGGTGAGTATCTAGGTTGTTTGAATACAGGGGGGGAGGGAAGAGATTCAATAAGAGAGTCATGAGGGCATCACGCAATCTCTCCCCGTCCCTTGTACACAGGGAGACAGTAAGCTTAACTTCTGGTGTCACAGGTGGAGGTGTCCTCGAGCCATTGATCCCAGATTTTGTAGTATTTGACCTTTGTCCATTTTATATACATCACATTGTGCCAACATGGTTTTGCTCATCTCACACTGAAACAATGCATCATCCATCAAAGCAGGCTGCAATACACCATTTTGGCCAGCTTGCCTTGGGAGAGCCAACAACACACACAGCTGTGTACTTTCAGCTTTGGCTGGCTGACTTAACCCCTTACTAGCTGGGCTACACATATGGTAAGTGGACTGCTCACACAAACTCTCATAGCAAGGGTATGAGGAGCCAAAATGTAAGAGGTCAAAATGCGCTGTAACAAGTAGAATAAAACATTAGAGAGAAACTCGTTAAGCCAGGAACAACTTGGAAAAACTAAGGCCACTGAGTCTTTGGCAGGACTACTAATTTATAGATTAGAATAGGTTGAAACTCATAACCCTTATGGGTACCAGGAGTAGTTGCAGACATGTGGGAGTAGGAGAATTGATGGGGTCCCAACTAGCTACTCAAGGAATAGGTTATAGGTGGAGGTCAAAGTGGTGAGTTGGATTGGGTCGGGTAGTCCGAGAAGGTTCTCCTGGGAACCATAGTGGCGTTCAATATCAGGTATATTATATAGCAAAAATCAGGGAGCTGGGGGAGGGAAGAGGTGGGAAAGGGGAAATGTGTGGTCGGAGGTCTGCTTTAAGGCTCTATTGAGCATTTTTTTCAAACTGGTGTAGCAAGTCAGGTGGGGAGGCATCAGTATGGAAGGCTAGAGGTGTGATTCCAAAATCAATGTCTGACTCGCCCTCAGCTGCTGCGCTGTGCTGTGTCAGTTTACGTGAGCGGGGAGTGTGTGGCTGAGAAGGAGCCGCCACCATCTTAGATGATGCCCGGGCAAGGACGTCCCGGATTGTTTTAGCTTTCAGTTTCTGTTTGGCGCTGTTGTATACCATCACACCTCAAGCCAAGTTCCCTGCAGCTTGGTGGTGCGGCGGGTGTCAGAGGAGATGCCATGTTCGGGCTGTGAAAGGCCGCAGGTTCCTGTGGGGAGTGGAGCTCTATTCAAGCATAACCAGCTTGAAACGGCTTTGCACATGCGCCCCCAGCATCAGCTGAGCTTTTTAAAATGATTTTCTCAACTTTATGTAGCGCTACCCTCGTAAGGGCTGCTGGTAAATATGGTCATCCCCCACCCTGCACAGCCAGGCACACTGATTATTTTTCACTCACTTCAAATCAAGAAACAGTCCCTGCAGCTTTGTTTGTGTTTTTTTTTTATATGGGGAATTGAACTTTGATAGGGAAGGGATGATATGGGGTGCCCATTTGATCAGCAGAACTTGAGGGACTAGAACTATATACAGTCAGGTCCATAAATATTGTGACATCGACACAATTCTAATCTTTTTGGCTCTATAGACCACCACAATGGATTTGAAATGAAACGAAGAAGATGTGCTTTAACTGCAGACTTTCAGCTTTAATTTGAGGGTATTTACATCCAAATCAGGTGAACGGTGTAGGAATTACAACCGTTTGTATATGTGCCTCCCACTTTTTAAGGGACCAAAAGTAATGGGACAGATTAACAATCATCTATCAAACTTTCACTTTTTTTTTTTTTAATCCTTTATTTTTATTTTTGGAAGAGGTAATCATGTGAAAACACAGAGACAATCCCTTAAAAATAATAAATGAATACATACAATGACAGTCTCGTCCATGACACTCCGATGTATAGTCTTTCATACATAAGTCAAACTTTTCGTTATCCATGGGGTACCATCAGATTGCAAAGGAAAGGGGGGCTCTGTATGACACACGACCACTCTTTACACGGTAAATACCGTATTTTATATAGAGAGGAGAATAGTGTGGATCACTTTGATCCGGGATCAAGCGACCCAATAGAGAGAGTCAGAGAAGAAGAGAAAAGATGAATAAATGAGAAGAAAGAGAAATCGAGGAGAAGAGAGAAAGAGAAAAAATAAATAAAATAAATAAATAAATAAAACGGGGGGAGGGGTGGGGAGGGGGTAAACATACCCCCGACCAGTTTCGCCACCCCCTTCGGGGGAAACGTGCGAGAACGCTGTCTCATTGTGGATTAAACCAACAGCTCATTGTATTCCGCAGAGTAAACAAACTCGTGCCACCAAAACCATTTTTTGGAGAATTGTTCACTTAGGCCTCTCTCTGTGGCCACCAGGTCTTCCATTGCCCTGATTTCTGATACCTTTCTCAACCACATGGTCACCAAAGGGGGCTGCACCTGCTTCCAACACAGGGGGATGCAATTCCTCGCCGCCGTGATCAGGAGAGGGACAATTGATTTCTTATAGACTTTGGTGGGAAACTCGTGGTGTTGAAGAGGAAAGAATTCAGGGGTCTCAGGTATCTCTCGGTCCGTGAATTTTTGTACTATGCGCCGTACTTCCGTCCAAAATGGACGAAGGATTCGACATGACCAAAAGACATGTAGCAGGGAACCGGTCTCCTCTCCACATCTCCAACACAGGTTAGAACTCTGGGGGAACATCTGATGTATTTTTTCTGGGGTGTAGTACCACCGGGCTAGTAGCTTGTATCCCGCCTCTTGATGTCTGGTGCATACGGATATCTTATGAGCAAAAAGAAAGAGCCGATCTATTTGTTTCTCTGTAAATTTCACCCCTAGATCCTTCTCCCACTTGGATATGTAGAGAAGTCTGAAGTCCTGAGGTTGGTCAAGTAGCAGTTGGTAAGTCAGGGAGATGGCATGTCTCAATGGAGTTTGTTCCAAACACATCAGTTCAAAGGTGGTTAATTGCCTCTCAAACCTCTCAGGCCTAGGCAGCGAGCCAATAAAATGAGTAAGTTGAATCTTCTGCCAAAACGACAGACCCGCTAGGGCTGGATCCTCTGTGATTTGTTGCCTGTTCTTCCACTGGCCGTCGATAAGAAAGTGTCTTGCTTGCGATCGCTCAGCCTCCAGCAGCTGCAAGAATCTGGGGTCACCAAGACCTGGGGCAAACGCTGGATTTCCAACAATGGGGGTGAGTGGGGACGGGAGCGGAGCGACCAAAAAATCGCGGAAAACTTTGCGGGCCGTTTGCCACGTTTCCCCCACTGTCGGGTGTTTAATTATTCGGTTGGGCATGGGCTTATGACACCAAGGCGACGATTCCAGTCTGGTTCCTGCTAAGGCGTATTCTATTTGGACCCACTGCTTCAAGGTACTGTGTCGGCACCAGTCTAATATCCTGGTTAAGTGGCATGCCATTAAGTAGAGATTTGCATCCGGTAATGCTATACCCCCTCTTAGCTTTGGTAATCTAAGGGTTGTCTGGGCTAAGCGTGGTGGTTTTTGAGCCCAAACGAACCTCCCAAATGTTTTGTTGACTGCTTTAAGGAAGGACGCAGGAATACGTACAGGGAGAGCCTGGAAATGGTAAAGTAACCGCGGCATAATGTTCATTTTTAATATGGCACACCGCCCAAACCATGAAAACATTCCAGTCTGCCAGGCCTGGAGATCCTTTTTTATAGCTGTTAAGAGGGGAGGGAAGTTGAGAGAAAAGACTTCTTCTATTCTGTTTGGCAAATAGATGCCCAAGTATTTAATGTGGGATGAGGCCCATCTGAAAGGGAAGTCTACTCTAATCAACTCTGCCAAGGATGGTGGCAGATCGATCTCTAGAGCCTCAGATTTTTGGTAATTAATGCTGAAAAAGGACAGTTCTTCGTAGGTCTTCAGTTCCGCAAGCAGATTTGGGATGGACGTCAGTGGGCTGGTCAGAAAGAAAAGCAAATCATCTGCAAAGGCAGCTATTTTTGGGGAAAGAGTATCATTCAATCTAAGCCCCTTGATATTCGGGTTATCCCTGATAAGTCTTAGGAAAGGTTCGAGGGTCAGAATAAATATCAGAGGCGATAAGGGACACCCCTGTCTTGTCCCATTTGTTATTTGAAATGATGAAGACAGGTGGCCGTTCACCTTGTCCTGTGCCGAAGGGCAGGAGTAGATTGCTTGCACCCAGTTCATCATGCGATCTCTGAGACCCAAACTCCGGAGGGTTTCAAAGAGAAAAGGCCAGCTTACCCTATCAAACGCTTTCTCCGTGTCTGTTGACAGGAGCACCATCGGAGTTTTCAGTTTCCGAGCCGCATAAATTAGGTTGATTGCTTTAGTTGTATTGTCACGTGCCTCCCTCGAGGGAACAAATCCCACCTGGTCGGAGTGAATCAATTGAGGGATCAGGTCCATAAGACAAATGGAGAGAATTTTTGTGAACATTTTCAAATCAATGTTTAGTAATGAGATCGGCCGGTAGCTTTGGCATAGTAGGGGGTCTTTGCCCTCCTTTGGAATAACCGTAATGTCAGCGCGTAGTGTGTCTCTGGGAAGGGCAAGGCCTTCACCTGCAGCATTGTATGCCGAGATGAAATGCGGGGTCAAAAGACCCCCAAAGGTCTTGTAGTATAGCAGGGAGTATCCATCCGGACCCGGGGCTTTACCCAATTGCATGCTCGCCATCGCACGGGTTACTTCGTCCGCCGAGATGGGTTTCTCCAGTGCTGTTAAATCCTCGTCTGATAGTTGAGGCACCCCAGATCTTTGTAGGTAATCTTGTATCTTACCCCGTTCCATCTGTGACGCCCCCTCAGAGGAAGGACGAGTCAAGTTGTATAAAGAGGTGTAGTACTTTCGGAACTGTTCTGCTATGGCTTCTGTGGTGTGAACCTTATGGTGAGTTTCCGTATATATTTCAGGGATAAACGTTCGTGCTCGTTGGGCTCTGAGAGCTCGTGCCAGCAGTTTACCGCTTTTGTTACTGTGCATATAGAACGTTTTCCTGCATTTGGCTATCACCTCTTTTGCCCTATGTAGAGCCATGGTACGTAATTGATTCCGCAATGCAGTTAAGTCTGCCAATGCTTGTTCAGCGAGCGACCGTTTATGGGTGGCCTCTAAGGATCGGATTTTACCTAGGAGTTCCAAGGTCTGTTGCTCTCTGGCCTTCTTGATGCGGGACCCTATTTTTATATAGAGACCCCTAATGTAGCTTTTGTGGGCTTCCCAAACCATTGTTGAGGCTGTTTCTGAGTTTGTGTTTTCGGCAAAAAATTGCTTCAATTCCTTAGATACCTCCGCGACCACCTCAGGCATCTGGATCAAAGAATCGTTGATCTTCCACATCCACTGCTTGGTTGTGGGTGTCAAGATGTCTATGTCCACCATAACCGGGGCATGATCTGAGAATGTAATAGATCCGATCGAAGCTGACGTGACCCTAGATAGAAGGGATTGGGGCATCATAATTAGATCAATTCGGGTATATGAGTCATGGGGGTGCGAATAGAAAGTGTAATCTCGTTGGTTCGGATGAAGAATCCGCCACACGTCTACTAGATGGAATGCATAAAAGCTTTTCTTTAGGCGTTTCAGTGCCGCATAGGAGAGCTGCGAGGTGGTCTTAGATGAGTCCAAAATAGGGTCCATGATGAAATTCATGTCACCTCCCAGTATCACTGCCCCTTCAACAAACTCTCCCAGCTTGGTCAAGACTGGTTCTAGGAAAGTAATCTGGTTTGTGTTTGGGAAATAAAGGTTCACTAGGGTAACCATAGAGCCACCCAGTGTCTCTTTCACAAACAATGCCCTACCCTCTGTGTCGCTCCATTTATCTTTCTCCTGCCATGGAGTAGTATTGCGAATAAGAATGCTTACCCCCCTGGACTTGGAGTCAGATGCGCACCCATGATAAGTCACTGGGAAGAGACTATTCTTGAGACTAGGTGTTTTGTCAGCACGGAAATGCGTCTCCTGCAGGAAACAAATGTGAACCCCTGAACGTTTCAGGTTAGACATAACAATGGTGCGCTTCTCTGGGGTGTTCAAACCCTTTACATTAATTGAGAGCAAGCAAACTGGTTCCTGACCACTCCTGGTCATGGCGATAACTGGCGGATGGGGGAGAAAAAAAAGAGGGGGGGGGGGAGAAGGGAAGAGAGGGAGATACGAGAGAAGATAGCGAAAGAGAGAGGAAAAACAAAAATATACAGAGACAAAGACAACTAATACGCAAATGCGTATGGGAGACCTAATCTCCAAACACCCTAGTGACTCCAAAAGAGGGATGTAACCCTATGTGGGGAAAGTGGTTGTGTACAGCAGGGTATAGAGGCTCCCTATCCCCCACCAGTCCATAAGATAAAACAATGGTAATAACTGACTGATATGTCCGGCTAAGTCTATGTAATGGTCCCAAATCTTTGAGCTAGCTAAGCCCTGACTGGATATTTAACATTGCAAACTTTCAGGTCAACATAAAAACACCAGCAAACATAGAGAAAAAAAAACAAAAACCTTGTATAAACAGGGAGATCTCTCCACCTCACTGCTCAGGAAGAGGGAATTACCAACAGAGTGGAGGAGATAACCTCACTGCAAGAAGTCCCCGGGATATTCTGCTTTACCCCATCAGCCGCTTGGCAGTTGATCCCCTGAACCACGCCCCCCCATCCACAGCTCCTGTTCCCCCGAAGTCCCCCATCCCCACCGAATGGGCGGGGGGGGAGGAAATGCGGCAAGGACATGGCAGGGAGAAGGCAAGGAGGAGGGAAGGAAGGAAACGGGCACAAGGGGCGGGCAAATAGGAAGGAGGAGCCATGAACTCGCGGGTCAGGAGGAGAGGATGGAGGAAGGAAGAGGGAGGGGGGTCCTCTAATGCAGGCCGAGCAGCATCTCCAAAATATCTGCACAATACACAAGGTTTCCCTCAACTGGATGCTGTGTCAGCCCACACCAAATGGGACAATTAAGCTCCAAGCAATTAGTCCCCCCTTAGTAAACCCGCTTACAATACCCCCCCCTCTCGACCCTCTTGAAATCAGTGCAATAGGACAGAGACCATACATGTTACACGTAAAACAAATGCTAGGCAGATGATCTCTGAACCCACTGTCCCTTCAAGCAAAGTCCTCTGTACTTAATCCCCATCTCCTCCCGCAGCTATCCTCAGAAGTCCATGCAAAGGAATAAGTATTCCCCCGACCCCCGGCTGCCTCCCCCCAACAAGCTCCCAACCACCACCCACAAGCTAAAGGTCCCAGTACAAACAGTTTGCACAATCAACCGGTAACCTTAGTGCTGCTTCGGGTTCCACAGTCTGAGTAGGCGTCATAAGTTCCGTGCATACCAGAGATGCGAAAAGTTATCACTGTACCGGGGTCGGGAAGAAGCGCACACCGGGTGAAGGGGAGGGGGGCGGAGGGGCAAGACAGTCTCTCACTTCCAGATGGGGAAGGGGGGCCGGGGTCCGGTCGTCTTGGAGTCAGACCTCAGGGGCCGCATAGCTAGCAGGGTGGGCGGGGAGGGAGAGGAGAGAGGGAGAGGGGAAAAGTCCTTTAGTCTAACGGCAGAAAGTTCAAGTCCCGGGGACACTCACTTGTGGGCTTCCGCTGGTGTTACGGCTCCGGATCTTGGGCTCTGATCGGTGTGTGATCCCTCCGTCTGCGTCTTGAAGAGCAGCGTGGCTGTGTCGGAGGAGGCGCCTGCGGTCTCAGTCGAAGATCTCCGCCAGAAAGATAGCACAGCCAGTCCTGAATGGGGATCTCCTCCATCTCCAGGAAATGAAACAGCTCCAGGAGTTCCGAGTGGCGTCTCAATGTGTAAGAGGGGCCCGCCTTACGGACTGTTAACTGTAGTGGGAATCCCCAGCGGTATTGAAGTTGGCCGCCGCGCAGATATTCCAGCAGGGGTTTGAGCATAGCTCTCCTCCGTAGGGTTGCCCGAGAGATATCCGGAAAGACGGAGATAGCCGCCCCGTCGAAATCCACCGCTCCCTTCTGCCAGGCGGCTCTCATGATACTTTCTTTCTGCGCGTACCTATGAAGCCGGCAGATCACATCTCTGGGACGATCTTGTTCCCCTGGCCGGGGGCCAAGCGCCCTATGCACCCTGTCAAATTCCCACTGCACAGCGGGTTCTGGCTCCATGATCTTTTGTAGGATTGCCCGCACAGTCTCCTGCAGATTCTCAGACCCCGTGGCCTCAGGTATCCTGCGAAGCCGCAAATTGTTCCTGCGGCTTCGGTTCTCGAGATCCTCTGCGTGCAGCTGCATCTCCGCCAACTGTTCTTGGCTTAACTGCTGTGTTCTCTCTAAGTGAGCAACACGAGCCTCCAGAGCCTCCATATTTGCTTCCCCGCTGGAAAGTCTCACATCGATACTCTGCACTTCCTCTCGCACTTGCTGGAAGTCCCGGCAGTGCTGCTCCTCCACCTGCTACCATGGCTGCCAAGTCTGCTTTGGTTGGGAGGGCTTTCAGTAGCGCCCTGATGTCGTCTGCATCCCTGGGTGTGAGAGTAGACATCCCCTGGCTGTTCGAAGTGCAGGACTGAGAGTCTAACAAAGGCGGGATGCCTGTGAGGGAGTTATGCATTGGGCTGTGCGAGACCTCCATGATGGGAGAGAGGGTTGATGAGGGCCCACTGTCGCCACGTGTTCCTCTGCAGTTCACTGCCAGCGTGGAGCGGGGTTTTTCTCTGAAATATCGGTCAATCTGGTCCGCCTGAGCCGCTGTGGACGATCCTCTGCCCCTCTGACGCTTATAATATCTCATGGCCAGCAGAAACGTTGTTGAGAACGGGCATATCAGCCGGGTTAGACTGGTCGGGAGTCAGGAGCTCTGGATCAATACGTCCTTACTCCGCCATGTCCAAGCCACGCCCCCCAAACTTTCACTTTTTAATACTTGTTTGCAAATCCTTTGCAGTCAATTACAGCCTGAAGTCTGGAACGCATAGACATCCCCAGACGCTGGGTTTCATCCCTGGTGATGCTCTGCCAGGCCTCTACTGCAACTGTCTTCAGTTCCTGCTTGTTATTGGGCCATTTTCCCTTCAGTTTTGTCTTCAGCAAGTGAAATGCATGCTCAATCGGATTTAGGTCAGGTGATTGACTTGGCCATTGCATAACATTCCACTTCTTTCCCTTAAAAAACTCTTTGGTTGCTTTCGCAGTAGGCATTGGGTCATTGTCCATCTGCACTGTGAAGCGCCAACCAATGAGTTCTGAAGCATTTTGCTGAATATGAGCAGATGATATTGTCTGAAACACTTCAGAATTCATCCTGCTGCTTTTGTCAGCAGTCACATCATCAATAAATACAAGAGAACCAGTTCCATTGGCAGCCATACATGCCCACGCCATGACACTACCACCACCATGCTTCACTGATGAGGTGGTATGCTTCAGATCATGAGCAGTTCCTTTCCTTCTCCATACTCTTCTGATCCCATCACTCTGGTACAAGTTGATCTTGGTCTCATCTGTCCATTGGATGTTGTTCCAGAACTGTGAAGGCTTTTTTAGATGTTGTTTGGCAAACTTTAATCTGGCCTTCCTGTTTTTGAGGCTCACCAATGGTTTACATCTTGTGGTGAACCCTCTGTATTCACTCTGGTGAAGTCTTCTCTTGATTGTTGACTTTGACACACATACACCTACCTCCTGGGGAGTGTTCTTGATCTGGCCAACTGTTGTGAAGGGTGTTTTCTTCACCAGGGAAAGAATTCTTCGGTCATCCACCACAGTTATTTTCCGTGGTCTTCCAGGTCTTTTGGTGTTGCTGAGCTGTTGCTGGTGTAAATACCCTCAAATTAAAGCTGAAAGTCTGCAGTTAAAGCACATCTTGTTCGTTTCATTTTAAATCCATTGTGGTGGTGTATAGAGCCAAAAAGATTAGAATTGTGTTGATGTCCCAATATTTATGGACCTGACTGTACACTCCAGTATATACACATACTTTCTTCTTCTACACTCCTGCACAATCTTGATTGCAGCACAACAACTCCTACGACCAGCTAACACAGATTTTAGATCCAACACAGCCTCAGCTGGATCTTAGTAGTATGCCCTTTGCAGGCAGGGACTGCGGACCCCAATGGTTGGAAAAGAAAAAGGAGCCCTCTAGGTCGGACTTTGGAAGCAGATTGGAACAACAATATATTATCTTAAAAATTGGATTTTATTAAACCTAGATACATAAGAAAAAAAAGAGTATAAGATTTTAAAAAGGTATCGTCCATTGACAGCCACGCAATGGCCAGAAGAGACGGACGTTACATATACCCAAAGAAAGAAATGATGTTTCAACAGTATGGCATCGGAAACATGTGTGAAACGCATTGACGCACAGGGGCTCACACGTTTCCTATGCCATACTGTTGAAACATCATTTCTTTCTTTGGGTATATGTAACGTCCGTCTCTTCTGGCCATTGCGTGGCCATTAATGGACCATACCTTTTTTTTAAATTTTATACTGTTTTCTCTTATGTATAATATATTGTTGTTCCAATCTGCTTCCAAAGTCCGACCTAGAGGGTTTCTTTTTCTTTTCCAATGAATTTTACGGATGTGGCACATGAGTGATTTACTTTAAATCTTGGTAGACCAGTGGGCCCCACTGGTGTAGCAAGAAAATAGAAGTGCTTGGTGCTAGCTGTCCTATATGTGGCTACTGCTCCCAGTACCACCTCTTCAGACACTGCTAGCCCTCCTGGATGCAGCTGCCCCTTTCCACTGCCCGTGCCACCACAGTCCTCCTGACTGGCTCTGCACCCATCCCAGACTGCTCCATCCCAGCCCCCTCAGGCATGCCTCCCAGTTCTCCTGACTGTGTGTCACCCACCAGCCTTCTCCCCCATGTCCTCTCCTTGCTCCCAGTGGCTCCTGGCCAGTGTGTTTTCAGAAGGTCTTGTCCGCACCCGAGCCCAGGCCCAAGGCCCCCCTGACTGGGGAGCTCCCTCAAAAGCAGTGTTAATTTTGTCGACTAAAATGACTAAAATATTTTAGTCGACTAAATGAATACTATTTTGGTTGACTAAAACAATTGAGATGACTAAAATACGACTAAAACTAAAATGGCATTTTAGTCAAAAGACTAAAACTAGATTGAAATTTGACTTCAAAATTAACACTGGCCTTTAGTGCATGTTCATACCTCAATACCTTAAATAATAACATATGAGATTTTTCACTCTAGCAGTATATAATGAGTTTGGAAATTGTAGAGAAATGCTAACTAATGCATTAAAATTTAATTACACCTATTCGATTTCAGACGACTAAAATGAGTTTTAGTCGAATAAAATGTACTGGAGATTTTAGTTGTCTAAAAGGTAGGACATTTTAGTCGACTAAAATGTACTGGAGATTTAGTCGACTAAATACGAATAAAACAATTGCAGAAGACTAAAATGGGACTAAAACTAAAATGCCATTTTAGTCCTAAGACTAATGCCGCTACACACGAGCGGACTTTCTGGCATACTTGGACCAGAGTCCGCCGCACAATCCGATCGTGTGTAGGCTCCCGCGGACTTTGTTTTCCCAAAAGTCCGCCGGACCTAGAAATGAAGCATGTTTCAAATCTTTACTACCTTACAGCCATGGGTCCATAGTGCTTGCCCGTCCCCCCCTTTGTAGTAATGCAGATATCCACTTCACCCTCTAGAGTTTCAGTAGAATCAACCCAACAAGACCACACCTTCCTGAAATTGTTGAGGCACCCGCAGGCCTCATACGTCATTCTGTAAAGCAGAAGATCCGCTTTAACTAATCTTTTCCACATCTCCAGAGTTAAAATTTTTACATGAATCCACCTCCTAGCAATAAGCTTGCGGACATAGAAAAAGAGGAGTCTGAGAAATAATTTTGTAGCCTCACCCATCTCCTCATTCTCAATAACACCCAAAATACCTAAGGGGATTACATATGTTAGGAAAGCCTAAAGTTTTGGCTATGAACTCTGTTACCTGAGACCATAAAGGTCTTGCCTTGGAGCACTCCCACACCATGTAAAGAAAGGTACCCTCACACAGCTGGCATTTATGACAGCACTGAATCTCTGTTATGCATACAAAATAAATGTACAGGAGTATAATATGTCTTGGGTAGATAACATAGCTGAATTATCTTGTCCATTGAGGCAATAACTGTGGGTAAATACATAACAAGCACCTCATTCCACTTCTCATCTGACAACTCCAGTGCAATAGCAGTCCAACGGGCCTTAACTCGCTGAACCAGTTGTGAATTACCAGGATCCAGGGCCGCCTATTATCTAAAGACCAGCTTTACAGGATCTGGATCCAGCAAAACTGCTTACAATTTAGTATTAGGGAGCTCAACAACACCTCCCCCAAACTAAGCTAACGCAGCGTGGCAAAGCTGTGCATAATTAAAACACAAAGTCCTCTGGACCCTGTATGTCCTACATAACTGCTCAAGGGAACAAAACTGGTACAGCCGATGAACATATTTATATACCATTATATATAATCTCATACCGGGCCCATAAGGTTCCACCTTATAAAGTTCCCCCAAAGACAGGTTACACCAAAGGGGGTTTATTAGGGGATCTAGACAAAGGCGTATCACCTAGATTGTGGGAACATATAGGAAAGACCTTCCCAGGTGGAGACAGATCCTCCCCTACCTCCTTCCCCAGGATCCCCTTCCTATATACCAACGTTGATGTTTTTATTACATATCCTATTTTAGAACCAGTGACATCATCACTGGGTCTCTGTGCACCTCTGTGAAATGCAGACAGATCATAAATGGTGCGACAGCACCTTGCCTCAGTATTCTAAGCCAAAGCCCTTAGTCCTAATGCAAACAAGGAATACATGTGGCTGGATGTCCTCCAGCCTGGAAATGAGGCTCTAACTGACTTGCTGCAGCGTCTTATGCACACTGATTAAAGAGCAGTGCAGTGAAATCAGAGTAAGCTAATTCAGTAAAGGAGAGGAACCTGTACAGTTGTACAGGTTGCAAGACTGAAGGTAAAGAGATAGTTCAACTTTAAAGTGGGGTTCCACCCAAAAAAAAAAAACTACATGAAAAATCCTAAAAAAAAATACAAAAAAACATTTGGATATTTTTTTTTTTTTACTCACCTCTAAATGCCTGTTGCTAGGGGGTCCCTCATAGTCTGCCTCTTCCAGTGCCTGGGCTGGTGACATCACTTCCCCCTCGGCACAGGAAGGGCTCAGCTCTGCTCCCTCCCTCCTGTCAATCATCTAGGACCCATTACAGGTCCCAGGTGACTGAGCAGCCAATCACGGCGCTCGGTGCCGCTCGCGCATGCGCAGTGGGTGCCAGGCTGTGAAGCCACAGCATGGCGCCCACAGTTGCAATGCCGGCGCCGCTGAACGGAGGGGGAGATGAGCGGGGCTTCGATCCCCCGCATCGCTGGACCCAGGGACAGGTAAGTGTCCAATTAAAAGTCAGCAGCTGCAGAATTTGTAGCTGCTGACTTTTATTTATTTATTTTTTTTGACTGGAACTCCTCTTTAAAGTGGCTCTAAAGCCTTAAGGTTTTTCTCCTTAAGGCATTCTATGCCTTAAGGTGATAAACCTTCTGTGCGGCAGCTGCCCCCCAGACCCCCCCTTTTCCTTACCTGAGCCCATCTGATCCAGCGATGTGAACATGCTCTCTCCTCATTGAACAAATTGATAGCAGCGGGATCAATTGGCTCCCACTGCTGTTCATCAAATCTGATGAAAGCGGCTTTCCCTGGGGGCACCTGATAAAGAGGAGAGGCATGGAGTACCAGCGGGGGGAACCCAGAAGAAGAGGATCGGGGCTGCTCTGTGCAAAACCTTTGCACAGAGCAGGTAATTATACGCATGTTTGTAATTTTTATTTAAAAAAAAAAAAAGCTTTATAACCACTTTAATTCCAAAATTATTAAGTAGATGGTCTAGAAAAAAAAATTCTTATGCCGCGTACACACGAGCGGACTTTACGGCAGACTTTGCCCGGCGGACTGGATTTCGTCGGACAATTCGATCGTGTGTGGGCTCCAGCGGACTTTGTTTTCTCAAAAGTTGGACGGACTTAGATTTGAAACATGTTTTAAATTAACCCGTTGAAATCGAGTCCGGTCGAAAAGTCCGCCGTCTGTATGCTAGTTCGACGGACAAAAAGCCACGCTAGGGCAGCTATTGGCTACTGGCTATGAACTTCCTTGTTTTAGTCCGGTCGTACGTCATCACGTACGAATTCAACGGACTTTGGTGGATTGTGTGTAGGCAAGTCCGTTCATTCAGAAAGTCCGCCGTAAAGTACGTCGAAAAGTCCGCCGGGCAAAGTCTGCCGTAAAGTCCGCTCGTGTGTACGCGGCATTAGATGTTTAACTGCAACATTTCCAATGAAATGCAGCCTTTATAAACTATGAAACAGCCTGGGGCCTTATGTAATTAAAGTGGCTGTAACCCTAAAAAAAGTCATGAATGACAGCACAGTGCTTGTGCTGTGTAATTTGTCCCTTTGTATCATCTAAAATACCTGGCTGAGCCTGCCTGGTGCTGCCCACCCCTCTGTAAACTGACCACGTTTATCATGGCTGCTGATCCATGATTACTATGGTCAGTTTACATGCCTCTGTCATCCCACTGTCTCTCTTCGCTCCCCCTCATCTCCCCCTCTCTGCTGTCAGCTACTCTCTGCCGATCTGCTCCCTGCCCCTCCCCTCCTGCTGCTAAAATACCTTTGTTTGCTTACTAAAATCCATTGTTAGATTATGTTTTGTGCCCCAGTGTATGTTCTTTATAAAAAAAAATATGCCGCTTTATACCTTATTTCAGAGCGGCGCTTACGTGACCACCTGTCCGCTCTACTCCCCTCCTCCCGGCTGCCATCAGTGGGGGACCCTCTCTCTGCAGTTCTCAGATAGGGGGAGGAGAGTGGTGGGCATTTACGTGAGTGCCAAGGGGCGCTCTAAAATAAGGTATAAAGCTGCATATTTTTTATAAAGATCATAGACTGGGGCACATAATGTGAGTTAACACTAGGGATTCTAGGAAGAAAACAAAGTGGCTTTACAACCACTTTAAAGTGGTTGTAAACCCAGGCAAAAAAAAAAAACCTGCAAGACAAAGGCATAATGAGCTAGTATGCATAGCATACTAGCTCATTATGATATACTTACCTTAGATCGAAGCCCCCGCAGCGGTCCCGGCACACCGCTGTGGCCGGTGACATGTCTCCCAGACATGCGCGTGGGAGCCGCCGGTACCAGCACACCAGCTGAAGAAACGGCACGTACGAGCCGTCTCTTCAGTGCGCATGTGCCGATGACATCGGCACATGCGTATACAGTGAATACCTCCTAAACTATGCAAGTTTAGGAGAAATTCACGGTAGCTACAGGTAAGCCTTATTATAGGCTTACCTGTAGTCAAAAGTGATTGTAAAGGGTTTACAACCACTTTAAATTCTTAGGCCAGAGATGCTTGCTTTTGGGCTGAACAAGAGAAATTCCTTCTGAACTAAACAGTGTGGATGGAGAAATCTCCCCTGCCGGCTATTGTTTTTTTGAAGATCAAAGTCCCACAACAAAGTATTAATTATTAATTATCGTAATTGTGGTTTTATTCCAAACATATTAGTGCAACAGCCAAGGTTTTTTGAGAGCCACCCATCACCCCCTTCATTAGGGCTTAAAAAGATATGGATTCAATGGGTTCACACTTGCAAAAAAATCTAACACAAAGACGATCCAAAACGCCTATAACGTTGTTTTTGATGCATTTACCTCACATTTAAATGCATTCCAGGTGCCCTGCAAGTGATTTTTTTTTTATTAAGGACGGAAGTTTTTTCCCCCACCTCCTAATATTTGATAAATGCTTGTCAAACGTGCTTTAAACCTACCATAAAAACTACGGATGCGTTTACCACGTATTACCATAGACATGAAAGGAAGGAGAATGGGAGAAGCCCATACTTAACATGTAGGTTCATTTTTGCCGCACAGTGATGCAAAACAATGCAAATGCTACATGTTTTTCAAATATGAACAGCTTTGTCTACTGTCCATATTATTCATTGTATGCTGCTTTGCTAGGCATTTAAGAAATGCCAAAATTTTCCCCAAATACCTGTTTCTAATATCAGTGTGAACAGGGCCAAACTGTAATTCAAACTCCATTAAGCTATATCAGCAGCTGAAAGATACCAAGCTTTAATGGGGGGATCTGTGTCCCTCAAAACGCACTAGATGTTGCACCCATTATACTGTATGTTTAGAATAAAGTCAAATTTTTAAATCTAAATACTTTGGTGTTGTGCTTCGATCTTTAGAATTAATTATTACTTTCACATTCTGTGGTTTCTGTGGCAGGTCTTTGGTTTAAAGAAGCAGCCACGCATAGCACCCAGATGCCTCATCAGTATACTATTAGTATAGAGTCAATAAATTAATCAAAAGTACAAAAGCTTTATCTACCTAAGGTTCTACACCATAAATCTATTATTTCCAGCTATTTTATTCTGACAGCTGCACACTGATAGCTGTCAGAATACCTGAACACTGACTGATTAGAAACAGCCATAATTTTCCACCCAGATTTTTTAGTTGATGTTTGTCAAGCCGTGTGGTACCCACAGGACCACCCACAGCTTAAAAATCATCAAGATCAGCCAAAATCAGTCAAAATTAAATTAGTGTATGGTTAGTGTATGGTTAGAGCGACGTTCAACCTGAAACCAAATATTGTATGTAATATACTGTATAGCAGCTTACCAATAATTAGATGTAATGGTTGTATTATTTTTCTTTTGTTAGGCTTTTCCCCTCTGTTTTCCCCAGGTGATCTGGCCAGTAACGCACCTCCTGTAATGAACAGACACCACTGTGGTTGAAGGAGCACGGGGGGCAGATTTAGATGCCAGCATTTTTCAGTTTGGGGGGGTGTGTTAGTACTGCTAACAGATTTAAATACAGTAGCAATTTGAAGCTGAACTCACGCTAGTGCCCTGTACACACAGTCGGATTTTCCGACGGAAAATTTGTGATAGGACCGACCTTGTGTGGGCTCCATCACACATTTTCCATCTGAATTTCCGACACACAAAGTTTGAGAGCTTGCTATAAAATTTTCTGATAACAAAATCCGTTGTCGGAAATTCCGATCGTGTGTACACAAATCCGACGCACAAAGTGCCACGCATGCTCAGAATAAATTAAGAGACAAAAGCTATTGGCTACTGCCCCGTTTATAGTTCCGACGTATGTGTTTTACGTCACCGCGTTCAGAACGATCGGATTTTCTGACAACTTTGTGTGACCGTGTGTATGCAAGACAAGTTTGAACCAACGTCCGTTGGAAAAAATCCATGGATTTTGTTGTCGGAATGTCCGATCAATGTCCGACCATGTGTACAGGGCATAATACATTATAATCAATTACAGCACACATTTTTTTCCTTTTGGGATAAAGGTTTTACATAAAAGCTGATCATTTTAATGATACCTGTCAGTGTCTCATCCCTGTAACTACAAAAGAGCTTTTCTGTTGACAGAATTAAAATTAGACTTGGGAAACTTAACATTAAGGTACTTAGGGAACTCAGTCAAGTAATTGCCAGACCTTTGTTCCTAATTTTTACTGACAGTCTACTGACTGGAATGGTACCAGCTGATTGGAAAAAAGCTAATGTAGCAAAAAAAAAAAAAAAAGGCCCAAAATATATTCCTGGGAATTAGACCAGTTAGGGCCCTTTCACACTGGGGCGGCGTCGGCGGTAAAGCGCCGCTATTATAAGCGGCGCTTTACCGTTGGTATTCGGCCGCTAGTGGGGCGGTTTCACCCCCCGCTAGTGGCCGAGAAAGGGTTAAATACCACCGCAAAGCGCCTCTGCAGAGGCGCTTTGCCGGCGGTATAGCCGCGCTGTCCCATTGATTTCTCCGAAGATGCTGCTAGCAGGACTTTTTTTCCCGTCCTGCTAGCGCACGGATCCAGTGTGAAAGCCCTCGGGGCTTTCACACTGGAGACAAAGCAGCGGCACTTTCGGGTCAGTGTGAAAGGGCCCTTAGCCTAACATCAATAGTATGCAAGCTCTTGGAGGGGATGATAAGGGACTATATACAGTATTTTAGTAATGAGAATGGTATCATTAGCAGTAATCGATGGATTCATGAAGAATCGTTCTTGCCAAACCAATCTATTAACCTTCTATGAGGAGGTGAGTTGCCATCTAGATAAAGGAAGGCCCGTAGATGTGGTGTATCTGGACTTTGCAAAAGCATTTGACACAGTTCCCTATAATCGTTTACTGTACAAAATAAGGTCCGTATAGGGTGAGTACATGGATTGAAAACTGGCTACAAGGGCGAGTTCAGAGGGTGGTGATAAACGGGAAGTACTCGGAATGGTCAGGGGTGTGTAGTGGGGTCCCCCAGGGTTCTGTGCTGGGGCCAATCCTATTTAATTTGTTCATAAACGACCTGGAGGATGGGGTAAACCGTTCAATCTCTGTATTTGCAGACGACACTAAGCAGGGCAATAACTTCTCCTCAGGATGTGGAAACCTTGCAAAAAGATCTGAACAAATTAATGGGGTGGGCAACTATATGGTTTAATGTAGAAAAATATAAAATAATACATTTGGGTGGCAAAAATATGAATGCAATCTATACACTGGGGGGAGAACCTCTGGAGGAATCTAGGATGGAAAAGGAACTGGGGGTCCTAGTAGATGAAAGGCTCAGCAATGCCAAGCTGCTGCTAACAAAGCAAACAGAATATTGGCATGCATTAAAAAGGGGATTAACTCCAGAGATAAAACGATAATTCTCCCGCTCTACAAGACTCTGGTTCAGCTGCACCTGGAATAAGCTGTCCAGTTCTGGGCAGCAGTCCTCAGGAAGGATGTGCTGGAAATGGAGCGATTTCAATTTACAAATACCATACTGGTGATATAGGGATAAAACTTTTTTGCGGAAGGGAGTTTAACAAGACGCGTGACCACTCAAAATTAGAAGAAAAGAGGTTTAGCCGTAAACTACGTAGAGGGTTCTTTACTGTAAGAGCAGCAAGGATGTGGAATTCCCTTCCACAGGCGGTGGTCTCAGCAGGGGGCATTGATAGTTTCAAAAAACTATCGCCTGAATGACCACAACATACAGGGATGTACAATGCAATACTGACATATAATCACACACATAGATTGGACTTGATGGACTTGTGTCTTTTTTCACCCATACCTACTATGTAACTATGTAATATAGAAGAAAGGAAAGCCTAAAAAAGGAAACTAATGCAGCCATCACATCTAAGAATTGTTAAACTGCAATATAATAAATGTTTGCATATTTAATTTTGCGCTAACTTTGCACTGCATAAGGGACAGAATGTGGATACGTTAGCCAATTTAACACACATTGCCAAGTAAGAAACATCCAGCTTTACACTGGCAACTGATCTGCACTGTACTCGGAATGCCAGATGCAAGTGGTTTAGTATTTCAGAAGTTCAAATCCAACATAGTAAGGAATATTATGGGTCTATTGTGTTAAACCTACAGAGACTGGTATATGTGTTATAGGATGGTTGGTAACATTAGTTGCAATGTATTCCATAGGCTGCCATACTGAAAGATGGTCTAAATTGTTGATATTAACCTGTTTTGTTTCAAATACCTCTAGCCTTCTGTCTCAGCGCCTCAGTTTGTGCATTTCTATAATCAGGTTTTCAATTATGTAGATAACTATTTTTAATTACAATTTTTTTTCCATGTTAATCCACAGTGGAACATTCATTGAATTTCGTAATGGAATGTTGAACATCTCACCTATTGGCCGTAGCTGCAATCAAGAGGAGAGGATTGAATTTTCTGAGTTGGATAAGGTATGTAATTCAATTGCAGGAAAATTGTAGTCAGTTGTAGTCTTGAATTTTTAATACCATCATGCTAAAACCTACATCTACCCAAAAGGAAATATCTTAGTAGTGGCTTAACGTTGGCTACAGGAGGACTTCTCTACTGAGCTACCTGATTTTTCTGCTGTTGAACATGTAATTTTTAAATAATAATTTCCCCACTTACTCCTAAAGATAAGAGACCAGCAAGTCCGGTATGTCTAAAAAAAAATATATATATTCCCTGAGGAGTTACAAAAAGGGGCACAAATAAAAACTGTCCAACGATTATCACGCAGTAAAATACAAATGCATGTTTTTGTGCAAATTATCTGCCAGTGGGGTCAAAACGTTACAACTTACCTTAAAGTGGATGTAAATCTGATTCATGAGATTTGAGCTGGGCACATATGTCTGCAGTGTTTTGTTATCTCTCTTCAAAGCCCTATATCCTGTAGCTGTCTCCTGCTCTGTTCTTCTGTTATCAGCCTAATAATTCCTGACAAGTTCTCCGTCAACTGAGATAAAAGCAGCCTGAGTTTTGTGTTGTGGAGGATGCTATAAATGGGTTAACAGAGCCCTGAACTATTCAACAACCAGCTCTTAAAGTCTCTACCTATGAGGAGAGGGGGTGTGTGCCTCCAATCAACTGTCTTGACTGTATGCCCAGGCTTAACTGCAGTGTTGACCAGGAAGAGAAATCTAACACGATCTGAACTTTCTAAACGGTATATAAGGCTGAAGATAGCAGACAGGGTCGGTACAAGGAAGGGGCGGATGCCCTGGGCGGTACGATTTTCTATAGGGGGGGGGCGCAGGTGAAGTGACGGCAATGTGCTTCACACCTGTGTCATACACGCTAGCAGGTGCCGGTGTACCCAAAAAATTGTAAGTGTGCCGAGTGCGCTCCTGCTTCCGGCACAACAAGCCCTGACTTCACCTCCCTCCCCTGTCAGCTTCATTGTTCGCTCCCCCTATGGAGGAGCCTCATAGTCCTAGGCGGCGGGACGTCACTCACGGCCGGAGGTGGGGTGGGAGGACTCAGAGGAGCGCAGAGAGCTGTGGGGGCGCTGCATCCTACAGGAGCCTGGCTCTAGCTGGAAGTGGAAAGCAGTGTGGGTAGGAGGCGGGCATCTCCCCCACCAGCTGCCGCACAGGCAAGTTTAGAATTCGGCTTCTCCTCAGCTCTAAAAGGACAACATGAGGAGGAGCGTCAGAAGAAGAGCATCACAGAGCGATGTGCCACACTGTATCTGAGGTCTGTGTTGGTGTGTGTGAGGAAAGCTGCTGCCAAGCCGAGGGAAGGGAGAGCTGCACTGAGGACACAAGGGGAAGATTGAGAGTATTTGTAGGGAGTAAATGATTACTTCTAGGCGGGATCTATAAGGGGGAGTGTATTTGTGCTAGGAAGGGAATTCTGGGGGGGTTGTGCTGGGATGGGGAATTTGAGGGGTGCCAGGATAATATTTATTTCTAGTAGGGGTATTTTGGGGGGTAATATTGGGGGGGGTAAATATTGGGGCTGTTAGAAATGGGGGTTGGGGGGGGATTTATGCTAGTAGGGATGATGGGGGGGTATTTGTTCTAGAGGGGAAATTATGGGGGGAATTTGTGCTAGGAGGGGGGTTTTGGGGGGGTTACAGGGGTTAAGATTTGTGCTGGGAGGATGAAGATTTTTGCTAGGTGGGGGGCTATGTGCTGGAAGGATGAGGATTTGTGCTAGGTGAGAGGATATGTGCTGGGAGGATGAGGATTTTTGCCAGGAGGGGGAGGATTTGTGCCATGGGGATGGGGTGGAAGAGGATTTGTGCTAGGAGGGGGATGGGGGGGGTTGTGCTAGAAGAGGTGATGGGGTGATATGTGCTAGAATAGGAAATATTGGGGCTGTTAGAAATGGGGATTGGGGGAGGGGGTATTTGTACTAGGGGGGGGGGGGGATTTGGAGGAGGATTTGTGCTAGGAAGATATGGGGGGGTGACGGGTAAGATTTGTCCTAGGATGGGAAACTTGAGGGGTGGTTTGGGGGAATGGGGGGAAGAGGATTTGTGCTAGGAGGAGGGATTTGGAAGGAGGATTTGTGCAAGAAGGGGAAATTATTTGAAGGGGGGGATTTGGAGGAGAGGATTTGTGCTAGTATGGCATTCTTCCTTGGACATCCATCCATGCGTATGGGGCAGTTTTGAATCCTTAGCATCATGGACCCCCCCTGTTCCTGGTTTAGCGATCTGCTATCTACTTAAAAATAGCCATCAATTTTTTGAGGCTAAGGACGCCGAATGTTGGGATTATTTATTATATCCAGCCGCCTTGTAGAGTATTAGGACAGTCCAGGCTATTCTGATGTGGGATGTCTCTGACGCCTGGCATGTAATGCGCCTAAACCGGGTTGTCTTGGGAGAACATTGTGATGTACTTTCCCTGAAGAAGACTTTTATCTGTTAACATTTAAACGTTGAAACGCGTTGGAAATTCCACTACTCCATACCAGGGTGGCCATCCAGGGTGACCGCACTGGGTAGTGTGATACATCACATTCTTCCTCACGTCATTTTCTACATGCAATTCTTTATTTTACTGTATTGGATGTACTTGTAGAATTATTTCATGTCTTGAAATTTAATTTTTGTTCTATGTTTACTGATTTAAATGATTTTTCGTGGAAAATTTATATATATTTTTTAACGTTGAATAATATAAAATAAAACTGATTTTATTTTAAAACACATTCTAAATTCATTGCCTTAAAAATCCCCTTAGAGGTATTATAGTTTTCTACAGATTTACATGGGATGATGGCAATGACACATCCATACCACCAAGGTCATACTTACCCAAAAGGTGAGAGGATATGTGCTGGGAGGATGAGGATTTTTGCCAGGAGGGGGAGGATTTGTGCCATGGGGATGGGGTGGAAGAGGATTTGTGCTAGGAGGGGGATGGGGGGGTTGTGCTAGAAGAGGTGATGGGGTGATTTGTGCTAGAATAGGAAATATTGGGGCTGTTAGAAATGGGGATTGGGGGAGGGGGTATTTGTACTAGGGGGGGGATTTGGAGGAGGATTTGTGCTAGGAAGATATTTTGGGGGGTGACGGGTAAGATTTGTCCTAGGATGGGAAACTTGAGGGGTGGTTTGGGGGAATGGGGGGAAGAGGATTTGTGCTAGGAGGAGGGATTTGGAAGGAGGATTTGTGCAAGAAGGGGAAATTATTTGAAGGGGGGGATTTGGAGGAGAGGATTTGTGCTAGTAGGGATTATTGATAGGTATTTGCGCTAAGAGGGGGAGGATTTATGCTAGTTGGGATGACTGGGGGGTATTTGTGCTAGGAGGGAGCATTTGGGGGAGGGGAGGATTTGTGCTGGGAGGGGGGATTTGGAAAGGGGGAGGAGTTGTGCTTGGATCGGAAATTTGACGGTAAAGCTGTGTGCTAACATGATGCTTTTTTGGGGAGAGATAGTTGTGCTAGCATGGGAAGAGAAGAGGATTTGAGCTTAATGAGAGGATGGGAAAAAGATTTGTGTTGGGAGGAGGGGGATTTTTTGTTTAGGGAGAATTTTGGCTTGCAGAGGGAATTAATGCATAGGGCTAAGTATGCCCATTAGTGCTCAATTTAGTTTTTTTGGAGGGGGGGGCACAGTTTGGCATCTTTGCCCTGGGCGCTAAATTACCTTGTCCCGACACTGACAGCAGATATACATGTAAAACTTAGACGGGGAGATTTGTTTCATCTGTGTATCATCTGAGGATGTTCACTTCACTGAGTATATGTGAGGGTTTACATCCACTTAAACTTGGACCTCTTCTCTTTCCATTATGTGGCAAGTAAAGTTGATTTTAAAAGACACACGCTTTTTTAATTTAATTAACATGGATTCTTATTTTCTAGGAGCTAACTCTGACTTATTTTCTGATGCAATTGTAGAAAACGTTATATTTTTTCTATAGGTTAGGATCACCAACATCAAACCTATAAAATGTTAATATCATCAAATCAAATATTTATCAGTATGCACATAAACATATTAATACATAATAATAAATATTTAGTTTGATGAATAACGTTGTTTTCTTTTTCATACATCATGGGACACAGAGTTAGGCTAATATTCATTACCTACTGGGTTATACGCCATCTCTAGGTGAATGGACACTGGTAGACAAAGTCTTAGACAGGAAGTGATCCACTAAATAACCCCTCCCATACAGAAAGTTCATCTGTTTTTTACCAGTGTCTGCAAGGTGGATGGGCACGATTGTTTGAGCTCTGAGCTCCAGGTTTCTAGTCCCACAAATGGTTCTTAAAAGAATCAAGGGATTGACAGATGGGATCCATTTGACACAGGCTCTTTATGCTTAGATAAATTGTACCCGAGCCCCGCAAAGTAGACTCAAGATCCTGCGAGGTTTTGCCTGTAATGCGACCTTGCGAAGTGGAATCCTGGACACCACAGCGCTAAGGCATTCCTGCAGGGTGCTGTACAGGTCCAAGGGAGTGGACCCTAAACATGAAAAGGGTACCCCTTCCTTGAAGGTCCTCAAGTGACAAGAACCCGCAGTGATGGGTGAAGATTGGGCTCTTAGTTTCTAAGCTGCCCTGCGCCTGGACTTGTAAGTGAAACCCCCTTATTTACTTATTGTGGGGTATCCCAGTGATTGAAACAAACAGTCAAGCTAGCTAGAGGCTAGACACCTGTGTGTGGTGACCATACATGGGAGTTTTGGGCTAGCTGTGGGTGTTTGCAAAGTGTATCTTTTTTTTTTTGCTTGTGTTCTTGGTTCGCCATGGCGCACGTGCATTCAGAAGAGCGCTGCTGTGCTCAGCAGTTTTTTTGGAAGCCATGGCGCACGCGGCTTCGCCATAGGCGTTGTGTGCACTTGGAGCCGCGCATGTGCCGTAGCCTAATCTGGGCGCATGGAGATTTGCATCATATGCGAATATACTCCACTCTCATGCTAGGTTGGGGTTGCAGGATTCTAAAACCTGGTTAACTTCACTACAATACAGAAAATATTCTTCTTTATGGTATACATTGCATGGTTATGTCTAAACTATGTGTAATTTCATGGAATGTTAGGGGGCTTAACTCCAAGGTTAAACGGTCACTGATGTTTGAGTACCTGGCACGACACAATCCGCATGTGATCCTTCTCCAGGAAACTCACCTACTTGGCTCCAGAGTAATGGCGCTAAAGAGGGCAAAAATAGCCCATGCCCTACACTCCACATACTCCACATACTCACAGGGCACATCCTGTTACTATTAAGCATATTAAGCTAGATCCCAATGGCTGATACGTAATTGTGGTGCTAGAACCCCTTGGTAAACCATACACAGTGACTAGTCTGTATGCCCCACCACCCTTTACTAAACAATCCCTTGATTATGTACTTACTTCCATCCTGGAAATTGCAGAAGGTCCTTTATTAATAGCCGGAGACTATAATACGGTCCTTGACAACTCTCTTGACAGATTTTGATGCTCTACTGTACCCCCCACTCCCCTCGGCACTTATTTGACCCAATATGACCTAGTAGAGGCCTGTAGATGGAAACATGCAGATGGGATGGAATATTCCTGTCAATCTGACTCTTATGGTACATTATCACATATTGATCTGTGTTTACTATCCTCTGATTTACTCGGCATGGTGAGCGATGTCAGATACCTCCCTAGGGCGGTGTCTGATCACTCTTCACTGTTGGTGGACCTAGCTTTGGGGGTATCGCCCACTTTTCGGGGGTGGCGGCTGAGCCCGCTATGGCTGGCGGACCAGGCTGTCACAGATCAGGGAACGGCTGATCTGAAATCCTATTGGGCCACCAATACACAGAGTGCATTTGTCCCTGTGGTCTGGGATACCTTCAAGGCTACCATGCACGGCTCGTTTGCTGCAGCCATAGGACAGGCCCGCAAGGCATCTCACTCCAGATTGGTGGATGCGAAGGGGGAGCTTTGAGTGGCAGAGGCAGCTTACGCCGCATCCCCTATGCCCAAAAACCACACTGCCTAGCGACACGAGGCCAGGTAATTAGACATGGTATTACTCAAACGCAATCAGAAAAAACTGTTATATCAAAACCAGCGACTCTTCGAATTTGGCGACAAGAGCCTTCTAGCCTACCTGTCTAGACCGGACTATCAGCCATGCAGTATCCCTAGAATTCCGAACTATGGAGGGCATAATAGTGGAACAGACGAAGGGGGTAGTAGAGACTTTCGTCACATTCTACTCCACTCTGTATTCCACTACGGCCCATTATACTATTGTGGAATTAGACAACTACTTACAAGATATTTTACTCCCAAAATTACTAAATTCTCAGGTCTCGTTGCTAGATGCCCCCCTAACGACCGAGGAAATAGGAGAAGCCATCCAGTCCTTTGCTAGAAATAAGACGCCAGGGTTAGATGGATTCCCTATAGAATGGTATACGCAATATAGAGAGTTACTGATTCCGCATCTCCTCGGGGGTTTACAACTATGCCCTGAAGACAGGACAGCTACCGCTCTCTATGTCTGAGGCACAAATTGTCCTTATCCCCAAACCTCACAAGAACCATCTTCTCTGCAAATCTTACTGACCAATATCCCTAATTAACTCGGATATAAAAATCTTAGCCAAAGTACTTGCCCAGAGATTAAATACAGTCATTACTACTGTCATTGGAGCGGATCAGGCAGGATTTATCCCTGGAAGATCTACTTCCATTAATTTACGGCGACTCTTTACCAACATGCAGGCCACTCATGACACAAAGGGCTTCACGGTTGTTTTAGCACTGGATGCTCATAAGGCCTTTGATTCGGTGGAGTGGCCGTATCTGATGGAAGTCTTGGCAAAATTTGGATTCGATGACACGTTTATTAAATGGGTTCAGTTACTGTATTACACACTCACAGCTAGATTAAGAGTAAATACAACTATTTCCGACCCCTTCATGATACGCAGGTGTACCAGACAGGGATGCCTTCTGTCACCATTACCGCGCTGGCAATAGAGCCACTGGCAGCGCTGATCAGATCTAGTGGGGAGGTTGCGGGACTGACAACTGGGGGCCTGGAAAAAAAAGGTATCCTTATACGCGGACGACATGTTGATATATCTGGCGGACCCCCAGTTGTCACTCCCCACTCTACTGGATATTGTTTGGCGCTTTGGGCACTTTTCTGGCTTCCAGGTAAACTGGGACAAATCACTGTTTATGCTGGATCAATCCACCCCAATTACACTACCACCCTCATGTCCATTACAGATTGTACATACCTTTCGCTATCTAGGTATTGAGAAGCAATGGCCTATCCCCTCGTACATCAAAATTAATTTAGATCTACTCAATAAAAGAATGAGGATTACGCTTAAGACCTGGGCCAATCTTCCCCTGATGCTGTTTGGTAGAATAAATATTGTTAAAATGATCTTTTTACCATGCTTCCTATATATTCTGAGTAACTCCCCAATATATATCCCCAAAAACAAATTTAAGGAAATTGACACGGTTCTTATAAAATTTGTTTGAGGGGAGGGGTAGCTAGAATAGCAAAAGACACCGTTACAACTACCTATTTTGGCAGAGGGATTGGCGCTCCCCTGCCTTCAAACTTATTATGTGGCCTCACAGCTGGCCCATGCACATTGGTGGTTCTATCCCGAGGAGAACAATGCGGCAACAGCATTGGAGGCAGCCATCCTTACTTCCTATGACTCTCTCCAAAATTAATACATAGTCTCTCCACTAGTGGAAGGGAGGGTACAAAAGTTCTCTCTATGACCCTACGGATATTCAAACTTTCGAAGCTACTGCCGTCCAGTGCGCATATTACGTATTCCCCTAATGCCCCCTTATGGGGTAACCCTGGTCTACCAGAATTCTTCCACAGAACAGAGGGTGGGTTCTGGTTCAAGCAGGGGGTTAGATTGATTTCCCACCTATTTATAGTGAACGTTTTTCGATCCTTTGCCGAATTTCGCAGGGACTATGGCTATCCTCCTACGGCCTATTTCCGATATCTGCAGATACGCCATACCGCCACGACACAGTTTGGCCTTCGAAACAACATAGATATCCAACCCTCCCCACTCGAAAGCTTATTGACTGACCTGTCTCACACTAAACTTGTATCCACGTACAACAAAACTCTCCTTCATACTACGACAACTAGGATTAGCACCACCAAAAATAAATGGCGCTCTGACATACCAGAGCTCATGGAGGATATTTGGCAGGAAGTGCTTCCCCTCCAGGTATCGTCTGTTATCTCTTCCTGGGATAAAGTCATTAAAACCAAATTATTATACAGGTCATACTTTACCCCTTGTTTACTCCATAGACTAAAGAGACTACCCTCTGTAACATGTTCCCGATGTGGCATGGCTGATGGTACATTTTTCCACTTAATGTGGGAATGCCAACCGATCAGGAAATTCTGGTCGGGGGTCATGGCCCTTATCAGCTCCCTCACTCAGTTGCCTAACATTCGTAATCCCCTGAAATGCCTGCTAGGATACATAGACGATGAAACTATATCTAAGAATGTACAAACCTTTCTAAGAATTATCCTGTTTTATTTTAAGAAAACAATAACTATGCATTGGAAATCTCAATCCTTACCTACTATAGCCTTCTGGCTCACTATAGTCAATCAAGCTATACCTTTATACAAATTGACGTATGAGGCCAAAAGATGCCCAAAAAAGTTTCATAAGATCTGGAATTCATGGGTTAGTTCAGATTGCACTATACCACCTTCTCCCTGAGTTCTCTGAGAATATTAGTTGACTTCTAGTCGTTATACTGGAATTTAGAAGGTAACAATGTAACTCCTCATTCAATCTGTATTCACTGACTGGATACCATGTACCTGTACCTCATTGCTGAGTGAGCACTGTTTGCTCCTTTAATGCTACATATGCATTTATGTTTTTGTCTGTTTGTTTATTTGTATGTAAACAATAAAAAAAAATATACCTTTAAAAAAAAAAAAAAAAGTCAGACGGCCTGACAGTCCTAACCGGGAGGATGATCTTGCTGAAAATAAATCAGATGTTCCTTGAGCGCTGTGTTTTGCTGCTGATGCCTTAAAGGATTCAATACAGTAATGCCGCGTACACACGGTCGTACTTTTCGTCTACAAAAGTCCAACGGACGCTGACGGACTAAAGCTGGCTGGTAATCCGATCGTGTGTGGGCTTCTCCGGACTTTCAACGTACTTTTTTAGCCTCAAATCCGACGTACTTTAGATTTGAAACATGCTTCAAATCTTTACTTCGTAACTACGACGGACCCCGAAATCCGCTCGTCTGTGTGCTAGTCCGACGGACAAAAAGCCACGCTAGGGCACCTATTGGCTACTGGCTATGAACTTCCTTATTTTAGTCCGGTGTACGTCATCACGTTCGAATCCGTCGGACTTTTGTGTGGTCGTGTGTAGGCAAGTCCGTTCGTTAGAAAGTATGCCGCAAGTCCGCCGCAAGTCCGCCGAAAGTCTGCCGGAAGTCTGTCGGACAGGCTGTCTGACTTTTGTAGACGAAAAGTCCGACCGTGTGTACGCGGCATTAGTTTCTTGTTTGGATCTCCTGTTTGTATATATGTGCAGACTTTTGTGGCTTAAGAACTGGTCAGCCAAGCTTCCTTGTAAGAAGTTATTGGCAGGTTTCCCCTTTCATGGGGAACATTTGTTTGCTGATAGTTTGGACAAATATATCCAAAAGATTTCCAGGGGGAAGAGTTCTCTACTTCCGGTGAAGAAAACAGACGTCCCCTGTTTTAAAACCTCAGGGACTGCTTCCCCAGGTGTCTCAGCACCAAGCCGGTTTTGCCGCCAACAGGGCGCTAGAGCCAGGGGCAAGTCGCAAGGCCAGGGCTAGAAAAAGCCCTGGGTCCAAAGTTTTTCTAAACCCGGCACCAAGCTCTCCTTTTGAGGGGACGCCCCCACTCTATCAGGTGGAGAGTGGGTGTAGGACGAGTGGGTCACCTTGACTATATCCCACGGTTACAAGCTGGAGTTACGGGGAGTTCCCCCTCAGAGGTCTTTAAGATCCAGCGTTCCCTCGGATCCTCCAAAAAAAACTTACTGTTTCAGGCATTACATCATTTAGTGCATCAAGGAGTGATTGTACAGGTTCCTGTGTCCGAAAAAGACACAGGGTTTTACTCGAACCTGTTTACGGTTCAAAAACCAAACGAGGACACAAGGCCCATTTTGGCTCTAAGATCCCTGAACCAGTATCTACTAATCCAGTCCTTTCGGATGGAGTCTGTCCTCTCAGTTGTAGCCTCACTCCAGATGAAAGACTTTCTAGCCCCCATCGATATAAAGGACTCGTATTTACACGTACCTATCTTTCAGCCTCATCAGAGGTTCCAGTGATTTGCAGTAGAGGTACGTCATTTTCAGTTTGTGGCTCTACCCTTCGGGCTTGCCACAGCTCCCCAGGTGTTCACAAAGGTCCTAGCACCAGTACTGGGTATTTTAAGGGCCCAAGGGATCTTGGTGCTCGGGTATCTGTACGACCTCCTGCTCAGAGATCACTCACTACAGGTTCTAGAACAGAGCATAACCTGCACAGTGCGGTATTTGGAAAGCTTAGGCTGGGTCATAAATACCGAAAAATCAGCCTTGAGACCAGCTCAAAGTCTGAAGTATTTAGCCCTGATCTTAGATACGGTCCAAGCAGGGGTATTTTTGCCACCCGTAAGGATCTGTGCCCTGAAGGATCAGGTGCGTCAGATAAGAGACAGCAGATAACCCTCCATTCGGCTCTGTATGAGTCTTTTAGGAAGGATGGTGTCCTCCTTCGAGGCAGTGCCCTATGCCCAGTTTCATTCCAGGCCTATACAAAAAGGAACTTGTTGGCTTGGAACAGGAGAGGATAAGCCCTGGATTATCCAATGTTCTTATCTCCTCGGGCACGCTTAAGCCTAAACTGGTGGTTGCAGGATCAGAACCTGCGAAAGGGAAGATCCTTCTTCCCGGTAACTTGGAGAGTACTGACCACAGATGCCAGTCTCTCAGGCTGGGGAGCGACCCTAGAGGGGCTCACAGCTCAGGGGAAATGGTCAAGGACAGAACAGATTCTGCCCATCAACGTCCTGGAGTTATGGACAGTACGTCTGGTCCTATGGTCCTGGACAGTGGAGCTTCAGGACTGCCCTATCAGGGTTCAGTCCGACAATGCCACTACAGTGGCCTATATAAACCACCAAGGCGGTACCAGGAGTCGAACAAGTGATCCTCTGGCAATCGGAGCAGATGCTCTTATAGTTCCCTGGAGCCAGTACTCCCTGGTTTATGCTCTCCCCCTGGTCCCTCTCCTTCCACATTTGTTGCGCAGAATTCAGAAAGAGGGGGTTCCAGTCATTCTGGTGGCACCAGCCTGGCCCAGAAGGCCCTGGTTACCGGAGATTGTGAGATTGGCAATAGATGGTCCTTGGACGCTTCCACGCCGCCCTGATCTACTGTCTCAAGGTCCTATATTCCACCCCAATTTACAGTCTCTAAATTTGACGGCATGGCTTTTGAAGCCAGGGTGTTGAATAACCGTGGCATCTCCGAACCAGTAGTGTCTACCCTAGTGAATGCTAGAAAAGCTGTCACTAGGAAGATCTATCATAATGTCTGGAAGACTTATATTGCTTGGTGTGAAGCCAGAAAATGGAATCCTTGAAAATACGTGATTGGGAGAATTCTCTCTTTTCTACAGTCAGCTGTGGAAATCAGATTGGCTTTGAGTACAATCAGAGGTCAGATTTCGGCCCTGTCAGTATTCTTCCAAATACTTTAGCCTCCCATTCGCTGGTCCAAACCTTTATGCAAGGGGCAACTCGTTTGCTTCCCCCCATTAGTTCACCTATGTGTCCTTGGAACTTGGTGCTGTCTGTGTTACAGAAACAACCATTTGAGCCCATCCAGGAAATTCCTCTAGACTTGCTGTCACACAAGCTAGCCTTCCTGATGGCCATCACCTCGGCTAGAAGGGTGTCGGAATTGGCGGCCCTTTTATGCAGGGAAACATACTCGATCCTTCACCACGACAGGGTCGTGTTACGACCTGTTCCATTCTTTTTGCCAAAGTGGTGTTAGCCTTTCATTTAAATCAGGAAATTATTTTGCATTCTTTTTTCTCTCATCCTCGTTCGGCGGAAGAGAGACGACTGCATTCCTTGGACGTTGTCCGGGCAGTCAAGGTTTATTTGTCTAGATCTGCGGAGATCAGAGGATCAGACTCCTTTTTTGTTTTACCAAAAAGACCCAAGAAGGGGCAGGTAGCTTCCAAAGCATCCATTGCCAATTGGGTCCGTCAATTGGTTATTCAGGCCTGCGGTCTGAAACATAAAGCTCCTCCATTTAGGGTAAGAGCTCATTCTACCCAGGGTGTAGGAACCTCTTGGGCTTTTCGCCATCAGGTATCTGTGGCCCAGATTTGTAAGGCTGCTACCTGGTCTTCAGGGCATACGTTCACAAAATGTTATCAAGTGAATGTTGGATCAGCCGAGGATTCGGCTTTCGCCCGCAGTGTACTGCGGGCTGCCGTATAAGGTCTGATGGCCATTGTTTGGCAGGGTGTCTCCCTCCCCTCAAGGCTATTTCTCTGGGACGTCCCAGCAGGTAATGAATATTAGCCTAATGCCGCGTACACACGGTCGGACTTTTTGTCTACAAAAGTCCGACGGACGCCGACGGACTAAAGCTGGCTGACAATCCGATCGTGTGTGGGCTTCCGCGGACTTTCAGCGGACTTTTTCAGCCTCAAATCTGACGGACTTTAGATCTGAAACATGCTTCAAATCTTTACGTCGTAACGACCCAGAAATCCGCTCGTCTGTGTGCTAGTCCAACGGACAAAAACCCACGCTAGGGCAGCTATTGGCTACTGGCTATCAACTTCCTTATTTTAGTCCGGTGTACGTCATCCGTCGGACTTTTGTGTGATCGTATGTAGGCAAGTCCGTTCGTAAGAAAGTCTGCCGCAAGTCCGCCAAAAGTCTGACAAAAGTCCATCGAAAGGCTGTCGGACAGGCTGTCGGACCTTTGTAGCCGAAAAGTCCGACCGTGTGTACGCGGCATAACTCTGTGTCTATGTATGGAATACTTACCCGTAAAATCCTTTTCTTTGAGTACATCATGGGACACAGAGATCTCTCCCCTCTTTTTTTGAGGATTCAGGGCTTGCTACAAAACTGATATACTTCCTATATGGGAGGGGTTATACAGGGCAGTGATGGTGAACCTCGGCACCCCAGATGTTTTGGAACTACATTTCCCATGATGCTCAACTACACTGCAGAGTGCATGAGCATCATGGGAAATGAAGTTCCAAAACATCTGGGGTGCCAAGGTTTGCCATCACTGATATAGGGGATCACTTCCTGTCTAAGACTTTGTCTACCAGTGTCCATTCACCTAGAGACAGAGACTCTTTACCACGTGATCAGCCGCGTCCAATCACGGCTGATCACGATGTAAACAGGAAGAGTCGTTGATTGGCTTTTTCTCACTTGCATCTGACAGACTTATCAGTGCCCATCAGTCCTGCCTCATCAGTGCCCACCAGTGAAGGAGAAAACTTACTTATTTACAAATTTTATAACAAAAACAAAGAAACTTTTTTTTTAAACTTTCGGTCTTTTTTTTTATTAGTTTAGCAAAAATAAAAACTGCAGAGGTGATCAAATACCACCAAAAGAAAGCTCTATTTGTGGGAACAAAATGGTAAAAATTTAGTTTTGGGTACAGTGTAGCATGACCGCGCAATTGTCATTTAAAAAGTCACAGCGCTGAAAGCTGAAAATTGGCCTGGGCAGGAAAGTGTGAAAGTGCCCTTTATTGAAGTCGTTAAGGGTTTATATTTATTTATAGCAGCTGGTTATTGGTAGTTACAGACAGTTACATAGTAGGTGAGGTTGAAAAAAGACACAAGTCCATCAATTCCAACCTATGTGTGTGATTATAGGTCAGTATTACATTGTATATCCCTGTATGTTGTGGTTGTTCAGGTGCTTATCTAATAATTTTTTGAAACTATTGATGCTCAACGCTGAGACCACCACCTGTGGAAGGGAATTCCACATCCTTGCCACTCTTACAGTAAAGAACCCTCTACGTAGTTTAAGGTTAAACCTCTTTTCTTCTAATTTTAATGAGTGGCCACGTGTCTTATTAAACTCCCTTCCGTGAAAAAGTTTTATCCCAATTGTGGGGTCACCAGTATGGTATTTATAAATTTAAATCATATCCCCTCTCAAGCGTCTCTTCTCCAGAGAGAATAAGTTCAGTGCTCGCAACCTTTCCTTGTAACTAATATCCTCCAAACCCTTTTCCAGTACATGCTTCCTGAGGACTGGTGCCCAGAACTGGACAGCATACTCTAGGTGCAGCCGGACCAGAGTTTTGTAGAGCGGGACAATTATAGTTTTATCTCTGGAGTTGATCCCCTTTTTAATGCAGGCCAATATTCTGTTTGCTTTGTTAGGCTCAGCAATGGCATACAATTTCCCCCCAGAGGTTCTCCCCCAAGTGTATAGATTTGCATTCATATTTTTGTCACCCAAATGCACTATTTTACTTTTTTCTACATTGAACCTCATTTGTCATGTAGTTGCCCACCCCATTAATTTGTTCAGATCTTTTTGCAAGGTTTCCACATCCTGCGGAGAAGTTATTACCCTGCTTAGCTTAGTATCGTCCGCAAATACAGAGATTGAACTGTTTATCCCATCCTCCAGGTCGTTTATGAACAAATTAAACAGTATTGGTCCCAGCACAGAACCCTAGGGGAACCCACTACCCACCTCTGACCAGTCTGAGTACTACCCTCTGAACTCGCCCTTGTAGCCAGTTTTCAGTCCATGTACTCATCCTATGGTCCATGCCAAGGGACCTTATTTTGTACAGTAAATGTTTATGGGGAACTGTGTCAAATGCCTTTGCAAAATCCAGATACACCACGTCTACCGGCCTTCCTTTATCTAGATGGCAACTCGCCTCCTCGTGCTGCAATAACGGAAAATTGTATACTCACCTTTCCGTAATTTTCCTTTCCTGACGCATCTTCATGGCAGCACACACTGGGGTTGTGACTCCGCCCCCCACAACCTGACAGGATTGGTCTATCTATAAAAGTTGAAGAGAGAGGACCCCCACCATTCTCTGTATATATCATTTAAAACAGGGTGGGAATCTGTGTGCTGCCATGAAGATGCGTCAGGAAAGGAAAATTACGGAAAGGTGAGTATACAATTTTCCGTTTTCCTGACGCCTTCATGGCAGCACACACTGGGAAATAACTCGCCAGTCGGGAGGGTGCAAATTAAAGTTTATTATTCTAAAGAGCTGAGGAATTGGCTGTAATAATGGCTCTGCCAAAGTCCGCTGTAGTTAGTTGTGCAGAGTCAATGTTATAGTGAGAAGTAAACGTATGCCTTGACGACCAGGTAGCTGCCTTACAGATCGTTTCCGGTGAAACTCTGCAATATGCTGCCCATGAAGTTGCCACTGCCCTGGTTGAGTGTGCCTTGATGCCTTCTGGGATGGCTAGCTGCTGAGATGAATATGTCTTTTTAATGGTGTTGACTAGCCAGGATGCGATTGTTCGGGAAGTTGCTGGATGACCTTTCCTAGGACCGTGAGGAATTATGAGAAGAGTATCTGATTTTCTGAAAGAGGCTGTAGCTTCCAAATAGCTGGAAATGATAGTTTTAACGTCCAATGCATGCGGTTCCCCTTGGTTATTAATAAAGGATGGAAGGTTGATATCTTGATTATAATGAAAAGAAGATGATACCTTGGGAGTGAAACGTTCTGAAGGCCTCAACACCACTCTATCGGGATAGAAGACTAGGTAAGGTTCTGTTATAAGTAATGCTTTAAGTTCTGAAACTCTTCTCGCAGATGTAATGGCGATAAGGAAGGTTACCTTCAGAGTCAGGTTCCAAAGTGAAATTGTCTCAGTCGGCCAAAAAGGAGGTTTGGATAATGCATCGAGTACTGTAGAGAGATTCCATGGTGGAAATGTGGGTTTTTTTGGAGGTCTGATTTTTAAGCAGGCTCTCATGAACTGAATCACTAGAGGATGTAGTGCCCATCTAATGCCTGTTTTAGCTGAAAGAGCCGAAATCTGGACTTTAAGGGTACTAGAGCTTAAGCCTTTGGTAATACCTAACTGAAGAAATTCTAGAACTTGAGGAGGTTCTGGTGATACTGGGTTCCATTTTTTTTGTTGAGCCAGAGAACAAAACCTATTCCATACTTGTGAGTAGGTCCTGTTGGTGGTGCTTCTTCTAGCTTGAAGAAGAGTAGAAATGACCTCCTGTGAGCATCCCTGCTCTAACAGCCGAGTCCTTTCAATTTCCATGCTGTCAGATGTAATTTCTCTGGAGCTGGATGTAGAAATTGACCCTGGGACAGAAGGTCCGATGTTACTGGGAGAGGAAACGGTTGTTGTAGGCTGAGTTGTAGTAGGGTTGTGAACCACGGCCTCCTCGGCCAGAAAGGAATTATGGCTATTACAGTTGTCGATGATTTCCGAAGCCTGGATAGGAACCTCGCAATTAAGGGTACTGGGGGAAAAATGTAACCCAGCTTGAAATTCCACGGATGGGTTAGACAATCCATCCCTTCGGCTGATGGGAAGGCTGCTCTTGACAGGAATCTCCGACATTTGGCATTCGCAGGTGTGGCTGCTAGGTCGATTTCTGGTGTTCCCCAAGTTGTTGCAAGAAGGGAAAATGCCCGTTGGCTCAATGACCACTCGTTGTTGGAGAGAAGCTCCCTGCTCAAATAGTCGGCCAGCATGTTCTGGGCTGCTGGAACATATATCGCTTTCAGGTCTATTAGGTGTACTTGAGCCCACTCCATGATAGGGCGTACCTCCTGCATCAGAGTGCGACTCCTCGTACCCCCTTGCCTCTGGATATATGTCACAGCGACTCTGTTGTCCATCCATATCACCACATTCTTCCCTATCAGGTATGGAGTGAAGGCTAGAAGTGCCTGAAAAGCCGCTCTGAGCTCTAGTATGTTGGATACTATCCCCTGGGCTTGAAACTTCCATTGCCCCTGTGCTGCTAGATCTTGGTAATGAGCTCCCCATCCTAGCTGGCTGGCATCTGAAGTGACCACTTCTGGCTGTGGAGAAACTAGAGATTTGTATCTCTTGAGATTCCTGGGTCGTGTCCACCACCACATTGATTGTTTCACACACCTGTGTATGTAGATCTTCTGAAGCATTGATACTCCATTCCACTGCCTCAGAAAAGAATTCTGCAAGATTCTTGTGTGCCATTGGGACCACTGAATCATGGGCAGAGTCGCAGACATGGAGCCCAGGATGCTCATACATACTCTGGCTGGTAAGTGTGTGACCGAGATTAGCCTCTGAACTTTCTGAATTAGGGGCATGATTTTCTCCTGAGGAAGCTGTACTCTGTTCAGGATGGTGTCTAGCTCTGCACCGAGAAAAATCATCTTCTGAGTGGGCTGAAGCTTGCTCTTCTGCCAGTTCACCAGCCAACCAAAGTTTTGCAGAGTTGATAGTAGAATCTCTCGGTGTTGTATCAAGACCTGGCGACTTTCTGCTAGAAGAAGTATATCGTCCAGATAATGATGTACTCTCAGACCTCTTTCTCTGAGGTATGCGATGAGAGGCAGAAGAACCTTGGTGAAGGTTCTGGGAGCTGATGAGATGCCGAAGGGTAGGCACTGAAACTGGAAGTGGTGTTGATTGATTGAAAAGCGGAGAAATCTTTGAAAAGCAGGATGTATTGGGATGTGGAGATAGGCGTCTGATAAGTCTATGGATAGCATCCAATCTTCTAGATTCACAGCTAATAGTATGGACTGTAGGCTCTCCATCTTGAAGGTTTCTAACTTGATATTTTTGTTTAGTCTTTTTAAGTCCAGCACTGGTCGTAAATCCCCCGTTTTCTTTTTTACTAAAAACAGAGGGGAGTAGAAACCTCTGCCTCTTTGACATAGTGGAACCTCCAAAATTGCCTCCTTTTGTTTTAGCTCCATTATGTATTGCAGAAGGATTCTTCTCTTTTGTTGAGAAGCCGGGAGTTTGGTTGGCAAAAAATGGTTTCTGGGGATCTTGTTCAGGAATCTCCACCTGTGACCGTACTTGATTGTAGAAATGGTCCAATGATCCCTGATGTTTTCTGACCATATTTGTGTGAATCTTTTTAGTCTGGCGCCCACCCTCGGGGGATGGGCGGGCGTACCTTCAAAAGGACTTCTGTTGTTCGTTAGAAGGGGTGGCCTTGGTTTTTCGCATCCTCAGGAAAGAAGACTGTGTGTTCTTCCAGTTTCTTTTAAACTCCCTGCCTGGTCTGTATGTTTTTGCTTCTCTGTACCTTTCTGGAAGGTTACCTTTGTAAACGGGACCTCTTGGTCTCTTTGGTCTCCTGTCAAAGGGAATGAGCCCAGATTTTCCCCCTGTCACCTTGGAAATTGCCGTATCTAATTTGGAGCCGAAGAGGTTTGAACCATCGTAGGGAATTCTGCACCAATTTGTTTTTGATGCTGCGTCTGCTACCCAGGGTTTTAGCCACAGAGCTCGTCTTGCCATAACCGAGGCTAACATTGCCCGGGCCGAGCACCTAATAATGTCCACGGAGGCTTCTGCGATAAAATCGCCTGCTAATTTAAGTTCCTGTAGAGACGTAATTACTTTCTCCAAGTCTATCTCTCCCTGAAGAGATTTTTCAATATTGACAGTCCAGCCTGAAATGGCTCTACCAACTGCTGCTGTGGTGACTGCTGGTCTGCAAGCGCCCCCTGCTGTGGAGTAGGCTTTTTTGAGTTCTAGGTCTATTTTCCGATCTAGGACATCACGGAAGGAGACGGCATCTTCGATGGGTAGGGTGACATGCCTTGCCAAACGCATCAAAGAGGCATCCACAACCGGGGCATTAATTAAGGGGGAGACCTTATGTTCTCTTAAAGGGTACATTTTAGCAAGTCTGTTGTTTAAGTTAGGCCTCTTGTCGGCTCTCTCCCATTCATCTTTGATCAAATCATTCAATTCATCGATGAAAGGGAAGGTTTCTGGATCCCTTTTCAGGTTCGGAAAATATTTCCGCGTTTTTTGGGGTGTTTCCTCAGATTCTTCCCAACCTATGGCCTCTTTGACAGATTTTGCAAATGGTTCGACCAAGGTGAAGTCAAAACCTGTTGGCACTTCCGAGTCTTCGTTCTCTGAAGGGGATTCTGGATCTGCACTTACTTCGATTGCTGAGCGAGGAGGAGCCATGGAGGTACCTGGTTCTGACCTGGCCGGCAGGGGTGCAGTTGACTCCATTATAGATTCTCTGACTGATTCCCGAATCAGGTCAGTTACTTCTCTGACGTCCGATTCTCTATCCTTCGTAGCTTCATTGAAGCACGAGCGACATGCTAATTTATCTGGCAAAGCCGTGGCGCCACATACCCAGCAGCAATTTGCTGCGGGACGGGTGTGCTGGGTTTGCTTGCGACGTGATGAAGGCGATCTTCTATGATGAGATCGGCTATGTCGAGAACGACTGTGGCGTGAGTGACCATGGCGAGAATGGCTGCGGTGAGAGTGCCTGTGACGAGATGAGGAGCGTGATCGGCTTCTGCGGGATCTTCTGCTTGAGGCATGGCTTGACTTCTCCCTGCGTCTTGAATTAGACCTGGACGGACTGATAGAAGAGGTCTTGTCAGAAGATGTGCGCTCTTTTTTTCTCTCTTCAATACTTACCAAATGGACAGCCCCTTACCTTACAGGACGTGGGTGGTCTGCTTGGGCAGTGGTCTCCATGAGCAGAGAAGAAGAATGTAGGCAGAAATAAAGGTCTGGAATGGGTTAAAGAGGAAAACAAAAATATACATATATATATATCTATGCCAAGATAATAATAATAATATTTTTTCTTATTTCTTCTCATTTTTTTTTTTTTTTTTTTAAATTATTTATTTATTTTTTTTTAAATAAAAAATACCCTTGTAACGATGAATCAGGAAGGATCAAAATGACTTACCAGTTTCCAGAGGGAATTTCAGTTTCAGGATGCCAGAAGAGTCAGCCAAAAATGTGCAGAATAGCAAACTGCTGTATTTGAAAAGCCAGAGCCCTTTTTTAAATGATGGCGCCGCCGTCGCGCCAAAAATGACGCTTCGCGCATGCGCAGAAGCGCCGTGACGGCTCCGGCGCCATGTTGGAAGCTGGCAAACGTGAAGACTGTCTCTATTCGATTTTCCCGCGCATGCGCAATGCGGAGCGGGACGCGCCGGCGGCCATCATGCATGCCTAGAGCGCTGTGGGACTACAGGTACCAGAGGGAGAAAGGATTAGGAAAAAATAGAAAAAGAAAAAGAAGTGGAGACCACTGCAATGCTTCAGCTTCTTTAAAGCCTACTATGTGCCAGATGATCCACGATGCTGCCCCTGAGACCACCAGAGTGGGGGCTCCCTCCATAGAAGCTCCTTTAGAGACTGTACAAGAGGGACTTCCAAACAGGAGAGGCTTGAACCTGCTGGGGTGATGCGGTAAGAGGCTCTTGCGATGTCCAACCATCTTGTCAGGTGAGGATAAAAAAGAGAATGGTGGGGGTCCTCTCTCTTCAACTTTTATAGATAGACCAATCCTGTCAGGTTGTGGGGGCGGAGTCACAACCCCAGTGTGTGCTGCCATGAAGGCGTCAGGAAATAACTTTCTCCCAATTTATCATACTCCTCAGCGTGGAAGGGTTTATACATAAAAAACACGGGGGAGATTTACTAAAAGAGCACTCATAATCTGGTGCAGCTGTGCATGGTAGCCAATCAGCTTCTAACTTCAGCTTGTTCAATTAAGCTTTGACAATAAAACCTGGAAACTGGTTTCTATGCAGAGTTGCATCAGATTTTCCACAATCCAGTTTTAGTACATCTCCTCCACAAAGTTTAATTTTTAATCAGGTATCTGTACTCATGAATTTCTAAAATTATTTCTACCCACAGAAAGAAAAAATTAGAGAAAAATTTGTTGCAGCTCTACAGAATGAGTTTGCAGGCAAAGGATTGAGGTTTACAAGGGGTGAGTTGATATCTTATTTTTTTTCTTCTGGCAACAGTACATACTGTATTAGGCTCACTTTATAAAGATAAGTATCTTTCTTTTTTAAATAAGTGAGTTAGTTTCAGTGGGGTCCAGTGAAATCTGAAACTTACATTCACATGACTGAAATTGTAGTATATTAGGTGGTGTTAAGGCCTCATTCACACCATATGTAGAGACAGTTTCTCTGCACACTTTCTGCAAGCACACATAGAAAACAATTGTTATTTATGTGTCCTGTTCACACCATAGCACTGGTGTCATGTGCAGATTTTTTCTGCGTGGGAATCTGATGGGACATCAACATTGTGGTGTGAACAGGGGAGAAGAGAAAGTGATGACAGAGTGTGATGTCTATCTGTGCATGAAAAAAATTTCACAGTGCATGAAAACTGATGTAAACTGGTGTCTCTTGCAAGTGAAATCTGCATGTTTTTTTTTTTTTTCCATCAGCTTTACTGCACGTATGGTATGAACGAAGCCTAAAGCTTTGTGAATTGAGCCTATTGTTTTATATTTTCATTTACGTTTATTAACCTGTCCTGGAAAATCTTTCTGATTAATATGAGCATCTGCTCTGCTTTTCCATCAGCTTTTTTGCACGTATGGTATGAACGAGGCCTAAAGCTTTGTGAATTGAGCCTATTGTCTTATATTTTCATTTATGTTTATTAACCTGTTCTGGAAAATCTTTCTGATTATTATGAGCATCTGCTCTGCTTTTCTTGGCAAGAGATAATATAAATCGTCCCCATTAAAACACTATTCCCTGCTATTTTTGTCCTTTTGCCATGCTGAACTAACTGCCATTCATCTTGTTGCTATGGCTAGCCCACACAAGGACATAGGCCTCTTTCAGCTTTCATCAGCTGACCATTAGCTGCTATCACAGTAAGGCACGAAATGAATAGCAAGTGTTCAGCAGGATTAAAACACTTACAAGTCCAGATACAAAATCTCCTTACAGACTTCTAATATCCCAATGAATTGTCACAAGAAACCTATATTTATAATAAACACAAATATATGGAAAATGTCATATCGCTATTACTGCCAAATGTCAAATAATTCTCCAAGCTTTCATAGCAGAAGAGACTGGTCACAACTGAAATTACTGATATGCTATCACCAAGCTTCCTCATTATTCCCGGTTTTCCAAACATGTCTGCTAAACCATATAATTTCATTTTTTTATTTTTAATAATCAATTGGTGCAGATACAGTGATGGTTAAAGGCTAAATTCAACTTTTAAAAATAAACAATAAAAGCATGTTTTTTTGCAGGTAGGGAGCTTGTAAAGCATGTCACCCATGATCAGCAGTTTGCAGGTGCAATGCCAGGCTCCTGCAGATTGTTAGTAGAGCTGTCTGCCTGTACCTCGAATATGGGCAGGCAGTTACTAAAGTCCAGGAAGATCAATGAACTACAAGCACTCACAGGGCCGTCTTTAACGTGTGGCAAATGGGGCAGCTGCCCTGGGCCCAGTCATTGTTGCGGATCCCAAAGCAGCTGCCCCCTTCAGCCCACGCTGCTACCTGCTGGAGTTCGACCACCTCTGGTGCTGGTCACACTGGCTGTTTGCTACTGGCCTCCAGAAGAGGAGTGGTGCTTTGGTATTTACAAGTGACAGCGTTCCTCTATTCTGCACATAGCCCACCCCTCAACTCTGCACATAGCGCATCCCTCAACCCTGCACATAGCGCATCCCTCAACCCTGCACATAGCGCACCCCTCAGTCCTGCACTCTACATTAGGGGTGCTGAAATGAATTGTTGCTTGTTTATGACTGGAAAATCGATTCCCTGGTAATGTCATCCCTACTTGCCCCGCCCCTCCCAGGAGAGCGCTCCGAGCAGATTGTCAAAATTGCTGTGTTTTAATAAATGCCCTGTTACAATCAATGAAGTGCCCCGCTGTATGTGCTTTTTAAAAAATATGGAGCTTCATACCGAATTTTACAGTACAGTACATCCCACTCATGTCTCTCCTGACATCAGCGGGAAATTCTCAGCCCCGCCTCTCTTCTGATCTGATAGCTACAGTCAGCGGGGGGGGCTGAGAATTCCCCACTGACGTCAGGAGAGACGAGAGACGAGAGACATGAGAGGAGAGAGATGGGCTGGGCCAGGCAGTCACATGAGCGGGATGTATTGTGGTATATTCCATATTTTTAAAAAAAGTACATACAGCGGTGCACTTCAATGATTGTAACACAGCATTTATTAAAACACAGCAATTTTAACAACCTTAAGTAGAGTACAAATGTGTTTGTACTCTACTTACACCTCACGCTCCATGCTGACAGTTCCCTGGGCTTCCGCTTTACACATTCCACTGTTAACCCCTAGTGTGCTGGAAGGTGCAAACAGGAATGGCACAAGTGGCTGCATTTGATTGGCACAAGTGGCTGCATTTGTTGGGCACAAGTGGCTGCATTTGACGGGCACAAGTGGCTGCATTTGATGGGCACAGTGGCTGCATTTGATGGGGGAGGTTCAGTATTTTTCAGTTTGTTTGTGCCCCCCCAAAAAATTTTGAGCACCAGCTGCCACTGGTCAGCACAGAGGCAGTACAGGGAACTTCTCAGGGCTGTTTGTCAGCTGTGGATTGTACTCCCTCCTGACCTCCCAGCAGCAGTGTGTGTGAATGTTTGTACCTTGTAGTGCACCAGATTAGTGCACTTTTTAAGGGAGTGAGGTTATTTTTAATTCAAAGCGGAGTTCCAGTCAATTTTTTGTTTATTAAAAGTCAGCAGCTACAAAAAAAGTGTATCTTCTGACTTTTAATAAAAAGACACTCACCTGTCCCCACAATCCAGCGACATGGCCACCCAAACCCTCCCTTCTCTCCCCCACCTGTTCATGGCGCTGGCAATACTACTGTGGGCATCCAGCTGTGACAGCTTGCAGCTTCACAGCGGGGTGAGCATGTCTCACTGCGCTGTCCTGCATAGCCGGGCAATCTTTTGGGACCTGTGATGTGTCCCAGAAGATTGCAGGGTGGAAGGGCCACCTAGGCAGCCCAAACGGAAGTGGGAGGTCGTCGGGAATCGTGATGCATCGCGGAATCAAATTGAATCGTTGACCAGATAATCATAATCGAATCTGCACATAGCGCATCCCTCATTCCTGCACTCTGCACATAGCGCACCCCTCATTCCTGCACTCTGCACATAGCGCACCCCTCAATCCTGCACTCTGTACATAGTGCACCTTTTAACCCTGCACGTGGCGCACCTCTCTACCCTGCACTCTGCACATAGTGCACCCTTCAACGCTGCACTCTGCACATAGCGTATCCTTCTGTATATAGTTCACTCCTGGTATATAACAATGTCTCAATGTTAGTGGCCACACCCACAATTTGATGCAGAGGTAATGATGTGCAGTAACCTCTAGCAACCAATCAGTGAACAGTAATGATCTGCTGTAATTTTTAGCAACCAATCAGTGAGCAAGAATCATTTGCAGTAACTTCTAAAACCAGTTAGTAGTAATGATGTACAGTAACCTCTAGCAACCGATCCAGTGAGTGGTAATAATGGTCTGTAACCTTTAACAACCAATCAGCAAGCAGAAATGATATGCTGTAACCTCGCAACCAATCGCAATCACTGCCTGATGTTCTGCAGTAAACTAATTTTGAGCCTAGCTGCTATTTATTGTTTGTCTCAGAGCGGGGGGGGGGTCAAGAAAATGTTTCCCCAGAGTCCAATCAATATGAAAGATGGCCCTGAGTGCTCACCAGTAGAGTTGGGCGAACGGTTCGGGCAGAGCAAGAGTTACAGCTTATCCCCTAGGTGTTGAGTAGGGTTAAATTCATGACTTTGGTGTGAAGGAGCTTGAGTGGCTTACATAACCCCATCAAACCTGATTTGTGTTCTTGGGCACAGTCATGCTGGAACTGAAAATGGTCTTCCCCCAAACTGCTGCTACAAGCACAATTTTATAAACATGTCTTAGTGTGCTGTAGCATTACCAGCACCCTTTGCTGGAAATGCCTGAACTCAATAATTTGGAGGGGTGTTTGCATACTTGTTACCATATAGTGTATATATACAGTACTGTGCAAAAGCAAGCAGCTGTGAAGACATGCGATAAAGTAAGAATGCTTTCAAAATGTATATTTTATTTTTATGAATTTACAAAATGCAAAGAGTGCAAACAGAAGAAAATGCTAAAGCAAATCAATATTTGGTGTGACTACCCTTTGGCTTCAAACCAGCATAAGTTCTTACACCTGCACAAAGTCAGGGATTTTGCAGTATTTATACCAAGTTGTTGCTAATGATCATCAATTTCACATGTAGGTTGAAACACAGTTATTAAGTGAAACAGAAGCAGCTGTGTAGGAGGCTTAAAACTGGGTGAGGAAAAGCCAAACTCTGCTACTAATGTGTGGCTGTGGAAGACCGTTTCATGTCATAGGTCATGCACCATAGCAAGACTGAGCACAGCGACAAGACACAAGGTAGTTATACTGCATCAGCAAGGTCTCTCACAGGCAAAGATTTCAACGCAGACTGGGGATTCAAGATGTGTGGTTCACGCCCTTTTGAAGAAGCACAAAGAAACATGCAACTTTCAGGACCGTAGACACAGTGGTTGGCCAAGTAAGCAATGCAGCAGATGAAAGACACATGATGCTTACTTCCCTTCAGCATCAAAAGATGTCCAGCAGTGCCGTCAGCACAGAACTGGCGGAAACCAGTAGGACCCAGGTACATGCATCTACTGTTCGAAGATGTTTGGCCAGAAGTAGTCGTCATGGAACAGTTGTGCACAAAAAAGGCATACCTCCGATGTGCTAACAAGACTAAATCACTCAACTATGTATGAAAACATGGGAACTGGGGTGCAGAAAAATGTCAGCAGGTGCTCTGGACAGATAAGTCAAAATTTGAAGTATTTGGCTGTTGCAGGAGGCAATTTGTTCACTGAAGGGCTGAAGAGTGACATAATAATGAGTGTCTGCAAGCAACAGTGAAGCATGTAAGTTTGGGGCTGCATTTTGCGACTGAAGTTGGAGATTTGGGCAGGATCAATGGTGTCCTTAATGCTAAGTAATACAGGCAGACACTTATCCATCCTGCCATACCATTAGGGAGGTGCGTGATTTGCTGCAAATTTATGCTGCAGCAGGACAATGACCCCAAATATACAGCTAATGTCATTAAGAAATATCTTCAGCGTAAAGAACAACAAGGAATCCTGGAAGTGATGGTTTGGCCCCCACAGAGTCTGTCTGGGATTACAAGAATAGACAGAAGGATTTGAGGCAGCCCACATCCACAGAAGATCCATGGTTAGTCCTCCAAGATTGTAACAACCTACCTACCTTAAAAAAAATACTGTGTGCAAGTGTACCTAAAAGAACTGATGCTGTTTTGAAGGCAAAGAGTGGTCACACCAAATATTGATTTTATTTGGATTTCTGTTTTGTTCATTTACTTTCCATTTTGTTAATTGATCAAAATAAACTATTAACACTTCTATTTCTGCAAGTTTTCTTAATTTACAGCATTTGTTCACACCTGTCAAACACTTGCACAGTAGTGCTTCTATATCATTTTTTAGATGTTCATGTGTAAATTACATAAATATACAGTATATCAGATATAATTATCTTGGTGACAGCGTTAAAGTTTTTTAAGTTATTAAACTCTTTTTCTTTACATCCCTTCTGTTTGCAGGTGGCATGATCAGCTTCGATGTTTTCCCTGAAGGATGGGACAAGCGCTGCTGTCTGGATGTTCTTGATAAAGAACAGTTTAGCATTATTCACTTCTTTGGAAATGAGACTTCTCCGGTGAGTTTAAGATTTGTTATTTTTTTTTTTTTTTTGGGAAAATAATCTTTATTGAAGTTAGACAGAAATTATTACAGCACATTTGAGGTCCATGTATAGAAACATAAAACATAATCACATGTGGTACGTTAACATACAATAGAGCCTTGTAAGGCTGGCATTGCATAACAAAAATATACCAATTGTTAGTGATTCGGTGAGGTTCTGACAGACCCAAATGGGTTACCTATTATATGGTTGTATGTTTTAGTTGCTAGGTATTGATAAACTTGTTTTCGCGCATTACTATACACATGTCTCCCCGTCTCCCAGCCAACCATCCCAAATCCTTGAGTATTTGTGACTGTTTCCCCTATGTTTGTAGATCAACTGCTTGTTTGGGAGGGAATTGTTAACATCTCTCTTCCAGCTTGTTATGGTGGGGGTTACGTTCTGCATCCAAGTCTTGGCAATTACTTTTCTGGCCAAAAATAGGACTTCAGATATAAATATGGCTTGGTATTTATCAATGTCCACATCTGGAAGAAGACCCAATATACAAAGTTTCGGATCTAATACCACAGGGGAACCCATCTGGTCGTGTAAGAACTTAATCACTTGACTCCAGTATGTTTGAAGGATAGAGCATTCCCAGATTAAGTGAAAAAAACTACCCCTCTCTGCCTGGCAGTGAGGACACAATATATTGCGTGTAGGTTGAAACTTCCTTATTATGTTAGGTGTTAGATATGCTTGATGAATGATGTATATCTGTGTTAACCTATCAGACAGTTTTGGAGATGCCACCTTTACATTTTCTAAAATTTCCTCCCAATCTGAGTCACTAATTGCTCCTACATCTCTTTCCCATCTTGTTTTGGCTTTTTGCGTCACTTCTCTGATTCTGGGTAACCTTATGGAGTAGTAGAGATTAGATATCAATTTTTGTGAATCGGCACCCATTATTATGTCCAAGATTTGGGGATGTTCCAGGATGCAATTTTCGTTCCTGAATTGAGAACGCAGGGCATGTCTGAGTTGTATGCATTTGAACAGTAATTGTTGCGGAATAGAGTATTCTTCCTTAAGAGTTTGAAATGCTTTAGGCCTAGCACTTGCCATTACCTGGTGCAGGTATATAATTCCATATCTGGCCCATAGATTAGGGTCTGTTATTTTTTTTAAGCTCCGCTAGCTGGTTGTTAGCCCATAATGGAGTGTGGGAGTGAATGTACGCTATTTTAAGTTTTTTCTGGGCTAATCCCCATATTCGTTGGTGATGGTTGAGTACCCCATCATTAAAGTTTGGACCTTTCCTATTAAACTGACCCCCTCGTAGTATAATTTGAAGTGGGGTAGATAAGGGACTGTCTGGGCTACTAGATACTAGTGTACTATACCGCTGTCTTTCGTTATTATGGTAGTGATGCATGTGCGACAGCTGTGCCGCTATGTAATATTCCTGCAGATCTGGCAGAGCTGTTAAGATTTGTTATTTACATGAGGAAACAACTTAAACAGACCTATTGGAATACTTAGCTATGAAGCCTTTTTTGTCTTTTCTGTATTCAAATATAATACCTTAAAGAGATCCTGTCACCAACTTAAAACATTGCATGTGAAAGCACAGAACAATCAAGTAGCTTACTTGCAGCATTTTTCTACTTTTCATAAACTTTTTTTAATGACTTGCAATGTGCCTCTGAACTTGCTAGAAAATTTGACTATTTCAGTAAGAGTCAATTCCATTGCAACAGCCTCTCTCTCTCTTTGCACGTCATAGTTCTTTCCAATTCTGTGGGTGTCCAGTTACACTATATGCTGACCTAGCTTCTCTACCCCTTCCCTCACCTTCCTACAAATGCTTTTATGTAGCAGCTGGGTATAGGGGCGAAGTAGAATACTATAGTGTGTCACTTGAGTGACAGCTCTAAGTCTGCAGGAGCTGCCAACATCACTTCCATGATGGGGGTACCTAGAAGCAAAGGGAGGATTTTTCAAGTAATAACATGACTAAAATACATTAAAGAGGAGGTCCAACCCCCCCCCATGAACAATTTAAAGTCAGCAGCTACAAATACTGCAGCTGCTGACTTTTAATATAGCTTCGGATTGGCTGTCGGGTGCAGCGCCGCCATTCCTTGTAAGGGGACCCGGCAGTGAAGCCTATCGGCTTCACAACCGGTTCCCTACTGCACATGCGTGAAGCTCGCTGCACTTTCTAATTGGCCTGGCGGCGGAGGAAAGCCAAACCTCTGATAGACGGTGCCGTGATGCCGTCTCTGGAAGTGGGGAACTGTACCTGTCAAAAACAGGTACCCATTCCACCCTCCCCCTTGAAAGGTGCCAAATGTGGCACCGGAGGGGGAGAGGAGACAGATAAGCGGAAGTTCCACTTTTGAGTGGAACTCCACTTTTAATATACATAGGAGTTAATTTACTAAAACTGGAGCGTGCAAAATCTGGTTCAGCTGTGCATGGTAGCCAGTCAACTTCTAACTTCAGCTTGTTCAATTAAGTTTGCACAATAAAACCTGGAAGCTGATTGGTTTGCATGCAGAGCTACACCAGATTTTAAACTCTCCAGTTTTAGTAAATCAGCCCCGTATATTCCTATGGAAAGATTGTATTTATAATGACTGGGCTGGTGACAGTGTCTTTTTAAGTAGCAATGAATTATGAGTTATACTGGGAAGTGTGGCTTTTATGCAAACAATCTTTATCTTCTGTGAGCACACGTTTTCATGTTTTTAATTTATTTTTTTAACAAAGATTAGTCTGTACCTGGAAGTTTTATAGCAATGGGAATTGATTTGTTATAAGAGAGCTTGCAGTATGTTTAAATGTATTGTTATAAAATGCTTTATTGAAGAAAAAAATTCATTTTCCTGCTTGTTATATCTCCTTCCAGGGGGGTAATGACCATGAAATCTATGCAGACCCTCGTACGGTGGGACATACAGTGACATCCCCTGAGGACACTGTACGGCGGTGTCGGCAACTCTTTTTCCCTGAAAGAGACAACGAAGTTTGATTTTGGAACCCACTATGCAGATGTAATGAAATACCAAGAGCATGGCCAGAATGTTCTCCTAAAATGGGTCATAAAACAGGCTCTGTGTTATCTCACTACCTGAAAGATGTGACCGTTACATAGAGAAGAGCTGGCTATATTACAATCTACAATTCCATTGTATAGTTCAGGATTGGACTCATACGGTATATCCTTTCTGTTACAGTATTCAAGTGCACTAGCTACTTCATTGTTCAACTAAAGTAACTACAGGGCCACAGTCATCAACATTGAGGGTTCTGCCATGGTAACTTATACTCCAGCAGCTTCTAAATATACATGATACGTACATTAGTAGTTGATGATGTGGTGGATGTTCTATAGACTAACCTTATTGTCTGTTCACTGGGGGTCAAAGTTGTTGCTGTTAGTGAAGACAGTCTAATTTGTTGGTGTAACCATTTTTGTATGTAAGAGCTTTACTGTATATAATTAATATGTTTAGCTACACATATCTACTATGTAAATAACTAGAGACATGTTACCATTTTAAATGAAATTCTAGTGGGAGTGTCACATGCTTGGATATTTTGATACAGTTATCACAATGAGCAACGCTGCAATAAATGTCAATCATTTTTGTAGTATTACTGCCAATGATTTCTACTAGTTGTGGTTCAAAAATATTTGGAATAATATCGCTATGTAGTCAGATATTTCAAAATAGAGTAATGTACCATGGATTGAACTGTTTGGTTTATTTCCCAGTAATATTCTGAAGAATAAACCACATTACTTAATCCTGAACCAAAACTTTTCTATTTCACATGTGTACTGTTAAGGGAACAGTTCTTGATTTTGTTTCTCCTGCGTCAAGTAATCCAGTCCCCCAACAGTCTGTTTTAATAAATGATTGTGGTTCCCAGCAGTGCATTTTACATATAGATGTTTTGGTGCTGGTTCATGACTATATATAGTGTATTTGGGTCCAAGTGTTCAATAATAGACACAAACTTTGTAGACAAAGATCTACTAGACCAGGGATATGCAATTAGTGGACCTCCAGCTGTTGCAGAACTACAAGTCCCATGAGGCTTAGCAAGACTCTGACAGCAACAAGCATAACACCCAGAGGCAGAGGCATTATGGGATTTGTAGTTTTGCAACAGCTGGAGGTCCGCTAATTGCATATCCCTGTACTAGACTATAGCCTTGCATGCACAACATTTTATAGGCTTGATCAGAGCACCCATTTCTAAAAAGCAAAATACATGCTAAATTGGCTTGAATAGCAATTGGGTGACAGTGTATTATCTGGCACCTCATCCTTATTGAATATATGTGAAGCAACAGGGTATTTTTGTGGGATTATAGCGGTGCCATGAATCAGAAAAAAAACACTTTATATAAGTGTAACTATATATCAGTGTTTTTTTTTTATTCATGGCACCGCTATAAACGCATATAAAATACCCTGTTGCTTCACATACTTCTAAATATTTTCAACGTGATCCCTGCCTCTAGGCCCCCAGGTACAGTATTCAGATAAAGTTTGTGAACCCTTTAACATGACTCCTAAAATGTGATCTGATCTTCATCAAAGTCACTGTAATAGATACGGATAGTTTTATCTACAAACATAACATGTGATATCATTAATAAACATGCGGTTTAAACAATGAAACTCACACTGTCTACGTTCAGGGCAATGCACCTGCATCCACTCAGATTTCATATTGGGAGCAGCATCTGTGTCCGTGCATCCCAATAGACATCAATGAGACTGCCTGCACAGGGATTCACAGAACACCGGTTAATCCCTGTGTGGATAAACACAGCCCTAGAACAGGGTACATTGATACCCCCTGTGTGAACAAAACCTCAAGGTTTTTTTTATCCTAATGCATTCTAGACATTAAGATAAAAAGCCTTCTGTGTGAAGCAGCCCCCCTAATACTTACCTGAGCCCCATTTCTATCCAGCGATGCCCACAAGTGCCTCGGCCATCTCATTGGCTGAGACACAGCAGCGGCGCCATTGGCTCCCGTTGCTGTCAATCAAACTCAGTCAATCAGGAGAGGGAGGGGCAGGGCTGAACCGCAGCTCTGTGTCTGAATGGACACAGGGAGCTGTAGCTCGGTTCAGGTGCCCCCATAGCAAGCTGCTTGCTGTGGGGGCACTCAACAGGAGGGAGGGGCCAGGAGCTCCAGCCAAGGTCCCAAGAAGAGGAGGATCTGGGCTGCAGTTTGCAAAACCACTGTACAGAACAGAAAAGTATAACATGTTTGTTATTTTAATGGGAAAAAAAACTAGACTTTACAATCACTTTAAGGTAACTGATGGGAAAAGCATCTAAAACCTTATATTAGGTAACTAAAAGATCGGGTTTGACTAGGTATAACCTCAAAACATGTTGGCCAAACATGTAGCTGCTAATCAGACCAGGCAGTGTTTAAAAGGTATTTTGGCCCATTCCTGTACACAAAGCTGTTTCACTTCCTTTTTTAACAGTATGTTATTAGAACTAAGGTCAGGACTCTAAATCCACTCTGGACCGTTTTTTTGTTTTTTCACTTATTTTTGCAACATTTAGACTAAAGATGAAACAACAACTCATTTTGGCGAGAATGTTGGGAGGAAACTTGAGAAAATAGGGTCACTTTTTTATTTTATTTTATTCCCTCCATTTACATCTCACCTCTTTAGGCTAGGGTCACATTACTGTAGCTGTGTTCTGCAGAAAAGCAGGCAAAGAAGTCCACAAACTTTTGTTTACAATTGAGCCCCACCCAGTTGCATGGTGCTGCAGCACCATGTGGTTTGACAATGTGTGAAAACGCACCACAAAGAACTAATGACACTGTAGCGCGTCTGCTTAAAGAGCAGCATGTTTGCTTGCCTGTAGGGAAAGTGCAGGATTTTGCACACGTTCCCAACCCACAGTAGTGTAAACCTATCCTTACATCTACCTTCACCAGCACACATGAAACAAAAGAAATTGCTTTTACATTGTTCATTTCCATTTTTCATCTTCATTTACATTGTTTGAGCTGGGAAGCCAGCACCTGTAAATAGTTTTTGATACGGTAATATATTTAAATCTAAAAAGAACAATACATTGGAAATTTCAATAACCGTGATTTTTTGTTTTAATCCAAATCAGATAATCACATTTTTTATTAGCGTGAGTCATGGGGGAAACAATGGTTCTGTCACGCATGCATCAATTTTGAGGAGACCGTTCTTTGGTCCAATAAGAACAGACACACAATTGTTGGTTGAAAGGAATGCAAAGCTGTAAATTCACAATGAACTGGTGATCATGGGGAGATATATAAAATTAGCTGTTATACGGCTGTGACTGCAGAGACTCATCCTTGTCACCACAGAGTGTTGGGTTCTCAATAGATGGTGCTGGAACATCAGATAATGGAAACTCTTTATTCAGCTGTAGGGTCTCCAACATGAGCATTAAAGCAAGAAGGATAAACAAATGAGAAAGGGAGACAAAAAACACAAAGGGCTGTTTAGTTGTACACAACAGTCATGACATTTAAATCTTAGCTCATAATGTAGCCATGGGAGATTTATAAAATTTACATGGCTGTTTCATTTTAAAAAGAGGGAGTCAAATTTTGTGCAGTTATGGTATGTGGTGTCTTGTTTACTACATGTGATAAAGTATTTTTTATATGTTTAATGCTGCTAAAACATACATGTATTAATACAATAGGAGACAAAATGCTTTCAATTATGAACTGTGAAAAAAATAAATTATTTCTACTGAGAAATGTAACTATATCTTACTTGATTTGCCTAATAAATTTATATAATTAAAAATGTATTTAAAGTGCTGTTTTCCCAAAAATACTGAAATAATAAAAACGCATAAGCCAAACAAGTTTTATTGCATTTTCATTGATTTATTGCCAACACATAAACATTAAACAAGCTGACACAATTATCTGGCTTGTAAACACACATAGACATTTTAACTCTTGTAAAAAAGTCTTTGCTACAAGGGAAAGACAAAGAGCATGTATCCTACATATGTAGAGAAGAAACCAGATATAAATTACTCAACAAATTGAAATTTTAGCAACTCCTGAATGGCTGACAAATATTTCCTACAGTAAATGGATTACTTTTTTTATGGCTGGTACTCATTTAGGGTCATATTCTACTATAAAATTAGAATGACTTGTACACTTGATAAAATCGTTATCAAAATTTGCTGAAAAGAAAAAAGAACAGCCAAAAGTTTATTGGTACTTTTTATAGAATATTTTTATTTCAGAAAAGCTTTCCTTTTTCAGGTACCCAGTTATAAACTAGTTTACTATAATTTGTCTCACAGAAAAAAATAGCAGTTATTTACAATCTCATTTCTAGGTGGCAGAATTAAGTTTACAGATTAATTTCCCGCAAAACTGCATATAGATTTGTTTTGTGTATAAATGTAAGCCACAACTATTTTACAGACACTAATCATAAAGGAAATATTGTGGCTAATAAAGACCACATAGCCATATACCAATAACATTTACTTTTGTATAATTTTCCTGGGTTGTACCTGGCCTTCTCACATAAGGCATTGCCAAGATCCTAATAATCAAACCTTTCACACAGTCGCAAAGAAAAAACTTTTGTTCAAATAGTTTTTTTGTTGTAAGGGCCCCTCACTTTCAGGTTTCTCACCTAGGGGTACTCCCATATCCACCTGCAGTCTTTTGGGATACCCATGGAGGCTTCAGGGCATTTTTGGAAATGCACATGTGCTGTGTCATCAGGGGGCAAGCTGCAAGAACCAGGAGTAGACAGCTGGCTCCTGCTGACGTCAAAGGGGAAGATGGTGGCAAGAGACTTGGTATGCAGCAGTATAGTGGTGGATCATTACAGATGCCGCTGAAATTGTTGAGTGTGCGTGTGTTTTTGTGGATGACACAGGAAACCAAGTTCTCCAATTATCAAACATTTTTCATTTGACCAAGCCATTATTTCTAGGAGTCTCTTGCTGTAAAAATAGAGGATGGGAGAGTGGTCAGGCCCAAAGGAAACAGGCTTGAACAGCTTTTTTCAACCACTTGTGTGGGGATTTTCGATCAGCAATCCATATGCTCAGTAATATTACAGGATCCTGTGTGGTTTATTACTTGTTCCTATACTGCTGTTCTTTAGTATCATCATCATCGACATCTAATAAATGTTTTTATAGTTCTTTGATAGTCGGTATCAATAGAAATGCTATGTGAATGTACTGTAGCAGTCAGATAAACTCATGTTGATTTACTAAAGGCAAATAGACTGTTTACTGTGGTAGGGAATTTTCCCTTTGTTTAGTGAATCTGGTAAAAATATTTCTAAAAAGAATATCTGATCACATGCAAGGATGATTCACATGAATGGATGATGGAAGTCAGGAGAGCTTTACCCCATTTACTAAGCTAAATGAAAATTCCTTTGAAAAGTAAAAATGCCTTTTTGAAGTGAACAGTTTATTAAGCCTCTAGCAAATCCACTCCAAGATGTGAAAGATCACTGAGAAAAGTTCTGGCAAAGCAGTGAGTTTCCTGTAAGAATTACGCCAACAGGATCTGTAGTATAAACTTTATTTATATTGCACATTGAAAAGAAACAAAGATCGCATGGACCATAAGATAAGAGTTTAGATGTAAGCATACAGTTGCGGATTTAGGACTAGCTGTACTTGGGTTGGTTATTAAATGGATAAAAGTTTAACAATTTGTTCCAGTGACTTACACTAAATAAAATATATTATTTTCTCCCCACTTTTAAAACCACAAGCAATATATACAGTTCCATATCTTTTTCAGTTAGATAAAATGACAGACATTTCAGGCTTTAAAGATTTACCTGGAATTGCAATCTATATAGATTTAGCATTCACTGCAATACACCTAGTGGAGCACTCCAGTATTGTATGGCTGATTTGGATACTCTACAATGAAGCCTTCTGATTTAAATCAGTTACATGGGAACAAAATGTTGGCAACTCCACTATGATACTTCAAAGTGGGGCAAGAAGCAGATATCAGACAGTCCATTCAATTGTAAATCCCATTTTGAATTCCCTAAAGGTTTTAAAATGGTTGGCTCTCATTACATTCATAAGTATGCATGTATTGTTTTCAGCAGTGTTCAGGTCAGTGCTTAAAGGCATTTTATTTTTATTAAAATATTAAAACATTAGTGCTTGGGCAGACCTGACCAATTTGCCTAGAAGTCACAATTGCAGCATAGATGCTTTGAGTAATAAAGACGCTTACTGTGGACTGTCTCTGGCACTCTGGAAAGAAATGTATTGATGCAAGTACAAGTGAGCATCCTAACCACCCCAATCCTAAAACCATTGAAGCCATGACCCTGTTGATCACAATTTCAACACAGTAGACAGAAAGGTCTAACTAACGCTTTGACTTTAGGTATTTTATATTTTGCATATAAAGTTTTAGGATCATTCTTACATATTTGTGAGTACATTATTATAAAGATTCTCAACCATGTCACTACTTCATGATTAATTATTAAGCTGCCTAAAGTCTGACTCCTGACCGTTTTTATTTTTTATGTTGTTAAGATAAGGGGTGCTTTACCATACTTTGTATTTCCATTAGAAATGTTCCCAATAAAATCTATTAGTTAACCTGCAATGTGTTGGTGTGAGTTTGACATGCTTTTTAGAAAAATTTCATGTCAGTTAACTTAAAAGGCGAAATGTAAGCCTAATCAAAAATGCTGCATGCAAGACTATTTCTCAACCCTCTGCATTCAAACACATTGGTATAAAGAGCTCCTCAGGTCCATGCAAAATGCATGGCCAATGTGTGGTGTAAACCAGTCCTAACACAAGAAGTACAGTATGGTTCACTGAACATCTACAAATGACAGTAATAACCCCACTATATGAAATACAGGAAATCTAACTGCAATAAGAAAATCTGACTGAAACAGGCAGTGAATGAATGCGAAACTGGCAGTAATATATTAGTTTGAAATGTCTAGCCTGCTATGAAATCTTTACCAGCAAAATTCTAATTCCTTACCAGAACATTGTAAGTATTAACAAGTATATATATCTCTAACTGTATTTCAAATGTAATTAAAGGCAACATTGTATTAAAATATGTATTTGAAATAGCAAATGTCTCTGTTTGTAGCTTTTGTGCTTCCTAGGAAAAAAAAAAGCATATCTATTGCATACCACCTATATTGTAGCGAAAACCAAGCATATCTTACATTTTATCATAAAGCAAAGTAACTTTAACTAAAAATCTTATAAACTGATATTAGCCTTTTTAGTTTCCTGATTTGATCATGCTGTAGTAGAACCGTGACAGTGTTCTTCTTTAAGGCTGGGTTCACACTGGAGAAAGCAGCGGCTCACAGCAGGAGTCCGGTACGTCTCCATTCACTGTTTCAGGTTTGATCCCAGCCAAAATTTTTGGCTGAAATGGGCCAAAATACACACAGGGCTCCTGTGTAATTCTCAATGGAGCTACTGTGGAGATATGTGAACCGGCTCCATAGAGGTCACAATCTCCCTTGCTATGCAAATTGAATGCAGGGTAACCCCCATCCAATTCGCAATAGTGTGAACCCAGCCTTAATACCTACAGCACAAGGCCCCCCACTGACGTACAGATAGGTAAAGGAGGAGTTTAGACCCCCTTTTATATAAGACAGCAGGAAGGGTTATCATTTCAGGTGCAGACTAAGTTAAACATCACTCCAGTGTAGATCAGAATGAAACATTTTTAAAATGTAGAGATTTGTTTTTTTCCCTTAGATTTTTGCAACCAATTCTCCTGTATGCTTAGAACCTGTGAGAGATTTTTGCATAAACGTTTAATCTCTTTGTATACATGTGATAAGACATGCACTGCACTCTATCACTCTGGATCTGTGTGTGCTCAGTACCATCCAACCATCCAAGATTCTGCTGCACCAATCGGTGGATCCAAGCCACTTCCCGGAGCAAAGTGCTGGCTGGAATGCTTGCTTCAGCACTAACTCCATCTCTCTGCAGACGGCGTGCAGCAGAGTGATCTGCCACCTAACAAAGAACAGCAATGTGAGTTACAGACTTTAGTGCAAAGTAAAGCCTAGTACACATGGGCCGAATGTAGGATGACATCGGCCAATTCAATAAAAATTGTCCGACATTCGGCCTGTGTCAAACAAGCATGCTGGAAAACCAGCAGCCCACAGGTTCCTGAGTAGCGCTCTTGGCCATAGACTGAGAGCACTGACCGGAGTGGTGTGTACTTGGCGGCCCCGCTGACACACATTACACTGTTGTTTGCCCCCCACACACACACACACACATACTGACTACATTCCTTTTTCTTTCTGCAACTTACACTGGGGCATTTTTCCCTCCCATTGACCAGCAACATAATGGGCCCTATGATACATATTTCTTACTGCTGCACTCTGTAGATTATGTTGTAACCTTGCATTGTCGTGATTGCTACACTCAATGCGCTATATATATACATAGACCCGACTCCTGCACTCTGTACCCTATGTTGTGAATTACAGAGTTCTGACCAAAGTGTTTATTTTCCTAACTGTTGCTTATTGCTGTGTAGTTTGCAACTTTTTAAAATCAATTTCTTCTTTAACCACTTGAGCTCAGGAAGGTCCTGCCCTGTTCATGGCCTGGCCATTTTTTGCTATTCGGCACAGTGCTATTTTAACTGGTAATTGCGCGTTCATGCAACGCTGTTCCCAAACCAAATCTGGATCCTTTTTTTTTTTCACACAAATAGGGCTTTCTTTTGGTGGTATTTGATCACCACAGGTTTTTTTTTTATGGTTTGTAAATTTAGAGCAAAATGTATTCTACATTTTTTTGGTAAATCACAATAAGTGTATATTGATTGGTCTGCATGAAAGTTATAGTGTCTACAAACTATGGTATAGATATTGGAATTTTTATTTTATGTATTTATTTTTTTTACCAGTAATGGCAGTAATCAGCGACGTATAGTGGGACTGTGATAGTGCGGTGGGAAATCTGACACTAACTTTTTGGGAACTAACTGCCACTGACATCTCCAGTGACACTGATACAGTGATCAATGCTAATATTAAAAACAGTGTCACTATACTAATGACATTGGCTGGGAAGGGGTTAACATCTAGGGGGCGATCAAAGGGTTAAACAACATAGGGCTCTCTTCTGTCATTCGCTCAGCCAATCAGCAGGTGCAAGCCATAAATCATTGTCGATCGGCTTGCGAATGGCAGCTCAAGCTTCTGAGTGCACTCGTGCATGCGCGAGCGGCCCAAAAAGAAAGCAGCAACGTACAGGTACGTGATTGTGCCTGTACAAGCTGACCTGATGCAGTAAATGTACTGTGGCGGGTCAGCAAATGGTTAAAATAGGCTTAGACAAAGCCTTATTTACTAAAGCTGGAGAGTGTAAAATCAGACTCACTTCTGCATAAAAAAAAAAAATTAAAAAATCTGCTTCTAACCTCAGCTTGTTCAATTAGACTTCGGAAATAAAACCTGGAAGCTAATTGGTTTCTATGCAAAGGTGAGCCTGATTTTGCACCCTCCAGCTTTAGTAAATAAACCCAACTGTTAGCTCTCTTTGTGTATTCAGTTTTGTTTGTTTATTTTTATTGATTATTTTGGTTTATGCAAGTAAAACTCTCATTCATAGCATAGTAATTATGAAGTATCTTGGGGGAACAGGAACTGCAGACTGTGTATACCATGTGTAGGCTTAGAATCTAACCACGCTCCTTTAGGCCACGCTCAATATTCAATGCAATCTAGCCTTGCCCATTTTTGCCAAGGCATGCCACACGTCTTCTCTATCCCTGGGTGTTCCTCATTCTCAAGTTTGGAGGTATGCTGTATGAAATGTTCAAACGCCTCTGTTCTAACTGATTGTTCAGAGTTTCAGATAGCTTCTCCAGTTGCCATGTAACAGCTCAGCTTGTAGGAGTGAAGTTGTGACCCATAGAGGTCAAGCCCCAATCTTCTCTGGGGGCTTTTTGTGCAGCATAATATGTCTAGAGCAGAATAGCACCTAAGGCTTCATCATAGAGTGGTAAATACATGAGCCATAGGCCCAGGAACAATTGGCACCATCTTTGTAACCGCTACTGTTTGTACCTATAATTTGTCCTGTGATACAAGCTATAGTTCGTATCAGTAATTTGAATGCAAGCTCTTGTGCCATTACCTGTCTTCGCTTTACTACAACATTAATTATAGCTACCCAGTACAAAAATGCAGTGCATTTTGCCATCATGTTCTGAAACACGCATATACAAAAAATATCTAATTCAATTTAGAGGTCACAAAGCCATTGTAACTATGAAACCTAGTTTAGAAATGTTTACATTAGCTGTACATTTAAGCTAAGTAGTTGTTTTCTACACCTAACTAACATGCCCTTGCTAAATGTTCACTTTTGTCAGGTCTTCCCTTGCAAATTTATTTGCTTTCACAGTCCCAGTTTCCAAAGCAGCTACATACATTGATTATTGCAGCTCAACTAGTTTCAACACATCTGTGGAGTGGTTAACACAAACATTTCTGACAGCTACAAGGCATAGAATAAAATGAAAAAAAAAAAAAAACACCAAAAAGATTACTAACACACTTCAGCTGCTAATTCTTCCATGAAGATCTAGACTGAAGACAGCATTCCATAAAGATTGGCTTTCTCAGCATTCCATAAAGATTGGCTTTCTCATGTAGAAGAGTCATGGAGTACAACGTTACTCACATTACTTTTATTGTATTTACACCAAGCAAGGCGAAGTATAAATAACTACACTGGCAGGCACTGATTGCATCAGAAAGAACAAAGTGCAAAATTGCACAGTGCACCTCCCATAGCAGGCAATCAGAATCTTTTACTGGGCTAACTTTAGTTAAGTGATTTCTAAGCAGTTGCTGTGAGTAACTTAAAATTTCTAACACACTAAGCTATGCTCTCAAGAAGCAAATACCTTTTTATTGTAGGTTTTGTACTGATTTCTTTTATGTTGCAAAACAGTGTTTAGTGTTTCTATGATACACAATTCATACAGGTATAAATGTAGAGAAGAAATATTACTGTAATCATACCGTGCACACACAAAGAAAATCCAACCATCTAATTGCCATTAGGAGGTAAACCTACCAGGCCTCATGCTGAAATGAACTGATGGGCATATATATCTCTGAGTATAAAAGAGATGAACCCTGAAGTAACTGGTGTGCCGAGCCATGCCACAATCCCAAGCCAAAGATGACACTAGCGCCATGTACGGCACTTTCTTTCCTTTCCTTATCTACAGGGAGCATAGATCGCCCTGTTTGCCACAACAAGCACCTCCAATGGACAAAAGAACAAATGTATGTGCTTTAGTTAGGCCAGAGGTGGCCCGATTGTTGAAAGTGATGCTAGAATTGGGAGCATTACTAAACTATTAACTATTGAATGGTTTATGACTACCTTAAGGCCATAGCAGCCAGAGTTAAACTTATTCATATTACAAGTCAACACAAGCACATAAACTTTTTCATTGCTTGTGTTTCTTCAGCAATACAGAAGGAATGCTGTACTTTTATCAATGAGGGTAATATACAGTTCAGTCTGACTAATGTAAAGTCAGAGCAGTGATATAGATGGGGCTAATGGACAATAGCATACTGTTCAATATTACAAATGATCACCAATACTTAAAATCTGTCATAAAATGCTTAACAGGCTGTTTTCTACCCTGCACAAAATGTGAAGATCAAGGAAAAAGACTTCAAGCACATATTCTTACTTTACTCTGTGAAATACTTTTCTATCACCTCCTATCTTTCTGTAACCCATGCCTTTAATTCCCCTATATAACAACCTCTTGTATCAAAACATGCAAGTCCCTGGTAATTTCCAGACAAATGAGTGACCAAAGTCTGCCTTATCTTGCTCTCAATTAAAATTGCAAAAACTGCTCAACAACTACTTGTTTATATATTGGGACCAACGATAATGCTACTGGTGTATGAAAGTTGAAAGGTCTAGAAACATTTTCACATGCTGCTTTCTAAACTCAATAACAATACTCAGCAAAAGTTTACTTATACAATATAAAAATATTCAGCATATTCTAAAATGTTTTACAGCAATTACTGATCCATTGATATATTTTTTTAACATACACTTATACATCGGAATACATGTATTAAATTGCAGTATGTGTTGATATGACCTTTATTTACTTTTTTTTTAACTCAAATTTCAACTGACTCAAATGGCAAATTGTAGGTCAACGAACCCAAAGTACAGCATTCAGGGCACTTTTTAAACAAACTTTTGGGTCTTAAGACCAGGCCTTATATTAGAGGTCATATGCAACATTACATACATGATAATATCCCTGTAGTACTCCACTATGGCAGACATGTATGTAATTACTGGATCTCCACTGTTTGTCACATCAGAAATATCTGGAAATATGTCTGGTGAATGTCCCTCCCAGGGAAGCCCTATTTTACTATGTGCCATGGTGGGTGCAAAAGACCCTTCTAAAATAGCATTCATATTGGAAAAGTATATGAAATGGCTTTCCTACCACATTGTATGGCATATAACATTAGCAATGCGTGCTACAATTTTTAATTGAAATATGACAAGTGAGAAAAAGCAATCAGCATGAAACCCAAGCAGGCAAACAAAGAACAATCTAGATGTTTCCCTGATGAGAATCAAACTCAAATCCCACTGCTGACATCCCAACCAGTAAGCCACATTGCTGCACCGTGCAAGAATTTACATGACTATCAATCAGAACATGTCAATCAGAAAACATTTTTTTTAGAATACCCTGTCTGGGATCAAAACTCACATTCTACAAGTACAAAAAAAAAAATCAATATTCAGGTAATTTAAGTGTGAACATTTGCAATGAATTAGTAAAACCAAGTAAGTAAATGTGTAACTATTTCACAACAGAATACAGTATTGTTTTATCTATGTTGGTTGGTATATTTTCCATTCTTGGTGACAACAAGATTTCTTTGCAAAAAAAAAAATCTAAATATCTCTGACCATGAAGATTGATCAGAGGGAAACAGTTATAAGAAACTCTATCAATTTAAAGTGCTGTATTACATCTAACAAAGAATCATCACGCACAGATCAATAATATAATGGGAATAAGTTGTTTCACAATTGCACTGTGGTGTTATAGGTAGTAAAGACACTTCATAACCAAAGGATAAAATGGGTAAATAACTTTAACTGAAAAAAAAAACAAACAAAAAAAGAAAAAAATATATTTTTTTGCGTTCAATACAAAACAGTGTACTAAAATACAAGATTTAAGGCACACGCACATATACTGTGTATGTGTGTGTGTATATATATATATATATATATATATATATATATATATATATATATACATATACATATACATATACACATACACACACACACACACACACACACATATAAAAACAAAAATAGTTCACAATAATATACTAACATTTGAAATCTGGAAGCAGGCTGTGGATATTTATGTTTTATATCCTTCTCCACCTATGTTATCACTATGTATGAAGACTGAAGATTAATCACTGTGGTGCGGTTATTGATTGAATAAAGATGTTCAAAATGATTCATTAGAAAACTGTATGGTAGAAATATCAATGCAGCATTGATTTTTCAGTGATACAAAATATAGAAATGCAGCTAATTTGTAATGCTTTACAACCTAAATTCCTGCAAACTCCAAGCTGGATATTATAAAACAGAGGCCCGACAAGAATTGTACACCAAAACCTCTATATATTTTTGTGAAGAAGATCATCAGTAAAGACACATTAGCCCATTTACAAGAAAAAAAAAAGCACAGCTGAGAATTTCTCATTGTTGTTACAATTCATTGTTATATACTGATCTCAGGGTGGTCCCAATAACACAATAGTTGTGATCCAGCTGGGTTGTGTTGGCTTTAGTACAAGGGACAGATTAACATTTCACCCCAGATCTTAGGGACAGCTTGAACCATATCTGTCTTCTACAAATAAAATAAAAAATCCCAGTCTGAATACTGGCTCAATCTTTCCAGAAGATCTGGAATCATTAATGGAGGTGTAGATAGTGGGCAATATGGCAGTTGTACTGTTTGTCTCTTTTTGGTCCCCACCGCTTATAGAAAGCTTTGACAGTCTAGGAGCTAATAATCTGTCCTGACCATGTCTCATGCTTTGTGTGTGGAGACAGGTGAGTGAGAATGACTTCCACAGCTTGAAATTTGTGATTCTTGGGTGGAATTGGGCACATCTTGTAGGTTACCTCATCTCCTTCAACGGGCACATATTCTCCCTCAATGCTGCAACACAGTAAAACATGAAATCAGAAACATATTGAATTCACTATCAGCTTAGGGAACAAAACGTGAATTTGGTACAGAGACAAAAGAAAGAACTACAGTGGCACCAGCCACAAATGTCATTTTCGAGAAACAGCAGATTGCATGTTTACCCATCAATGACAAACTTCACTCTTGCTATCTCTGTGCAAGTCTATGGAGAACCTTTTTTTGTTAATTCCAAAGAGTTTTTATTAGTATTGAAATGGGCATAAAGTAACCACATCAATTCTGAGAAAAATTTGCACCTACTGTATACATGCTGCTGAACTGGCCAATTTCAATCCATCTATGGCCAGCGTAATCCTCTATGAATCTATGACCAGACAGGTCCACCCCACAAATTTAAAGTGATTGTATAGACAGAAGGTTTTTTCATCTTAATGCATATAATATGCATTAAGATAAAAAAAACTTGTGTGCAGCAGCCCCCTTAGCCCCCCTAATACTTACCTGAGCCCCATCTTGATCCAGTGATGTTGCACGAGAGACTCGGCTGTCTGGGACTCCCCTCTTCATTGGCTGAGACAGCAGTGAGCCAATGAGGAGAGAAAGGGGAATCAGCACTGATGGATAGAAATAAACTCCAGGAAAAAGTGTATTGACATATTCATGTTAAACAACTAACATGAATTCCAAAGAAATCAAGGAACATGGCCTTTTTTTCACATAATTTTTTTATAAACCAATCCAATAAAAATATTGTAAATATGGGAATATGATATTGTGTTGATATTGCATAGACATGCATAAGACAATGGGGGTTATTTACGAAAGGCAAACCCACTTTGCACTACAAGTGCAAACTACAAGTGCAAAGTGCATTGAAATTGCACTGAAAGTGCACTTGGAAGTGCAGTCGCTGTAAATCTGAGTTGTAGATCTGAAATGAGGGGAATCTCTGCTGATTTTATCATCCAATCATGTGCAAGCTAAAATGCTGTTCTTTATTTTCCTTGCATGTCTCCCTCTGATCTACAGCGACTGCACTTCCAAGTACACTTTCAGTGCAATTTCAATGCACTTTGCACTTGTAGTTTTCACTTGTAGTGCAAAGTGGATTTGCTTTTAGTAAATAACCCCCAATGTGTTTCACTTTGACTGTGATACACCATAAGTGTCAAATTTTTTTATATCCCTTCCAAGCATGTTTAAACTCAATAAAATCTTAGAAAAAAAAGGAATATGTACACAGAGGGGAAAATTACTGTGGGAGCATTTTTATATGGTATATTGAAGAAATTACATAAATAATTACCAGTATGGTTAATAGTATAAGTTTATAAGTTTAACAGATCAGTACTAGTATAGAAAATAACAAAGCCAGGATTCATAAATAAAATACAAGGATAGATCTAGAGAAAATTAATGAAGCATATTCTATATACATGGTTCATAAGTACCAGAATACACGGGGTTTAGCAGCAGTAGCCAAACATAGTAAAGTGCTCTGTGCAAAAAAAACAACAACAGGTAACAAACTGGTTAAAAAACTTAAAGCGGAATTAAACTCTGCAAAAGACTTAATAAAAAAGGGGCCCTGCAGTGTTATTCCATAATGGGCTAGTATGCACCACATACTAGCACATTATGACACACTTACCTGCCAAAGGATGCCCTCCAGCGCTGCATGGTCAGTATGAGGGCGCTTCCATCTTCTCCCATCCTCCTTCCTGATTCATGCTGTTTGGCCTATTCAATGGCCTAGCCGTGATGACATCATTCTCGCGCTTGCGCACAGGAGTCACTTCATCACGGCAAACAGCAGGTACTGTAAATGTATTCTGAGCTGTGCATGTGTGGCTCAGTGCACATTACCGCTCACAGGCAGGGGGGAAACATTTATGACAGAAGAGACCATTGGGATGCAGACTTCCTGTCCCACTCCCGGAACAAAGGTGCTGCTCAGCCATTCACTGCAAACCTTTTATTTCATCAATGAATACAAGGCTTCCTACGATTGGCTGAGGTGGAGATTGCAACATTAACTGCCCACCTCTCCACCTCAGCCAAGCAAAGTAAGCCCTGTACTCCTTGATGAAATATAATGCTCGATTTTGCTTCAGGACCAGGACAGGAAGTCCCCATCCCGTTGTTAAAAAACTGTCAGCTGGCACATCTGTTACTGAAGCAAATAGTTTCTATTTAAAGTCACATGAAACCTGGAGTTAGGCCCTTAAATATAATATATCATTTATTCACCAAAATTGTAATTTAAACAAATCAAACTTTGAAATGTATTCTTTCATAAAGAACAAAGTGGTATAAAGCAAGGAAATACAGCAAGCAAGCAAAGCATATAAAGCCAGGAACATGTGATGCCCCCTCTAGTTTAGGCCTCATGTACACTGCTGCTGTTAAACTGACGTTTTGAACTCTCGTCTATGTTATCTTATCAGTACATGTACACAGGGTCGTTTATAGTCCTTTCTAGGCAGTTGAGCTTAAAGGCCTTTTTTGGAAAGCAAAAAAATGAGTTCAGACGCTGAGTTTAGAGGCATTTCAAGCGCCAAACGCTTCCAATCGCTTCTAAACGTGGCTAAACGTGGTAACTCGCGTTTAGCCGCATTTCATTTACAGACATTTTTAGTTTTTGGCTATTTTGAAAAAAAAAAAAATATTTTTTTTCAAACACTTCTAAACGCAAACGCGGCAAAACACAGCAAAACGCTGCTAAACGCGGCAAAACGGACGTTTTAAACGTGGGTTACTATCTGTCAAGTTAAATCGTTCAGGAGAAGTTGTAAAAACGTCCCGTGTACATTAAGCCTTAGGGTTGCAAAAATCCTTTACTCGTGGAGTAGGTTGTAAAAAGCAATTTACTTTCTTTCAAAATTCAGGTGCTATCTGTTCCCTAATACCCAGTTTTTACACTGATTACAAAGAAAATTAAACACATCTGTCCATGACCGGAACACCAAGCATGTGAGGCTGCCAAGACATTTTCACACAGTAATAAAAACAGGCAGGTCTTCCAAATAACTTCTTTTATGCCATGCAGCACTTGAGAATAGAAACAACAATCCTCCACCCTCTGGTATCCCCGCCTTTGTTTCCTTCCTCCCGCTCATATTAAAGTGAATGTGCTGACAACATTTTGTATCATTTTTGGCTAGGGCAAAGAAAGGTTAGAAGCTCTGTCAGGTTTTTAACCACTATCCAAGGCTCTATTAAAGAGATATTCTCCTAATTTCTATCCCAGTGACCATGGTTTTATCAGACAGGAATGAGGGCAAATTTGCAACAGAGACACAGACGACAAAAAAAAGCTGACAAGGGTCCTAGCCTTCCCTTACTCTACAAAAATACAATGCTTTCATTTCTGTCAGTGTTCGGGTTGGAGATTTGCCCTCACTTCTTGTCTGATAAAACTGTAAATATTAGGACAGGAAGGTAGGGGGAATCCTTTAATAGAACCCTAGAAAAAAAACTAGAAAAACCAGACAGGGATTCTAACCTTTACCCATTCTCTCCAAAATACAAAAAAATTTTGGCGGGACATGGACACACATAGGTTTGGTTCAGTGTTGGACACCCAGGTGCTGTCTGATGGGCAATCTGAGATGTTAAGCTTGTGTTGAGATGTGTTCCAGCTTGGGGAAAAATCTTTAAAGTCAGCAGCTACAAATACTGTAGCTGCTGACTTTTAATATATGGATACTTACCTGTCCAGGGAGCCCGCAATGTTGGCACCCCAGCCGATCTTCGGATTGGCTGTCAGGTGCAGCCACCACCATCTCCACTAAGGGAAACCGACAGTGAAGCCTTTCGGCCTCACAGACGGTTCCCTACTGCGCATGAACGAAACGGGTTGCCCTTTTCTAATTGGCCCGGCGGCGGAGGAGGGAGGAGGAGGGCCGAACTTCCCAGTAGTGGGGATAGGGACCTGTCAAAAACAGATACCCATTCCCCCCTTCCCCCCCAGAAAGGTGTCAAATGTGGCACCAGAGGGGGGAAGGAAGAAAATAAGCAGAAGTTCCACGTTTTTGGTGGAATTCCGCTTTAAGGCGGATCTTCACTTTAAAAAGAAAATACTGCTAATCTGCCTCCCCCCCTCCCTCAACATATTTGAAAGGGCTTGTTCTGACAGGTACCCACTTTCTTGCCTAGTAGAGAATAAAAAAAGTTTGCCCCCCTTGCCACCTGCCTGCAGTCTTCTGTAATGTGTCACAGGAGCCTGCGGGACCAATCTGACAGTCCAGCACGATCTCACACATTTGCAGTGAGGAACCTTCTATGAAACAGCAGGAAGTCACAGCTGGCTTCCACAGCCAAGATGGCGGCACCAGGGATCTGGAGAACTTGCCTGGAGGAAGACAGTGCTGGACTCCTGGACTGGTGAGTGTCTGTTTCTTAGAAGTCAGCAGCTATAGTATTTGTAGTTGCTTTTATTTTTTTTAAACAACTGGAGTTCCTTTTTAAAGCAACTAAATATGTGTACACCATTGTGAACAAATGTGGCTTGCAGTTTGGGTTGTTGTTCTCGTCACTAGCAGAAACCAAGAAAAACTATTTAACCATATGTAATCACATAATGAACAAGAGGAAAGTTGAGTAAATGCCATTAAGGGAATTTACTAAAGCTGGAGCAGACAGAATTTAGAGCTGTTCATAATATCCAGTCAGCTTCTAATTTCAGCTTGCTCAGTCAAGCTTTAAGAATGAAAGTTAGAAGCTGCCACGCTCTGCTTCTTTCAATTCTATCTGTTCCAGTCTTAGGCCCCTTTCACACGTGCGGACCGTTCAGATCCGCCTGTCAGTTTTTTCAGGCGGATCTGAGCGGTCGCTCCATACACCTCTATGGAGCAATAGATGTCAGTGGTGACATGTTCGAGCCGCTCCGCAAAATCCAGATGGATGGATGTCCTATTTTCCATCCATCTATCGGATCGGATGAAAACGGACAGGCGATCCCTAATCATCCGATCCCCCCATAGGGGAGAGCGGTCTCTCTGACAGGTCAGTCCCTGAACAGAGTGCAGAGATGGACTTGTCATCCGCTGGCTCAGCGGGGATCAACGGAGAGATCCCCAGCTGTGCAAGCGGATGCCTAAATACAGATCCTTACGTCTGAAAGGGGCCTTAGTAAATTCCCCTCCATGACTCACTTTACTTTGCACATGTCACTGTACTTTGCACTTACCTTGTTGGCTTTTAAACCGGAGTTCCAGTAGTTTTTGTGTTTATTAAAAGTCAGCAGCTACAAAAACTGTAGCTGCTGAACTTTATTAAACACACACTCACTTGTCCCAGAATCCATACTCACCTGAGCTGTCCCTTCTCTCCGTCTTCTATCCCCGGCTCCGGCATCTCAACTGTGGGTACCCAGCTGTGACAGCTTGCAGCTTCACAGCTGTGTGCTCACTGCGCATGCGCAAGTCTCGCTGTGCATTATGAAAGGTCCCACAGTCTTCTGGGACCTGTGATGTGCCCCAGATGACTGTGGGGAGGAAGGGGGAGAGGAGAACTTCTAGGCGATACAAGCAGAATTGGAAGTGGAATAGCTGTCAAAACCAGGTACCCGCTTCCCCCCCCCAGAAAAGTGACATTTGGATAAGAGGAGGGGTGGAGGGAATGAGACCTTAAAGTGGAACTTTCCCTTTTGGGTGGAGCTCCACTTTAAATTATGAACTATTGTCAGTCTTCAGGTAACTAAGTTCCACTATAACTGTACAGCTGAACTCATTTACATATATTCTTCAATAGCTATAAAGGATGGAATTCTGGGATGGAGTGCTATTGCAACCCCAGCTTTGGCCTAGTAAAGTAGCAGTGACATCATAACTGTGCTGAATACTCCCCATGGAGAAAGCAGATCTGTGGATGGGACCCAGAAAGCCCACCCACTACAGGCTGTCTGCAGAAAACTACAAGACCAATCATCCTGCACAAGGAATAACAGCAGCAGTGGCCGGTCTTTATTAGAGGAAACTCCTATGTATACACAATACATGCCAAGATCAACAAACAATGCACATGCCACCGGTATTTAGACAATAACAGACAATAGACCTTGCTTTGTGGATAAATATATACTCAAAATGAGCCAGAAACAGACAGAACACTTACTCAGAAATGTGCACAAATATATCTTCCGTTCCATTTTCAGGAATGATGAACCCATGTCCCTGGGACCGTGAAAACTGCTTGCAGACACCTTTGTAAATAGGTCCTGCAGAAGCCCGGGCAGTTCTAAAAGAAACCATTGTAAATTACGCCAGAGATATGTACAGTCAAAAATCACCAAAATGTGGATGAAGTATGAAGCACGTGTTTGAAGCACTAAGAGATAAGTAACAAATCCTAATAGGAAATCAATGACAAAGACCGATTGACAAAGAATAGGTCATGTTAATGTGAATGACATGTGGAAGAACAGCTAATTCCAACAGACTCTCACCTTCAACCTTTATATTTAGATTAACCAAAGAACAATAAAATCATAAAGCTTCTTCACCCTCTTCCATACAATATAGCATGGCCCCCTATAAGGGCTCCTTTTTACCAGATGCTGCATTTTCCAGCAAAGACAAAATCCATGGAAATCAGAACCCTTGTTACATTTCAGCTGTCTGTTCCCACCAACGGTCTGCATTGTAGTAAGTTGGGGAAAAGCCTTGCATGCTGCATTTAGGGTTCAACGACTTGCAGTTTGACAATCAAGTCAATTCAAATGGTGGCTTTCAAACACTCATTGCGTTTTGGTGGGAACAAGACTATAAGAAAAGGATAGGGTTATAGAAAAAAAAATCCCCAGAGGTTTGGTGCTGCCATCCAATATCTAGCCCCTAGTCAATAAAATGCTTCTCAGTTTTTAAGGACATAAATCTGTTGTATTAAAGTAAAAATAATACCTGGCTGTCATGCTGATAACCTGGCTTCCTTGCTCACTTATTCTGAACAAATATGCAGAAAGGTAAATCAGAGAGAATTGCGAACTTCATCTGTATATGTTTTTAAGGTCCATGACTTAGAAAGCCTAAAGTTTAGCATAACAGCCAGGGAACCAGCAAATTCAGAAGGGGGTTAGCACTGGCACTTCAGAAACATTCCTTTAAACAAATGTTAAAGAAGAACTCCGGACAGATTTTTTTAATTTTCCCATGCAGTGGGACTGTGCCCGCACTGCATGGGTTAACTGCTCGTTTTTGTCTAGGGGATTGCAGAGTGGAGATATACTTACTTAATCTGGCCGATCCTCCAAGCATAAGACCAGTCCTTGCCACTTCTGCTCCCCCACACATACGCTAGTGGTCTTGTGAATAGACTGTTCCTGACGTTGTCACGCTCATAGACCGCTGCTGGACGTGAGGATGGCAGGAATAGTCCACCGCTGGATGTGGGGGGAGCACGGTTTTCCGGAGGATCGAAGGATCGAGTGAGTATAGCCTTTAGGTGCACCCCTAGACAAAACGAGCAGTTAGCCCATGCAGTACAGGCACAGCCCACTGCATGAGAGAAGAAAACATTTTCTTCTTCAAGACAATAACTATTTAAAAAATGTGTATACATGTACAGTATCTCACAAAAGTGAGAACACCCCTCACATTTTTGTAAATATTTTATTAAATCTTTTAACGTGACGACACTGAAGAAATTACACTTTGCTACAATGTAAAGTAGTGAGTGTGCAGCTTGTATAACAGTGTAAATTTGCTGTCCCCTCAAAATAACTCAACACACAGCCATTAATGTCTAAACCACTGGCAATAAAAGTGAGTACACCCCTAAGTGAAAATGTCCAAATTGGGCCCAATTAGCCATTTTCCCTCCCCTGTGTCATGTGACTTGTTAGTGTTACAAGGTCTCAGTTGTGAATGGGGAGCAGGTGTGTTAATTTTGGTGTTATCGCTCTCACTCTCTCATACTGGTCACTGGAAGTTCAACATGGCACTGCATGGCAAAGAACTCTCTGAGGATCTGAAAAAAAGAATTGTTTCTCTACATAAAGATAGCCTAGGCCAGTGATGGCAAACCTTGGCACCCCAGATGTTTTGGAACTACATTTCCCATGATGCTCATGCACTCAGCAGTGTAGTTGAGCATCATGGGAAATGTAGTTCCAAAACATCTGGGGTGCCAAGGTTCGCCATCAATGGCCTAGGCTATAAGAAGATTGCCAAGACCCTGAAACTGAGCTGCAGCACGGTGGCCAAGACCATACAACGGTATAACAGGACAGGTTCCACTCAGAACAGGGCTCACCGCGGTCGACCAAAGAAGTTGAGTGCATGTGCTCAGCGTTCTATCCAGAGGTTGACTTTGGGAAATAGACGTATGAGTGCTGCAAGCATTGCTCTTCTAAAGATGATGAACAAGACAGCATGCAAACAGTTTACTGAAGACAAGCAGACTAAGGACATGGATTACTGGAACAATGTCCTGTGGTCTGATGAGACCAAGATTAATTTATTTGGTTCAGATGGTGTCAAGCGTGTGTGGCAGCAACTAGGTGAGGAGTACAAATCACTACACTCAAGCATGGTGGTGGGAGTGTCATGATCTGGGGCTATATGAGTGCTGCTGGCACTGGGGAGCTAAAGTTCATTGAGGGAACCATGAATGCCAACATGTACGTTGACATATGGAAGCAGAGCATGATCCCCTCCCTTCGGAGACTGGGCTGCAGGGCAGTATTCCAACATGATAACGACGCCAAACACACCTCCAAGATGACCACTGCCTTGCTAAAGAAGCTGAGGGTAAAGGTGATGGACTGGCCAAGCATGTCTCCAGACCTAAACCCTATTGAGCATCTGTGGGGCATCCTCAAACGGAATGTGGAGGAACGCAAGGTGTCTAACATCCACCAGCTTTGTGATGTTCATCATGGAGAAGTGAAAGAGGACTTAAGTGACAACCTGTGAAGCTCTGGTGAACTCCATGCGGTTTAGACATTAATGGCTGTGTGTTGAGTAATTTTGAAGCGACAGCAAATTTACACTGTTATACAAGCTGTACACTCACTACTTTACATTGTAGCAAAGTGTCATTTTATTCAGCGTTGTCACATGAAAAGATAGAATAAAATATTTACAAAACTGTAAGGGGTGTACTCACTGTTGTGAGATACTGTATGTCCACCATCTGCTAAAGGGAACAGTGAGGTTTGTTTTTAGTGCTGGACTTTGAGATTACTAGAAAAAAAACTGATTAGGTTAGGGATAGTATAAATATGACATGCAGACTATTGCACTTTTTTTTTTTAATCCATACATATTGCACATTGTTACTTAAAGTGGGGTTCCACCCAAAAAAACAAAAATGCCTAAAAAATTCTAAAAAAAACCCCAAAAAAAATTTGGATATTTTTTTTTTTCACTTACCTCTAAATGCCTGGTCCCTCGTAGTCTGCCTCTTCCTTTGCCTGGGCTGGTGACATCACTTCCCCCTCGGCACAGGAAGGGCTCCGCTCTGCTCCCTCCCTCCTGTCAATCATCTGGGACCTATTACAGGTCCCAGGTGATTAAGCGGCCAATCACGGCGCGGGGCGCCACTCACGCATGCGCAGTGGGTGGCAGGCTGTGAAGCCACAGCCCGGAGCCCACAGTTGAAATGCCGGCGCCGACGAGCGGAGGGGGAGGGACGAGCGGGGCTTCGATTCCCCGCATTGCTGGACCCAGGGACAGGTAAGTGTCCAATTAAAAGTCAGCAGCTGCAGTATTTGTAGCTGCTGACTTTTAATTTTTTTTTTTTTGCCGGCCCCCCTGGGTAGAACTTCTCTTTAAAGGTAACTTGTAGAAAGAGAATCATGTTTGCTGCCATTGCCAATCCCCAATATCTCAGCAAAGCAATGGTAAATCCTATTTACTTTTTGGCAAAAAGTATACATTAACTTTTGTTTTTTTATATAATAGGTCAGTCTTAAAAATCATATAGAAAAAATGGATAAAATCGTCAAGGAGGTACTATCTGTGAGAATAGCCCAAGGGAAGGGGAGTGTCACAGTATCTGAGCAGAAGTAAAAATAATGCCACACTCAACCCACCCAGGGATAGGGGTCAATTGCCTATAGCCCAAATAGTTAAATCATAATGATAAGGCTAATAAGGCAAGTTCCTCTGAATCAAAAACAAGTATAAAAAAAAATTCCAGGAACCGGGAGAAAGCAGGAAAGGAGCCCAAAGGTCTGGAAAAGGATTCGTCAGGGAGGACCACCCAAATTATATATTCAACAATTCTTTATTAGAAAATTACAAAAACAAAAAATTGCACCCATACTAAATGTAATGAGGTATCACACTACCTCCACTGTAAATTTAAAATTAATGACAACGTTGTCATGAACAGGTGATCACCGCGGACTACACCTCTCAATCATACAAACTTTCATCCACTATATGAAGCTCATACTACAAACTGGAAATAAATACAATAATAAGCTGTAATAAATTATATAAAGGTCAACAGTTCATGGAAGGCAGGATGGTAAATGTCCCAGGTAATATAGAACCTGCCCTGATGCTAAACATCAAGGGGAGCAGATAAAGAGATAAACAGGGGGCTGCAGGAGTAGTCCTGAATGAAGGTGGAGGTCCCCTGATAGGAGAGCAATTAAGGACAATGGATAAACCTAATGCCACAGCACTATTAAGTATAGAGATCTGTTTGATGAAAGATATCAGGTGAGTGAGGGGGGTAAAACATCCGTCCTCTATTGTAATCTGTGTGTAGAGGCTTCAATGGAAGTAAACTTCATTAGTAAAACTGAAGCACATGCTCACAGGTGTACAGTAGAGATAGGTATGTGTAAGACACCCACAGTCCGGTATCCTTGTGAAAGCTTCAGATCAAGATAACAAAAACAATCCAGTGCAAAGGGGCTCACTGGTCCCTGCACGGCTGTTTAGCGGTTTCAACAGGACCAGACCACTCCACTCACAAGCAAATTCACTCACCGGCCGTGCAGCACCAAAGGTGGAACCACTCAGGAAGGGCCTCAGGAGGGGTCTCAGCAGACGTTTGCCGGTCCTAGTGATTGGAGTCAGCGATAGTGCAGGGACCGGTGTTCTGCCGAGAAAGTTCCCCTCGGCGGATAAGGACCCCCTTCTACTGCGCAGGCGCAGCGCTTGCGCAGTAGGAGCCGGCGGAAATAGCCAAAGCCAAATAGAATAGAAATCAGCTGTACACGGCGCCTGTATGAGGGCACCTCGCGGGCTCGCTTCGCTCGCCACGCTTCGGGCACGGCCTCGCTGCGCTCTGCACTTTTTTATTCTCCCTCTAGGTCCACTTGGATGGTGGGGCTTCAACCTGGACCCAGGGCGCAGGCGCCGTGTACAGCTGATTGAAGTTTTTCAGCTTCGGCTATTTTCGGTGGCTCCTAGTCATTCGTACTGCGCAAGCGCAGCGCCTGCGCAGTACAGGGGGGTCCTTATCCGCCGGGGGAACTTTCTCGGCAAGACACCTGACTGTTCAGCTGACAGGCAAAGCCGCACACTGACCTGACAAGGGAGTTCACGTGATGGAATTCCAAGCGGAGGCTTCGGTTCACATCCACTATGCATTAAAGCTCAGGTGTGTGTGAGAACTGGACGATCCCAGATAGGTTGAGTGCCTCCTAGAAAGTCAGTGGACACAAAGTAAATGTCTCCTGGAAAGTTAGTGAACACAAAATAAGTTCACATATAAAATTGTGGAAATAGTTCATCAATGAAAGTGCTGGCTGTTTAGGCTGCAGGCATCAATAGGCAATGTGGTTTGCACATGTTCTCATAAAAACGGCTGCCTCCAGGGCAGGAATGGTGGGGGGTGAAGGGGTGAAAAGTCTTTGGTGAACACTGTAAAAACAGGGGCGTCCAGCTATGTCTTACACATACCTATCTCTGCACCTGTGAGCATGTGCTTCAGTTTTACTAATGAAGTTTACTTCCTTTGAAGCCTCTACACACAGATTACAATAGAGGACGGATGTTTTACCCCCTCACTCACCTGATATCTTTCATCAAACAGATCTCTATACTTAATAGTGCTGTGGCATTAGGTTTATCCATTGTCCTTAATTGCTCTCCTATCAGGGGACCTCCACCTTCATTCAGGACTACTCCTGCAGCCCCCTGTTTATCTCTTTATCTGCTCCCTTTGATGTTTAGCGTCAGGGCAGGTTCTATATTACCTGGGACATTTACCATCCTGCCTTCCATGAACTGTTGACCTTTATATAATTTATTACAGTTTATTATTGTATTTATTTCCAGTTTGTAGTATGAGCTTCATATGGTGGATAAAAGTTTGTATGATTGAGAGGTGTAGTCCGCGGTGATCACCTGTTCATGACAACGTTGTCATTAATTTTAAATTTACAGTGGAGGTAGTGTGATACCTCATTACATTTAGTATGGGTGCAATTTTTTGTTTTTGTAATTTTCTAATAAAGAATTGTTGAATATATGATTTGGGTGTTCCTCCCTGACGAATCCTTTTCCAGCCCTTTGGGCTCCTTTCCTGCTTTCTCCCCGTTCCTGGAATTTTGTTTAGTCTTAAAAATCAACAGGAGAACATACAATGATGATAAAACTTCCATGATACATACGCAGAATATGTTCGGGTTCTTTTAGTTGGAAGTGGGCTGGGCAGGTCTCCTAAAAAAAGATGATTTCTCTCCCAGAGTCGACTTCCCTCTCTATGGAAAGGATAGGATGGGGTGACTGGTGACTTTGGCGACTGAAGAGGATGAGGTGGAGTAGTGGAGTCAGAGGACATGTTGGCGTGTATCAAGATATATCTTGTTACCTAAAAAAAAAGGTTTTATAGTAATAATCAATAACTGAAATTAGTAATAATAATAAAAACAATAATAATAACACAGAATCAGCAAAACAAAAATGTGACTATTACGTAAAGTGTTACTAAACTCTGGACCCTGCATTCACTATATCTGGTCTCCCACAGTACACAGAAAATTGAAATGCAATAGTTTTAGTAAATATAAACTGCTAAATATCTTTTTTCATCAGCAGTTAGAGCAGTCTTGTGACTTCTATCAGTGTCTGGTTAAAACTTGTAGCAGGAGTTTTCATTCTCCCCTGGCTACCCTGTGAGAATGCAGGACCCCTGACACTCTGTCTGGACAGTGGTGATTGGCCCTGTGCTGATCACATGCACCCGCCCAAGAAAAAAATATAAAACTCTCTAGCAATACACACCAAACTGAGCATGTGCAGCTTGTCCCCTGAATCTGTTCTACCAGGATATGCATCGGGGGACAGTGGAAGAAGGGGAGGAACAGAGGAGACAGGATCAAACAGCCTGTTTACAGAATGCAGAGGATTAACCCCTTAGATTCCATAGTGAGTATAACAAGCATGCTTTACTGCATATACAGACTGATTTTACTGTTGCGGGTTTAGGAACACTTTAACAAAAAAAATCTTATAAGCCAATAATATATGCTAGGTGCATGCCATATTTCACAGTAACACAATATAATAACATACTGTCCCTGTTTTGTTAAAGTGACACGTTCAGAACAATCAGAGTGATCTCTCAGATCAGAGCGATGCTTTGTGAATCGTTCTGGTCAGTCCCAGAAGGAGAAACGGAGAGGAGCGGTGATTTCAAATCATGGGACCAGTGAAGCGGCTGCTTGGACACTGACAGCTCAGCATCCCCGGAAGAAAGTACAGCGGGGACTGGGAGGGTACAGTGCTAGGCTGGTCATACACAAGTCTTTTTTTTTTGTACAAACAGCGGGTTGAACAAAAGAAAATTACTCGATTCCTCCACATTTATTGTGGATGGGAGAATCCTCCCGCTGAGGTATACCTTGCTGTCAGAATACAGCGATCGAGAGAAAAATTTCCAACAGGCTGGATGTACACAAGTCAATCGATAGATTGACTTGTGTACAACCAGCCTGCCCATACATGAATCAAAATTTGGGGAGCCACTGCTGAACTTCGATCCATGTATGGCTGATGTTAGTAAATTCCACCAATGTAATGAAATACATAGTAAAAAAATATCTTTTTTACACCTCCTTGTACTGAAGCTGAGCTTTCTGAGAAAAGGCCCTTACTGATTCAGGCTGATATTTGAGATAATATGCTAGCTCATTAAGTAAACAAATCTGCAACTTTAATGCTTGCCCTGTGAAAACCTTCTGACAACATGAAGATTGTGTTCTATGATGTTACTTATAAGGCAGCTGTTTGAACCCATATGTTCTGTAAAGTCACACAAGTCCCCACATGCCAATTATTTAGTAGAACTTTCTGCTCAAACCCTTTCAGGCACTCTTTGCTTGCACAAACTGTTGCTTCACTGAGGTTTTGTATAGACAGATTTCTAGGTTATTACAAGTTCCATGTTCTAATATTAAACTTTTACATTTCCACAGTTGTCATTACTGGCAAATCCTGTCAAGATATTTTTTCAATCTTAAGTAGAAAAAAGTACTGTTTTTATAACTTATTTTACATATGCAGATAACATACAATATAACACGGCATGTGGGAATTACCAGCTGATATAACTTTTCAGTTTGCCACCATATTAAACCAGGTGAGGACGTTCATCCTGGATAAAATACGGGGGTACCCATAGTGTGGGTAGAGTAGATGTGGTGTTAGCAGCCTGCTTAATCAGTGCTGCCCCTGCTGCACTGAAATCACAAGCAGTGTTGTCAGTCCGGCCCAAGTTCTCTGCTGGACTACAGAACCATATTTTGGAAATGAGAGACCTCAGGGAACCACTGCTAAAAACTATTTTATCTAAGTTCACCATATTTATATTAAGTGACCATTCTTTGACATTGCATTTCCTTATGTATGGAATCTCTAGATCAGCGGTAGGCAACCTTTTGAATACAGTGTGCCAAAAAATGTTTTCAAAGAAATTGAGAGTGCCGATTTTATAATTTAAAAAAACGTCAACTTCACACTCTCAATCACGAAAAGGATTTTTTTATAAAGCAAATGCTGTAAACTACTTTAGTAGTGAGAAATTAACATCCTGCACTCTCACGTCTCAGATTAGTCCCAATTCCTGCACCTTCACACCTTAGATCACTGTCCCCCCTGCAAATCTGTTTCACCACTGTACCCCCTGCTCATCTGTCCCACCACTGTACCCCCTGCTCATCTGTCCCACCACTGTACCCCCTGCTCATCTGTCCCACCACTGTACCCCCTGCTCATCTGTCCCACCACTGTACCCCCTGCTCGTCTGTCCCACCACTGTACCCCCTGCTCATCTGTCCCACCACTGTACCCCCTGCTCATCTGTCCCACCACTGTACCCCCTGCTCATCTGTCCCACCACTGTACCCCCTGCTCATCTGTCCCACCACTGTACCCCCTGCTCATCTGTCCCACCACTGTACCCCCTGCTCATCTGTCCCACCACTGTACCCCCATGCTCATCTGTCCCACCACTGTACCCTCCTGCTCATCTGTCCCACCACTGTACCCCCCTGCTCATCTGTCCCACCACTGCAACCCCCTGCACATCTGTCCCACCACTGTACTACCCTGCACATCTGCCCCATCCCTGTAACCCCCTGTACATCTGCCCCACCACTTTACCACCATGCTCATCTTCCCCATCAGTGTACCCACTTTCTCATCTGCCCCACCATTGTACCCCCTTTCTCATCTGCACATCTGTCTCACCTCTGTACCACCCTGCTCTTCTGCCCCACCTCTGTCCCCCCTGCTCTTCTACTCCACCACTGTAACCCCCTGCTCATCTGTTCCACCAATACACCTCCTTTCACGTCTGCCCCACTGCTCTACCCCCCTGCTTTTCTGTCCCACCACTGATCCCCTTTCTCATCTACCCCAACACTAAACCCCTCTGCTCATCTGGCCCAACACTGAACCCTCTTCTCATCTGCCCCAACACTAAACCCCCCTGCTCATCTGGCCCAACACTAAACCCCTCTGCTCATCTGGCCCAGCATTGAACCCCCCTACTCATCTGGCCCAACACTGAACCCTCTTCTCATCTGCCCCAACACTAAACCCCCCTGCTCATCTGGCCCACCACTAAACCCCCCTGCTCATCTGGCCCAACACTGAACCCTCCTACTCATCTGGCCCAACGCTGAACACCCCTGCTCATCTGGCCTAACACTGAACCCCCCTGCTCATCTGTCCCAACACTGTACCCCCCCTGCTCTTCTGTCCCACTGCTGAACCCCCTTCTCATCTCTTCCACCACTGTACCCCTCTGAGCAGGTGGGACAGATGAGCAGAGCAGAACTGCACCCAATCTCTTCCTCATCACAAAAGCTGACGATCACAGCTACAGCAAAGTTAGAGAACCAAACAATGCTTCCCATATTTTACAATGTGTGGGGGCACAGTGCCTCCCCCTCAGTGCAGGTGCGGCGTGGGGAAATCTGAAATTGGAATGCATTAGTGTCTCACCGACACTTCCCTGCTCTGCTCTGCTGATGGGGAGGGAGTCAAATGCCAGCAGAAGAGGCTTTGTGTGCTGCCTGTGGTACCAGTGCTGGGGGTTGCCTACCCCTGCTCTAGATTGTTCTTGTATTTTTTTATTCTGTATGGTTTGTTGACCTCTCGCAATAAACTTTTTCCTGATTCAAAACAAAAAAATAAGAAGAAAGTTCACCATATATTCACCAAAACTCTAGTGGTTAGAGGGGGAGGAGCTGCCACGCTGGTCAGTAAAAATAATGCACTGTTATATTTGTGGTCAGTAGGAAGCATGCTCCTTACATTAGTGGTCCGGAGCAAGAATACATTGATGGTCAGTGGGAAGAAAGCTCCTTATTTTGAGGCTGGGTTCACACTTAGTGCGGACGCGGCTGACAGCAGGGGTCCAGTGTGTCCCTGTTCTCCGTTTCAGGGACGAATCAGGCCCAAATTTTTGCCTGAAATCGGACCTGAACCGGAGCCAAAAGACACACAGGACCCCTGTGCAATACACTCGGCAGCCGCCACAGAGATGTGTTAACCGGCTCCATTGGGAGCCAGGCACACTCTCCTGTCATGCGAATTGGACGGAAACCCACATCCAATTTGCACTAGTGTGAACCCAGCCTTATGGCCAGTGGGAAGAATGTTCCTTACATTCGTAGTCCATGGGAACAATGATCCACACATTGATGATCAGTGGGATGAATGTTCCTTACATTGGTGGTCAGTGGGAAGAAAGCTCCATACATTGGTGGTCAGTGGGAAGAATGCTCCTTACCTTGTTGGTCAGTGGAAAGAATGCTCCTTACATTTGTGGTCAATGGGAAGAATGCTCTTTACATTGGTAACTGATCTTTTAAATTTGCGGCACTTCAATAGCTATACAACTAATATACACGTGTAGCAAAAATGCCATAAATAACCAGAACATATATCCTGTGATACAAAGGTAATTAATAAATGTCCAAAAACAATAATAATATAATAATAAAGTGCTTGTGATCCTTAATAATGTAGTATCCTGTGATACAAGGGTAAAGTGTCCAAAAAATATATAAATCCTTGCTTACTTCCTTGTCAGCCGATCAAGCTCCTCCTACCAGTTTTGTCACAATCTCGTGATTTCCTCTAGGAACATTCCTTAAGGTGAGTGTACATCTGGTGGATGGTGTGTGCACACTGCATGAAGATATCATCACCATCATCACATTTTTTGTTTTTATAATGGATTTTTGATATATTATCATTAAGGATTTTTGTGCAATACACGGAGCACGTGCACTTTATTTATATATTTTTTTGGACACTTTACCCTGGTATAACAGGATACTACATTAAGGATATTTGTGCAATACACGGAGCACGAGCACTTTATTATACTATATTATTATTGTTTTTGGACATATATTAATTACCTTTATATCATAGGATATATTTTCTGGTTATTTATGGCATTTGTGCTACACATGTATATTAGTTGTATAGCTATTTAAGCGCCGAGAATTTGATAGATCAGTTTGCATTGTCACATCTGGGGAAGTGTGGGAAGTGTTGGCAGCTGTTTTTTAGTATATTTTTATTACTTTTTTTATTATTTATTTTTGATTTTATTTTTATTTTTGATTTTCACTTTAGGGAAGTAGTTTGGCAGCTCACAAGGTTTTACCCACTCTCTTTACATTGGTAGTCAGTGAGGAGAATTCTCTTTACACTGGCGGTCAGTGGGAAAAACACTCCTTACATTGGTGGTCAGCGGGAAGAAAGCTCCTTGCATGGGTGATCAGTTTGAAGAATGCAATTCACATTGGTGGTCGGTGGGTAAAATGCTCCTTACATTGGTGGTCCATGGATAGAATGCTCCTTACATTTGCGGTCCATGGGCAGAATGCTTCTTACATTGATGCTCAGTGGGAAGAATGCTTCTTACATTTGTGGTCAATGAGAAGAAATCTCCTTACACTGGTGGTCAGTGAGAAAAACATTCCTTATATTGGTGGTCAGTGGGAAGAAAGATCCTTGCATGGGTGGTCAGTTTGAAGACTCCTCTTCACATTGGTGGTCAGTGGGTAAAATGCTCCTTACATTGGTGGTCCACTGGAATAATGCTTCTTAAATTGGTGGTCCATGGAAAGAATGCTTCTTACATTGGTGGTCAGTGAGAAGAATTCTCATTACATTGGTGGTCAGTGAGATAAATACTTCTTACTATGGTGGTCAGTGGGAAGAATGCTCCTTAGTAAGGTAACAGTCATTGGTGTCAGTATTTACACGAGAAACAAGAAGAGAAGTTCCATTTTTCTCATGCTGTTGGCTTTGCCGAGAACTAGTTAGGCACAAGAATGCAGGAGAATAAAATAGTCAGGCGTCCCTGCCAAATAGCTTAACATCCTCCAGCCTGCCAGGTGTACATTGATTGCATTGGGTCAGCAAACTCCCAGTGTTAAACTGACAGCACTGTGCAATGAAGTGCCCACTGTGGCTCATGGCATTGCCTCACCTTCTTAGGCTCGATTCACACTAATGCGTTTTTTGATGCATTTTGCAGAAATGCAGGGATTTTTTTTTTAACATGGGTTCCTATGGAATACGTTCACATCAAGGTATTTTTGTGCCTCTGCGTTTTTGGAAAGAGTCGGGGACTTTTCCCACGAAATGCAGCATTCTACATGTAATAGACTTCAATGGACCCGCATCCAAAATGCAAGTACCTCGTTTTTACCGTGATTTTGCTGTGATTTGCAGTTTTTTACATGGTATATAACCGGTTGCTAAGGAGAGGGCCGGGAAGCCGGCCGCCACATCCTTAACAACTGATGAGTCATCAGCTGTCAGCGGGCTTCCCTGCTGACAGCTGAATGCAAAAAAAAAAAAACAAGAAATGACAGGTAAAAAAAATATCTTAGAAAAAAAACAGCGTGGGGTCCCCCCCAGGTCCATACCAGGCTCTTGGGTCTAGTATGGATTTGGAGGCGACCCCCACGCCAAAAATGAAATCCATACCAGACTCTTATCTGAGCATGCAGCCCGGCAGGTCAGGAAAAGGAGGGGCGAGCGAGCGCCCCCCTCCTGAACCATATTAGTCCGCATGCCCTCAACATGGGGGGGTGGGTGCTTTGGGGCAGGGGGGGCTCTGCACCCCCACACCAAAGCACCTTGCCCCCATGTTGATGGGGACAAGGGCTTCCAGATCCCGGCCTCCTCCCCATGTGAATGGATATCGGGTACATCGTACCCCTACCCATTCCCCCCAAAAAAAGTAGTGTAGTGTGACAAAAGACAATAGACGTTTTTTGTCAAGTCCTTTATTAAAAATGTCTTCTTCTCTGCTTCTTCCGCCTTCGGTCTTCTTCCTCTGGTTTTCTCCTTCTCCCGCTTCTTCTTCGGTCTTCTTCTTTCTCCTGTTTTCTTTGTCTGATGTTCTTCCTCCGCTGCTCCTCCCGCCAAGGACCCTCCTCCGATGCTGCGTCCCACTGATCTGTCCGCACCGATGTCAACCATTTCTTAGATAACTATGGGGCATGGACATCGGATGATGTCATAAGGGTCTGGTATGGATTTTGAGGGGGGACCCCACCCCATTTTTTTTCAATTTTGACATGAGGGGGTCCCCCCCCCCCCCCCCTCCAGGTCCATACCAGGCCCTTGGGTCTAGGACAATAGCATGGGGTCAAAAGCAACATGCACAGATGTGAATCGAGCCTCAGACTGGAGCTATAAAGTGATTTTAATCTTTTGCTGGTGAGAGCTTTAACCATCTGCTTGCAGTCACCCCGCTAGATCTGCAAATAGTTGTTAAACAGATGAAGCAAATGCCTCCCTATGAAGCAGTGGCATAGCGTGGGGGGTGCAGGGGGTGCCGTGGCCCCGGGCGCGACATTTAGGGGGGCGCCAGTATGTGTCACTGGCTGCCTCCTCCTAATTTTAAATTCCTGAGTCCCCCCGTGCTCCGGCCACAATGTTCAGTGTCTGGCGCCCTGTGATTGGGCGTATGGGGGTCATGTGAGGCATAGGGCTGGTCTGTCCGCGGTCGCTCCTGAAGTCCCGTCTCCGCACATGACCCCATACGCCCTATCACAGTGCGCTGCGCCGGACACTGAACATGGCAGCTACAGCGCGGGGGAGAGAAGCAATGTGAGCCGCCGCTGTCTTCTCCTCCTATCCTCCGGACTGATGCAGGCCAGCCAGACATGAAGGTTAGTGAGACTCTCTCGTGACAGTCGTGTTACTGGCCCCGGGGGGGGGGATAGAGAGAGAGAGGGAGAAGATCAGTGTAGTATGGTGGTCAGTTAGTTTAGTATGGTGGTCAGTTAGTTTAGTATGTGGTCAGTTAGTGTAGTATGTGGTCAGTTAGTGTAGTATGTGGTCAGTTAGTGTAGTATGGTGGTCAGTTAGTGTAGTATGGTGGTCAGTTAGTGTAGTATGGTGGTCAGTTAGTGTAGTATGGTGGTCAGTTAGTGTAGTATGGTGGTCAGTTAGTGTAGTATGGTGGTCAGTTAGTGTAGTATGTGGTCAGTGTAGTGTAGTATGGTGGTCAGTGTAGTGGACAGTGTAGTATTGTGGTCAGTTAGTGTAGTATGGTGATCAGTTAGTGTAGTATGGAGGTCAGTTAGGGTAGTATGGCGGTCAGTGTAGTGTAGTATGGCGGTCAGTGTAGTGTAGTATGGCGGTCAGTTAGTGTAGTATGGCGGTCAGTTAGTGTAGTATGGCCGTCAGTGTAGTGGACAGTGTAGTATAGTGGTCAGTGTAGTATGGTGGTCAGTTAGTGTAGTATGGTGGTCAGTGTAGTGTAGTATGGCGGTCAGTGTAGTGTAGTATGGCGGTCAGTGTAGTGTAGTATGGCGGTCAGTAAGTGTAGTATGGCGGTCAGTAAGTGTAGTATGGCTGTCAGTGTAGTGTGGTGGTCAGTGTAGCGGACAGTGTAGTATAGTGGTCAGTGTAGTATGGTGGTCAGTTAGTGTAGTATGGTGGTCAGTTAGTGTAGTATGGCGGTCAGTTAGTGTAGTATGGCGGTCAGTAAGTGTAGTATGGCTGTCAGTGTAGTGTGGTGGTCAGTGTAGCGGACAGTGTAGTATAGTGGTCAGTGTAGTATGGTGGTCAGTTAGTGTAGTATGGTGGTCAGTTAGTGTAGTATGGCGGTCAGTTAGTGTAGTATGGCGGTCAGTTAGTGTAGTATGGCGGTCAGTTAGTGTAGTATGGCAGTCAGTGTAGTGTAGTATGGCGGTCAGTGTAGTGTAGTATGGCGGTCAGTGCAGTGTAGTATGGCGGTCAGTGTAGTGTAGTATGCGGTCAGTTAGTGTAGTATAGTGGTCAGTGTAGTGGACATCGTAGTGTGGTCAGTTAGCGTAGTATGGTGGTCAGTTAGTGTAGTATATTGTCAGTGTAGTGTAGTCTAACCTCTATGGTGTGTCGTCCTAAAACCTCACTGTAATTTGCCCCCTGTACCCTGCCCTCCTAACCCTCCCCAGTACCATTCCCTCCTTACCACCAATAGTGTGCTGTCCTTATCCCCCCCCCAAACCAGGGCCTCCTGAGCCCCCTGTACTGTGCCCCCCCTGAGCTCCTTGCACACTGCTCTGCTGAACTCTGTACACTGTCCTACCTACTACTATTCTCTTTACACTGCCCTACCTATTACTGATGCTTGGGCACTGCCATACCTACTACTGACCCCTGGACACCACCCTACCTACTACTGACCTCTGTACACTGTCCTACCTACTACTGACCCCTGGACACTTCCCTACATACTACTGACCTCTGTACACTGCTCTTTTTACTACTGAACCTTGGGCACTGCACTACATACTACTGTACTGCACTACTTAACCACTGGTAAGAACTCAGAGCAGACAGCCAGGCCTGAAACTAGTCGAGCAAGTCAGCCTGCAGTACCAGATGTTCTGCCTTTATGATAGATTCCTGTATTAGTCTTGTGAGGTGACCAATTATATTATATATTATTATTGTAAATGAAAGTGAATTCTGAGTTTCTTGCTGAAGCTAACATGTAACATAGGCTATATATATATTTCTACAGTGACATTAGTTTTATTATTATACAGGATTTATATAACACCAACAGTTTGCACAGCGCTTTACACCATAACGGGGGACAGTACAATTACAACACAGTTCAATGCAGAAGGAATAGGAGGACCCTGCTTGTGGACCTTACAATCTAAAGGCAGAGGAGGGTGGTACAAAAGGTAATAGCTACAGGTGATGAGCTGATGGAGGTGGCCAAATATTTTTTTTTTGTTGGTGGAGGCGGGGTAGGCTTCCCTGAATAAATGAGTTTTTAAGGATCGCCTAAAGGTGGACAGGGTAGTAGCTGACTGGACTTACTGGGGTAGGGAGTTCCAGAGGATGAGAGAGGTTCTAGAAAAGTGGTGGGGGCGAGCATGAGAGAAGATAACAAAGGAGCTAGAGATCAAGATGTCTTGGGAGGACTAAAGAGGACTATTTGGGCGGTATCTGCAGATGAGGTTGGTGATGTAGCTGGTGGCAGTGTTGTGCTTGGCTTTGTACATTTTGGTCAGTATTTTGAATACTATACGTTGGGCTAGTGGAAGCCAGTGAAGGGATTGGCAGAGAGGGGCAGCAGTCACGGATCAGTTATTAGGATGTATAGTATAAGTCTAGCAGCAGACATCAGGGGAGATAGTTTGTGTAAAGATAGGTCAGTGAGGAGGGAGTTGCAATAGTCAAGGTGAGATAGAAGCAAGGAGTGAATAAGTTGTTGGGGACAGGGAGAGTGTGAAACTGATAAGGCTGAGATCAGAGAGAGGAAAAGGCATGTGAGGCCCGGTTCACACTGATGCGAGTTCATAATGAATGCAATGCGTCAAAAACACTTTAAATTTGCATGTCATCCCTAAAGTCATTGTTTTCAATGACGGTCATTCACATACATGCGTTGCGATTCCTCTACGAATGCGATGCGATAAAAAAAGGGTCTTGTGCGAGTTTACTGCGTTGCGTTGCGAATTTAGTCTCTATAGATATCAATGTAAATCGTTCTTGAATCGCATTGATGGTTCACATATGTGCAAATTCATCACCTCCAGCTCCTCCTCCCAGTACTGCCCCCTCACTTCCTGTTTCCTGTCTCATGTCCATATGTAAACAGATAAGATGGCCCCCAGGCATTGGAACAGCATCGACAATGAGGAGCTTATAAGACTTGTCCGTGACAGACCATATATATGGAACAGCCGTATACCCGAATATAAAAATAATGCCCAGAAGGGCAGAGGCTGGGAAGAAATTTGTAAAACTTTGTATTCAGACTGGGAAGCCTTCACACCACAAGTTCGCAAACATAAACGTAAGTACATATTTATTCATCCCACTGACCACCAATCCCTCTGACCACCAATGTAAGGGCATGCATCCCACTGACCACCAATGTAAGGGCATGCATCCTGCTGACCACCAATGTAAGGGCATGTATCCCACTGACCACCAATGTAAGGGCATGCATCCCTCTGACCACCCATGTAAGGGTATGCATCCCACTGACCAACAATCCCCCTGACCACCAATGTAAGGCCATGTATCCCACTGACCACCAATGTAAGGGCATGCATCCTGCTGACCAGCCATGAAAGGGTATGCATCCCACTGACCACCAATCCCACTGACCACCAATGTAAGGGTATGCATCCTGCTGACCACCAATGTAAGGGCATGTATCCCACTGACCAACAAGGTAAGGGCATGTATCCCACTGATGACCAATGTAAGGGCATGCATCCCACTGACCACAAATCCCACTGACCAGCTGTGTAATGAGCATTGTTCTCACTCACCACCAATTAATTGTTTATGTTTTATTTGCTTACAGAAGAACTCATACATACTAGGTGGCGAAGCCTCAAGGATACACTTCAAAAGACACCAGAGACTGGAGCGTGAAGCACCAAGTGGGTCTGGTGCCGCCCCAAAGCGTCCCTATGCCTTTGCCAGATACCTGGATTTTCTCAAGCCAGTTATAGAATTAAGGAAGTAAGTTTACATACAAGAATACTTCTCTCTACCATCCCTCTCTAATTTACCTGTCCTCCCTAGACATGTGCATTCGTTTTCGTCCGAATGCATTTTCGTCCGAATTTCAGGTATTTTCTTTATTGTTTTAACAAACGATAACGAAAGTGCAGGATACGAAAACCGAAAGATCTGACATAAACAAATGCTTTATTTTCATTTTCATTTTGACAACAGTTCAATATGGATAGAAGATTCGACATGACGCTGACAATAACAATCTGTGTCTATCGAACCTGTGGTCGAATGTGCCTAACCTTAACTCTATTAGTCCAAGATTATTTTACATAGAGAGAAAAGATTCGACATAAAGAGAAAAGATCACTGCTGGAATTGGGTGGGGGAAGTAAAATAAAAATAACAATGATGATGAATGTTATTGGCCGATTGTAACCAAAGAGGAGGGGCAGTAAAATAGCTAGAACTAAGTACACACGTACAGCCAACTTAGTTTCACTTACGATTTGCTAGTAGAGAGAGACACACACACTGAATCATTTCAGAAGACAGTCAATCTTAGCATGGCCATCCATGCCAAACCACTATCTACCTGTGTCAAGACCTATGGAACAGCTCAAACCAATCATTCCAAAAATTCAATCGTGCCTCCAACAAATGCACAATATGGGCCCCCGAGTGAACCACCGGATAGAGTGATATCCCCGCCTGTGCCTTTGAGGCAAGCAACCCCTGAGCAACAGAGTGTTACAACATATTTGAATGTATAGATGCCTACCTGTTGAATGGCACTGCCACTTTCATGTTGTTAATCCATATTGGATTTGTTTACGTTATGTTTTGTATTTTTTAGTGAATTTGCATCTCACCTCTGAGCACCAATGTCAGGGCTTGTATCCCACCTCTGACCAAAATGTAAGGGCATGCCTCCTACTGACCAGCAATCCCACTGACCACCAATGTAAGGGCATTTATCCCACTGACAACCAATCCTACTGACCACCAATGTCAGGGCTTGTATCCCACCTCTGACCAAAATGTAAGGGCATGCATCCTACTGACCAGCAATCCCACTGACCACCAATGTAAGGGCATTTATCCCACTGACAACCAATCCCACTGACCACCAATGTCAGGGCTTGTATCCCACCTCTGACCAAAATGTAAGGGCATGCATCCTACTGACCAGCAATCCCACTGACCACCAATGTAAGGGCATTTATCCCACTGACAACCAATCCCACTGACCACCAATGTCAGGGCTTGTATCCCACCTCTGACCAAAATGTAAGGGCATGCATCCTACTGACCAGCAATCCCACTGACCATCAATGTAAGTTCATGTATCCCACCTCTGACCAAAATGTAAAGGGCTGTGGTGCGATTATGCAATATGGGCCCCCGAGTGAACCACCGGATAGAGTGACATCCCCGCCTGTACCTTTTGAGGCTAGCAACGCCTGAGAAACAGAGTGTTACTACTTTTTTTAATTTATAGATGCCTACCTGTTGAATGGCACTGCCACTTTCATGTTGTTAATCCATATTGGATTTGTTTACGCTATGTTTTGTATTTTTTAAGTGAATTTGCATCCCACCTCTGACCACCAATGTCAGGGCTTGTATCCCACCTCTGACCAAAATGTAAGGGCATGCATCCTCCTGACCAGCAATCCCACTGACCACCAATGTAAGGGCATTTATCCCACTGACAACCAATCCCCCTGACCATCAATCTAAGGTCATGTATCCCACCTCTGACCAAAATGTAAAGGGCTGTGGTGCGATTATGCAATATGGGCCCCCGAGTGAACCACCGAATAGAGTGATATCCCCGCCTGTACCTTTCGATCGGAGCTTGTTGTCGGAAATTCCGATCGTGTGTGGGCTCCATCTGACTTTTTTCGTCGGAATTTCTGACACACAAAGTTTGAGAGCGGGCTATAAAATTTTCCGACAACAAAATCCGATCAATTAAATTCCGATTGTGTGTACACAAATCCGACACACAGAGTGCCACGCATGCTCAGAATAAATTAAGAGACGAAATCTATTGGCTACTGCCCCGTTTATAGTCCCGATGTACGTGTTTTACGTCACCGCGTTCAGAACGATCGGATTTTCCGACAACTTTGTGCGGCTGTGTGTATGCAAGACAAATTTGAGCCAACATCCATGGATTTTGTTGTTGAAATGTCCGATCAATGTCCGATCGTGTGTACAGGGTATTACTATTTTTTTGAATTTATAGATGCCTACCTGTTAAACGGCACAGCCTCTTTCATGTTGTTAACCATATTGCATTTGTTTACGTAATGTAAAACTTTTTTGGTGTATACCAACTTTTCAGGTCCATGTGGATTATGCAGTGGGATACATGTACAAAAGGAGGAGGAAGAGAGAGAGAGTACGAGAGTGAGGTGGAGGTTAAGGTGCTTCTTTTTGGACAAGAAAAGTGAAAATGTCCAGTATGTCCATAAAGGGTATAGAAACAGATAGGAAGTAGGAGGGTCAGAGGAAGTAGGAGGGTCAGAGGAAGTAGGAGGGTCAGAAGAAGTAGGAGGGTCAGAAGAAGTAGGAGGGTCAGAAGAAGTAGGAGGGTCAGAAGAAGTAGGAAGGTCAGACAAAGTGAGAGGGTCAGAGGAAGTGAGAGGGTCAGAGGAAGTGAGAGGGTCAGAGGAAGTGAGAGGGTCAGAGGAAGTGAGAGGGTCAGAGGAAGTGAGAGGGTCAGAGGAAGTGAGAGGGTCAGAGGAAGTGAGAGGGTCTGAGAAAGTGAGAGGGTCAGAGAAAGTGAGAGGGTCATACTAAGTTTGACTTGAAGGAAGAGATCGAGTGAGGGGGAGAAAGCATGAAGGGTGAGAGAAAGGGAAGAAGGAGACAGAGTATTATCTCCTCCTTATGTGGTTCTTTACAATGTTTGAAGTTTGATTGTTTCCCAAAAATGTTTCAAAAAGTATGTAATTACATGAAGATTACAAATTAAAAAAAATTAAAACATTTTTTTGGAAGACAACTATGGTGTGATATCTGTCTGCATTGCTTCTATTGCTTACTATGGTGCAAATCATCCATCTCATGTACCATGACCGGTACAGCTTACCTCCTGGAACCTATAAACCAAATTAAGTATATTGCTTATCGATGTGTATTTGTCTATTGATGCACTGATTGGAGATGTCAGGGTTAAGCTTCATTTTACGGTTAGGCTTACGGAAAGGGTTAAGGTTATCTGTAGTGAGGATATGGTATGGGAAGATCGATATGTACACAACACACCCTGTAAAATAATGACACGTGAACAGTATCAAATTAAATTTTTTATTTTTAGCAATGAAAATTGACGTGAAGCAGAGTACAGCATTTTAACCTATTGCATCAAGCTGCCACGATAGCTGCCCATTTGCTGACATAAAGTACTCTGTGAAGTCCTGGCGCACATTTTCCCCACTGTAGTTGCCACGGGTTCTGATCCATGTTGGATCTTCAAGGTTATGCATCAAAGAGTCCTCAAATAGGTACCTATCTTGAGCATGAACAAGATTGTGCAATGCACATGCTGCTTGCACTGCACCAATAGGATGCTCCATACTAAGACTGATAGGTGAGTGCAGGAAACGCCACTTATTGGCAAGTATGCCAAAAGCACACTCCACTACACGTCTTGCCCTTGACAGTCTGTAATTGCAGTGGACAGTCCCCTGTTTGCATATGGCCGTAGAAGGCGCTCAGAAATAGGGAATGCCTCATCCCTAACAAAGACATAAGGCTCCAGAGGTTGATTTGTTCCAGGAAGTGGGAGATTATCAGGAAGGTTCAGTGAGTTTTCTCAAACCATCTTGCCAAAAGAAGAATGCGAGAAGATGCTGGAGTCAGAGCTACTTCCATATGATCCTATATCCACATAGGTAGTGGAATAATTGGCATCAGCCACTGCCATTAGGACAAATGAAAAATATATTTTTTATAGTTAAAATACTTTGAGCCACTACGAATTGGGCTTATTATTCTGATGTGTTTTCCATCTATCTAGCTGCACAGGTTGTATGCACAATAGAACTCACGGTCAATTTGCCCAGCTTGAATTCGTATTGTAAACTGGAAAGAACTGCCGTTAGCCAGGTACCTGTAAGGAAGGAGAAGGATAATTAATTGTGTGCTTACTTTTTTTCAGTTTTTGCTCTAAGTTGAGTAAAGACGAGGTGGCGTAGTCTACGCAACACCTACATCTAATACGTGAGGCCAAGAGTGGATATGCTGCCACGACAAATAAAAAAAGCATATGCATTTGCTGGCTATCTGGCTCTTTATTAAATATGTTACCTTAAGGTGACAAGTAATCACTCAGCTGGCTCCACACTATTTTGGAAAGTGGTGTTCTGGTGCTCCACACTGCTGTAGATCAGTCAAAGCAATTCGTCGAAACTGAAATTTAAATATATACAGAGAAGAGGTAAGATTACATAGATAAGGGAAGAGGTATCAGATAAGGAAGCGGGGTGAAAGGGGGGGAAATTAGATAAGGGGGAGAAGTGGGGAGAGGGAGGGAGGTTGGATACAGAGCAGAGGGATGTATTGGGTTATGGAGGGTGAGGGATGGAGGGGGTAAGGGAAAGTGGGGGTGAGGGATAGATGGGTGACGTATAGTGGGGGGGAGGGATAGCGGGATGAGGGATATTGGGGTGGGAGGGATCTTCGGATACCGGTTACAGTTAAGGTTAGGGATGGAGGGGGGAGTGATGTAGGGGGGGGGGGGATTGAAGGTAAAGGCAGGTATGGAGGAATGGGGAGAAAAAATATAATTTCTCACCAGTCAACTGACATACGAGTGTAGTTTTTAATTTTGATTATGTTGACGTAGATTGCTGTAGATCTTGAACTGTCCTCTCTCCTCCCTATTTGCAATTACAGGGTGTACCCAGTATCTTCTAGTTGACAGCATCATCATCCTCCTCAACCTGGCTTTCTTCTTTTTTATGACTGCAGCAGTAGCAGTAACTACTGCTGCCATAACCAAAGACAATGAATGGTACATTTTCCTACGCTCCTCTCTACACATTCTCCACACACTCCACAAAAACCAGGAAGGGAACAGGAAGTAAATAAAGCTATTTTTTTTTTTATGCATCAGCATAAACACTGGGATCCATTGGCCAGACATAAAATCACAGTCACCTCCCAAAATTACAACTAATTCCAGTAGAATCGCAGTAAATTCTCTACAAACACGTAATGAATTCGCAAAGAAGATTCGCAACGCAATCGGGTCAAAATTGCGCTAAATTCGCAACACATCAGTGTGAACCAGGCCTGGAGGTTGCAGGGAGTGCAGAAGTGAGAATGTAAAGTTAAGGATGTTGCCATTGGAGTGAGTGGTGGTTTGTGTTCATTGTGTTAGGTTAAAAGAAAAGGTTAGGTTGAGTAGTTGAGAGGTGGCTGAGGTGTTAACATTGGCAGGAATATTAAAGTCGCTGAGGATGAAGGCGAGTACTTCAGAGGAGAGAAACTAGAGTAGCCACGCAGAGAACTCACCAAGAAAGTGTGACACTGGGCCAGGAGACTGGTAAGTTACTGCAATTCTATGGAAAACTGGAGAAAAAATATGAATACAGTGCACCTCAGAGGGACAGAGAGGGAGGTGTAGGAAGAACCTGGAAGGTGCTTTGTGGGGAAATGAGAAGTCCAACGCTGCCTCCTTTTCGTCCGCTGGGTCTGGGTGATTGAGTCCAGAGGAGGCCACCATGGGAGATGGTAGCTGGCAGAGTCAGATTCCTGGAGCTAGGTTTCAGTAATAGCAAGTAGACTGAGGGAGCTGAAGGGGAAAAGGTCATTGACAGAGGCAAGTTTGTTAGAGACTAAGCAGGCACTCCACAGGGCACAAATGAGGGGGGGGCTGGCTCGTGAAAGCAGGGGAATTGAAACAAGAGAGTAAGGGTTGCAGCTGCTGCCAGAGAAGGGAGACTGACAGTTCTGGGGTTGAGAGTTTGATGGTGGAGGGAGAGGGTTTGGGGTGATATCCCCAGAAGTTAGGAGTAGTAGGAGGGTGAAGCGGGAGCAGGATTTATATGAGTAAAAATGCCACAGTGAACTAGTAGTGGTGACATTATATGGGCTCAGAAAGAGCAGGAGATAATAAGTTCAGTAGTATTGAGAGGGCAGAAGTGAGGGTGATATGTACAGGTTATGGGGTGGAGAAGAGGGGTAAAGAAATTAGAGTTTGAGGAGAGAGGGCATTAGAGCATGTTTGAGGGGGAAGGGGAGGGAGAGAAGGCTGTACTTGCCTTTGCTAAAGTGTCTTAGTTAAAGCGTTGCGTAAAAAGTGCCATGCACTTAGCGCAGAAATGGCCAGCCTGCCCCTCGTCAGTCATCCCAAGAGTTGTACTAAATTTATACTTGGATGGAGTATGGGGAGGTTAATAAATCAATTAAAGAAGAACTATGGGCAACATTTTTTCCTGGTGCCTCCATGGCAGCATATGTATGATAGTAGCCGCACCTACTTCCGCCCACAGGACCAGTGCGTAGCTATAAAAAAGTTAACACCCACACAACAGCCCATTTCCTTTTTTGTCCTCATGGAACTCACAGCCAGTGTGAAGAGAAGAAACCCTTACCTGACACCTTTGGTGGTTTTCCGCTCAGGTTTGGCCTCTCATGTAAGCGCAGTCCCTGACCCTGGGATGCTAAATGCTATGATAAGGCAGGGAGCCCCTTCTGTGGAACTTTTGGGGTGAAAAATTGGGTGCTAACTAGCCCCACATATAGCAGCGCAGCCAGGGCTTTGTTCCTCAGAAGAGCTTTCCGTGTCTGGAGCCTTCCTCCCAGAAGTGAATGGATCCATTGAACTGTGACACTGCATTTTCAAGATAAGTATGTTTTTTCATTTTTTGGAAATTATCTGTGAATGGCCTCATAAGTTGTGTGTTACATCTCCTCTCGGATGGGCTGCAGCTGCACTGTGTTCCAGTATGCATTCTAGTGGCAATTGTGGAAGAGAAAGCTAAGTGTCTACATTCAAGCGAATAATGCATTACGCTGAACTGGTGAAGTGGACAGAGCTCACATGGAGGCCATCCTTGGTTCCTTGGTTTTGGAAAAAACTACCCCTGTGGCCATTTTGGTGTGGGGCAAGACTACCTGGAAGCCATCTTGGAAGTGGGCAAGGTGAGAAGTTTGCCAGGAGTGGGAGACAGGCAGAAGAGTTGAGGAACATGGGGTTGTTAAAGACCCAACAGCATACAAATAGGGCGTTTGCACGCTTGGACTGCAGGCCAGCACGCCCATAGCCACAAACCCTGCATCAAGGGCCATTTCCTGCTGCCTAGTGAATAGATATGTTTTACTCATATCTCAGGGTGGCAATATTATTATACCTGACTAAATGTCAGTGTTCCAGCTGTCCTGCATAGGCTCACTGCATAACAGAGGTCCACATGGTTCCTATAGGTAAGGGTCACGACACCAGGTAGGCATTTGCTGCAAAAAGAGTGCATTCAGGTGCTAACTGACCTCTCCCTTGGCTAAGGAACAGTGCCTGTCCCACTGACAGGAATATGTGTGAGAGGAGCACCAGAAATCCAGTCCAAGTTAGAGAAAATTCTCTTCTATACTGCAAATGCCAACACTATGGTCTGAAGAGTGTGTCAGGACCACCTTAAAAAGGCAGACAGAAGCTCTCCAGCCCATTATGCTTAGCTGTAAGGAATTGCTCAGAATCCTGGGTGAAGCTGCATTTAAAGAGTAAATAATGTGTCAAGCTTGCTTTAAAGAGGATGACAGAAGCTCTTCCATCCCACTATTCATAGCCGCAAAGGATTGCTGTGAGCTTGGATGAAGTTGCCTTTACAAGATAGCGTGTCAAGATGGCCTTAAAAGGGGTAGACGGAAGCTCTCATGCCCACTGATGATAGTTGCAAAGGATATCTGTGGGCCTGGGTGAAGTTACAATATCCACTGCATTCCAATACTATTGCTACCAACTGCATAGAGCCTCCCTCAGCAGAGAGCAGGCCAACTGCTGGCAAGGAAGAACAGAGAGGATAAGCTGGTACTTTATGTTCAGCTTAAGGCTTTGCCTCTGTTGGCCATTTTCTTTCAGGTAGGTAAGTTTACCAAGAGTGGAGAAGAACCAGAGGGACAAGGTAAGAAACCAGAGCAGGCTCAAGGTAAGAAACCAGAGCAGGCTCAAGGTAAGAAACTTGCTACAGCATTTCCTCAGTCGGAAGAAGTAGCCTGCATGGCCTTCTAGGGACAGGTTCTCTTTGAGACAGTCCAGGTCAACAGCATTAGAGATGTGGCAGAAGTTGAACACTTGTCATTACTAGCGGAAGAATGCTAGAGTACAGATTGCAAGGTCTTTTTCTCCTTCTAATTGTTAATGAACATCTTTTCTCCACTTGTGGTCTCTGCATATCCTCTGAAGGTTTTCTGGGTCAAGGTGTTTCTGCCCCAATTGTGGTGGCAAACAGTTTACTATCCAAAAGCCCATTGTGGCAATATCTGGTATGCATCTTAAAGCTTTAGGCTCCAATTCCACTGGTGCGACTGGTCGTGCAACTTTGGACACATAAAGTCGCATGACAAGTCACAGCCCATTGATTTCAATGGAACCTGTTCCAATTTATGTGATCTAGGGTTGTGGCGATTTTGAAAATGTTCCTGTGCTACTTTGATGCAACTTTGATTCAGAGACTGTAAATTGGATCGGGGCTGCACTCAGGATCGCAATAGTGGAAACGTTGCCTTAAGGGGTTGGTCAGCACCTCATGTATTAGGATGCTGGACCTAGTACTAGCCTCAATGCGTTCTTAAAATATTTTCATAGAGAGATCCTTAGATGAAGAATTATTGGTGCAGGTTCCATCAAGCAACCTGATATGGTCCTCCAGATATTCCAGTAATTTGGATAGGTTCGGAGATCGTTGCTGGAACCGAATCACCTTGGGAATGACTGGATGGCCCTACTCACAGCTCAGGACAGAGTGCTTTTTCTCATTGATAACTTTACACACTCTAGTCTCAGATTCAAACTGTCTGTACCAGGAGTGATCTGGATCTCCACCTTTGTAGGAGATACCTAGAACTGAGGGTAGCCTCATTGGAGGAATTTCCTTTGGCCTGGTTTCACCCCAGGTTTTTACAGGCCTCTGTTCTTCAAAGGACAATTGAGTCAGTCTATGGTCAGGTGAATTCCCTATTGCCGAGACTCAGGGATCAAGGAAGTCTTCTCTTCCTGTTTTAAGGAATCGCAATGGAATTACACCTCAGACAGGGGACCATTATGGGGAAGAGACCTAGACATCCTTGACATCAAGGGGGTTAGTTGTCTTTGTCGTCTTGTTTTTCAAGGTAACATCCAGAAGTTCTGGCCTGTTTTATATAATTTGGATCCAAGCAGACAATGCCATAAAGGAGGCGTACAATTTTCAGGTGGATTCAGAGTTTTGCAGTAGCAAAAGGCTAGATTGGTATCCTTGGCAAAAAGTCAGGCAGACTGCATCTGACGGCAGTGTCTAAACCTATGGGATTGATTTCTACCCCTGGAGTTATCCCTGGGGCTGTGTCCCAGGCAGGCAACTTCAGAGGTTAACTACGGGACCCTTGAGGTCAAACTAGAAGCTAGTCAGTTTTGGCTTAGGTGCAGTGGTCCTCTGGTAGGATGCTCCTGTGATTTTCAGTACTTTCTTACCTTGTTTGTCTTATAGGGCGTACACACGGTCGGACTTTGTTCGGACATTCCGACAACAAAATCTTAGGATTTTTTCCGACGGATGTTGGCTCAAACTTGTCTTGTCTACACACGGTCGCACAAAGTTGTCGGAAAATCCGATCGTTCTAAACGCGGTGACGTAAAACACGTACGTTGGGACTATAAACGGGGCAGTGGCCAATAGCTTTCATCTCTTTATTTATTCTGGCATGCGTGGCACTTTGTCCGTCGGATTTGTGTACACACGATCAGAATTTCCGACAACGGATTTTGTTGTCGGAAAATTTTATCTCCTGCTCTCCAACTTTGTGTGTCGGAAAATCCGATGGAAAATGTCCGATGGAGCCCACACACGGTCGGAATTTCCGACAACACGCTCCGATCGGACATTTTCCATCGGAAAATCCGACTGTGTGTACGGGGCATTACATGTTCAGAATGGAAAGAGTTCCAGGCTGATCTGGGCAGATGTGGTGCTCCAACCTAAAAGGGGCACTGGACAGTTGCTCTGAGGGATCTACTGAATCAGGATCATCTGTTCCCAAGGAATGTGTTTTGCCATCCAGCTTCAAACTGCATTTGACAGCTTGATAATTGAAGCTCAAATTCTGAGACTGGGCATGATGGAGTCTAGTGGGGCGTACACACGGTCGGACTTTTCAGCTACAAAAGTCCAACGGACGCTGACGGACTAAAGCTGGCTGGTAATCCGACCGTGTGTGGGCTTCTCCGGACTTTCAACTGACTTTTTCAGCCTCAAATCCGACGGACTTTAGATTTGAAACATGCTTCAAATCTTTCCGACGGACTCGAGTCCGGTCGAAAAAATCCGCTCGTCTGTATGCTAGTCCGACGGACAAAAACCCACGTTAGGGCAGCTATTGGCTACTGGCTATGAACTTCCTTATTTTAGTCCGGTGTACGTCATCACGTAAGAATTCGACGGACTTTTGTGTGATCGTGTGTAGGCAAGTCTGTTCGTTAGAAAGTCCGCCGCAAGTCCGTCGAAAGTCCGCCAAAAGTCTGTCGGACAGGCTGTCGGACTTTTGTAGCTGAAAAGTCCGACCGTGTGTACGCCCCATAGGAATCCCTTGATGCTAAGCAAGGAGGTCTACTACTAATTCATGTTAAATCTATTGCTAGACATGTGGTGATTGCTTATCTTGGTGTAAGCCTCAGGACTTTCTCCCAAAAAGTTTATTTGCTGGACAAGTCCTCTCCTGCAGCTGGGCCTAGGTTAGCATTTGGCTCTTAATATTGCTGCCCATGTGACTTTGTGGGATCTTAAGTAGTTTACTCATAGCCTTCAATTGGGGAGGTAACTGTTTAAGGCTGGTGTCTGGCATGGAACCTTTCACAGGTTTAACATAAGACAAAGTTATTAGAAACCAGTTCTCCATTTTGCTATGGTTAGTTTCTGTCTCCTCAAACAGGACATCCTTATTCAGTTCCTTGATCTGCATCCAGTTCACCCAAAGGAAGTTTTAATCTCTTGGTTGGATGTGGTCTGGATGGGAAGCTTTATCTCTCAGCCTTTTGGCCCCTTTCACACGGATGGATAGAATGGTGCTTTTAGCTGCGGATTTTCTAATTTTCTAGAGCATGCTGAAAGCACACAATGCTTTCCTATGGCCCCATTCACACACTGCGTTTAGCTGCGATTTAGATACATGCGGTTCCGTGCGGATAGAAAAAATAGAATTGACTGCGTCCAGGAGCGATTTAGCGCAGCTATCCGCACATAACCGCAGGTAATCACAGTGCACTGCGGATAACAGCGCAGTGTCAGCTGCGGATAACAGCGCAAGCTGCTCGTCGGGAAAGGAAAAATGATTTTTCCTTTCCCGATGAGCGACAAGCACGGGGATCCGACTCAGATCCCCGCCAATGCCTGGCACTGTTTGGTATGAATGTAGAGGGGGAACTCCACGCCAAATTTTAAATAAAAAACTGGCGTGGGTTCCCCCCAGGGGCAAACCAGGCCCTTAGATCTAGTATGGATTTTTAGGGGAACCCCCTACGCCGAAAAAACGGCATGGGGTCCCCCCCAAAGTTCATGCCAGACCCTTATCTGAGCACGCAGCCCGGTCGGTCAGGAAAGAGGGTTGGGGCGGGCGAGCGCCACCCCTCCTGAACTGTAACAGGCCGCATGCCCTCAACATGGGGGGTGGGTGCTTTGGGGGAGGGGGAGCCCTGCGGCCCCCCCACCCCAAAGCACCTTGTCCCCATGTTGACGAGGACAAGGGCCTCTTCCCGACAACCCCGGCCGTTGGTTGTCAGGGTCTGCGGGCGGGGGGCTTATCGGAATCCAGGAGCCCCCTTTTATAAGAGGGCCCCCAGATCCCGGCCCCCCACCCTATGTGAATGAGTATGGGGTACATGGTACCCCTACCCATTCACCTAGGGAAAAAGTGTCATTAAAAAAAACACACTACAGTTTTTTAAAGTAATTTATTAGACAGCTCAGGGGGTCTTCTTCCGACTTCGGGGGTCTTCTTCTGACTTCGGGGGTCTCTCCGGCGTCCCGATCTTCTGCCGGCTCCTCTGCTATCTTCTGCCGCTCTTTTGCTAGCGGTGGCTCGGACTTCTGCCTTCTTGTCTTCTTCCCTTTTCTCTTCTTCTGATGTTGACACGACGCTCTCTCTTGCTGGAATGCTCTCAGAGCGCTCCGCTATGACTTATATAGGCGGCGACCTCGCCCCCTTAAGGACGTCACAGTCCCTGGGCATGCCCAGGGACTGTGACGTCTTAAGGGGGCGGGGTCACCGCCTATAAAAGTCATAGAGGAGCGCTCAGAGAGCATTCCAGCTGGAGACAGCGTCGTGTCAACATCAGAAGAAGACAAGTCCGGGCCACCGATAGCAAAAGAGCGGCAGAAGATAGCGGAGGAGCCGGCAGAAGATCTGGACGCCGGAGAGACTCCCAAAGTCGGAAGAAGACCCCCGAAGTCGGAGGAAGACCCCCGGAGCTGTCTAATAAATTACTTTAAAAAACTGTAGTGTGTTTTTTTATTGACACTTTTTCCCTAGGTGAATGGGTAGGGGTGCCATGTACCCCATGCTCATTCACATAGGGTGGGGGGCCGGGATCTGGGGGCCCCCTTATTAAAGGGGGCTCCCGGATTCCAATAAGCGGGTTGACGGGAAGAGGCCCTTGTCCTCATCAACATGGGGGCACGCCCCTCCCCCAAAGCACCCACCCCCCCATGTTGAGGGCATGCGGCCTGGTACGGTTCAGGAGGGGGGGGTGCTCGCCCATCCCCACCCCTTTCCTGACTGACCGGGCTGCGTGCTCGGATAAGGGTCTGGTATGGATTTTGGGGGGGGCCCCACACCGTTTTTTCGGCGTAGGGGGTTCCTTTCAAAATCCATACCAGACCTAAGGGCCTGGTATGCCCCTGGGGGGGACCCACGCCGTTTTTTTATTTAAAATTTGGCATGGAGTTCCCCCTCAAGATTCATACCAAACAGTGCAAGTCGGTACCCTGTCGGGTTGCCATGGAGATGGCATACCGCAGCTAAACGCAACCGCAGCTAATCGCACTGTGCAAATGAAGCTGATCGCAGTGCCTGGAGTCTTGAATTTCACAGGAAAAAAACATGCTTTTAACTGCGGCAAAATTGCCGTCCGTGTGAAAGGCGCCTTGCTTTCCTCTTTTGTATTTCAAGATGTATCCTGTACTGATGCTTTGATTTATGGCTCCATCATGTCCAGTCGACTCAGCAGACCATCAACCAACTCCACGGTTTAGGGATCAGGTTCCATTCTGTACTGACAAGGTGCACTCTAATCTAGCTTTTAGCTACAGAATACGGTTTAACAGATTGGCAAGGCTGCTACCTAGGCTTCTATCCTCCCTTTCCCTGTGTTCTACCAGGGGCTTGGGGTGATTGTGGCCAGATAAACGCACTGTGCTGGGTTCCTGGTGGTTGTGCGGGGTCCCTGGTAGTTGTGCGGGGTCCCTGGTGGCTGTGCGGGGTCCCTGGTGGCTGTGCAGGGTCCCTGGTGGCTGTGCAGGGTCCCTGGTGGCTGTGCAGGGTCCCTGGTGGCTGTGCAGGGTCCCTGGTGGCTGTGCAGGGTCTCTGGTGGCTGTGCAGGGTCCCTGGTGGCTGTGCGGGGTCCCTGGTGGCTGTGCGGGGTCCCTGGTGGCTGTGCGGGGTCCCTGGTGGCTGTGCGGGGTCCCTGGTGGCTGTGCGGGGTTCCTGGTGGCTGTGCGAAGTCCCAGGCCTAAAGCTGTGTAAGGGGCCCAAAAATTTCTGATGGCTGCCCTGATCATACATATGCTGCATGGATATGCACCAGGAAAAGAAAATTACAGTAAGTAGGATACAATTTTCTGTTTTTTTTTTAAATTTGGGATAGAGCAAGAGAGGGTTATAACTCCTGTCACTTTTTTTTCGCCATCTGTGTCCCTTTGCAGAGATTTCCCTTCACTTACTGTCCCATAGCCAACCAGGACGTGATAGGAAATCCCTGCAAATTAGGGGAATTCCTTGGGGACCCCCACATCACCAGAACTAGTGTCACCATTGGAAGATCTGCCTTCTATTACTTTTTTGGGGACAACCCCAAATTTGTGATTTTCTTTTACTTTACCTTTCAATGATAATGGTAAACAGGACAAATTTAGAGGGTGAATCTCCTTAACAGGGCACAGGCAGAAATAAAAACATATAGTAAACAAAAAAGTTAAAATCACCACTACAATAGCCACATACTGAAATAGAGGATCACCAAATACATGGAATTATTCCCACTCCTTAATCCCTATACCTCCTGATTATATCAGGTGTGGTCTCTTTTAAGGAAAAGCATATAGAAAATAGTTGAGGATGGCAGATCTTCACAGTAACCTTCTATAGAGACACCAGGGTTAAAGCGTTTGTTAACCAAAAAAGAAAAAAAAATACAAATCCTGTTCCCTTAAAGTGGTTGTAAACCCTGGTAAAAAACAAACAAACAGAAAAAAAACCCTGCAAGACAAAGGCATAATGAGCTAGTATGCATAGCATACTAGCTCATTATGAATTGCTTACCTAAGAACGAAGCCCCTGCAGCCGTCCTCGTCTCCCCCTCTGGCCGGCGACATTTCTCCCGGGGGATACTTCCGGGTATCGCGGCTCCGGCGCTGTGATTGGCCGGAGCCACAATGACGTCACTCCCGCGCATGCGCGTGGGAGCCGCCGGTAATGGCACACAGACTGAAGCAACGGCACATGCGTGCCATTGCTTCAGTTTGCCCCAGTGCGCATGTGCCAATGTCATCAGCACATGCAGGGGACAGGGGATATCTCCTAAACTGTGCAGGTTTAGGAGATATCCTGGGTAGCTACAGGTAAGCCTTATTATAGGCTTACCTGTGCATAAAGTTGTTAAAGCGTGTTATACAGCACAGTGCTTGTGCTGTGTCATTTGGACCCCCATATCACCTGAAATACCTGGCTGATCCTGCCTGGCTATACCCTCCCCTCTGCAAACAGACCATGATAATCATGGCTGCTGAGCCCTGACATCGATGGCCCGTTTGCGTGCCTCTATCATCCGCAGCCTGCTATCTGTCTTCTGTGTCCTCCCCCCTCCCCTCTCTGTCTCTGCTCGTACAATGTGCCTGCCCCTTCCCCCGCTCCTGCTGCTCTCATATCTTCTATTACATGCTCCCATCCTCTCTGCACATTTATAATAATTGTCCCTGTGCCTGTGTTCTGTAGAAAAAAAAAATGCCCGATTGTACCTGTATGAGCTCCGCTCCCGCTGCTCAGCTGATTGTCGGCGGCTTGGCGCTTTCTCTCTCCTCTCTCCCCCTCCTCCCCAGCTGACGTCAGCGGGAGGGCTTGGCCCTGCCCACTGCAGCCGTGAGCCGGAAAGAGAAGAGAGGAATCAGCTGAGCAGCAGGAGCCGTGTTCATACAGGTACAATTTTTTCCCACAATTCTTTGAAAAATACATTTTTTTTTCCTTTTTCACAAAATTGTTATATTAGCAGTTTTTTTCTCACACATAGCATATGCATAGAACAACTTACACCCCAAAACACATTCTGCTACTCCTGACTACGGCGATACCACATTTGTGAGACTTTTACACAGCGTGGCCACATACAGAGGCCCAACATGCAGGGAGCACCATCAGGCATTCTAGGAGCATAAATTATACATATAATTTCTTGACTACCTCTTTTTGAAGGCCCTGGAGCACCAGGACAATGGAAACACCCCAAAATTGACCCCATTTTGGAAAGAAAACAACCCAACGTATAATCTATGAGGCATGTTGAGTCTTTTGAACATGTCATTTTTTTCTACAAGTTTTTGGAAAATGTGTAAAGAAAATGAAAACGCATTTTTTTTTACCCAAAGTTGTCCATTTATACAATATTTCTAACAAATACCATATACATGCCAAAAATTACACCCCAAAATAGATTCTCCTACTCCTCCTGAATACGGCGATACCACATGTGGGAGACTTTTACACAGCCTGGCCACATAGAGAGGCCCAACATGCAGGGAGCACCGTCAGGTGTTCTAGGGGCATAAATGTCAAATCTAATTTGACTACCTATTACACTTTTGTGAGGCATTGTAGTGGCATGGATGTGTCATGGATGAGCATGAATGAAGATGGATGAGCCGTGGATGGGGATGGCTGAGCATGAATGAGTATGCCTGAGTATGGCTGAGTGCGTCTGGGTACGGCTGGGTACGGCTGAGTGCGGCTGGGTACGGCTGAGTGCGGCTGGGTACGGCTGGGTACGGCTGAGTACGGCTGAGTACGGCTGGGTACGGCTGGGTACGGCTGGGTACGGCTGAGTGCGGCTGCATATGGCTGAGTGCGGCTGGGTACAGCTAGGTACGGCTGAGTACAGCTGAGTACGACTGGGTGCGACTGGGTGCGGCTGGGTACGGCTGAGTACGACTGGGTGCGGCTGAGTGTGGCTGAGTGTGGCTGAGTGCGGCTGGGTACGGCTGAGTGCGGCTGAGTATGGCTGGGTACAGTTTGTTTACATGTGATCGCTCCGTCCATTGACGGAGCGATCATGTGGTAAACGGCCGCTGGCAGCGGACATTTACCGTGATCCAGACCCGGCGGTCACGGATATTCCCGGTTGCGCGCCCCAGGGGGTGCGCAATTCTGGGAGGACGTCAATGTACGCCCTTCCAGAGTTCTACAACTGCGCTGCAGCCGTCATTCGGCTATTGCGCGGTCGGCAAGCGGTTAAACAGATAACGTGGAAGTCCAGCAGTGTGAAAATTACATCAATGTCAATATGAGAAAAGATGAAAACTTTTGTGGTGAAATTATTCTCTCTGGAGAAGAGACGCTTGAGAGGGTATATGATTTCAGTATACAAATACAATACTGATGACCCCATAATAGGGATAAAACTTTTCCGCAGAAGGGAGTTTAAGAAGACCGGTGGCCACTCATTAACATTAGAAGAAAAGAGGTTTAACCTTTAACTGCGTAGAGGGTTCTTTACCGTAAGAGCGGCAAGGATGTGGAATTCCCTTCCACAAGCGGTGGTCTCATCGGGGAGCATCGATAGTTTAAAAAACTGTTAGATAAGCACCTGAATGACCGCAACATACAGGGATATACAATGTAATGCTGACATATAATCACACACATAGGTTGAACTTGATGAACTTGTATCTTTTTTCAACCTCACCTACTATGTAACTATGTTGCTGATGTCTTCAGAAATATAATAGGCCATATTTAATTCAATCCACTTATGCAGAACAAAAATATCACTTTTGACTAAATCTTGCATTCAATTTCATGCACACAACAGTAATCCCCAGAAACCAAAGAGGTCTCAGCAATCCACAGATGATTCTTATGGTTGCTGCACAGTTTAATATTATTTATATATGTATGTATTTATTATAGGTATTTATATAGTGATGACCATATTTGGGCAGTGTTTTCTTATTGTACATTCACATCACCCCCTGCCCTCGAGGAGTTTACAATCTAAGATCCCTATCTCACATGCACACAAATACTAGGACCAAATTAGACAGGAGATTATTAACCTACCAGCATGTCTTTGGAGTGTGGGAGGAAAATGGATTACCCGGAGAAAATCCACACAAGCACAGGGAGTGCATGCAAACTCCATGCATGTAGAGCCCTGGTTACACCATTTCTTAATTTTCACTGGGGCGGAAACTGGTGATTCTGATTGAAATATTCAGGTTTGCATGTAAACACATGTACGCAGTTTTAATTAAAAAATACCCCTCTTTTAGAAGGTGTGTCAAGGAGCAGCCATCTCCTTAATGCATGCAAACTACCCTGCCCAGCCTGATCTGGATTCATCGGATCCTCCTTTCACTTGCAATATGTTGTGCAATACTGACTACATTGGAAGAATGGCATCAAAGCCCTTAGCTATTATTACAGGATTAACCTTGGGGTGCCTGTCAAGTGATAAGAAAATTTAAAATGGCTTCTGGGCCACAATGAATGCAATCATCTCTAAATAGTGGGGTATCCCTGATCACCATGCAGAGGGATTCCCCAGATATATATCAAATACATCACATGCCCTAATACAATAATAAGGTTGGTCTGCTTTTCCTTTTACTAGCCAGTATCCTATTTACACTCTGCAATGAAACCTACCATTTAATATGCTAAGTGCATGTTCCCTTTTCTGTATGTGAAATTACACAATGCATTATTTACACAACATTATATGCTTCTCTCTATACTGATGTACAAATCCTCAGAGAGCAAATTCTAAAGAAACCAGCTTCAGACATTAACAGCTCCTCTCAGATGACCTAAGTGTCCACCCTGCCAACCCCAAGAGATCTCTATGCCCCCTTCCAGGTCTACCCCTCATTTTAGGGATGAGTCATTTGTTCTCTCATCCTCCTGTTCATTGCTCCATTCTAGAAGACCATGGCATGATCAGAGCTCAGCTCTGGAGACAAGATCCTCAGAACACCCAATGCCAGCCATGTCATAAGTATTGTGAACAGCAGCTCTGCAAAAGGCTGCCTGCTTTGGTTATTAGGCTGGTCCCTGGGGGGCTCATTGCAAAAACAAAAAAGGATTTTCTGCAGATTATTTGTAGCGCCTTGCCATTCCAATGTCTGCATTTCTTTGTGTCTCATTTTAGGAGCAGGTGTATACTACAAGTACAGAAAATAAAAATATACAACACACAGTTGCTAACGGTAACCTGTGTGTTAGCAACATTGTATTTTGTCTGGATTGTATGTTTATGGGAAACACAAGGCACACAAATAAATGCAGAAATCAGAAGGTGCTCTGCTGGGAATATGACACCTATAGAAATCTTCACATATCACACAAGATAATACACACTCAGCCTGGGGAGTGCAGGATAAACATGACACTGGATGCCAGGCATGCCATGAGCAGTGCCCGTGGGCATACATACACTGCTACAGTCCAGATCCACATCCATCTATTTATACACAAACATATATATATATATATATATTCTGTGACCATGAATGGCGATAAAGACCAGAAAATGACTACAGTACTGTATTGAAGATTTGTGTAAATGGAAGGCTGCAATGTGACAAGCACTGATTAGATTGCTAGCTCATGTGTCCAGTTTGACATGCAGGATTGAAGCGAGCTTGTATGCTTGGTAAACGTTACATTGATGACATCGATGATGGATTCTAGCACGATGCATACGATGTTTTGTTATAGGGGATGTAAAGGACATATGTATATATATGTATGTATATGTATATAAAGCCCCCTCACCTCGGACACCCAGCGATAGGGCTCGGTCTCGTCCGGTCTGAACCTTCCTTGTTATTTTGGATGTAGATTCTCCTGCACAGCCTCCAGACTGACGTGTGACAGGGGAAGGAAGGAGTGGTTGTTCTAGGGCTGTCCTATTAAAGTCACAGTGTGAATAGTAATGGGCCTGGAAGCAGCGATCTCCTATGCTGTACACACGCTTGTTAACCCCTTCGTGGTCGGAGAACACCCACTGACACTGCGCAGCTGTTTTATATGATACAGATAATGGAAAAAACACGAATTGTTATAATTAATGCATGGAACATGACAGGGGTTTATTCTGGTACACATTGATGCAGATGCCTCATACTCATTGTCACTTTATTTATAAAACAGTCTCTTATATAAGGCCCCTGTAAATAGGACATCTAAGCATGACAGATACGCGCTGCCAAGACAGCCGCCTCTATTTATATAGTTCAGGCTCAATAAACTACTGCGCACGAGCGAACAAGACAAGGTTAGACTCTAGCGCGCATGCGCAGTATGCGCACTGGGAGAAAACGTGAGTGACATTTTACAGCGTTCTCGTAGTACGCAGGCCCCGTCCTGTACGACTTTGATTGGTGCGCTGAGAGGGCTTGAATGTTGCCTTGGTGACGTTAGCTGAGCGGAAGTGATGGAGAAGAGGTAAAAACCTCATGGCGCTGCCTGTGTGACGAGTTACCGATCCTTATCGGTGTACGGTATGGCTTCGGATGGCAGTAGGTCGTGTCTGTCTATGTTTTTGTTTCCAAGGGATGTCCTGGGCTTTATATGCTATTCCACAGTGACACTTTCATGACAAAACACGAACAATCCAAGCTTCCTTCAGAAACTCTGCTAGTGGGACTCTAAGGCCTTGGTGTTGAGACGTCAGTTTCAATGGTTCTCTATGTGCCTTGCTCACACCACACCGTGCAGATTTTTCTGTGCAGGAATCTGCAATGTGTATTATTCTGTTTTCTGTATGACGTGACATCAACATCGGTGTGAACAGGACACATAACTAATTCCCATGACAACTGATGTAAAATGTTGTCTCTGCAAGTGAAATCTGTGCAGTTTTCTGATCGGTTGTCATGCAGATATATAGGGAACGAGCCCCTAGGCTCCCTTTCACACTTTGTGTAACCTGGGACTGCAAAGTCGCATGACAAGTCGTACCCCACCATTTCCAATAAGTACCATTCATATCTGTGCGACTTCAAGTCATCACTGTACTACTTTGGTCTGACTTTGATGTGAGTTACACAGGCATTCCCTGAAATCACGGTAGTGTGAAAGGACAGCGTGGAGAGGGATTAGAACACCTATCAGTTTTTATTACTGTCAGTGCCCCTGTTAGGGAGATTCACCCTCTCTATTTGCCCTGTTACCGTTATCATTGACAGTAAAATACAATCCCAAATTCTTGGTTGTTCCCAGAAAAGTAATAGAGAGGAAATCTTTTAATGGAGACAGTAGTTCTGATGGCCTGGGGGCCCCAATAAATTACCTTAATTTGCAGGGATTTCCATTCACTTCCTGTTTGGCCATGGGATAGGAAGTGAAGGGAAATCTCCCCAATGGGACACAGATGGCAAAAAACAATCTGACAGGGGTTATAACCCTCCCTTACTCTATCCAAAATGGAAAAAAATTGCCTATAGTTCTACTTTTTAAAGCGGGATTCCGGCCGTAAAAAAATAAAATAAAAGTCAGCAGCTACAAACACTGTAGCTGCTGACTTTAAATAAGTACTTACCTGTCCTGGGTGCCCGCGATGTCAGCCGCCCGAGGCCGACCCGTCCCTCGGCTCCTGGCACCGCCATCCTAGGCCTACTGCTCACGCTCTGTGAATGGCCCAGTGATGTTCTGGGAACACACACTGTTCCCAGAAGACAACGGGCTGCTCACCGAGGAGCAGAAGACGCCGTGGAAAAGGAAGAGGCAGATTAGGAAGACTGCCTAGCAACAAGGGTTTAGGTAAGTTTAAATTTTTTTTTTTTAAATGTTTTTTTTTTTATTTTCTTAGGATTTTTGGTGTATTTTTTTTTTCAGGGTGGACCTTCACTTTAAGCCTAAAAAAAAGGGGGGAAATAAATGATAACTTGTGTATAGAGGCAATTAAATGCGTAAAGACAAGTATTTTACTGATCTTTATGCAGGAACTTTTCTCATAGAAAGCACATGCGTGGTAACATCATTAAAACTTCTAGGGCTGGTTCACACCCAATGCAGAGACAAAAAAAATGCAGGTCTCTGCAAGACACACAGAAAAAAATTGTTTGTGTACGATTCACAGCAAAACGTCGGTGTGAAGAGCGGTGTGGAGCTGTGCGGGATTATGCAGCATGTCTACAGCTTTCTACACCGCTCCACACCTAAACTTAAAGTGGTGTTCCGGCCGAAATTATACTTTTTAAATAAAAATACCCCTATAATACACAAGCTTAATGTATTCTAGTAAAGTTAGTCTGTAAACTAAGGTCTGTTTTGTTAGTTTATAGCAGTAGTTTGTTATTTTATAAACTTACAGCAGGCTATGGCCATCTTAAGTGTGGGCATCTAAAGCCAGACTGTATTTCTTCCTGGATCTCATCCTTGCAGATCTCGCACATGCTCAGTGCAGCACAAGCAGTGTAATAGGTTTCAGGTCAGGTTTCCATAGCAACGGCAGTTTCAGAGGAAGTTGCCGCCCCTTCCCAGAAGGCATTGCAAACAGGAAATGATGCGATGGGCCGCGGCCAGGGACGAGGAAGTGAAAAATGAATACAGCAGATATACAGTAGGTGCTGAGAAAAAAAATAAAAAAATATCCAATTTGTTTACAGTGCACAGTTTAGTGAGGGATGCTGAAGAGTTGTAAAAGTGGGTGGAACTCCACTTTAAAGCAGAGGTAAATCCATCGATTTAACAGTTTCCAAAAACAGTTACATTCCTGGAATACTGGGATTGCTAACTGTCACATTGGTTGTTCTCTCAAGCAAACTGTCAAACCATCAAATAGCTGGAGTCATAACTGATCACATGTGCAGCACCATGGCAGTTGCAAATCAAGTAGAAACCAAGATGGCAGCTTTCTTGGCTGAAAACGATAGAAGGGTTTACTTTCACTTTAAGGAAACAGACAGCACTGCTCTGCGCTCCATGTGACAGACAGAGCGGTGTCGTGTTTCTGGGGTGCCCCAACAGCACAGACACAGCTATGTGAATCACCTGATGGACCAGAGGGGTATTTGTGTGGGGGAGGGGGGAAATTACAAGATCCAATCATCTAGGCATCTCTCCCTGCACGTCTCCACCTCTCTCACCCACCAGTTTTCAGTGGCAGCAGGGATGGACACGCAGATGATCGGATCTTGTAATTGCCCCCTCCCCTTCCCCTGTTGCACCAATCCCCCTCTAGTCCACCATGTGATTCATGCCCCCAAATTACTTGCTATAATAAAGATTAGTAGACTATGGGGTTGTGAAAAAACAGAAGACTTTTAAGAGCAATATACAGTGGTGCGGATTATTTACCAGATCATTTTTCAGTCTACAGATCAGGGGAAGGGGCCCCTTCCTTTTCTGAGTAAACAGTGATTAGTACTGATCAGTAACGGTGTGCATAACTGAAGTACAGTAAACATTATTTACTATGCTTCAGTTTATGAATGAGCAGGAGCCGCTGTATAGAGCCCCCTGCTTATTCATTCTGCTGAGAACAGGATTAAAGTGTTACTAAACCCACACCATTAAAATCAGTCTGTATAAGCAGCATAGCATGCTTGTTATACTCACTGTGGAACCTAATGGGTTAATCCCCTGCATTGTGTAAAAAGGCTGTTTTATCCTGTATGCATGTATCCACTCCTCCCTGCAATGTCTATCTTGGGAAAGCCAGCTAACAAGCAGAGTAGCCAACCTGCACATGCTCAGTTGTGTCTTTAAAGCTGGAGAGAATATTTACTTGTTCTCAAAGTTAGCCAAGTCACATGATATTTACATCACACATGTAAGCTTGTATACAGGCTGCAGTGGAAATCTCCTTCTACCTGAACTCTCAGCACTCGAGAAACTGTGCAGTTTATCATGTAACCGTGGTATACAGATCATCATAAAAGGTATATAGTGGCAATTAGAGGTCGACCGATATATCGGCCGATTTTTGGCATTTTTTAATTAATCGGACGATTGTGCTGATAAAAAAGGCAGATTTAAAACTTCAGCAACCTGAAGTCTTCTGGTGGAGACTTGTCTCTCCTATCTGGGCAGCCTGCCAAGTCTAAGAGCCCTTTCACACTGGCGCGGTTTGCAGGCGCTATTGCGCTAATAATAGCGCCTGCAAACCAACCCGAAAGTGCCGCTGCCTTAATTCTAGTGTGAAAGCCCCGAGGGCTTTCACACTGGAGCGATGCGCTGGCAGGACGGTAAAAAAAGTCCTGCTAGCAGCATCTTTGGAGCGGTGAAGGAGCGGAGTATATACTGCTCCTTTACCGCTCCTGCCCATTGAAATCAATGGGACGGCGCGGCTATACCGCCGGCAAAGCGCCTCTGCAGAGGCGCTTTGCGGTGGTATTTAACCCTTTCTCGGCCGCTAGCGGGGGGTAAAACCGCCCGCTAGCGGCCGAATACCGATGGTAAAACGCCGCTAATAATAGGGCGTTTTACCGCCGACGCCCGCCCCAGTGTGAAAGGGGACTAAGAAAAAAAGCAAAGAGATACAATGTTTATATTTATCAATGGACTGAACTGGTGTGTAGGAGTTTTCAGTTTAACCATTTAAAGGCTAAATCATTTCTGACACTTGTTGCTTACAAGTAAAAATCCTGTATTTTATGCTAGAAAATCACTTAGAACCCCCAGATATTATATATATTTTTTTAGCAGCGACCCTAGGAAATAAAATAGCGGTTGTTGCAATATTTTATGCCACACAGTATTTGCGCAGCGGTCTTTCAAACGCAATTTTTTTTGAAAAAATACACTTTAATGAATTAAAAAATGAAACAGTAAAGTTAGTCCATTTTTTTCGTCCAAAAGTTTTGATTACCTGTTTTTGTGTATTTATTATTTAAGATTTAGTTTTTTTAATCTAAATTATACATACAAGTGAACCGATTGGAGGTTTGTTTTGTTTAATAAATGTTTAAATGTAAGACATTTTCTGTATCACTTATTACTTAAGGCTGCTTTCACACTGGAGCGGGCATGCGTTGACGGTAAAACGCTGCTAATTCTAGCAGCGTTTTACCGCAATTTTAGCGGCGCTATTGGGCTGCTAGCGGGACGCTTAACACCCAGCTATCGGCCGATGAAGGGGTTAAATGCGCCCGTGTAGCGCCGCTGCCGAAGCGCTTTGCAGGTGCTTCGGCAGCAGTGCCCATTCATTTCAATGGGCAGGAGTGGTGGAGGAGCAGTATATACCGCCCCAAAGATGCTGCTTGCAGGACTTTTTTTAACATCCTGCCAGCGCATCGCCTCACAGGCTTTCACACAGACTGCAGAGGAGCCGTTTCGCAGGCACTTTACAGGCGCTATTTTTAGCCCAAAAGCGCCTGAAAAACGATCCAGTGTGAAAAGCGTCTAACTGTTAGATTTTATGAGATGAAGGGGAAAAAAAGAAAATCGGCCTAACATATCGGCTCAAATAAAATCGGCATCATATATCGGCCATCGGCCGCCGCGATTTCTAAATCTCGGCATCGGCCGGAGAAAACCCCATATCCGTCGACCTCTAGTGGCAATGCTTTAATGTAAAAAGAAGATTTATAAGCTGGGGGGGGGGGTTTGCAGATGAACTATTTTCATATTACTGGGTTTAGTAACACTTTAGGGCAGGGCTCAACAAATCCCAGGTCCCCATGGCAACAAGAATTTGCATCCTGGCGCCTAGGCTGCTGCCCGAATGCTTTTTGTTCCCCTTTGTGATGAAAAAGAAAAGTTAAGTAAAAAAAAAAAAAAATGTTTTTTTTAACCACTTCAGCCCCGGAAGGATTTACCCCCTTCCTGACCAGAGCACTTTTTACAATTTGGCACTGCGTCGCTTTAACTGCTAATTGCGCGGTCATGCAATGCTGTACCCAAACGAAATTTGCGTCCTTTTCTTCCCACAAATAGAGCTTTCTTTTGATGTTATTTGATCACCTCTGCGGTTTTTATTTTTTGCGCTATAAACGGAAAAAGACCGAAAATTTTGAAAAAATTTTTTTCTACTTTTTGTTATAAAAAAAATCCAATAAACTCAATTTTAGTCATACATTTAGGCTAAAATGTATTCGGCCACATGTCTTTGGTAAAAAAAAAAAGTCAATAAGCGTATATTTATTGGATTGCGCAAAAGTTATATCGTCTACAAACTAGGGTAAATTTTCTGGAATTTACACAGCTTTTAGTTTATGACTGCCTATGTCATTTCTTGAGGTGCTAAAATGGCAGGGCAGTACAACCCCCCCCCCCCCCCCCAAATGACCCCAAATGCTGAGAGGCATGTTGAGCCCATTGAATATTATTTTTTTTTTGTCCCAAGTGATTGAATAATGACAAAAAAGAAAAAAAAAATTACAAAAAGTTGTCACTAAATGATATATTGCTCACACAGGCCATGGGCATATGTGGGATTGAACCCCAAAACACATTTAGCTGCTTCTCCTGAGTATGGGGATACCACATGTGTGGGACTTTTTGGGAGCCTAGCCGCGTACGGGGCCCCGAAAACCAATCACCGCCTTCAGGATTTCTAAGGGTGTAAATTTATGATTTCACTCCTCACTACCTATCACAGTTTTGAAGGCCATAAAATGCCCAGATGGCACAAAACCCCCCCAAATGACCCAATTTCGGAAAGTAGACACCCCAAGCTATTTGCTGAGAGGCATGTTGAGTCCATGGAATATTTTATATTTTGACACAAGTTGCGGGAAAGTGACACACTTTTTTTTTTTTTTGCACAAAGTTGTCACTAAATGATATATTGCTCACACAGGCCATGGGCATATGTGGAATTGCACCCCAAAATACATTTAGCTGCTTCTCCTGAGTATGGAGATACCACATGTGTGGGACTTTTTGGGAGCCTAACTGCGCACGGGGCCCCGAAAACCAATCACCGCCACCCAAATGACCCCATTTTGGAAAGTAGACACCCAAAGCTATTTGCTGAGAGGCATGGCGAGTATTTTGAAGCTCTCATTTGTTTTTGAAAATGAAGAAAGGCAAGAAAATTTTTTATTTTTTTTATTTTTTAAATTTTCAAAACTTTGTGATAAAAAGTGAGGTCTACAAAATACTCACTATACCTCTCAGCAAATAGCTTGGGGTGTCTACTTTCCCAAATAGGGTCATTTGGGGGGGGGGGGTTTGTGCCACCTGGGTATTCCATGGCCTCCGAAACTGTGATAGGCAGTGAAGAGTGAAATCAAAAATTTACGCCCTTAGCCTGAAGGCGGGGATTGGTTTTCTGGGCCCCGTACGCGGCTAGGCTCCCAAAAAGTCCCACACATGTGGTATCCCCATACTCAGGAGAAGCAACAGAATGTATTTTGGGGTGTAATTTCACATATTCCCATGGCATGTTTGAGCAATATATCATTTAGTGACAACTTAGTGCAAAAAAAAAAAAAAATTGTCCTTTTCCCGCAACTTGTGTCACAATATAAAATATTTCATGGACTCGACATGCCTCTCAGCAAATAGCTTGGGGTGTCTACTTTCCAAAATGGGGTCATTTGGGGGGGTTTTTGAACTGTCCTGGCATTTTATGCACAACATTTAGAAGCTTATGTCACACATCTCCCACTCTTCTAACCACTTGAAGACAAAGCCCTTTCTGACACTTTTTGTTTACATGAAAAAATTACTTTTTTTTTGCAAGAAAATTACTTTGCACCCCCAAACATTATACATTATATATTTTTTTAAAGCAAATGCCCTACAGATTAAAATGGTGGGTGTTTCATTTTTTTTTTTCACACAGTATTTGCGCAGCGATTTTTCAAATGCATTTTTTGGGGAAAAAACACACTTTTTTAAAATTTTAATGCACTAAAACACACTATATTGCCCAAATGTTTGATGAAATAAAAAAGATGATCTTAGGCCGAGTAAATACATTTTTAAAAGCCTTTAAAAGGTTACCACTTTAGATTTACAGAAGAGGTCTACTGCTAAAATTACTGCCCTCGATCTGACCTTCGCAGTGATACCTCACATGCATGGTGCAATTGCTGTTTACATTTGACGCCAGACTGATGCTTGCATTCGCCTTAGCGCGAGAGCAGGGGGGACGGGGTGCTTTTTTTTTTTTTTTTTTTTTTTTTTTTTTTTTTCCCTTTATTATTTTTTTGCTTTTTTATCTTATTTTTAAACTGTTCTTTCATTTTTTTTAATTTTTTTTAATCATTTTTATTATCTCAGGGAATGTAAATATCCCCTATGATAGCAATAGGTAGTGACAGGTACTCTTTTTTGAAAAAATTGGGGTCTATTAGACCCTAGATCTCTCCTCTGCCCTCAAAGCATCTGACCACACCAAGATCGGTGTGATAAAATGCTTTCCCAATGGCGCTGTTTACATCCGGCGAAATCTAAGTCATGAAATGCTTGTATTTTCCGGTTTCTTAGGCCATAGAGATGTTTGGAGCCACTCTGGTCTCTGATCAGCTCTATGGTCAGCTGGCTGAATCACCGGCTGCATTCTCAGGTTCCCTGTTGAGACAGGAGAGCCAGAGAAAAACACGGAAGACTGTTGGGGGGGGGGGTATTCCCTCCCACTGCTTGTAAAAGCAGTCTAGAGGCTAATTAGCCGCTAGGATTGCTATTACATGAAAGCCGACCGCTGGCTGAAAAGAATGATACCAAGATGATACCTAAACCTGCAGGCATCATTCTGGTATAACCACTCAGTCGTGAATTGCGTACCTGAAGACAAAAAAATGGTTAACAATAAAACACAGTAAACGGTAAAGTATAAAAAATTGCATACCTGAAAAGCAAACATGATAAAACATAATAACAATAAAACATTGCAGAATAGAATACAGTAAAAAAGAGCAGAACAATAGAGAGAGAGAGAACAATGAAACGACAACTATTTTTTTTATTCTATATATTTTTTTGTGTTTTTTTTTTTTTTTTTACACTTTTTTTTTACACTTTTTTTTTTTTTGTAACTAACTTTTATAACTGTAACCGGTTCCAGGTTCGGGTCTCTCAAAATGCGATGGCATCTTGGGAGACCCTGTGAAAGTGTGTCCTAGTCTGTGCAGTGCTGTACCCTACGCTAATACTCAACTAGTGAATGGTAGCGTTCAAAACATTCACCAATGCAAAGACCAGGATTGTCAGGACAGGAGGGACAATAATAGCGGGTGTCACGCCTATATCCGCGCTTGCTGCAGACACGACATCTTTTTTGGGGGGGTTCGTTGGGTAGGGGTACTCGGACATAAAAATGCCTCTCATGCAGCCGACTGCATTTGGTTGGGGATGTGAATGGGGGAAGTACGGGTGCTGCAGAAGTGGTGAGTTCCCAATTAGGATTGGCGAATGCAGCAGGAAGGGCATTATGGGCACGACGGGCCTGTTTGTCTTCTTCTTGGTGGCAGCGGGACACTACTTGTGCTTGCCACCTCACCAGCTTGAACTGCACTTATGGGACTCGCCACGTCACCAAGTGTTACTGCAGTGCTGGTTTGACTACGACCGGGGTGTACTAGGCCGCTGGTGCTTGCCAGTTCACCAAAACGCTACCAAAAATACTGTTAGCGATCGCAGGGATCAGGCCTGACTCTGCGAACGCTGCAGTTATGCGTTTAGTGTTTTGTAAGTGTCAGTGATCGATCGATACTGCACTTGGGAGGGACAAAACGCAGGTGCTAGCAGGTATCTGGGCTGATCCCGCTAACACTGCGTTTTTGGAACCCTAAACTGCTGGGGACGCTAGTATAGATCTGATTAGATCAGATATTGATCCGTTCAGATACTATACCACTAAGGGAGGCGTATGCTGCGTGCGTGGGTGTTAGCGGTACTGGCGCTAATGTGACGCTGCCTGTGGCGACGCATATCACCGCCGGGCGATCAGGGGGCTAAACCTTTATTAGGTAATAAAGGGCGGGTGCCCTGACACTATAAAAAATAAACAAACTAACCAGCGTCACCCGTAACGGTTATACGATGATCAGTGGTGAAAGGGTTAACTAGGGGGCAATCAAGGGGTTAAAACATTTATTAGATACCCTGTTTCCCCGAAAATAAGACCTAGCGTGATTGTCGGTGATGGCTGCATTATAAGCCCTACCCCCCTAAATAAGCCCTAGTTAAAGTCCTTGTAGGTCTTATTTTCAGGGTAGGGCTTATTTTTGGGGAAACAGGGTAGGGTTTATTTGGGGGGTAGGGCTTGTATTGCAGCCATCACTGACAATCACGCTAGGTCTTATTTTCGGGGAAACAGGGTAGTATATGGGGGTCCCTGTCGCTATAAAACGCTGATGGCGAACCTGTGTGCCTGGCATGTTGTACTGTGAGTGTGTAGTGTTGTGAACTCACTCGGATGTCTTCTCTCCTCGGCGCCGGAACGGAAAATACAGAGCCGAGGAGAGATTACATCATTTCCTTTGCTGCTGTTTAACATACAGCAGCAGAGGAAGAACCTGATTGGCTGGGAGCGATCGCGAGGGGGGGGGGGGGCACGAATGGATGGTCTCCCCCTCGCCTCTCATCGCTCCCAGACACCAGCTGACCGCCTCAGGCACCGGGGGGGGGGGTCCGATCGGACCTCCCGCCCGCGGGAGGCAGATCACGTACAGGTAGGAATGAGATTCAGAGGAAGAATCTCATTCCCCACTAATGAGATTCTTCCTCTGCTGCTGTATAGTAAACCGCGGCAGAGGAAGTGATGTCATGGCTGATCGGCTCTGTATTTTCCGTTCCGGCGCCGAGAAGAGAAGACATCGATGTGAGTGCACAACACTACACACACAGTAAAACACACCAGGCACACTTTTCACCCCCCAATCAACCCCCCCCCCCCCTGTCACAGTGACACCAAGCAGGTTTTTTTCTGATTGCTGCATTGGTGTCAGTTTGTGACAGTGTGGTAGAGCAGTTAGGGTTAGCCCCCTTTAGGTCTAGGGTAGCCCCCTAACCCCCCAATAATGTTTTAACCCCTTGATCACCCCCCGTCGCCAGTGTCACTAAGCGATCGTTTTTCTGATCGCTGTATTAGTGTCACTGGTGACGCTAGTTAGGGAGGTAAATATATAGGTTCGCCGTCAGCGTTTTTATAGCGTGAGGGACCCCTATATACTACCTAATAAAGGTTTTAACCCCTTGATTGCCCCCCGTCCCCAGTGTCACTAAGTGATCGTTTTTCTGATCACTGTATTAGTGTCACTGGTGACGCTAGTTAAGGAGGTAAATATATAGGTTCGCCATCAGCGTTTTTATAGCCTCAGGGACCGCTATATACTACCTAATAAAGGTTTTAACCCCTTGATTGCCCCTAGTTAACCCTTTCACCAGTGATCACCGTATAAGTGTTATGGGTGACGCTGGTTAGTTACATAGTAGGCGAGGTTGAAAAAAGACACAAGTTCATCAAGTCCAACCTATGTGTGATTATGTGTCAGTATTACATTGTATATCCCTGTATGTTGCGTTCATTTAGCTGCTTATCTAATAGTTTCTTGAAACTATCGATGCTCCCCGCTGAGACCACCGCCTGTGAAAGGGAATTCCACATCCTTGCCGCTCTCACAGTAAAAAACCCTCTACGTAGTTTAAGGTTAAACCTCTTTTCTTCTAATTTTAATGAGTGGCCACGAGTCTTGTTAAACTCTCTTCTGCGAAAAAGTTTTATTTCTATTGTAGGGTCACCAGTACGGTATTTGTATATTGAAATCATGTCTCTTCTCCAGAGAGAATAAGTTCAGTGCTCGCAACCTTTCCTCATAACTAAGATCCTCCAGACCCTTTATTAGTTTTGTTGCCCTTCTTTGTACTCCGCTCCATTTCCAGTACATCCTTCCTGAGGACTGGTGCCCAGAACTGGACAGCATACTCTAGGTGCGGTCGGACCAGAGTCTTGTAGAGTGGGAGAATTATCGCTTTATCTCTGGAGTTGATCCCCTTTTTAATGCATGCCAATGTTCTGTTTGCTTTGTTAGCAGCAGATTGGCATTGCATGCCATTGCTGAGCCTATCATCTACTAGGTCCTTTTCCATCCTAGATCCCCCCAGAGGTTCTCCCCCCAGTGTATAGATTGCATTCATATTTTTGCCATCCAAATGCATTATTTTACATTTTTCTACATTGAACCTCATCTGCCATGTAATTGCCCACCCCATTAATTTGTTCAGATCTTTTTGCAAGGTTTCCACATCCTGTGGAGAAGTTATTGCCCTGCTTAGCTTAGTATCGTCCGCAAATACAGAGATTGAACTGTTTACCCCATCCTCCATCGTTTATGAACAAATTAAATAGGATTGGTCCCAGCACAGAACCCTGGGAAACCCCACTACCCACCCCTGACCATTCTGAGTACTCCCCATTTATCACCACCCTCTGAACTTGAAATGCCATCGCATTGTGAGAGACCCGAACCTGGAACCGGTTACAGGTTTAAAAGTTACAGTTACAAAAAAAGTGTGTAAATAAAAAAAAAAAAAACACAAAAAATATATAAAATAAAAAAAACAAAAATAGTTGTTTTATTGTTCTCTCTCTCTCTCTCTCTCTCTCTCTCTCTCTCTCTCTCTCTCTCTCTCTCTCTCTCTCTCTCTCTCTCTCTCTGTCTGTCTGTCTCTCTCATTATGTTTTATGTTTGCTTTTCAGGTATGCAATTTTTTGTACTGTTTACTGTGTTTTATTGTTAACCATTTTTTTTGTCTTCAGGTACGCCATTCAGCTGCAGCGCGGATTTATTAACCTTGACAGCAACAGCGTTTGCTTCCAGGATATATAAAGCCGTGAGTCCAGCGGAGGTGATATATGCCGAAGCATGGGGGCAGCTGGGGCGGAGGAGCGATTTGCTCCAAACTTTTGGGGCGGATGCCCTCATGCTTCGGCATATATAAATGGTGCATGTATGCCCATCATTTAGAAGTGGGTGGATGAAGGGAGGTATTCTAATGGTGGGCATACCCACCAATCAATCTCTTTTTTTTCTTTCAGCCCACAGGCTGCATGAAAAAAAAAAGATTACAATATATGCCCAACAAGGACCAGCAACGTACTGGTATGTTGCTGAACTTTGAGTGGTTATACCAGAATGATGCCTGCAGGTTTAGGTATCATCTTGGTATCATTATTTTCAGCCAGCGGTCGGCTTTCATGTAAAAGCCATTCTAGCTGCTAATTAGCCTCTAGACTGCTTTTACAAGCAGTGGGAGGGAATGTCCCCCCCTCCCACCGTCTTCCATATTTTTCTCTGGCTCTCCTGTCCCAACAGGGAACCTTAGAATGCAGCCGGTGATTCCGCCAGCTGACCATAGAGCTGATCAGAGGCCAGAATGGATCATCTCTATGGCCTAAGAAACCGGAAGCTACAAGCATTTCATGACTTTGATTTTGCCGGATGTAAACAGCGCCATTGGGAAAGCATTTTATCACACTGATCTTGGTGTGGTCAGATGCTTTGAGGGCAGAGGAGAGATCTAGGGTCTAATGGACCCCATGTTTTTCAAAAAAGAGTACCTGTCACTACCTATTGATATCATATGTCAGGGAATGTAAATATCCCCTAAAAATAAAAATGATGATAAAAAATGAAAGGAACAGTTTAAAAATATAATAAAGAAACGAACGCGAGCATTGGTCTTGCGTCAAATGTAAACAGCAATTGCACCATGCATGTGAGGTATCACCGCGAAGGTCAGATCGAGGGCAGTAATTTTAGCAGTAGACCTCCTCTGTAAATCTAAAGTTGTAACCTGTAAAGGCTTTTAAAGGCTTTTAAAAATGTATGTAGTTTGTCGCCACTGCACGTTTGTGCGCAATTTTAAAGTATGTCATGTTTGGTATCCATGTACTCGGCCTAAGATCATCTTTTTTTATTCCATCAAACATTTGGGCAATATAGTGTGTTTTAGTGCATTAAAATGAAAAGTGTGTTTTTTGCCCAAAAAAAGCATTTGAAAAATCGCTGCGCAAATACTGTGTGAAAAAAAAAAAAAATTGAAACACCCACCATTTTAATCTGTAGGGCATTTGCTTTAAGAAAATATATAATGTTTGGGGGTTCAAAGTAATTTTCTTGCAAAAAAAATTTTTTTTTTCATGTAAACAAAAAGTGTCAGAAAGGGCTTTGTCTTCAAGTGGTTAGAAGAGTGGGTGATGTGTGACATAAGCTTCTAAATGTTATGCATAAAATGCCAGGACAGTTCAAAACCCCCCCCCCCAAATGACCCCATTTTGGAAAGTAGACACCCCAAGCTATTTACTGAGAGGCATGTCGAGTCCATGGAATATTTTATATTGTGACACAAGTTGCAGGAAAAAGACAAATTTTTTTTTTTTTTTTTGCACAAGTTGTCACTAAATGATATATTGCTCAAACATGCCATAGGAATATGGGAAATTACACTCCAAAATACATTCTGTTGCTTCTCCTGAGTACAGGGATACCACATGTGTGAGACTTTTTGGGAGTCTAGCCGCGTACGGGACTCCAAAAACCAATCACCGCCTTCAGGGTTTCTAAGGGTGTACATTTTTGATTTCACTCCTCACTGCCTATCACAGTTTCGGAGGCCATGGAATGCCCAGATGGCACAAACCCCCCCTAAATGACCCCATTTTGGAAAGTAGACACCCCAAGCTATTTGCTGAGAGGTATGGTGAGTATTTTGCAGACCTCGCTTTTTGTCGCAGAGTTTTAAAAATTGAAAAAAGAAAAAAAAAATACATTTTTTCTTTTCTTTCTTCATTTTAAAAAACAAATGAGAGCTGCAAAATACTCACCATGCCTCTCAGCAAATAGCTTGGGTGTCTACTTTCCAAAATGGGGTCATTTGGGGAGGTTTTGTGCCATCTTGTCATTTAATGGCCTTGGAAACTGTGATAGGTAGTGAGGAGTGAAATAAATTCTACGCACATGTACCAGCCCTAGCATGAGCTGTGAGGCCTGGAGAATAGAATCTTTCATAGCGTCTACTGTAAAACACAATGCTTCTGATATTCCGGCCAAATTCTGGGCCTGCTTTTCAGGAATAAATTTAAGTACATCTATAAACTGGCCCTTTAAGGACTGAGAAACTCCGATCACTGCCAGTGCAGGTTGAACGACTGAACCTGCGAGCGACATATAGTTTTTAAAAAGGAACTCCAACTTCTTATCCGTTGGATCCTTTAGCATATGAGCATTGTCAACTGGACAAGTCAGGTTTTTATTTACAGAGGATATAGCAGCGTCAATTACTGGAATTCCCCATTTCTTATAAAAGTCTTCCTCCATAGGATAAAGTATTAAAAACTTTTTTGGAGGGAAAAATTGTTTATCTGGGTGCTCCCATTCAGAATACATAAGCTTCCTTAGCCATGAATGGATAGGAAAGGAATGATCAGATTGGGGAGGCTTTTGTGAACCCAAACCAGAGGTGGGCTCATCGACTGACTGCGCTGCTGGCAGTAAAAATGTTGAGCGGACCAACTCAGAGATTGTACCAACAATTTTTCCTGCGAACCTGATATCTCCGTATTAGGTTTTTCGGAAGAGGAGACATCAGCCTCTTCCTGGTCTTTTGAAAACAAATCGTCCTCTCTTGCTCCATGTTCCTCTGTATGAGGGCCCTGAGCAATTGACGGGGACCTGCTACGCTTAGCCCCACTCTGAAATGCAAATAAAGCATAATTTTTTTGCTCCAAGCTTAAAATGGTTGAAGAAAAAACCTCCTGGGTAATATATATAGGGGCTGCAGTGTCAAGAGCAGCTGCAACACTTGCCCCTCCTGATGGCTCACTCTGACCAGCCATATTACTTTCAGGGGAGGATGCCATCTTTTTTGAGATGGTTTTAGGCTGCCGTGTGACTGTAGTAGACTTACTAGAGCCCTTTCTTGAGGTGTTTTTCACCCCCCTTCCTCTCATAGCCCGATGCACAAAGCAGAGGTACTACCAAAAGGAATGCATCCACTGCTTGAGCAATAGTCCAGCTCTATTGCTGCTATTAATGCTCAGCCTGATGCAGTAAATGTGTCAAAAAGGAATGCTTGTGTCCCCAAACCTCTTAATACCACCTTTTGCTTTTGTGTCCCTTCAGCATCATGAAACGGCACAAATGGTGCTTTTTAAAAACCTCCCTTCCCACGCTGAACATTGGAGGACACACCGAACCCCCCCCCCCTCACCTACGGCCCTTCCCTCCTAACTTTAAAATGTGCTTTTTCCCGCGCTCCTGATCCTATGGGGATCCCAGGAAGGAGGGAGGAATGGCGAGGGGGAGCTGGAAGCCGCCAAGCCACGTCCGTTTGCGTCGTGTGTTTTTTTTTTTTTTTTTAAATTGTCGCACTTTTTTTCCCCCGAGGATGAGGGGGAGAAAACTACACATGGGGCGTTTGGTGGGGAGAGGAAACCCGCCCCCCCAGGCTTACTGGAGGTCTTGTTGCTGGCCGGAGGAGGAAGAACTTTCTGCTTGCTGGACACATTGTGGGTCTCTGAGAAGCATGAGACATAAGTGCTCAACACAGCCCCCAGTGGTGATCACATAGGCATGACACATTTACAAATTTAGAGGAGACATTCATAAGAAAATTTTAAAAATTTCATAGAAAATTCCACTTACCTTTCCCGCCGCAGGGTTTTCTGTGGTAAACCAACAAACCCAATCTTCACCCTTCACGGTGGGTTACGTTAAACCTTCAGGAGCTGGGGATCCTCGAGGAAACCCACTATCCTGGACCTGTAATAGCATCCCGCCAGTAAAACTTTATGGCCTTACTACCAAAAAGTACTGGATCCCAGGGACCAGCTCTCTAAAAAGAGAAGTGTTACAGGTAAGACCTCGTTTCTTCGGATACGAGGCCCGGGTACCATTCAATTCTGCCAAAAAGACACCTTGAATGGATCCGGTCTGCATAGCTTGCCCCAGCAAGGATTGCTTCAGTGGAGCAAAGCACATTTTCACTCGTGACCAACACCTTAGACACTGGCGAAAAAAACTGAGGTACTCCCAGTAGCGGGAGGGGTTATCTAGGGAGTGCCCTTTTTGTCTTAGGGCGTGCCAGTGTCCATCACCTGAAGGTGGCCTATAACCCACATAGTAACTACTATGGCGCTATGTCCAGTGATGTACGATAAGGAAGATTGGTTTGGCAAGAACGATTCTTCATGAATCCATGCGGATTACTGCTAATGATACCGTTTTCATTACTAAAATCTTGTATATAGTCCCTTATCACCCCCTCCAAGAGCTTGCTTACTATTGATGTTAGGCTAACTGGTCTGTAATTCCCAGGGATGTATTTTGGGCCCTTTTTTAAATAATAATACATTTGCTTAGTGACAGGACTTTGATCACCGCTCCCTGTAATCGGGAGCGGTGATCAGTGTCGTGTCACACATAGCCACGCCCCCCCCACAGTTAGAATCACTCCCTAGGACACACTTAACCCCTTCACTGCCCCCTAGTGGTTAACCCCTTCACTACCAGTCACATTTACATGGTAATCAATGCATCTTTAATTGCACTGACTTCTTTATAAATGTGGTCCCAAAATTGCACCAATAGTGTCCGATCTGTCTGCCATAATGTCGCAGTCACGATAAAAATTGCTGATCGCCGCCATTACTAGTAAAAAAAAAAAAATTTATAAAAATGCTATAAAACTATCCCCTATTTTGTAGACGCTATAACTTTTGTGCAAACCAATCAATAAACGCAATTTTTTTTTTTTTTTTTTTTTTGTTACCAAAAATGTGTAGAAGAATACGTATCAGCCTAAACTGAGGGAAAAAAATGTTTTTTTATATATTTTTTGGGGGATATTTATTATAGCAAAAAGTAAAAAAATTGTTTTTTTCAAAATTGTCGCTATTTTTTTGTTTATAGCGCAAATAATAAAAACGGCAGAGGTAATCAAATACCACCAAAAGAAAGCTCTATTTGTGGGGAAAAACTGACGTCAATTTTGTTTGGAAGCCACGTCGCACGACCGCGTAATTGTCAGTTAAAGCGTTGCAGTGCCGAATCGCAAAAAAGTGCTCTGGTCTTTGGGCAGCCAAATGGTCCGGGGCTTAAGTGGTTAATGACATAAAATAATTTTTGTTCTCCCAACTAAGTGTGATCAACCTATTAACCTAAAATTGTTTCTGATATTGCTGTTTTACTAACCTGACAGGTTATTAGTCTAAATAGGAAACCTTAATTTTGTTTGCAAATAATAAAGATTCTAACTACCAGCAAGAATGAGGCCTTGCATTTAAAGAGCACCTGTCATTTCAGATCCATCATGGCGGCGCCTGTTACCAGGCAAACACTCGCCTGCTGCCGCCACATCCCTCACCTCGTTTTGTCACTGCTGCATCACCAGCCATCCCATTAAAGTGAATGGGACTGTCGGTGAGTCAACAGCGGGTCAGAGGAGGAGCCGCTGGGTACAGAGATAACAGTTGCCCTTTTTAAAAATTATGATTTAAATCGAGTTGATTTAAATCAAATCCACCCTGCTACTCGCTGAGAGATTGTTTTCTATCAGCATGGACTTTTAGCTGTCAGAATACACTGATCAGTGGCTGCAGCCGCTTATGGTGAAGTTTTCCAGCAAGCTTGTTTGACAGAAGACGATCATTTGTTTGACTTCTTTCAAGTGGGAGCGATCGCATATGGATCGGAATTTATCTGGTCCCTTCTGAACTGGCTGAATTTCAATTCATCTATGGCCAGCTTAAATATCATCTAATAGACATTCCTTTCTCATCAAACTTTTGGATATCCCTTACAAAAAGATTAAATAGAACAGGGCCTAGTACAGAGCCTTGTGGTATGCCGCTAGTGATTTGCACCTTTTATTAAATAGATACTGATAATGATTTGTTGAGATTTTATGGGATGCTGTACCTATAGAGTAATTTGCCTTCATTATTTTGATCTGCAGTCTTTGCTACCATCCACTATGTTTGTCCTAGTTGAAATGGTGGACACTGTACGGACAACTCCTTGGCAGTTTGAGCGTAAACTAAATGACTCCATTGCAGAAGAACTAAACAAGAAATTGGCAAATAAGGTAAGCAGAATTAGGTTTAAAAAAAAAAACATAAGCAAACGTGGACTATGAACAATTGCATTTTCATATAACTATTTTTGCATTGTGACAAATCATAAAGAACTGTTTAGTCATCCTTGCAAAATCAATAAAGTAAAGTAAACAGGTTATGTACATTGTCTCTAATATATGTAAATATTCCTGTTTTGATGTATCCACCATTTCCATTTGCAATGCTTGCACTCTGGCATTAATATTTAAATGATTTTTAGAGCCTGAGAATCTAAATTCTTGTGGTGTTATGTTGGAGCTGATACTAAATAATCACAAAACTGGATTTGTGGCCAATAGCTACCTTTTCAGTTTCACTTCTTGTAAATATTAAACACGGTGATATCAAAATTTCATTTAGTTGTCAGGGCTTGTTCATTGTGTCTGTTTTGTTTTCAGTGACTTAAATTATCAGGCATGTAGAAACGCTACCATGTCTAATTGTATCAGCATTAAAAACACAAGATGGATACTGTTTATGTACATTACCCTGCATAAGTTCAGAGGCACCCAGAATTTTCTTTTGTTTTTTGTTAAGGAATGTTTATTTTTATAAATCCTTTGTTTTGAAGAACCCTCTGAAATGCGTATACCACCCCACCCCCCCCCCACATTCCATGAGGCGGGTATCTCAGTGCAGTACACCGAATACTGACGGGACTTTCTGAGAGTTGTCAAATCCAGGCCGTGTCAGCCGGTGGCGAGAGACCTATATTAATGCCGATCCACACTGATAGCTTTGTGATCCACTGCGCTGCTATTTATTGTATGTACAATGACTGGCTGCCCTGATCTCTCTGTATGTCAGACCACACCAGCCCCAGTGTCCCTGATCACCGCCACACCAGCCCCAGTGTCCCTGATCACCGCCACACCAGCCCCAGTGTCCCTGATCACCGCCACACCAGCCCCAGTGTCCCTGATCACCGCCACACCAGCCCCAGTGTCCCTGATCACCGCCACACCAGCCCCAGTGTCCGTCATCTGTGCCACACCAACTGCAAAGGATAGCATTGCAGCCAAGGTATGTGTACAGCCGCTGCCTCTGCAGCTAAAGAGGGTAGCAGTTGAGGGGTGGTAAAACCATGGCTCAGCTGTGAAGTTTTGCCGCCACCAGTCTCACCAGTTTTTTTTTTTTTGTTTTGTTTTGTTTTGGTTTTTTTTTTATTCTAAAAAATGTGGTAATTTTGTAGGGGTTTCCACTGTCCTGGTGGTCCAGGGCCTCCAACAATGTGGTGAGTAATCAGGAAATGAAATGTGTAAATTATGCATAATTTATGGTCCTTGAAAACCCAAAGGTGCTTCTTGGATTTTGGCCCATCTATGTCCTGTGTGAATAGTAACTTGTTAAAATGACAACTCTGTGAAGAAATAAAAAAACAAATTTATATGTAATTTTCTATATTTTTCAACAGATTGTAACAAAAATTACATGTAACTCACAATGCCTCTTATTAAATACTTTGGACTGTTTACGTCCCAAAAAGGGGGCATTTTGTCCTCAAGAAATGAGATGAGCAGTCAGTACATGAGGACTGATCAATTTTCACACAGACAAAACAATATACACTGGGGTTATTTTTTTTACCAAAGAAGTGTAGCAGAATACATCTTGGCCTAAATTTATGAAGAAAGATTGTATATTTGCAAAATTTTGTGTGTTTTTTTTTTTTTTTCCTCCCAAAAATGAGGTAAAATTTAATTGGATACAGTGTTTCATGGCTAAGTAATTTTATATTACATTTAGTGTTGTGTTGTTTTTTTTTTTTGCAATCCTTTTTAATACAAAGTTAAAACAAAAAGGAACCAGTTAATTGATCGCGGCCTTTAACTTTTGCATGAAGTGTTTCTGCATTGAAATATTCATAATAATGTAATAATTTCTACTAGTATAATTTTAGTTAAGGGGAAGATGGTAATTTTTTACAGGTGTGTTAGGGCTGCACATAATAAGCTAAGTCGGGCATAGTAGGCGCATTGACCAACATTGGCACAAAGGCCACCTACCCCCCTTAAACATATGCAGTAAGTCTGCATAACTGTTTGCCTAACATAGTCTTAGAACTAAAATGTTGTCTATACTTTACAAACAAACATTTAATGGCGATTCTAAAGCTTGAGTTATCTTTTGCAATTGTCTTACAGGGGAAAGTTTTTTTTTTTTTTTTTTATGTGCCTCCTCATGCATGTGCTTTAGGTGGTGCTGATGTGCTGTTTTGTGTTGGGGCCAAAAAACAGGGAGAGCAGTGTGAGTGAGTGAGAACCGCGGACCCCCTCACTGAGACTGAGAGGCTGCGGGGACAGGCGCGGATGTTGGGACTGAGGAGTGGAAGTGACTGAGGACCGTGCCACTCCAGCGTCTCCAACAGAGGAGGTGGACCGGGAGAGCGAGGGAAGCAGAGGTGACAGGGTAACCAGGAGAGGCGTCGGCGTGTACGCGCAATCCGCTGACCTGAGGGGGAGGGCGTGAGGTAAACCTGGGAAGCGGAGGCAGTCGTGACAAGCAGGCTGACCAAGGGAGACTGAACACTGACAGATTGTAGGGGAGGCTAAGCAGGAGCAGAGGGGACACAAAGCGGCAAAGCCAGTAGAAGACTGACTGTGTGTAGGGTGGACGCTGGCTGAGAGGAACTAAGTACTGCTGAATATTGTGGGTAACTGTATTTTGTAGTGCATTGTGGGTAACTATATGTGGTATAATTCAGTAGTGAGTATCATTGAGCAACTGAGTATTGTGATACTTCTGATTACTGTTGAGTATTGTGGTATAACTGAGTAGAAAGCACTGTTGGGTAACTGACTATTGTGGTATATTGGTGTAGTGCTGAGTACCTCAGTGTGGTTGTGTGTGTGTGCGTGTGTGTGTGTATAGTGAGTACCTGTGTATTGTGAGTGTTGTGAGCACCTGTGTATTGTGAGCGCACGTGGGCTGTGAGTACCTGTGTATTGAGTATTAGTGTCAGGAAGCTAGTTGTTAATTTGGACAGGGTATAATCCCCAATCCTCATTTGAATTGGTAGGTACAATGCCCGGCAGATGTGGAGATGCAAATCGGTGTACATTTTGCGGCATGTATGCGTTCCTTGATCATCTGATCGAGGGCAAATACTGCTGTGCAAAATATAAGCACATTATTTCCCTGGAAGCCCAGGTTCTGAATCTAGGGAAGCAACTGTCAGCATTGAGAAGACCCTCCAAAATAAAGGAGAGCTGGGAACGTACCTAGCAGGGGCCAGCACAGAGGCGGGTGGAGACAAAGAGGTGCAGGCACTAGAAAAGAGTAGATGGGTGACAAGAAGGGTAGAGGGGAAAGTGCCAGGGAGGTTGATCCTGGGCTGGAACATCCCAATAAGAACGCCCTGTTGAGTGACATTGGTGAAACCAGTCAGGGACCAGCCCTGCTGGAGCTGAGGGACTCTCCTATCTGCCAGGGGAAGAACTCCTCCAGTGAGAGTGGAATGGGGGGGAAGTGAAGGTAAAGGAAAGACAGATTCTGGTGGTGGGGGACTCAATTTTTAGAAGGATAGAGAGGGCAATCTGTGACAGACCTGAAGCGCCAAATTGTTTGCTGTCTACCGGGCGCTCGGGTTCGGCACATCACGAATCTGGTGGACAGATTATTGGGAGGGGCTGGGGAAGACCCGGCTTTAATGGTGCACATTGGCACCAATGACAAAGTCAAAGGAAGATGGGGTGTCCTGAAGAACGATTTTAGGGACTTAGATGCTAAATTGAGGAAAAGGACCTCCAAGGTAGTATTCTTAAATACTACCAGTACCTCGAGCCACAAAAAGAAAGGCAGAGGGAGATTAGGGAAGTAAACAAACAAGTGGTTGAGGAGCTGGTGTAGAAAGGAGGGGTTTGGGTTCCTGGAGAACTGAGGGGGCAGACCATATTGACCCCATAAAGAATGAGGAAGGGAATCTGGTTACAAAGGATAGTGAGATGGCGAAGGTATTGAATTTATTCTTCTCCTCAGTCTTCACAAGGGAATCAGGGCTTCGGTAACCAAAACTGCAGTGTTTATCCTCATGACACATCACAGGAAGCACCCTCATAGCTAACAGAGGACAGATTAGGAATAGACTTGAAAAACTTAACATAAGTCATCTGGACCAGATGGCTTACACCTGAGGTTCCTTAGGGAACTCAGTCAAGTAATTGCCAGACCATTGTTCCTAATTTTTACTGACACTCTACTGTCTGGAATGGTACCAGTTGATTGGAGAAAAGCCAATGTAGAACCAATATTTAATAAAAGGACCGGGATACACCCCTGGGAATTTCAGACCAGTTAGCCTAACCTCAATTGTATGCAAGCTCTTGGAGGGGATGATAAGGGACTATATACAAGATTTTGGTAATGACAATGGTATCATTAGCAGTAATCAGCATGGATTCATGAAGAATCGTTCTTGCCCAACCAATCCTTCTATGAGGATGTGAGCTGCCATCTAGATAAAGGAGGGCCCGTAGACGTGGGGTATCTGGATTTTGCAAAGGCATTTTACACAGTTCCCCATAAATGTTTACTGTACAAAGTAAGGCCTGTTGGCATGGACCATAGGGTGAGTACATGGATTGAACTGGCTACATGGGTGAGTTCAGAGGGTAGTGATAAATGAGTACTCGGATTGGTCAGGGGTGGAAAGTGGGGTCCCCCAGGGTTCTGTCCTGGGACCAATCCTATTTAATTTGTTCATAAACGACCTGGAGGATGTAAACAGTTAACTCTTAAGAAATTAATGGGGTGGGTAACTACATGGCAAATGAGGTTTAATGTGGAAAAATGTAAAATAATGCATTTGAGTGGCAAAAATATGAATGCAATCTACTCCTCTGGGGGGAGAACCACTGGGGGAATCAAGGATGGAAAAGGACCTGGGGATCCTAGTTGATGATATGCTTAGCAATGGCATGCAATGCCAAACTGCTGCTAACAAAGCAAACAGAATATTGACATGCATTAAAAAGGGGATTAACTCAAGAGATAAATCAATAATTCTTCCACTCTACAAGACTCTGGTCCAGCCTCACCTGGAGTACGCTGTCCAGTTCTGGGCACCAGTTCTCAGGAAGGATGTACTGGAAATGGAGCGAGCACAAACAAGGGCAACAAAACTAATAAAGGGACTGGAGGACATTAGTTACAAGCACTGAACCTATTCTCTCTGGAGAAGAGACGTTTGAGAGGGGATATGATTTCAATGTACAAATGCCATACTGGTGACCCCACAATAGGGATAAAACTTTTCACGGAAGGAAGTTTAATAATGCCCGGTACACACGAGCAGAAATTCCGCCAACAAAAGTCCGATGAGAGCTTTTGGTTTAAAAATGCGACCGTGTGTATGCTCTATTGCAGTGTTTCTCAACTCCAGTCCTCAAGGCATACCAAGGCATACATAACAAGTCATGTTTTCAGGCTTCCCATTATTTTGCACAGGTAATTTGATCAGTTTCGCTGCCTTAGTAATTTCCACAGCCATTTCATCTAAGGGAAATCCTGAAAACATGACCTGTTGGGGCGCCTTGAGGACTGGAGTTGAGAAACGCTGCTCCATTGGACTTTTGCTGGTGGAAATCCAGCCAGCAAAAGATTGAGAGCATGTTCTCAATTTTTCGGTCGGAAAAAGTACCGATTGGATATTCCGATTGTCTGTACGAATTCTGACGTGCAAAATTCCTACGCATGCTCGGAAACAATTTGACGCATGCTCGGAAGCATTGAACTTCATTTTCTCGGCTCGTCGTAATGTTGTACGTTACCTGGTTCTTGGCGGTCGAAAGTTCAGCAAACTTTTGTGCAACCATGTGTATGTAAGCCAAGCTTGAGCGGAATTCCGTCGGCAAAACCATCCTTGGTTTTTCCAACGGAAATTCCGCTCGTTTGTATGCAGCATAAGACATGTGGCCACTCATTAAAATTATAAGAAAAGAGGTTTAACCTTAAACTGCGTAGCAGGCTCTTTACTGTAAGTGGAAAGGATGTAGAATTCCCTTCCACAGGTGGTGGTTTCAGTGGGGAGCATCGATAGTTTAAAAAAACTATTAGATAATCACCTGAAATCTATCTATTCTGAACCATGCTGCCTGTGTCCATAGACAGTGCAGCTAGGTCCTGCCTCCCCACTCCTTCATCACAGGATTTGATTGACAGCAACAGGACTCAATGTCTCCTCCTGTTTCCTCTCTGTCCTGTGATGATGGGGGGGGGAGCTACTGCTCTTGGGCACAGCGATGGATCGGGATTGAGCTCCGGTAAGTATATGGGCGTTTGGAGGGATCCTAATAACAGAATAGTTTTTTACCTAATGCAGAGAATGCATTAAGGTAAAAAGCCTTTAGAACCACTTTAATAAAAGATGGACACTGATATACACAGTACTTTATGGGCTTGATAGAGAGTACAGATGAAGCTGTTTTCTTTCAGACTCCCTTTTATAATACCATAGAGCTTTCTGAACAGATTAGGCAGGGAGCGTGGAGTTAGATGAGTAACAAACTCTTTTAGTTGTGTGTGTAAATTTGTAGCTTCAGCTACTGAGCTATGTAAACAGGCTTTCAAGTAAAGCAGGCAAGGATGGATGACTTAGTGATTGCTCACACCTTCACTGGTCCGTTCTTGTCTTAAACAATACACCTTGCGTGTTCTGGTCTAGAGGCACTCCTCCATTCATAACCCTTGGATAAACCGGCTTCATCACTCTATAACTATCATCTTATGGTAGCTCTACCAGATTTGTTTATTTTCCGACAAAAATGATTACTAGATATCTCGGATATGGATGATGAGGACTGGACGGATATGTGGGATACGCCTTTCTGGTCTCTTTAAGAGATTGGTACAATTTAAGATAATACATAGGGCCTACTACCTTACAGGCTCCATCGGCTCAATCCCACTGTCCCTCCATCCTGTTGGCGATGTGATAGAGATGTGGGGCATTTCCATATCTTTTGGACTTGTTGGGTTATCCAGGTCTACTGGGTTATCCAGGTGTACTGGGAGGCTGTGGTGTCTTTCATCGGTCAAATTTAATTTGTTATTTGGAAATAGCTGATCAATTCACAACTACCGTTAAACACAGTCACGTGTATAAACAGAGTATGTATTCCCAAATTTGAAAAAGTGTGGGCAAAATGGCTGGAAGATAGTGATACTGCATAAATATTAAAGTGATTGTAAGGCTTTGTTTTTTGTTTTTGTTTTGTTTTGTTTCTTTTTTTAATATAACAAACATGTCATACTTACCTCCACTGTGCAGTTCGTTTTGCCCCGATCCTTGACTTTTGGGGTCCCCCGGCGGCGCTGGTAGCGCCTTCCAGCATCATATAACCCCCTTGGAGAAGCCTTCTCCCGGGGGGTTACCTTGCGGGTGCGCTCCCGAGTCCAGCATTTGCGTCCAAATGCTGGACCCTGCCCCGGCGCCCGCGTCATTGGATTTGATTGACAGCAGCAGGAGCCAATGGCTGCGCTGCTATCAATCTATCCAATCGAGAGCCGAGACAAGGGGCACAGGGGAAGAGCGTGTCTCCGGCGTGGGAATTACAGGACTCGGGTGAGTAAAACGGGGGGGGGGGGGGGGCTGGGGTGCCGGTCAGTGACAGAAGTTTTTTCACCTTCATGTATAGGATGTAATAAAGGGAAAAAACATGAGGGTTTATAGCCCCTTTTAAGTGTCATGTGCCAAGGATAAAGAGGTACTTTAGTTATTACTTGAGTAATCGTGTACTTGACTGGGGGCCGATGATGACATATTATTACTGTTGTTGTAGGCACATCAAGCCTTTTAAAACTCACCTTTCTTGTGGTTTTGCTTTTTTTTTTTTTTTTTGTTTATTTTATTTGCAGGTTTTTCTTTGTGTTGTCTTGATTAGTCTGCTCCTGCGCGTGTCAGTCTCCCGCTTTTGTTCTCTTTTACACTTTGAAAACTAATAGAGATCAGTAAAAAACTAATAGAGATCATTAAAAAAAAAAAAAGAAAGATGACTTGATAAATATTTGTTGTAGTTCAATAACTGAGGTTTCATTATCCCCAATTTTACCAAGTGAAATTTAAAAAATTTACTGCATCTGTATTTGTGAATAGTGATATCTAAAATTGGCTCAGATGGTTATTATTATTATTTTTTTTTTTTTTACAATGTAGTGAAACCTGTTCTGTTCTTTCTAGGTTGTATATAATGTGGGTCTGTGCATCTGCCTTTTTGACATAACTAAGCTGGAAGACTCCTATATTTTCCCTGGCGATGGAGCTTCTCACACCAAAGGTTAGTTCTTATTATTATTCTGTTCTTGCCCTTCAGAAACCAAGATGAAACCCTGTAGTATTATTTACTATTGCATGAGTTTTATTCTACTGTTTTGTGTCAACTAAAGATCACCATACAGATTAAGTTTGGACCTTCTAATTGGGTATTAATTTGTGGCATACAGTGCTTGACAGATACGGCCACACATGGGAATGACAAATCCATCCAAGCTGATTTTCCAGATCCTGTGGGAAGTATTCACATTTGGCATTCTCCCACTTGCAAAAGAGAGGTCCTGGAACAACTTCAGGTGTAAGGACCACTCTGTCAAGTCTAAGCTGAGGGGGTCGGCCTGTCAATTGTCTATGCCTGGGATGGACCAGGCAGAAACGTCAAGTCCCGTCCAAGATATGATCCAAACTACCTCTCTTGCCACAGCAAAACTAAATGTAGAAAATATGAATTTCTAGCCTTTCTTGCCTGCACTGACAGGATTCCCAGGACTTCTCTACAGCCCAACAGCCTGGCATCTGCCGTGAGAATCTTCCAGAAGATGGGAAGGAATGACTTCTCTGGTTCCAGAGGCAGATTCCCGAGTCACCAAGCCACAGACAGCCTGGTCCTCTGTGCAAAAGTCTGTCCAGGGACTTAATCGATTTGGCCTATGATGACCGAAATGATGCATTGTAGACGTCTGGAGTGAAACTGGGTAAAATTGATTGCCTGGAAGGATACCTCAGACCCAAGACTCTTTGCAAAAGCAGATAGTCAGATGACTCCTTATCTGGAGAACTTTAATCTGAGTCAATGCAATCTCAGGCCAGTGGAAGAAACACTCTGGCCTGAGCTATGTCCAGGAATAGACCCAGGCACTCCAAACGATGAGTCAGTTAGTGTCTGATTTTCTGAAGGTTTTAGTGTCCATCCAAATTGTAACATCTGGGCAGTCAGTTACATTGTATGATAGCCCATGCCCCACTATCCTCCTCCCACCATAGGAGGTTGTCCAAGACTCTCACAATGGGAATGCCACAAGAGTGCAGTGAAACCAGCACTTTGGAGGACACCAAGGTAAAGTTTAGAGGCAAAGGGGCGGGGCCACAAACTGATTGTATAGGGGCCCCCACAGCAAAATGTAGGAAATGCTGATGCAAGGGTTTAGAAGTTAAAGGCGATGTGTAAGTATATGTCCCTAATGTCCACAGAAGTCAGAAAGTCTCCCTGGTAAATTGAGGAGATGACAAAGTTGGTGGATTGCATGCGGAATTTATGAGCTTAAATGAAGAGATTCAAAGCTTTGAGATCAGAAATAGGGTGAATGCCCCCTTTGGGTTTCAGAACTCTTAACAGGTTGGGGTAAAATTTTAGTAACCATTTCACCACAGAAAATGGGCACCTTGGTTCAGAAGACTAGCGGGCCGAATGGAGATCTGATAATCTGCCCTTTTACCCTGGAAGGTTGGAGAGGGCAGGGAGCTTAACCCCAGTTTTATTCCTGGGATACTACCTTCTGCATCCAAGCATCAGAGATGCAAGCTGTCCAAGCTCCAACAAAATTTAACAGACACTAACCCCCCTTTCCACACTCGGGAAAGAGTGTCTGGGGCATTTTGAGCCCCAGATCTTGCATGTGGACTGGGAGACAAGCTTTCGGTTGGGGGTCTCGATAAGGGGGTCAAGGGAGTGGAGAAACAGAAGGTACGCTTCTTAACCGATAAGGAAGGAAAAGACTTTGCAGCCTGTTCTTTAGGCTTCTTCTGAATAGGAAGATAGGTGCATTTGACACCAGTAGTGTCCATGACAGAGGGTATTCTGAGTAAATCTCATAAATATATTAGAGATGAAGGCCATGTGAACCAGATGCTCCTTAAGCTGGCCTTTTGTGGATCAAAATTTCAGCCGGTTCAGCTGTTGATCGTCTTCTGTACAACCACCCTGTCAGGCTTTTGTCTGAAAGTTCGGTGCTGCTAGCTATAACCAGCAACATGAATCATTGGGTTCTGATGACGGGGAAGGCTCCCCATCGTCAGAACACAATAGCATAGCAGGAGTGATTCCCCCATCCACCTTTGAATGTGTGGATGGGGGAAATAGCACATCTTTGTTCATTCCACTTGTTGAACGAAAAAAAAACGTGTAACGTTTGGTCTGCCTTGGAGGTGGATTCTGCAGTCCAGTTTTAGCCAAAGTGTCCTATGCTTGGTATTTAATACATCAGACCCATGCAGGAGATCAGATAAAACACTTTATTGGAAGCCTCCAGCAATCTGTTACAACTAAAAATTAAAGCTACGGACATTTGCTTTACGTTTTTTTTGAATGATGGATCAACTGCAGCATTGGTAAGATTACTTTAAAGAACTTACACCTGTCAGCTATTGTCTGGCTGAGTAAAATCACAGCCAAGATGGGGTAAAAAACAGAACCTAGTATGAGCGTAAATGGCACTACCTATATAATGAAAGGCAACAGACCCTGTTCACTTGTTAGGTGCTATGTGCCTCTATAGTGACTATTGAATGTGCATATACCAATAGTGCATTCCTAATAAATTACTAGTGTGCATGTGCTAATGTTGCAAACCTCACTAGGTTGCCAAATAAACTTGAAAGAAATAAATGTTTAGAAGTGATACAAAAAACGTAATACTACAATAACAAAAATACAGGTATATGAAAATAAATAAATCAAATAAAATAGTCCCAAAAGTGTAGGACAAATATAAAATATTAAAAAATAGTAGAAATTATGTGAAACAACCCCAAAAAATTAACATGCTAAGTCCACAAATTACATAAAAAAAATCAATCCAACCAAAGTCTTATGTGATAGGGGTGGTGGAGCAAAAATATGTAGAATGTGGGACTTTAGAGGTACACCCAATATATGAAAAACACTATTAATTAAAAATTATGTAAATATTTATTGAAACAATTTAAGAAAAAAAGACAATGAAAAGTGAAAACAGTTTACATTCATAGTCAAAGGTGAACATCCATTACCAAATATTGACAAATGAAGGGAAAAACTGTAATCGCATAGATCTAAACGTAGCCACGTCCACAAGTTTCAACATGTTTCGCCAGGAAGGCTTCATCAGGAAAATGGACGAGGATATTTGATTATTCAATAACAATACACATAAGATCAACCTTGGATGTATAAAGAAGAAACAAAGAATGAATAATTAAATAGAAATAACACATAACATTTGTATTTATACATATTAGTAGCTCTATACCTTGCACAACCATGACTCCATCATCCGTCAAAAAAAAATAAAATAAAATAAATAAAAACCCCACACCAAGCCCAACCCAAACCTATCCCAACCTTACACCCACCACCTCCATAGTCCCCAAACGAACACAGGCACCACCCCTACGTCAACTCCATACCTCAATATGAGTTCCGGGGAAGTCGCAGGGTCCGGGGTGTCGCGTAAGAGGAGGGGAGGGGGAACCCTCAGAGTTCACTGCCTCTATAGTCCAGAGAAGTTGCCAGATCACCCGTAGGGAGGGATGTGTGTTTTTGTAGTTAAAAGGCCATCCAGGAAAGAAAAATGATAACAATATCTGCAATGTATATCATAGATAGTAAAAAACATGTATTAAGGATGAGGGGGGCATAAGTCCACAGCATCACCCAGTCAATGGACCGTACTCACCGTCATCCAATAAAAACGATCAAATATTTATATTGGGAGCTCATGCGGACTGATGGCACAATACCAAATGTAAAGATGCATCTATACGAAAATCCGAAAAGGACACAGCTAATTCATAGTTTCTGAAACGATATATGTATATATGCGCCTGCATCAATATCTTGTATGAAAAACATATATATGTAATGTGTCTCTGAATCCTTAAGAGCACATGCTCACCTTAAAGATATCACACTGCTGTGTAAGAAGCTATATCACATTCTTACTGATGCAGCTGGAAAAAAACCTAAAGGCAATAAGCATCAAAGGATAGTCCGCTTCTGTGCTCCAAACAGAGCAAGGAGATGGCTGATGATAATCCTGAGAAAAAGAAAAGAGAAAACAGGCACCCAAGACAATGCTTAATTCCCAGTTGAATATACCGCAAGATGCTAGACCAGCTATCAATCATTGTAGTTTTACCTAGTGCCGACGTCCGTGTTCAACATGAGCTCCCAGGCTGCCAACACAGGCATCAAATGTGTGGGGTTCAAATATCCCTCCCCATGGCGGCAAAATGCAGCGCATGACCTCACGCCGCACTGGCGTCAAGCGGACGCAAAAGGGAGGTCCAAGGTCCATGGACTGAATGACTGGGAACTGGATACCAGAACCCGGAAGCCCCCCTCATCCTTCTTTTTTTTTTTTTTTTTTTTTTTTTTTAAAGGTAACCCCCTCATCCTTTAATACATGTTTTTTACGATCTATGATATACATTGCAGATATCGTTATCATTTTTCTTTCCTGGATGGCCTTTTAACTACAAAAACACACATCCCTCCCTACGGGTGATCTGGCAACTTCTCTGGACTATAGAGGCAGTGAACTCTGAGGGTTCCCCCTCCCCTCCTCTCATCTTACCCAACACCCCGGACCCTGCGACTTCCCCTAACTCATCTTGAGGTATGGAGTTGACGTAGGGGTGGTGCCTGTGTTAGTTTGGGGACTATGGAGGTGGTGGGTGTAAGGTTGGGATAGGTTTGGGTTGGGATTGGTGTGGGGTTTTTTTTTTTTTTTGACGGATCATGGAGTCATGGTTGTGCAAGCTATAGAGCTACTAATATGTATAAATACAAATGTTATGTGTTATTTCTATTTAATTATTCATTCTTTGTTTCTTCTTTATACATCCAAGGTTGATCTTATCATGTGTATAGTTATTGAATAATCAAATATCCTCGTCCATTTGACTGATGAAGCCTTCCTGGCGAAACATGTTGAAACTTGTGGACGTGGCTACGTTTTAGATCTATGTGATTACAGTTTTTCCCTTCATTTGTCAATATTTGGTAATGGATGTTCACCTTTGACTATGAATGTAAACTGTTTTCACTTTTCATTGTCCTTTTTTTCTTTAAATTGTTTCAATATATATTTACATAATTTTTAATTAATAGTGTTTTTCATATATTGGGTGTACCTCTAAAGTCCCACATTCTACATATTTTTGCTCTACTATCTTTAGGGATGTTGGTACAAAAAACTTTTCAGTATTTTTTGAAAACTGATCACTACCCGTTCTGCTTGTCATGATAGGGGTGGTGACGATACACGGGAACAAAATCCAGATGACTTTTAAGTGCTCCCCCTCTTGGGTCCCCACTCACCTGCTCCAGTAACTCCTACAGGGGTATCTCGCATAGCATATAGGCTTGATGCACCATGCAGATGATGGTCATGCAGCCAGGCTCCAACTTTACCAACCGGCATCCAGCTCCTATGGACCTTTGCCTAGTCACGCACTGACGTCATTTCCGGGTGTGATAGCGGTCAGTGAGCCTGTGGAAGGCAGCTGGAGTGCAAGCTGCAAGTGAGACACACCACAGGTCTGAAGGTGTCATTCCTCCTGTAGTTGTATGACTTTGTGAGGAGTTTCCATAGTATGGAACATTTGTTTTTATTTTTACTTTTTTGTCTTCCTTTTTTTACGGTTTTAACTTTGGAATAAAAACATTTCCTTATTTAAATACTACACTATGGGAGCCCATATCTCATTACCGGATGGTAAAGTTGGAGCCTGGCTGCATGATCGGTGATTCAAGCCTATATGTTATGCGAGATACCCCTGTAGGGGTTACTGGAGCAGGTGAGTGGGGACCCAAGAGGGGGAGCACTTAAAAGTCATCTGGATTTTGTTCCCGTGTATCGTCACCACCCCTATCATGACAAGCAGAACGGGTAGTGATCAGTTTTCAAAAAATACTGAAAAGTTTTTTGTACCAACATCCCTAAAGATAGTAGAGCAAAAATATGTAGAATGTAGGACTTTAGAGGTACACCCAATATATGAAAAACACTGGGGACCCAAGAGGAGGAGCACTTAAAAGTCACCTGGATTTTGTTCCTGTGTATCGTCACCACCCCTAACTATCACATAAGACTTTGGTTGGATTGATTTTTTTTTTTTTTATGTATTTTTTGGACTTGGCATGTTAATTTTTTGGGGTCGTTTCATACAATTGCTACTATTTTTTAATATTATATATTTGTCCTACACTTTTGGGACTATTTATTATTTTTATTTGATTTTTATTTGATTTATTTATTTATTTATGTTCATATACCTGTACTTTTGTTATTGTAGTATCATGTTTTTGTATCACTTCTAAACATTTTTTTTATATCTAGTTTATTTGGCAACCTAGTGAGGTTTGCAACATTAGCACCTGCACATTGGTAATTTATTAGGAATGTACTAATGGTATATGCATATTCAATAGTCACTATAGAGGCACATAGCACCTAACAAGTGAACAGGGTCTGTCGCCTTTCATTATATAGGTAGCGCCATTTACCCTCATACTTGCACTATTATCACTCTAGTCCCCTATTGGGGACCTAGCAGGGTAGGCTGCACACCTAATTTCGCTTTTGGCCTAAGCGCGGATATATTATTTTATTTAAAAAACAGAACCTGCCAGCATGAATAGTGTAAAGCCGGTCATAGATGAAGCGGTTTTCTTTCCTGCAGCCACAGGTTGATGGGAGAATCCCTCCCGCAGAGCCATTGGGGTTGATTTACTAAAGGCAAATCCACTTTGCACTACAAGTGCACTTGGGAGTGCAGTCGCTGTAGATATGAGGGAAGATTAAAATGAGGGGAAGCTTTGCTGATTTGTATCATCCAATCACTTGCAAGCAAAAATGCTGTTTTATTTTCCTTGCATATCCCCCTCAGATTTACAGTGACTGCACTTGTAGTGCAAAGTGGAATTGCTTTTAGTAAATAAATTGTGTTTTTCCAGCAGGGCAAGTCGTCCCGCTGGGAGAACACAGTGGTTACTACTAGTGGCTATAATAACTGCTAGCAATAATTGAATAAAGAATCCAACAGGGTGGTTGTATCCAAATTGATAGATCAAAAAAGGGGGCAGGGGATATTCTCCCCACACCCACTGTCACAATTTAAAAACAGTGCAGCTGACCGTTTCCTTTGAATGAACTACAAGTACTGTCTACCACTGGGGCAGTCTGCTTGTAGTTATCCATGAACAGCGAGGGGGCTGGTGAGTGCTCTTGTAGCACATTGTTTCTTCTTGCAGTGCAGAAACTGTCTGCCCGTACGGTAGACCGTAGACAGAGTCTACAGGATTCTGGCATTGCATCGGTTGCAGCATAAAAAAAACAACACATTCTTTTACCTGCAAAAAGATGTGCATTTTTTCTTTACAAAAGGTTAACCCTTTTGCTTCCAGGCCCTTAACCACTTGCTTACTAGGCACTTAAACCCCCCTCCTATCCAGACCAATTTTCAGCTTTCAGTGCTCTCACACTTTGAATGACAATTACTCAGTCATGCAACACTGTACCCAAATGATTTTTTTGTCCTTTTTTTCATACAAATAGAGCTTTATTTTGGTGGTATTTGATCACCTCTGGGTTTTTTATTTTTTGCGCTATAAATGAAAAAAGACCGAAAATTTTGAAAAAAAACAAATTTTTTCTAATTTCTGTGATAAAATTTTGCAAATTCGTAATTTTTCTTCATAAATTTTGGCCACAATTTATACTGCTACATATCTTTGGTAAGAATAACCAAAAATTTGTGGAAATTATTTGGTCTGTGTGAAAGTTTTAGAGTCTACAAGCTATGGTGCAAATCATAAAAAAATTATCACATCTGATGTACTGAGGCCTATCTCATTTCCTGAGACCCTAACAAGCCAGGCAAGTACAAATGCCCCCCAAATAACCCCTTTTTGGAAAGTAGACATTTCAATGTATTTAGTTAGAGGCATGGTGAGTTATTTGAAGTTGTATTTTTTTCCCACAATTCTTTGCAAAATTGAGATCCCCCCCCCCCCCCCCCCCACAAAATTGACATTGTAATAGCTTATTTCTCTCACATGGCATGTGTATACCACAAATGACACCCCAAAATGCATTCTGCTACTCCTCCTGAGTATTACGATACCACATGTGAGGGACTTTTTCACTGCCTGGCCACATACAGAGGCCCAACATGCATGGAGCACCATCAGGTGTTCTAGGAGCATAAATTACACATCACATTTCTCAACCACCTATTACACTTTTGAAGGCCCTGGAGCACCAGGACAATGGAAACACCCACAAAATGACCCCATTTTGGAAAGCTAACACCCCAGCGTATAATCTATGAGGCATAATGAGTCTTTTGAATGCTTTATTTTTTTCCAGAAGTTTTTGGAAAATGTGGAAAAAATGAAAACACATTTTTTTTTACACAAAGTTGTCTGTTTATAAGATATTTCCAACACATAGCATTTAGATAGCAAAAATGACACCCCAAAATACATTCTGCTACTCCTCCTGAGTATTACGATACCACATGTGTGGGACTTTTTCACTGCCTGGCCACATACAGAGGCCCAACATGCAAGGAACACCGTCAGGTGTTTCAGGGACACATAGCATGCACATACCAAGAATTACACCCCAAAATACATTATGCTGAGCAAAGCGTAAACAAAAAAGATTACCTGTGGTTGTAGTAGCGCAGTTGTACACAGGAGGATAGCACTGGTCCAGGCAGTAGGCAGGGACTTGGTCAGCAGCGGCGAACACAATTGTCCAGGCAGCAGGCAGCACTGTCCATATAAAGTCCAGGGTCAGTGCAGGCAGAGATATTGTCCGCAGTGCCAAAAATATTGGTCCTGGTAGTAGGCAGGTCCATGTGGTGTGGTCAGTGCAACAGGTAGAGGCATGACGGCAGTAAGTCCTACAGGCAGAAGTAGGGCCTCGTTCAGGACAGAATGGGGACAGGGGTAGAGGCTTCTCCCACCCAAATCTCTTTGAAGCCTCCGAGTCTCCAGACCCTAATCTAGGATTGAGAAAACAAAATAAATTGTTTTCTTCATCCAGAAAAACAATTCTGGAGCCCCTCACATATGTGAGACCCCTGTGTTGAATCCCACTAGTCCAGTTGCAGGGTACAAGATCAGTCCAAGAGGCAGGCAAATATCATGGTCAAACAGTCCAAGGTCAGTTCCAGATCAGGCAGAGGTATGTACAGAATCGTTGGGCAGAAGCATGGTCGAATAACAGTCCAGGGTCAGTTCCAGATCAGGCAGAGGTATGTGCAGAATCGTTAGGCAGAAGCGTGGTCAAATAACAAGCCAGGGTCAGTTACAGAGGAGGCAGTGGCATAAGGGGTGTGAGGGTAAATTGCAGGAACGGAGGCTTACGTTTACCATAATTCACTAATAATTTACTGAAGTATGGTAACGACGAAAACATTCACCTACGCAGAGGCCTGGTTCAGAAGGACATTGTGCACAATAATGAGATGTGTCTCTTCTGAATCCAGCTCTGGTACACACCTTACATTTTTTTTGCCGTCGTTGGCCTGTTGGTTTGGGAGGGATCTTATCTGGAAAGTGGCGTTCGGAGAGTCGTCTTAGAACATCAGATCGGATATTTTCTGGGGGGCTGTTCGGGAATGTAAGGGCAGTGAAAACGTCCTCCTGGTAGCCAAGGAAGCGTTTGGGGTTTTGGGTGGAGTTACGATAAATGACATAAGAATTGTAGATGGCTAAATGAAAAAAATAAATTGCGACTTTCTTATACCAATGGTATGTCCGTCTTGTGGCAAGGTACGGTTCTAGCATCTGGTCATTCAAGTCGACTCCCCCCATAAACAAATTATAGTCAAAGATGCATTTAGGTTTCTGTATGGGGCCATTTCTTCTGGGGATTTCCATGAAGGTATCATCGTGGATTGAAGACAACATGTATACATCTCTTTTGTCTCTCCACTTCACTGCCAAAATCTCGTTGTTTCGTAGACTCCGTTTCTCCTTTTCTCAATTTTTTATTGACCAGACTTTGAGGAAAGCCCTTCCGGTTCTTTTTGATGGTACCACATGCAGGCGTCTTTATCCGATGCAGGTTGTGGAACAGGGGCAGAGATGTGTAGAAGTTATCTACGTACAGGTGGTAGCCTTTTCTTCAGTAGGGGGTATGTGAGATCCCAAACAATTTTCCCGCTTGATCCCAAGTAGTCTGGGCAATTAAGGGGTTGCAGCTGGGTGTCCTTCCCTTCGTACACTTTGAAGGCATACAAGTAACCTGTGACTCGGTCACATAATTTGTATACCTTCACCCCATAGCGTGCCCTTTTACTGGGAATATATTGCTTCATCTTAAGCCTGCCACTAAACTTAAGAAGGGACTCATCCACACATATATGTTTTTGTCTGGGGTAAACAGCAGGGGGAATAGTGCAGAAAAATAATTTAAAAGTGGCCGAATTTTGAAAAGTCTATCATAGTTTGGGTCATTTCGGGGAGGGCACTGGGTATTGTCGTTGAAATGAAGAAACCTCAATATCATGAGGTATCTGTTTCTGGGCATCACCTTGGAGTATATTGGCAGGTGTTGGAGGGGGTGGGTTGACCAATAGGACAGCAAAGTGTTTTTTTTCGTGAGTCCCATGTTAAATGTGAGCCCTAAAAAAACCTTAAACTCCTCCACCGTTAGGTCTCTCCATTCGTAGGGACGAGCATAGTAGGACGTTGGATTATTCGCAATGAATTGATGTGCATAAAGGTTGCACTGGGCCACAATACTTGACAGCATGTCCTCGGTAAAAAATAAATTAAAAAAATCTATTGGGGAAAAATTCTCCGTGTTCACCTGGACTCCTGGCTGGGCAGTGAAAGGGGGAATGTTGGCTTCTCCTGAATTAGGAGGAAGCCACAAGAGGTTCTGCAGGGCATAGGGAAGGCTGGCTTGGGTCCTTGGCCTTTCTTGCCGAGGCACTGCCGTGCTGGTGTACGGGACTGCCGTGCTGGTGGACGGGACTGCCGTGCTGGTAGATGCCACTGCCTCCCCACCAGAACGCCTTCGTTTGGCGGGCCGAATCTCTTCCTCCTCTGAGTCACTCAGTGTTTCACTACTGAGGACTGGCTCGTAGTTTATGTCCGACTCGGAATCGGAAAGGGAATCTGAAAAAGAGAGCTCCCCGTTGCTCTCGTCGACCTGGGACAGTATTTGGTACGCCTCCTCGGCGGAAAAGCTTCTTTTGGCCATGGTTGCTAAGCCTGCACTGATGAGGCGGCACTGATGAGCACAGATGGGCACTGAGGTGGCACAGATGTGCACTGATGAGGTGGAACAGATGTGCACTGATGAGGTGGAACAGATGTGCAGGTGGGCACTGATGAGGCGGCACAGGTGGGCACTGATGAGGTGGAACAGATGTGCACTGAGATTGCACAGATGTGCACTTATGAGGTGGCACAGCTGGGCACTGATGGGACGGCACTGATGGGACGGCACTGATGGAGCGGCACAGATGGAGCAGCACAGATGGGCACTGATGAGGCGGCACAGATGTGCACTGAGGCAGCACAGATGTGCACTGAGGCGGCACAGATGTGCACTGAGGCGGCACAGATGTGCACTGAGGCGGCACAGATGTGCACTGAGGCGGCACAGATGTGCACTGAGGCGGCACAGGTGGGCACTGATGAGGCGGCACAGGTGGGCACTGATGAGGTGGCACAGGTGGGCACTGATGAGGTGGCACAGGTGGGCACTGATTGTGCAGATGTGCAGCTGGACACTGATCACCGCTGGGCAGACAGGTGGACACCGATTGGCACAGGTGGGCACCGATTGGCACAGGTGGGCACCGATTGGCACAGGTGGGCACCGATTGGCACAGGTGGGCACCGATTGGCACAGGTGGGCACCGATTGGCACAGGTGGGCACCGATTGGCACAGTACTGATGCTGCACTGTATTGATGCTGCACTGTATTGATGCTGCACTGTATTGATGCTGCACTGTATTGATGCTGCACTGTATTGATGGGCACTGTATTGATGGGCACTGTAGCCACAGTAAACGTTAAATACAAACTCACAGAAGGCTGACAGATCTCTCTCTCTCCTCACACGCTGTCTCTGTGTGAGGAGAGAGAGCCGACAATGAGAGATGATCTCAATTGTTTACATATTAGATCATCTCTCATTGGAGGCAGCGATCGCGCTGTAAACGGCCGCTGTGATTGGCCGTTTACAGCGATCTGTGATTGGCTGTGTCCAAGGGACACGGCCAACACAGAATTTCCCCGTTGCGCGCTCGTGAGCGCGCACGGGGAGCAAGGAAAGGGGAGGCCGTCATATGACGGCCTCCCGGGAATTGACATCCGCGCTGAAGCCGTCATTCGGCTACGGCCGGATGTCAGGTGGTTAAACTGGCCGGACCATTTTTGCTAATTTTTTCTTTTTTTTTTTTTGCTTTTTTTGTTTTTAATTTATAGCTTTCAGTTTGTAAAAGATCCAAAAGGCCCCCCCCCCCCCCAAAGCATATATGTTCTGAAATCACAGGACCAGTAGAATAAAAAGAAGGTGCTACTAATGTTTAAGGCCCCACGATTTTTGCGCAAATGGTTAGCAAAACACTATTTTTGCTAAAAATACACTAAAATCATTATTGGTAGATGAAAACACAGCAAATTTTACAAAATTCCTACTAAATATAAAAGCTTAACCTAATATTGAGTTAATAAATAACAAATATTTGTAACTTTTTTACATTTTACAAAATGGTGAAAATCGACTGTACGCAAAATTTCTCTAAAAATCTGGAGGTTTTAATTTTTCACTTGCAGCTTTCAGAAGTTTTAAAAGACCCCCCCAAACCATATATTTTCTGAAAGCACATGACCAGTAAAAAAAAGAAAAGGTGCTACTGATTTTTAAGGCCCCGTGATATTTGCACAAATGTTTGTCAAAGCAATATTTTTGCTAAAAATGCACTAAAATCATTATTGGCAGATAAAACTCAGCAAATTTTACAAAATTCCTGCTAAATTCCTACTAAATATAAAAATTAAACCTGTGTTGAGTTAATAAATAACAAATATTTGTAATTTTTAATAAGCTCATGGTCACTGAAGTAAAAAGCTTATAACAGAAGAATTGTCAGGTCCATACGACCTGGGCAGCTGGAAGCAGTGCTGTAGGTCTGTTGGCTGTACGGACCTGGCAGTGAAAAGGTTAAGGTGGATCCACAGTGGGGATAGCCCATAATTTGTACAAAATCCTCCCCAAATGGTTAAAGTCTAGTAAGCATTTAGGGGAGCAAACAGCTTTTTAGGGTGTTTTCAGTCTCCGTAGAGAGGTGTAACGGTGGGTGCCACAGGGAGGGGTTTGTGGCCTTAGGTGCTGTAAAAGACCCAAGACTGGAAACGGCACTGGTAGAGGCAACACACTAATATTCAAGATTCAGAATGATGATTTTATTTTTCGTTTTTCTGCTGGTGTGATTGGCTTACTGTTTGTTCCAGAAGCTTGCACTGGTTTACAAGGCAACTTCTGGTATTTCATTCTTGGTATTTTGCTTTCTAAGGTAATTCCTCTCGCATTCCTCCACATTTTTCAGTGCTGAAATTGATTTGGATGTCAATCAAGGCAGACATCAACAGAAAAGCAGTTTAGAAAAGGACAGAGTAACAAAAGCATGAATGACTGCGGAAGGTAGTTTTATGTTAATGCTCCTGAAAATTGGAGAAGCCAAAACATTTTACTTAATTTTGTATAGAGCAGGAAAGGGCTAGGACATCTCGTGGCTGTGTCCTATTTGGGAAGTGATTGTAAACCTCTTTAATAGTGACACTATGACATAAAACACAATTTTTTTTTCTGCAATAATTTTTATTAGTTTTTAGAGGTTTCTCTTGCAATATATTTCATACAGACATAAACAATATACCTGGCTTATGACCATGAATACCCAAGTACCCTCCAATATAGGATACACCAGCCAGTCTCCCCCTCTTTTAAGACCATAATCTATTCAGAATTAATGAAAACTGAGCTAAACCTGGGATAACAAGCCACCTATTCCGAATGTTTTCAAATTTATTTGGGAAGTTTCTGTGTTGGTAAATTTAGCTTTTCTTTAGATTAAAGTATGATTTATTTGTGTTTTCAATTTATCCAAGGTGGGGGAAGAGGGGGGTAACCTTTTTTTAATTTGCAGGCTGGAAATAAAACTCAAACATATTTTATTTCTTGTAAAGTAGCCTCATCCACCATGTTCAATTAACATATCCCTGTATCTTCTGCTAAAGTAACCTGAAAAACAGGTCTTATAGTAGTCAGAACTCCTTTCCAGTATCTATGAAGTTTTGGACATCTCCACATTACGTGGATCAGAGTGGCTAATTTTTTTTTTAAAGGTGTTTTTATAAGAGTTTTACATAAACACAGCTCAGAACAAATATTGGCACTCAATATACATACAAGGCATGAAGATGAAGTTCAATACTCAGATATGACACATTTGCGTAAATGCAACCACTAAGTATTAAAGGCTCTCCAGACTCCTGCACAGACAAAGGAATAAGGATTAATAGGAGGTGAGAGCATTTAATGCTACATTATAAAAAATTCACAGTGCCAAAAAACCGCAAATTCATCAATACATACACATTCATACCCGCACCACATACATACCCAAACAACTGCACCATGTCTCCTAAAGTAACCATCGTGACTGTTCAAATAAAACAAAACAAAACCGCCCACATCCCATTCCACAGCATGCACTATCTGGGAGCAGATTCTGATTAAGTTGTGAAGACAGGACAACACCCCAAAATGCATCAGAATTATCCAGCCAGGGTTGCCACATTTTGGTAAACTTCTTAGGGCACGCCCTACTTTTATAGATTAACTTAAACTTAGGTAGATCACCATGAACAATACCGTAAAGAGTTTGGACCATGGAAGGGGCAGCGTCCATCTAATGTAATAAAATTGCTTTACGAGCATAAAATAACAATATACCGTATATACTCGAGTATAAGTCGAATTTTTCAGCCCTTTTTTTTGGGCTGAAAGTTTCCCTTCGACTTATACTCGAGTCCGCGCCGTCTGTCTGCATGATCAGCGTGTCATGCAGGCAGACGGCGGCCGGCGTGTGCTGATAATGCACGGAGGCTATTCCAGCTTTCAAAAGCCGCGCCTCCTGCTCTTCTGTGATAGGCTGAACAGCTGTCAGTGTACAGCCTATCACGGACATTCTCTCATCCTCGTCCGTGGTATGAGAATGAGAGAATGTCCGTGATAGGCAGTCAGCGGTCAGCCTATCACAGACGAGAAGGAGGCGCGGCTTTTGAACTGTGGAATGGCCGCCGAACAGTATCATCACACGGCCGCTGTCTGAGGATGGAGATCGCCACAGGAAGGCTACACAGGACACAGGTAGGCTGCACATGCACACAGGACACACATGCACCCATGCACACAGGACACACATACACACATGACACACATACACACAGGACACACAGGACACACATGCACACAGGACACACATGCACACAGGACACACATGCACACAGGACACACATGTACAGGACACACACACATGTACAGGACACACACACATGTACAGGACACACACACATGTACAGGACACACATGACACACAGGACACACATGACACACAGGACACACAGGACACACATGCACACAGGACACACATACACACAGGACACACATACACACAGGACACACATACACACAGGACACACATGCACACAGGACACACATGTACAGGACACACATGTACAGGACACACACACATGTACAGGACACACATGTACAGGACACACACACATGTACAGGACACACATGTACAGGACACACACACATGTACAGAACACACATGTACAGGGTACAGGTAGGCTGCACAGGACACAGGGAGGCAGGCAGCTGCAGATGGACATTATTGACCCTCTGCATTTCTCACCCTCGACTTATACTCGGGCCAATAAGTTTTTCCCAGTTTTGTGTGGTAAATTGGGGGTCTCGACTTATACTCGGGACGACTTATACTCGAGTATATACGGTACGTAACAGAATCCTCGCATGAGTCTGGGGTAAAACATCATTCAGCACACCTAAAAGTCCAACTTCCAGGGTCTGAGGTTTTGGAAGATTAATCTTCTACTCAAAGAAACCAAATAAATCCTTCCAAAAGGACGTTAGTCCTGGACAGTTCCAAAACATTTGAGGAAGATTTGTAGCAGTAAGTCCACATCTAGAACAAGCAATATCCAAACCTAATCCCATTCGCCACTGTTACATTTAGGACAAAAGGGATTCTCTCTACGATGCCAGGCGAACAGTTTTTCTGGAGTGAGGTATATCCGATGCAGAAAAAAATAACTGTGGGTGGGAAATGAGCTAACCTGTGAAAGTGCAGACAGCACCATCTCCCACTGGTTATCTGTTAGCCGGAAAAAACACCAATGCTTGAAACGTAGCATGAAGAGTGGAATAAAATTGGGAAAGAAGACCTTTCTTAGTATTACCAGTCTGAAGTATAGACAAAATAGTGGACCTGCTATATTGCAGTGTAATGTGGACGAGTTTGAGACTGGATGGCATGTCTTAACTGGAGGTACTGAAAAAACCCTTGATGTGTCAAATTCCACACACAGTTGCTCAGATAATTTAAAAGAGGCCTTTTCATACAATTGTACCATATACCGCACAGGCAAATGATCAGACAAGCCTCTGGGTGCATGTGCAACTGATTTGACCCACGGGAGAAAAGCAGTTGTACCGAGGGCAAGGTCTATCCTAGACCACATTAAATATGTGCTAGAACAACTAAAATATATTCCCTCATATTGGGATGTCTGAGTCTCCATATGTCAAACAGACCAAGCTCCTAAAGCTGCTTTGCAAACCGACTAATAGGTTCATTAACATTTCCCGAATGCGGATATCTATCTTTATATGGATCCAGCACATTATTAAAGTCACCTACTATTAATGCCGGTATAGCTGGAATACTTGACAAAAATTAAGCAAATTTGTTTCAGCACAGCATCAATATAAGGTGGCTGTACATATATATATTTGCTAAGAGAAAATGTCTATTTTCACAAGTGCAAACCATAAAAATAAACCACCTCTCTGGATCAATATTGTAATGTCTGCAGGAAAACTTCCCAGCAGAAGAAACCAAATGCTCACTCAAATGGGAACCTAAAGTGGGTACATCATTTATGATTGTACCTTATGCATTTGTATTCCTCTCTAGGCCAATCATTTGCTAGTTCAGAAGAATCAAAATATCAAGTGGTGTTTCCGCCAACCACCCTTAGTTTGGCTAATTATGGAGTAAGAAACTTTTAAAGATTGCAGTCTAACATCAGCAAATTTGGCCCTTTGTTTTTGCACCTCCGCAGAAAAATTTAAAACACAATTTTAGTTGAGGGAATAGAGAGCAAACCTCTGACCATGTTTGTTTCTATTGCTGCCCATGCCTTGTTCCTGTGACTACCGCACCCCCCATAGGTGTCAGAGTGGCATGAAATGAGACAAAATGTCCCTAATCGATCAATACAGAAAAAAAACTAACAGTTCTGACTTTTAGTCACTCTGTCCAAAACTAACAAAAAAAAGTTTTGGATGTAGTTGGATTATGGATATTGCTTATTAGTACTGGCTTTGGATGATGGATGAGAAAAATGTTTTTTTTCTGTCTCTATTGGTCTGTGTTTTTGTCTTTTTTGTTTCAGTTCATTTCCGATATGTTGTATTCCATCCTTTTCTTGATGAAATCCTGATGGGAAAGATCAAGGGCTGCAGCCCAGAAGGTGTACATGGTGAGTTTGATAGTGCCTTACTGCCCAAAATATATTTAGATTTTGACCAAATAACAGTTGGTTGACTTGCCGATGCTTTGACTAGTGTCCTTACAATACTTCATTATTTGATGTTGCCATTTTTGCTGTACTAAACATTCCTGGACCTGTACTGTGAAAATTTTACCCAAAAACAACAAGCGGAGGGCAAAGGAAAGTCAGTATTGCCTATGGTCTCCTTGCAGCTGTTTGGAGGAGGGGGGAATGCTGACTTATGCCTTGTTTTGTACTGTGTCTGTATGTGGAAGGGGACATATTTAGGATGCAGCAGGTCAGGTGTGGGAAGCATAGATACATAGAACGAATGCAGCAGTAGAGGGAGATGCATGCCAAGCAGGTCATCGGGTACATACAGTACTGTGCAAAAGTTTTAGTCTGGTAAAAATGCTGAAGATTAAGAATGTTTTCAGAAATAGAAGTTTATTTTTATCAATTAACAAAATGGAAAGTAAATAAACAGAAGAGAATTCGAAATGACATTAAAATTTGGTAATGCCACCCTTTGCCCTCAAAAAAGCATCAATTCTAGGCAAACCATCACTTCCAGGACTCCTTGTTCTTCTTTACATTGTAGATCGTTCTTAATGACACTGGCTGTATGTTTGGAGTCATTGTCCTGCTGCAGAGTAAATTTGGAGCCAATTACACGTCTCACTCTATGGCATGATGGATAACTATCTGCTTGTATTTCTCAGCATCGAGGACACCATCGATCCTGACCAAATCTCCGACTCCATTTTCAGAAATGGAGCCCCAAACTTCCAAGCAACCCTCACCATGCTTCACTGTTGTACTCATTGTACCACTCTCCAGGCCCTTGCGAACAAACTGTCTTTTGCTATAGCCATATAATTCAAATTTTGACTTATCGATCCAGAGGACCTGCTGCCGTTTTTCTGCACCTTAGTTCCTATGTTTTTGTGAAAAGGACATGAAAGCAACTCGCCTGTGCATGAAAACATAGTTGCACAGTACTGTATATCAGCAAGCAGCACAGTAGTGATGTTGCCAGAACTCCTTCAAAATCGTCTGAGACAGTATGATTCTATACACAAGTAGATTGTAGTAATGTTGCCGGTACTGTGCACAATTTTCATCAAGCATTAAGAACAAACCCAGAACAGACAGCCACTGTACCCAGATAATTCAATCATTGTACTCAAAAAGCTGCCACATGTCGTCTTGGATGATTTGCTCTACAAAGATGGTGGCACCTGTCAGAAATCATTGTACACACACTATGCAATCCGACACTACTTTTCAAATCCTGTTACTCTGGTTTGCACAGACCCAGTCTGTGTTGACTATTATTTCATCATTCATAGACTAGCAGCACAGGGATCAGCTCATCTCTGCTTTCTTTTCCAATCGGCAAAGTTGTCAGCACATGAACTTAGTGGCTCCTTGTGCTGCTTTTTCCTCACATCAGCCCCATTGTACAAGAACTGCAAGTGGCTGATACAAAGTCAAATTGTTATGGCGTCCCCTGGCAGGTGACACAGGTTTAACCCAAAACCGTGTCTGACAGCTGGTCTTTAACAGAGTTCTTGATGGTGGAGATGGGCCAGAATCCATAGTGGTTTTCTGTCTCAGTCATTTTTATTGATTTTTCAAAAGAATAATAGAAAATTACAAAATACAAGACTAACTATAAAATCATTATATACATCCATCACATTCTGGAAATATAGCTGGGAGAACTAGAGAAGAAAAGCACCCCAGAGTTGCTATGGGTAAGAATCACAAAATATACACCCCGCATCAAATGATAGAACAAAGGTGTGTGTGTGTGTGTGTGTGTATATGGGTCTAAACCCTAGTGGTTTTCTTTGCTGCAAGCTAGCACCAGGTCATGACACTCAGGATTGCACCACCAAGGGTTAGCTGCAACGGAACCGCTGTGGTGTGGAGTCTGTACACAAAAGGAGCTGACAGGGTGCTGTTCCTGAAAACATCACAGCAGCCTCACTTTGTATTCCTCTCCAGATCCCTCAGTCATGATGCAAGCATTGGACTGCCTCTTGGTTCTTGTCCACATATGATACTTAGCCTCGAGGACTGAAAGAACTGTAATCCAGTGAATGAAAGGGATAGACCAGGGACAGTACGGCTAGGGAGAAAAGGACTAATTTAAAGCTAGACTTTCTTCTGACAGAAAATTAGGTGGGTTGTATCTGACCTTTGCTATAGCTTCTACAGCACTGTGAGAAGCTCAATGTGTGCAGTGAAAGCATAGTAAGCAATTTCAGTACAGGTGAGTAGCCTGTACGACTGAAGGTAAGGTTGGAGTTCAGCTTAGGGGCATGGCTGCATTAAAACAGACTATCCATTTTAAATGAGCCTGCAGCAATTTAGTTTATTAAAAAATGCACCTGTTGTTATTACTAGTCAGTGATGTTTAATTCATTATATGGTATATTTAAGCACCTTACCCTAAAACAAAATGCACCTGCTGCTTTTTTTATTTTAACGCAATGCACCACATTGCACAGATGATACACATCTATTCTTCGGGGTGGCATCTAAAACGCACAGCGTTTAATGCAGTAAAACTTGCATCAGTGTAAATGGGCCCTAAGATCCGGCAGATTTGGTTATGGTTAACGTCAGTCCTATCCTGGTACAATCTGAATTTTGCATTATGGCAGAGAAAAAAAGTGTTCTTTTAATATTTTAGAGTAAGGGCTCTTTCACATGGGGCGGATCAGTGATGATCCGCCCCGTGAACATCCGCTTGCTCAGCGGGGATCGCTCCGCTGATCCTCACTGAGCAGGAAGATGACAGGACCTGTCAGAGCGCCGCTCTCCCCTATGGGACCGTAGAGTCCGTCGTCACCTGATCTGATCCGAAAACGGATGGAAAAGTAGGGTTTTCCTCCGTTACACTTTTCGGATCCGAGCGGGTCGGATGTCAGCGGACATGTCACCGCTGACATCCGACGCTCCATAGGGATACATGTATGTCCGTTTTTTCATCCGAAAACGGAAGGATGAAAAACGGACATACGGATCATCCGTGTGAAAGAGGCCTTATACTTTCATTTAAGACGTATTCTTCAACAAAACTCTTCTGGAAGAAGTGAAACTACGATTTAGTTTAACTGGAAACTTAATGTAAACATCCTGTCCCAGGGGAAACCATCTTTTCTTGGTGTGAAATGATGTGTCATTTAACAACACACTTGCATTATAATGTCTGAGATATTCCAGAGCAGACAGGATAATAATTTGCTGTTCTCCTTTTTAGTGTCTCTGGGATTTTTCGATGATATCGTTATACCTCCAGAGTCCTTGCAGCAGCCAGCTAAATTGTATCCTTTACATAAAATGTTTTATGAATGTTTAAGTCAGGGCTTGACAAATTTGCTTGGAATCTAGGAGCCAGCTAAAAAAGTTAGGAGCCAGGTTTTTTTTTTTTTTTTTTTTAAACGACCGACAAAGCTTTATTTTCAATATAAAAATTAACCAATCTTAAATTTACACAGAGACGACTAGAACGAATGTGACTGCTTTTATTTCCTGCCATGCAGGGACACAAGACCACCATATTCTCGCTAAGGGTCCAATCAGGTCCGCCTGAAAAACTGACAGGCGAACCTGATCAGACAGCCCGTGTGAAAGGGGACAAGCAGGGAGATGACAAATAATAAATTCATTTTAATTAACCACTTCCTTCCCGCAGGAAGACTATATACGTCCTGTCTTTGAAGTGAAATACCGTTGTTATGGTAGCGGCTAGCTACCATAACCCCAGTATTCTCTTCAAGAGCCGGCGGTTCTCTTTCAGATAAAAGTGGTCTCTGCAGCAGATTAGCAGCGAGATCACTTTTATCGGCGGCAGGAGAGGGCCCCCCCTACCGCCGCGCTCCGGTGCCCTTCACCGCTTACCGTGGCCATCGGTAACGACGGAGGCGATCCGGATCTATCCCTGGCCTGACATGGAGACGAGTGAGAGGAAGATGGCCCCGCCCATCTCCAAGTCATTGCAGGGCGGAAGCGACGTCAAATCTTCACTTCCACCCATAGCTCTTGAAGGGACATTTTATAAATTTTTTTTTTTTCAAATGACAATTTTTTTTTTTTTTTTTTAATGCATTTTAGTGTAAATATGAGATCTGAGGTCTTTTTGACCCCAGATCTTATATTTAAGAGGTCCTGTCATGCTTTTTTTCTATTACAAGGGATTTTTACATTCCTTGTAATAGGAATAAAAGTGACTTTTTTTTTTTTTTTTTTTTTTTAAAAGAACAGTGAAAAAATAAAAGTTAAAATAAATAAGAAAAAAAAAAAATTAAATGTGCCCCATCCCTTGTAATAGAAATAAAAGTGACACAATTTTTATTTTTTTTTTAAAAACAGTGTAAAAATAAAAAGTAAAATATATAAGAAAAAATAATAATTTTTTTAAATGCACCCCGTCCCGCCGAGCTCGCTTGCAGAAGCGAACGCATATGTGAGTAGCGCCCGCATATGAAAGCAGTGTTCAAACCACACGTGAGGTATCGCCACGATCGTTAGAGCGAGAGCAATAATTCTAGCCTTAGACCTCCTCTGTAACTCAAAAGATGCAACCTGTAGAATTTTTTAAACGACGCCTATGGAGATTTTTTTTTTTTTTTTAAATTGCTTTTATTTACCTTTTGTGGCAGTAAGAATAACAGCAAGGTTACATATTTTACATAACAAGGTGCGTTTGGAGTGCATATATTACAATAATAAAGCCTAGTACAGACATTATAAAAATATATTTAAAACCCCTGTTTCGCGTGCTTTTTATACTCCAAAGTGTTTTTAAGTGTGCCTTTATAGGTACATATCCATATTTTGTGTTGTGCCACGTTTATCCCCTTTTTTACCCTTCCCCTCTAAGCCCCTATCTAACCCACCCTCCATTATGCACTGATCCCCCTGCCATCCCCCTCCCCCCACCCCGAAAACACCATACCTATCAAGAACGCAGCGAGAGAGGGACGAGGAGAGAGGAGGTGGAGGAGGGAGAGGAAATCAGGAAAAAAAAAATAGGAAGAAGAAGAGAAAGAAGAAGTACCTCCAGCAATCGCAAGATGTTATATCTAACTAGCCCCCAATGGGGGCTATCCCACCGCTTAGGCTTTTGCAGCACTGGCTATACATTCGCCCCACTAGGCAATTGAAATACAGAGGTGTTTGATTCAAAGTAATTGGCGGGCATTCAGTTCCTGCAACCAGGGTTTCCATAGACCAATAAACTTTCTATAGTTCCCTTTTCTAATATAAACTGTCCTCTCTGTCCAGACCAGGGAGTCTATCGTTTTAATCCAGTCCTCTATAGTTGGAGATTTTCTCGAGAGCCAGGACTGTGCTATCAGCTTTCTAGCCTGGTATAAGCATCTAACCGCAGCTGTGACTGAGTTAGTGTGACCCGCGGTATCTCCCACCAGCCCCAGCACACATACCTTAGGATCTAACGCTAGTTTAATTCTAAATCTGCGATTGATCGTCCTGACCACTTCCGTCCAATATCTTACCAATTTTGGACATCTCCAAACCATATGTATAAGATCCCCTGTATTGTTACACCTAGGGCATTTGTCATCTGGCCTACCCCCAAATCTATATAATCTTCTAGGGGTGTAGTTGGCTCTGTGTACAAGGAGTAGGTGTGAGGCCTTCTGCGAGGGCGAGATTGATACCGACTGACCCAGCTTCAGTGTTTTTCGCCACTGGGCATCTGACAGCTTTCCCACGTCCGCCTCCCACCCTGCTCTTGGCCCGGCTGCTGCGCTTTGAGGTAGTATTTTGTCCACTATCTGTGCATACACGGCTCCAATCAGTCCCTTGGCATTTGTTGCTTTGACAACTTTATTAAGGAGAGGCGTTTTACTTTGCTCCATAGGGGTAGACCTAAATTGGGTGCTCAACGCGTGCCTTATCTGAAGATATTTATAGAATGTATTACTTGGGATACCAAATTCCATTCTGAGGTCCATGAAGGATTTCAGGTTGCTACCAGTATATAGCTGCGACAATCTATAGATTCCATGGTTTTCCCAAACGGGGTGCTTTTCTATGGCCCTTAATTCCCCCAGGGATTCATTAGACCATATTGGCGAGTATTCCGTGATGCCCCTGTACTCCATGATCCGCTTGACTGTCTGCCAGACTTTGCTTACTAATTTAGGTGTTGGTAATTTTCTCTGGAGAGAGCCTGCCTCAAGTGCATCTACCAGGCATCTATGTGGGCTGCCTTCCAGCATTATTTTATTACTAGCGCTTAATTCGGTACTCGATTCGCAGCCCCCCAGATGCTGCAGTTGAGCAGCCAAAAAATATCCATACGGGTGGGGAATTGCTAACCCTCCCTCCCAGGTAGGGCGCTGCAGCGCCTGCAGTTTGATCCTGGCCTGGCCTTTCTTCCAGAGGAGATCCCTAAATAAGGAGTCTATTTTTATAAACCATTTTCTCCCGATCCACACCGGGGAGTTATGGAGGATATAGAGGATTTGTGGTAACCAGATCATTCTGATCAAGTTTGCCCGCCCTGCCAACGACAGGGGGAGCCGGCACCAGATATCGCATTTTTTTTTTAAGCTTCGCGAGTAAAGGGGACCAGGTTATCCCGAATATAAATATTGGGATCGCTGGCCAGCTCTATTCCCAAGTACTTTATTTTATCACTTATTTTTAATTACAAGTGAATGATCTGAATAATACCGCCCTTAACTCAAAATCACCCCCACTGCGCCAATGGATGGAGTGTACAATGATGAAGAGTGAGATCAAGTGAATGGCCCACTCAGTGTGCAAACAAATCAAAACTTAACGAAAAGTAATGAAAAAAATATATATGGTGTGACAAAATAAATAAAATAAACTAAATAAATAAATCGAGCTGCCCCTTTAGATAATTAACAAGAGTATAGTATTATTTGATCTCATGTAACAAATGCCCACCTAAATACACAAGAACAAATGAGAGGCGCTCATATACCTAATGGTGAAAATCTAAATGAGTGTTAACATATCACCAAATAGTGACTACATTAAAGTGTGTACATATATGAACTGAATAACGTGATAAATCAATACACAAATTAATCCTGTGTGACAGTGAATTAAATAGTGCCAAACAACTTATAATGCTTATGCAAATCAGGTAAAAAAATCACCAATTAATGTGACATACCCAATAACAAAATTATTACAGTGCAATAAAATTTAATAAGACACATCAGTCCTTGAATCTTTTGTGACAAAAAATGCGTGATTAAATCTGTGACAGAAAAATCCACATAGATCTTCTGAGGTGCAGTGATCCTGGTAGTGTAAACTCAAAACGTCCTTCACCTCACCAACGTGAAAACGTGAATCCACTCCCAATGGAATCTCACTCACCAAATATTTTTGCCAGCACTCTCATGCACGGCAAAATACGCTTAAGAATCACACTCCAGAGTGATCGAGTAGTAATTAGGCCACCATGGTTAGGATCAATCCACATGTAAAAGAATATGAAGAACTCACATAGCGTAAACCAGCACGGCAAATTTTATTTAGAACCACTACAATCTTCCATAAAACCACTCACATTTTAAAAAATAAATGACAGCAGTAAAACCAGTGCAGTTCACAGCAGCTTCAAAATTCAGTGGATACACTCAAAACAGCAAATGGTCACGGCGGACCCGAGATGTGCAAATGCCAGGACTCACGGTCCCTCTCACCCCCTTCGTGGAGCGCCGTACAGCCAAAATCTCTCCTTCCTCGAGTGCGGCTCTCAGCGTAGCTCGTCAGACCTTACAGCCACGCCCCCGACATGTTTCGTCATAGATTTGACTTATTCATGGGATTGCAATCCCATGAATAAGTCAAATCTATGACGAAACATGTCGGGGGCGTGGCTGTAAGGTCTGACGAGCTACGCTGAGAGCCGCACTCGAGGAAGGAGAGATTTTGGCTGTACGGCGCTCCACGAAGGGGGTGAGAGGGACCGTGAGTCCTGGCATTTGCACATCTCGGGTCCGCCGTGACCATTTGCTGTTTTGAGTGTATCCACTGAATTTTGAAGCTGCTGTGAACTGCACTGGTTTTACTGCTGTCATTTATTTTTTAAAATGTGAGTGGTTTTATGGAAGATTGTAGTGGTTCTAAATAAAATTTGCCGTGCTGGTTTACGCTATGTGAGTTCTTCATATTCTTTTACATGTGGATTGATCCTAACCATGGTGGCCTAATTACTACTCGATCACTCTGGAGTGTGATTCTTAAGCGTATTTTGCCGTGCATGAGAGTGCTGGCAAAAATATTTGGTGAGTGAGATTCCATTGGGAGTGGATTCACGTTTTCACGTTGGTGAGGTGAAGGACGTTTTGAGTTTACACTACCAGGATCACTGCACCTCAGAAGATCTATGTGGATTTTTCTGTCACAGATTTAATCACGCATTTTTTGTCACAAAAGATTCAAGGACTGATGTGTCTTATTAAATTTTATTGCACTGTAATAATTTTGTTATTGGGTATGTCACATTAATTGGTGATTTTTTTACCTGATTTGCATAAGCATCACTTATTTTTAGCCCAGAAAGGCAGTCGGGGGGGGCTATTAATTGAGTCCATCTGTAGCAGTGCAGATTTATCCCAATTAACTACTAGACCCGTGCTTTCCCGAATCCTTCCACCAGTCTCATCATTCCTTCCAAGGAGGGGCCCGTGTCCCCCAGGAATACCAGAACGTCGTCCGCGTAAAGTGCGATTTTTTTTTTTTTTTTCTTCCCCACCCCTCCTCCTGAACCCCTGTATATCCGATGCCCTCCGCCAACGGTTCCATCGCCAGGGCAAACAGGAGGGGGGACAGCGGGCACCCCTGCCTTGTGCCCCTCTCCAATGTCAGACTGTCTGTATACTCGTTATTGATTTTTAACTTAGCTGATGGGTGGCTATATAGAATTTTTACCCATTTAACAAAGACCGGGCCAAACCCAAATTTATCCATTATTTCCCAGAGGTAGCCCCATTCCAGGCTGTCAAAGGCTTTGGCAATATCCAGCGAAACAACTGCTCTAGGGCCCCCGTCTGCTACTGGGGTCTGCAGGTTCAAGTATGCTCTCCTAATATTTACACTGGTAGACCTATGGGGGATAAATCCCGTCTGGTCTGGGTGGATCAATTTGTCAATGCATTTGCTTAGCCTGGTTGCCAAAACTTTTGCAAGGATTTTAATATCCGAACAAAGCAGGGAGATTGGCCTATATGAGGCCACCTCTAGTTGGTCTTTCCCTTCCTTTTGAATAAGTATAATATTAGACTCTGACATTGAGGAGGGGAGGCCGCCGTCCGCCAGCACCTCCTCTAGTGTCCTCAGAAGGGTGGGGAGCAAAGTCTCCCCGTAGTATTTATAGATCTCCAGGGGGAGTCCGTCTGGGCCTGGGGCTTTGCGATTAGGCATAGCCGCCACCGCGCTCCTAAGTTCCTCCAGGGTGATGGGGGCCTCTAAGTTCATCTTATCTATTGTAGTTAGCGTTGGTAGTGTGATTCCCTCCATTAATTTATCTAGCGCGCCATTACCTGCAAGCTGTTTCGTTTTGTACAGGGAACTATAGAAGTCAAAGAATATCTCCCTTATCTTCCCAGGATCCGTAACTATTTCCCCCTTTGGGGATCTGATCGCAGAGATTGTTGAGGACGGGGAGTTGGCGCTAGCCACCGCGGCGAGCGTGCGCCCCACTCTTTCCCCCTCCTCAAAAAATCTCCGCCTCTGAAAAAGCCTTTTATTTTCTGCCTTTCTCATTATTACCGCTTTATATTCCTGCTGCTTCTTAACCCATGCCTCCCTTAATTCTATATTGGGACACAGAACATACTGCCCTTCCAGGTCTATAACCTCCCTTCTAATGCGGTCCTCCTGCGTTTTTGTTTTTCGCTTTGCTCTTGCAATTTGCTGAATTAGGAGTCCTCTGAGAAAGGCCTTTAGTGCGTCCCATACCACCCCCCCTGACGCCGTGCCCAGGTTACTCAAGATGAACTCCTTTAAGCTGGTAGAGATTTCTTCCTGGTTCCCAATTACCTCTAGCCATACTGGGTTTACTGACCAAGGCCTATGTATCTGTCTGTCCCCGGTGCACAACATCAATTTTAAGGGTGAGTGGTCTGATAATCCCCTTGGGCCATAATCTATTTTATGTACTATAGGGAACGCTTCCTTATTACCTATAGCTAGGTCTATTCGGGATAGTGTGCAGTGCGTCCCTGAGTAACAGGAGAACTGTCTGGCGTTTGGATTGCGGATTCTCCATAAATCGCACCACCCCACTTCCTCTAGGAACTGCTTGAGTCTCCCCGCCGTTACTCTCCCTATCCGGGTACCCAATGAGAATCTATCCTGCCGGCTATCAAGAACAGTGTTAAAATCGCCCATCAGAATCAATGGAATCCCTGCCTTGTTCTCCATGTATTCTAGTAAATGGTATAGAATTTCCAGCTTGCTAGGTGGGGGAATATATATATTTGCTATGACCAGTTCTCTCCCACCTAATAGGCAGTGTAGAAAAATATAGCAGCCCAACGTGTCAATCCGCGCACTCCTGCAGGTAAACGTCACCCCTTTTTTAATCAATATACTTACCCCTCTCGAATAGGAGGAGTAAACCGTGTGAAATTGCGCTTGAAATTTCCTTCCCCCCAGTTTTGTCTTAGTTTCATTTGTTAGATGCGTCTCCTGCAGGCAGAGCAGAGCGACACCCTGGGCCTCCAACTCTGATAAGACAGCGAACATTTTATCGGGATCGCCCAGGCCTCTGACATTCCATGAGCATATACCAATCGTACTAAGCATCAGTAAAAATAAAAATAAAAAAAAGGTTCTTAGCAGGAATACAAGTAGCAACCATATTGTTCAGTGTACAACGCGTACCGCATTTTAGCTCCCGCCCCGGGGCACCCAGCTTCTTAATATTTATCCTAGCTCCGTTCTGAATCCTAAGCCTACCATCAGTGTTGCGACAATATTTTGGGGGGTTGTGGAGGGAGGGAAGAGGGGAAAAACCCCTCTCCCTCCAATCCCCCCAAGCCCCCTCTACTCCTATTCTTTCCTTGTGCATAGAGATATAATCCAAGCCCATATTTACATTACTACCCTCCCTCCCCCCCTGATACATTTTGTTGATGTGTTTGGGTCCCAGATAGGGACTACGTGACTCTTTTATCCAGTGAATTTCCCTTTATCCCCCCGTGCCTATTTCGGCTCGCCCTGAGGGCTTTTGTAGTGACCCAATCTACCCAATGCCTCCCTTTCACTCCTACTGCCAACCATACCCTCCCTTCACCCTCCTCCCACTCCCCACCCCCCCTCCCCCCACCCACAACAGTATCCCCAGGGGAAACCCCGAGGTGCTGAGACAAGTGTAGCAAAAAAAAACAAAACAATACACTCCACATCCCAGATCGTGCACCATCCCACATTTAGGACTTACACAACCTCTACATCTCACTCTCCCCCCCACCTCCGGCCCTCCCTGAATAGCAAAAGAATTACAATAAGCCCTCCCCCAGCCCCTCAGTCCCCTCCCACCATCCACTTTTTAATACTAGAACATTTTAATTTGTCCTCTTTATACTCTTCTTTTGCAGCCCTCTTATCTTCTCAGGGTTGTAGGGTCCCTTGATGGTCCTCCAACCATGCTGCGGCCTTATCAGCTGCATCGAAAAAGTAAACTGACCCCGAGGCTTCCACCCTCAATCGTGCTGGATATAATAAGGCATATGGAATTTTGTGGGACCGCAAAGCTCGTTTCACCTCCAAAAAGCCTGCCCTTTTTTTTTGCAGATCCGGGGAGAAATCGGGGTACAGTGAAATCCTACTGCCATTATGGGAGATATCCCCTGTCTCTCTTGATTTTTGCATTAACACCACTTTGTCCTTATAGCAGAGCAGTTTCAGAATCATTGGTCTAGGGCGTCCCCCCGATGCAGTTGGTCTAGTAGGAATTCGATGCGCCCTCTCGATGGCAAAAAAGGGTGAGAATGAATCGGGCCCAAAGAAGCCTTTAAACAGCTTTTCCATAAAGATTTCAGGACAGGGGCCTTCGCTTCCCTCCGGGAGACCCAGGACCCGAACATTGCATCTACACATCCTGTTCTCCAATTCATCCAATTTATTTCTATACATTTCAAACTGCGTTTGTATATTCTTAAATTCCCGCTGCATCGGGAACACTGTGTCCTCAATTTGGCTCAATCTCTCTTCTATAAGGGCAGTCCTCTCCAATACCTTCTGAAGCTCCTGACTCATAGAGCGAAGTTCTACCTTGAGGCCCCCCAGTTGGTCACACAGGTCACGCAAGGACCCCTTACAGGAATTCACCGCGGCTAGTACCTCTTTTAGTGTGGGTTCTGGCTCAGTTATTTTTATAGGGGCAGCTGAAGCCCCGCTATTTTGAGGAGTTGCTTTCTCCAGGTGGGCTGTCTCTGGGCTTTTTTTGTTTGATGCATTTTTGGTACCAGCCGGTGTTGCAGCTGGGGCTGTTAACATTCTGCCCACGCTTTTTCGCTCACCAGGTGGCCCTGTCTGTGTTTTCTCGTGGGGAAGCTGGTTGCCTTTAACGGGGGTATGAGCAGGGGTATGTGCAAACTTTTCCAATTTTGCTGTAGCTGTTGCCGCTAGGGGTGTCGGCACTGCCGAGCCCCCCCTGTCCTTGGCAGAGCGAGTTGCCTGTGCTGCTAAATTTTCATTAGGCTGTTGGGAGTCCTCTCCCTTTTTTCTGGTCATCATTAGGGGTACTTAACAAGGGTGAGGGAGGAAGAGGAAAACGTGGTTCCAGTGGCGACTTGCCCCTTAGCTTCAGTGTAGTATAACCAAAGGTTGCCACGAGTCCCCCACTACCGCACGCCCTATGAGGGGGCCGTATCAGTCCCAGAACCTCAGAGAAAAGCTTGGTTAGACTTTCCTTCCTTTCTCTTCCTATTCACCCTCTTCGTCCTCTGCTTTTCCCAAGAGCTTCTTTACACTCCTTGCTGCACTCTATACTTCTCTTTCCCCACTCCCCCTGCCTCTTACTTCTTCTATATTATCCAAGGCTTAGATACCAGCCGCTGTGAGAGGCATAAGGCATGGAGTATTGCAGGGTATAAGCTGGCAGTCTTGCAAACTACAAAATACTGAGAAAATGTCCCTTATGAACTAAGCCCACAGGGTGCTCATACCTGACCTGTCGGTACTTCAGAGCAGCTCTCTCCCAAGTGCATCTGGTGGGCGTTTGTCGTTGGCTGAAGTCTGCTTCTGTTGCTGTAGCTGTGGTTGCGGCTGAGGCAGGGGGGGGGAGGTTGGATTCGATGCTGGAACTGAAGCAGGCACTTTGACTGAGGTTCCCAGATCTCCAGCGCCGAACTCCAGCGGCTCCCGCAAGTCTCGCGGGTTCCCAGGGGATACTAGGCATCCAGCCCACGCCGCCACGGAAGAAGGGGAGCTCACCGCACGGTCCGTGTGCAGCACAAACCAGGCAAGCCCGAACCAGTGTCCTTCAGCGCGGTACTACAGGAGCGGCGGGGGTGAGAAGCGGCTATCTCGGCAGCTGACAGATGCGGGTGGCAGGCATCCAAAGCCGGGAAGCGAATCAGGCCAGCAGCCAGCTAGATAGTAGGGAGGGGAGGGTCAGCGGAGACAGGGCTGAGCGGCATGCAGGCCGGAGCTAGGAGGGAGCTCTCACACACACCCTCTCACAGCGGCATCCGGTCACGCCCCCCTGGACATATACGCCTATGGAGATTTTAAAGGGTAAAAGTTTGTCGCCATTCCACGAGCGGATGAAATTTTGAAGCGTGACATGTTGGGAATCAATTTACTCGGCGTAACATTATCTTTCACATTATAAAGAAAAAAAAATGGGCTATCTTTACTGTTTTCTTATTTTTTAATTAAAAAAAGTAATTTCTCCCAAAAAAGTGTGCTTGTAAGTCCGCTGCGCAAATACGGTGTGACAGAAAGTATTGCAATGACCGCCATTTTATTCTCTAGGGTGTTAGAATAAAAAATATATATAATGTTTGGGGGTTCTAAGTAAAGGGAAGGAGATGAGCGGGCAGTGAAAACAGGTAGGGAAAGCTGCTCCATTAGCATTGGTGGATGTCTTGTCATACCAACGGCCACCACCAGAGGGCGCCCGATTGCAGAAGGAACCAGGAACCATAGGACTGCAGTAGGCCGCAAAGCCGGGGCCTCAATTACCGGCGCGGCCCAGCGCGATCGCGGCGGGAGGGGGGGTGGTGTCGAACGGACACAGGATACCCCAGCTGTGCCGCCCCAGGCGCCAGGTCGCTAATTCTAGTCGCAAATGCGACCTGGCGCCAGGGGTTTGTCGAGCCCTGGTTTAAGTGTATTGCTTAAAGGATAACTCTAGTGCAATGCTAGGTGTGTAATGTGAGGTGATGGGCTATTGCATTTCTCCTTCAAGGGCTGTGATTAGGAATTTGACAGAACCTATCCAAATTTCTCATCTTTAACTTTTTGTATATTTATTATTCATGAATTTATTTTTACCATGAATGAAAGTCTTATGACATAAGCAGAAGGTTGATGACAAGCCGCAGTAAATTTTGGAGAAGGGTGGGTCTTGTTAAATTAACATGTGACTACAGTGTTTATCTAGAATCCTTCTAGGGGTCTTTTATTCTTTTTTTGTTTTTTTATAAACTTTTATTGAGATTTTACAATGAAAAACAGTAAAAAGAAAATCGGTTAACAAAACATGCATTGTACAAAACTCCATAAGGTCACAGAAATGCATAATAACATGAAACTATAGTACAAGAAATGTTCGGCCAGTGAAAATATGACTTGGCTTATGTATTGCAATCATTAGGAGACAGCAAATTAACATCAGAAGCTAGATCGTTACCATGTCATTCAGTGCATGTGATAGAGCATACAGTATTGCATACAAAAAAAAAGCCCAGGAAAAATAAACCCCACAAGCAGTGCATTCAAAAACCTGAGAAAAGCGTTCCCAGGGAAATATGCCCACAACAAACTTAAAGTGGATGTAAACCCGAATTTTTTTTTTTTTTTTTTATATATCATACTGTAGAGTATAAGATTTCCTATCATTTGAGCCCAGTCTTGCCACACAGAGTTAATCCATCTCTGAGCAATCCACTTTTATTGTTCAGTGAGAAAAATCTTGACAAAGTGAGAAAAACTTTGTCAAATACTCCCCCTTGCTGTGAGTGACAGTCTAATGCCCCGTACACATGGTCGGATTTTCCGATGGACAATGTCCGATCGGAGCGTGTTGTCGGAAATTCCGACCGTGTGTGGGCTCCATTGGACATTTTCCATCGGATTTTCCGACACACAAAGTTGGACAGCAGGAGATAAAATTTTCCGACAACAAAATCCGATCGCGTCAATTCCGACCGTGTGTGGCCTGTTCCGACGCACAAAGTGCCACGCATGCTCAGAAGTAATTCCGACACGGGACAGCTCGTTCTGGTAAACGTAGCGTTCGGAATGGATACAGCACTTTCGTCACGCTGCAATCTTAAAAATGGTTTAATACAGCGCACTCTCTTCTTCTTTATAATGTGAGAAGAATGAAGTAGTTTTGCTGCTCATATTCACACACACTTCTCACAAACTTTCGTTACTATTTATCGGGATTCCCTCAAAATATTTAGATTTCTCACATATGACAACAACATTTTTTGTTATTTTTGGACTTTAATGTAGATTCTTTTTTTGTGTTTCTCTTTTTTTTTTTTTTGGTGATTTTGATTTGTACTCCCGAAAATGTTTGTGTGTGTTTTTGGTGACAAGTTCCCACAACACCATTGATATGTTGTTCTATTTAATCTGTAGGAGATTGTTTCGTGTTGTTGTCCCTTGTTAATTTCACATTGTACTTTAGAAATGTACCTGAATCCTCACCAACAAACTGTCCTTTTTGGATGAAAACACACACAGGAGAGTAGAATTTCCCTCAAAAAATTTTATTAAGGGGTCACAACTAAACAAAGAGGGAGGCAACGCTGGAGAAACTGCAAAAGTGGGCGAAGCCTGGGACCCCCAGGGCAGACATCAATTATTTAAAAGCAAAATTGGTGGCCTGAGGAGTCCTTATCTTAGGGATGGCAGTCTGGTCCAGAAGTCCCAGAGATCCGGAAAGCAGCAGATGACATCTGTGTCCCCAGGCTGTGGTCATACGAGAGACTGCATCTTCTGTCAGACCAGACTGAACACAGGGTCATCACTCTTTGGTCTTCTTTCCACGCCTCCTTCCAGGCTTTGGCTGTGGTGGTGGAGTTGTGGCAGCAGGAGGAGGAGGAGGAGGATCGTCCCTCTCCATGACATCCGTCTTGGGTGTCAGTTCCCCACTCTCCCCCTTACGTAGCACTTTATAAAGCAGGTCCTCACAGAGCCTGCGTTGGCCCTCCTGCATGCCCTGCAATTTTGTGGCAGCCATGCAGGCAAAGGCCTCTTCAGGACTGGGGAAGGCTCGGAGGGACGCCGAAGCCTCCTGGATCAGCCTGTATGCTGAATCCTGCACAGGACTGGGAGTGGCCTTCCTGGCTCGTTTATATGGCAGGCGGAGGGGAGGAACCTGAGACTGTCAGGCTGCGACTGGTCCCAGGCTTCTCTTGGCTGACACTTAGCCCCGCCTCCTCCTGGCTGCCACTAATCCCCGCCTCCTCCTGGCTGCCACATTCCACAACCTCCTCCTGGCTGAGGTCTTCCTGTGTATGAAAAAGGGACATAGTTTTAGTATTTTATTCATCAATCACACTCAATTTTCACCTTCTGACTGTTGCAACTTGAATGTTAACAAATATAACAGATGATCATTCTGAGCCCAGCAGTTTTCATTCTTGTCCCAATTTTGGGTGCCCACTACTGTCTATTGATATGTAAAACACTTTTTTTAATCAGCAATTAATGATCAATAATAACATCTAGTAAACATCATTTATTTATTGCCCAGAAATCTGTAGAAGAATGCTATACCTGACTCCAGCTGGGCTCCTCCACTTCTTCCTGGCTGGAAGGCCCAGGTTGGACATCGGAAGCCTCAGCTGGTATGGAAGGAAGCGTGGAAGGAAGAGTAGAGAGGGATTCCCTGACTTCAGTCTGGTCTGACAGAAATCGCAGTCTCTCATAGTACCACAGCCTGGGGACATAAACGTCATCTCTGGGAATCTGTGACCTTCTTGCGCTCCCTAAGATATGTGCTCCTCAGGCCACCAATTTTAGCTTTTAAATAAGGGATGGTTGCTGTGGGGACCACCGGCTTCACCAACTCCAGCAGTTTCTCCAGCGCTGCCTGCCTCTTCTGTTTGTGGTTATAATGGGGGTGTCTCACTTGCCACAGACAGGGCAGCTCCCTGTACTTGTCTATGAACAGGGGCAGGAAATTGTGGTCGTTGAAGCCATCCATTTTCTCTGCAAGACACAACACAAGACAAACCCTAATGTCAGGCCAAACTCCCCTAATCTTGTTACAATATAGGCTTCCATTTCGAAGCAGTATAGGCCCAAGTTTAGATCCTACCTTCGTTAGCACGATCTGCGTCTCCGATGCTCCTTCCTCCGCTCACAGATCGTACGTAAGACACGCGCGTGTTATGATTTATACACACTGCGCATGCGTATAACTCCGCCCGCCCCTGACGTTCTTTCTAGTCTATTCCCCGCCCCTTTTCGTTCGGCGCAGTGGGGGAAGAGCACATGGCGGATAGACAGCAGGATCATGCTAATTGTAGCAACGAGGAGGAGGAAAGGCTGGAGCCTGAAACGTCCCGATCCAGAATGAGATTGAAGGACTCAAATATGTCCTTTGGGGAGATGTTGGAAATGGTGGACATCCTGAAGAGGGCTGACTATGAGGGAAAGTATGGGCCTTACCCCAACCCCAATGTCAGAAAGGCCAAGATCATGGCGAAAGTGGTCAGGAGTCTGCACCGGAAATTCGGGGTACGACGATCGAAAGATCAGCTCAGGAAGCGGTGGTCGGACCTGAAATTACGAGAACATGAGCAGTACAGAAAGATCCGGAGAGTGCTGCAAAAAAGTAAGTAGTTGTGCTGTGTTCCTATTCTTTATGTTTATTACGTTCGTGCTGCTCCATGTGCTTTTAGGAACTGTTGTACAGTTTAAAATGGTAACTTTCATGTTCATGGGCACATTATTCGTTCGGATCACACATTGTTATTTCGGACGATAAAATACCATTGTTTAGGCCATATGCATTTGGCCACCATTTTGAGACCCTATACTTGTCTTCAAAGAATTTGGTTGTGTAGATGGCTTTGTTACTAGAATGAAATGCAAACTAGATTCTGTGTAAGTAGAGGACACTGAGCAGCTGTTTTCACGTCTGGACACTGGAGCACTAGTGTGGGACCTCAGAACACCATTTTTATTAGGGGGGCCACACAGGTGCTTCAGTGTATACTATAGGGGGGTCTCCATCTGTGAAGCTTGTACCAAACAGGTAAAGTATTGCAGCTTGACAAAGGACACTAAAAAAGCTACATCTTGGAACTCGGCTAAAATAGATAATTGTACCCCACTTCCAAGCAATGTTTCATCTTTATAGTTCTGCCATCAAATATCTGTGTGCTAAGTATACCATTTTTGTTTTACATAGGGGATAAAAGACTCGGAGGACACCCCTCATCTGAGGAGACCAGAGCCCCCCCCCCCCCCCTCTGGAAGAAGGGGAAATCCCCCCAACACAAGCTGAGCAGGAGGAAGAAGACGTGGTGGAACTAGTCACCACAACAGGTGAGTGTCTGCGACCACAGGCTCAGATAAGAGATGGATGGCGGCATTTTTTTACCACCTAATTTATTTTGGGGTTCCTCTCTTTTTAGGTGATCGTGAGGGTGTGGATGAAGATCCTTTCACATCCGAAAGTGCCCAGATCCTGATCGGGGAGATCATGGGGTGTAATTTACAATTGGAAATCATCAAGCAAAACATCAATGATGTTATTCCAAAATATAAAAACATCATTGATGTTTTGGGGCGAGTTTAAAGCCCCTCCAAATCACTTTCTTCTTTTGTGTGCTACAATGTGCTATATGTTTTTGGGATTTTTCCCAAAGCCAAATTTGGAGGATGCACACAGTGTGCCAACATGTGCTATCTGCCATCACGGGAGATCAATGGACACGTTTTGGGGGCGCAACACTTTCCTCAATTATAAAGTAGCGGTGAGGAAGGGCTTTCTCCCCCAAAACACGTACCTTGATCCCCCGTGATGGCAGATAGCACATGTTGACATTGTGAAATTTGTGTGCATCTTCCAAATTTGGCTTTTCCTGGGGTGATTTCCCCCCATCTGAACGCAATATCAAACACAGTTCCTAAATACTCATGTCTGATATTGCCTTCAAGTTCTACCAAATGTGAACTTTGTAAGATCAAGATTTGTGTCTTTCTTGTGGGTTTTACACAGGCCTGTTTTCTATAAAATGCACATTTTGATTTTGGATAATGACACCACAAAAATTGTTATACAACAAACATGTCGGTTTGTCTGAAAAACCTTTGGTAAATGCACATGTGATTGTGCAGGTATTAAAAAGATTGTTCATCAAGAATGTGTGGATTATTGTCTCAACGCTACAACATTTTTGGGGTGATGTAATTGTTGTTTTATGAGAAAATGGGGGTAATTTCCTAAGGGCAAATCCTCTTTGCACTACAAGTGCAGTTTCAGTGCAGTTGCAAGTGCACTTGTAGTGAAAAGTGTCTTTGCATTTAGTAAATAACAGCCAACAGTGCTTTGTAAGGTTACACAATCACGACATTTTCTGCACTCCACACATTTCTGTCAGGGTCAGCTCAAACAAACACAAGCAGTAAATGTCCACAAAGAAGAGCCTGGGGGGAGATGCCTGTCGAGAACTTGAGGTCCTGCAGGCTTCTCCCTGTGGCCAAATACCGCAAGGTAGCGACCAACCTCTGCTCCGGAGTGATGGCTTGCCTCATGCAGGTATCCTGCCTGCTAATATAGGGGGTCAGCAAAGCCAACAGACGGTGAAACACGGGGTCCGTCATCCTGAGAAAGTTCCTGAAATCATCAGGATTATTCTCACGGATCTCACGGAGCAAAAGCATATGACAGAACTGGTCACACTGAAGCAACCAATTCTTGGTCCATGAACTCCTCTCCACCCTGTTCATGGACTGGACTTGTGTCAAGGTCAGGACCCCAACACCAAGCCCCCGCACAGCACGAACTCTACGAGGAGTACGCATACGAAACATGGCTAGAAAACGGTCGGCTGCTCAGAACGAAGTAACAGAACGCACTGAAGAACAGCAAGGCCTGTGAAGAGCGACCTGAAAAACAGCAACGAGCAGGCAAGATCACACAGAAAACTCCGATACGAACTGACTGCACGCACTGAAGAGCAGATACAAACCCACAAGCACAAACTGAACGTCAGAAAACGATCTGAAAGCCACGAGTCTGAAAAAGCGCGAATCGTCTCTCACTAAACTTTTACTAACACGAGATTAGCACAAGGAGCCCAAAGGGTGCCGCGCTTGGTTCTGAATCGGCCTTTTCTAGTCTCGTCGTACGTGGTGTACGTCACCGCGTTGTTGGCGATCGGAAATTCCGACAACTTTGTGCGACCGTGTGTAGGCAAAACAAGTTTGAGCCAACATCCGTCTGAAAAAATCCTAGGATTTTGTTGTCGGAATGTCCGAACAAAGTCCGACCGTGTGTACGGGGCATAAGACACATGCACATATTTTTTAATTCCCTCCCCCACTCCTTTCTTCAGCAGCTCTGCAAGGATTGGCTGTTCCACACCTCACCATGATTTGGCATGCTGAAGTCATGTGGTTACTTTCCTGTCTTTTCACTGGATGTTGGAGATCATAGCAGAAGTTCAGTGTTAGAAATACACAGGGGAGTGTAGAGGTGGGCGGGGATTCTACGGACATCACGACTCCACCCACCGAGCTCCAGACAACAGACCCACCTACAGAATATGCAGTTTTTCGGCTCTCATAACAGACAGAGGGGAGACATTTGACAGGTAAAGATACATGCAGGAGGCATGTATATCCTTATAGATAACCCCTATGGCAGTAGTTTAGAAAGGATGACATTGGATTTACATCCACTTTAAGGAATCGCACCCAGGCGTGCAAAGTAAATTAGGTTGGAAGGCAATGTTGCCAAGGGAATGTTGCCATTACGAACAGTGGTTGGCTCTGCTTACTGCATGGTTGTGCTACACATTGAGCTTTACTACTCCTTCTCACAGTGCTATAATTTAACCGCTCTCTGTGCGGCAGATATCTCATCAGTTGGTAAAAAAAATTTAATTATAGTGCCAAATATACAAATCTCTGTATTTAATTCAACACAAATATTGAAGAGCAATGTAAAAAAAAAAATTGTGAGGTCACATCAACAGTTGTTAAAAGATGACGATTACGAAAGCTCAAAATATGCAGCGTGAATCACTTTTTATTTGATTTTCCCGGTGCTATTTTTAAAATGGCACCTTGTCTTAATTGGCTCCTGCTCATGTCAATCAGCTCTAGTGACAAGGGAGCGGGGGGCGGGGCAGAGTCCCGCTGTCTGTGTCAATAGGCGCCGCAGCGGAGCTCGGGGATTAACCTGTATGAGTGACACCAAGGGAATCCATTTCCTATTAGGGGCACCAGCAAGAGAAGAGGAGCCAGGAGCACTGGAGGGGGACCAGAGAAAAGGAGGATTGGGGTCGCTCTGTGCGATTCTAGTGCACAGAGCAAGTAAGTAGAGACATGCTTGTTTAAAAAAAAAAAAAAAAAATCCTTTACAACTGCTTTTAGCTTTAGAGCTGAATCAGTCAGACTTGCGATCCTGCAACAGAACTCTCATGTATGAGCGCTCCATAGAAGCACAATGAGAAGAAAAAGGGAAAAATAACACATTAAATTAATGTTGTTAAATATATTTTTAAAATCTCCTTTTCCCTATTAATGAAAAAAATTGCATTGAGTGCTCTGGATAACAGTTGTATTTACTGCATGAATGTCAAACACAGGTAAACATACACAATGTCATTCTGAATTGTAATGATTGCAGTAGCAGTTTAGATATAAAAAATTCTTAAGTCCATAGCAATGTACCTATTGAAAAAAGGGGGAAATAAGCTCTCAGGCGTCCTCCTCTCTGTTTGGTCCCTCAAAGCAGCTTCCCTTCACTGCCCAGATTGCAGCTCTCTGATATCAACATGTACAATGCAGACCAAGCAGTCCTATATTGTATGCAAGTATGGCGAGGGCTCACCCACATCGCAGGTGCTCTTAACAGCGGAAGAGAATGCTGTCAGCCAGAGGAAAATGAATAAGTTAAGTGTACTTCTTCCTTTCCCCTCTAGCCAGATAAGCATTTAACCCATACGGTGTGTGTGTGTGGGGGGGGACCCCGCTGCATGGGTGAATTTAACAGCAGCCTCGAGTGGAGTTTTAGATTGAAACATAAACATTCTTTGAACAATTGAATTTCACTAGATTACATAAATTGTGCTTATGACCTATTCTTTTAGTCAGAAGGCTTTGTTTGTTTTATCTGGATCTATTTAAATTGTGTCTAAGTTGTATTGGGGAAATTTTGCAAAAGATTTTTTTTTTCTTCCAGAACATAACGGTAAAAAGAGAAAAAGAGACTGAAAGTGGCTAATATTTATTTACAAGTGTGTGTGTGTGTATATATATATATATATATATATATATATATATATATATATATATATATATATATATATATATATATATATATATATATATATATATATATATATATATATATATATATATATATATATATATATATATACACACAGTGGATATAAAAAGTCTACATGACCCTGTTAAAATGTCAGGTTTCTGTGAAGTAAAAAAAACAAGACAAAGAGAAAACATTTCTGAACTTTCTCCACCTTTTTAATGTGACCTATAAACTGTACAAATCAATTGAAAAACAAACTGAAATCTTTTAGGGGGAGTAAAAATAAAAAAAACTTTAAATATTGTGGTTGCATAAGTGTGCACATCCTCTTATAATTGGGTATGTAGCTGTGTTCAGAATTAAGCAATCACATTCAAATGTTAAATAGGAGTCAGTACAGACCTGCCATCATTTAAAGTGCCTCCGATGAACCCCAAATAAAGTTCAGTTGTTCTAGTAGGTCTTTCCTGACATTTTCTTAGTCTCATCCTACAGCAAAAGCCATGATCCGCAGAGAGCGGATCATCATCAAGTGGAGAAAATATGGCACAGCAGTGACATTACCAAGAACTGGACATCCCCCCAAAATTGATGAAAAGACTAGAGGAGAAATGGTCAGGGAGGCTGCCAAGAGGTCTACAGCAACATTTAAAGGAGCTGCAGGAATATCTGGCAAGTACTGGCTGTGTGGTACATGTGACAACAATCTCCCATATTCTTCATATATCTGGGCTATGGGTTAGAGTTGCAAGACGGAAGCCTTTTCTTACGAAGGAAAACATCCAAGCCCAGCAAAATTTTGCAAAAACACGTCTGAAGTCTCCCAAAAGCATGTGGGAAAATGTGTTATGGTCTGATGAAACCAAGGTTGAACTTTTTGGCCATAATTCCAAAAGATATGTTTGGTGCAAAAACAACACTGCACGTCACCAAAAGAACACCATACCCACAGTGAAGCATGGTGGTGGCAGCATCATGCTTTAGGCTGTTTTTCTTCAGCTGGAACAGGGGCCTTAGTCAAGGTAGAGGGAATTATGAACAGTTCCACATACCAGTCAATATTGGAAAAAACCTTCAGGCTTCTGCTAGAAAGCTGAACATTAAGAGGAACTACATCTTTCAGCATGATAACAACCCAAAGCATACATCCAAATCAAAGGAATGGCTTCACCAGAAGAGTATTAAAGTTTTGCAATGGTTCAGCCAGAGCCCAGACCTGAATCTGATTGAAAATCTGGGGGGTGGTCTGAAGAGGGCTGTGCACAGGAGATGCCCTCGCAATTTTTACAGGGGTGTATAGACTTTTTATATCCAGTGTGTGTGTGTGTGTGTGTGTGTGTGTGTGTGTGTATAAAAATAAATAATTAACAATAATATAAATAAATAAAATATCTATCTATACATATATATATATTGATATTAATATTTTCTCACAAATGTGAGTACACCCCCTCACTTTTTTGTATATATTTTATTATCTTTTCATGTAACACTGAAGAAATTACACTTTGCTACAATGTAACATAGTGAGTGTTTATACTTGTATGTTTTGATTTAATCTAATCATTGCTCAAGGTTGTCGCCTGCCTTTGATTGACGTTCCCCTAGCACCTGTACAGGGGATGGATCTACAGTGCCTTGAAAAAGTATTCATACCCCTTGAAACTTTCCACATTTTTTCATGTTACAACCAAAACCGTAAATGTATTTTATGTGATAGACCAAAACAAAGTGGCACATAATTGTGAATTGGAAGGAAAATGATAAATGGTTTTCACATTTTTGTTTAGTATGGCGTGCATTTGTATTCAGCCCCCCTGAGCCAATACTTTGTAGAACCACCTTTCGCTGCAATTACAGCTGCAACTCTTTTTGGCAATGTCTCTACCAGCTTTGCCTATCTAGAGTGAAATTTTTGCCCATTCCTCTTTGCAAAATAGCTGAAGCCCTGTCGAATTGGATGGAGAGCGTCTGTGAACAGCAATTTTTAAGTCTTGCCACAAATTCTCAATTGGATTTAGGTCTGGACTTTGACTGGGCCATTCTAACACATGAATGTGCTTTGATCTAAACCATTCCATTGTAGTTCTGGCTTTATGTATAGGGTCGTTGTCTTGCTGGACGGTGAACCTCCACCTCAGTCAAGTCTTTTGCAGACTACCAGGTTTTTATCTTAGATTGCCCTGTATTTGGCTCCATCCATCTTTCCATCAACTCAGACCAGCTTCCCTGTTCCTGCTGAAGAAAAGCATCCCCACATTATTATGCCGCCACCACAATGTTTCACGGTGGGGATGGTGTGTTCAGGGTGATATGCAGTGTTCATTTGCTGCCACACATAGCATTTTGCTTTTAGGCAAAAAGTAAAATTTTCCCCCACATGGCCTCTCGCAAATTGCAAATGGGACTTCTTATGGCTTTCTTTCAACAATGACTTGCTTCTTGCCACTCTTCCATAAAGGCCAGAGTTGTGGAGTGCACGACTAATAGTTGTCCTGTGGACAGATTCTCCCACCTGATCTGTGGATCTCTGCAGCTCCTCCAGAGTTACCATGGGCCTCCTGGCTGCTTCTCTGAATAATGCTCTCCTTGCTTGTCAGTTTAGGTGGACAGCCATGTCTTGGTAGGTTTGCAGTTGTGCCATACTCTTTCCATTTTCGGATGATGGATTGAACAGTGCTCCGTGAGAGGTTCAAAGCTTGGGATATTTTTTTATAAGCTAACCCTGCTTTAAAGTTCTCTACAACTTTCTCCCTGGCCTGTCTAGTGTGTTCCTTGGCCTTCTTGATGCTGTTTGTTCACTAAGGTTTTCTAACAAACCTCTGAGGGTTTCACAGAACAGCTGTATTTATACTGATTAAATTACACACAGGTGGACTCTACTGATTAGTTGACTTCTGAAGGCAATTGATTCCACTAGATTTTAGTTAGGGGTATCAGAGTAAAGGGGGCTGAATGTTTGTAAAACATTTTGAAAACCATTTATCATTTTCCTTCAACGTCACAATTATGTGCCACTTTGTGTTGGTCTATCGCATAAAATCCCAATAAAATACATTTACGTTTTTGGCTGTAACATGACAAAATGTGGAAAATTTCAAGGGGTATGAATACTTTTTCAAGGCAATGTATATAACCGGTATCAATTAGGTATGTCTTTGTAATGATTAAGCACATTTCTGTTGTGTGAAACGTGTCTACCTTGACCACTGCTGTTCTCCTCTGGTGTCATTTTGGTTATTTTCATTTTCCAATAAACTTTTACTTGTAGCCCACATAAGGGGCATCCGTTTCTTATACCAGTGCAGTGTTTCCTCTGCCTGCCGCCTATACTGACCCTGGCGTGTTTATCGACCACTTTTCTGTTGGCTGGCTGGACCGATCCATTGCCTGTTTGCTGACCAGAATTGCATGTCTGGCTGATGTTCCTGTGGGATGTCACTCCCAGTCATCCCTTGCACACCAACTGCACTTCTGGCACTCTTCCTTTTTTTTTTCCAGCCTCCTGTACTTCCTGGCCAGTGAATTTGGTATTCCTGGGGACAGACACGTACAAGTAGGCTAAGCATGCTTGGCTTACAAGAATGGGGTGACTGCTATAGGGGACACTAAACTAAGCTATATTCCCTGATCACTCATACAGAGGTGACCATTACAGTACTCCTGTTTTTGATACAATTGGTTGATTTGTGTGATACAGAAGATACAGTGTTCAGTACATAACCAGTCCAAACATTGAAAAAGTCTTGCACATGTGATATTTCTATACACGAAAGGAGTAGCAGAATGTGTTCTAAGCATGCCTGTGTGTGTGTGTGTGTGTGTGTGGTAGATTTACTGTGACCGAGCGGCAGGTCTGGACTGGGACAAAAATTTGGCCCTGAACTTCATCTAGACTGGCCCACTTTAATTCAATAAAATGCTGCCTGCCCACCCCCCCTTAAAAAGAAATCATGCCCACCAAAAGGCCCCCACATCCATTATTGTATCATGAGAGGGTGTAAAAGAGAGAGAGGGTTGGGTGAATGTGAGAGAGAGGGGGGGTCTGAGAGAAACCACATAGCACCAGCCCATCTCAAGTTCCTCCCTCCTTTACTCTACCCTCCCCCCGCAGTCTCAGTGTGCGGGCATGTATGTGTAAGACGCCGGGTACCTGATGGCCAGGAGCAGAAGCACCAAGTCTCCTTGATAGCGCCAGATTAGCCGCCACACTATTACAGTCCCACTGTAAATTGCTGATCACCTCCACTACCAGTATAGCGTCATAGCTGCGTAAATTCCAGTATATACTATGTTTGTAGACGCTATAACTTTCACACAAAATACCACAAAAAGAAAGCTCTATTTGTGTGAAAAATGTATTTCATTTGCATACAGTGTTGCATGACCGAGCAATTGCCAGTTAACCAGTTGCCGACCGCTGCACGATGATGTACGTCCTCAGAGCGGCACGGGCAGGCAAAAGGGCTTACAGGTACGTCCTTGCCTGCCCGTGGGTGGGGGGTCCGATCGGACCCCCCCCCCCGGTGCCTGCGGCGGTCGGCAAATCCTCCCCGGCGATCGGTGGTGAGGGGGAGGCCATCCATTCTTGGCCCCCCCTTCGCGATCGCTCCCAGCCAACGGGATCATTTCCCTGCCTCTGTATTGTACACAGAGGCAGAGGAAATGATGTCATCTCTCCTCGGCTCGGTATTTTCCGTTCCGGCGCCGAGGAGAGAGGACTGGAATGTGAGTGCACAACACACACACACACACAGTAGAACATGCCAGGCACACAAAACACCCCGATCCCCCCCCCCCCCCCAATCACCCCCCCTCCCCCTGTCACAAACTGACACCAAGCAGGTTTTTTTTTTTTTTTTTTTTCTGATTACTGTATTGGTGTCAGTTTGTGACAGTTACAGTGTTAGGTCAGTTAGGGTTAGCCCCCTTTAGGTCTAGGATACCCCCCTAACCAAGTTTTAACCCCTTGATCACCCCCCGTCACCAGTGTCACTAAGCGATAATTTTTCTGATCGCTGTATTAGTGTCACTGGTGACGCTAGTTAGGGAGGTAAATATTTAGGTTCGCCGTCAGCGTTTTATAGCGACAGGGACCCCCATATACTACCTAATAAATGTTTTAACCCCTTGATTGCCCCCTAGTTAACCCTTTCACCACTGATCACCGTATAACCGTTGCGGGTGACGCTGGTTAGTTAGTTTCTTTTTTATAGTGTCAGGGAACCCGCCGTTTATTACCGAGTAAAGGTTTAGCCCCCTGATCGCCCGGCGGTGATATGCGTCGCCCCAAGCAGCGTCAGATTAGCGCCAGTACCGCTAACACCGACGCACGCAGCATACGCCTCCCTTAGTGGTATAGTATCTGAACGGATCAATATCTGATCCGATCAGATCTATACTAGCGTCCCCAGCAGTTTAGGGTTCCCAAAAACGCAGTGTTAGCGGGATCAGCCCAGATACCTGCTAGCACCTGCGTTTTGTCCCTCCGCCCGGCCCAGCCCACCCAAGTGCAGTATCGATCGATCACTGACACTTACAAAACGCTAAACGCATAACTGCAGCGTTCGCAGAGTCAGGCCTGATCCCTACGATCGCTAACAGTTTTTTTGGTAGCATTTTGGTGAACTGGCAAGCACTAGCCCCAAGCAGCGTCAGGTTAGCGGCAGTACCGCTAACACCCACGCACGCACCGTACGCCTCCCTTAGTGGTATAGTATCTGAACGGATCAATATCTGATCCGATCAGATCTATACTAGCGTCCCCAGCAGTTTAGGGTTCCCAAAAATGCAGTGTTAGGGGGATCAGCCCAGATACCTGCTAGCACCTGCGTTTTGCCCCACCGCCCGGCCCAGCCCAGCCCACCCAAGTGCAGTTTCAATCGATCACTGTCACTTACAAAACACTAAACGCATAACTGCAGCGTTTGCAGAGTCAGGCCTGATCCCTGCGATCGCTAACAGTTTTTTTTGGTAGCTTTTTATTGAACTGGCAAGCACCAGCGGCCTAGTACACCCCGGTCGTAGTCAAACCAGCACTGCAGTAACACTTGGTGACGTGGCAAGTCCCATAACTGCAGTTCAAGCTGGTGAGGTGGCAAGCACAAGTAGTGTCCCGCTGCCACCAAAAAGACAAACACAGGCCCGTCGTGCCCATAATGCCCTTCCTGCTGCATTCGCCAATCCTAATTGGGAACCCACTGCTTCTGCAGCGCCCGTACTTCCCCCATTCACATCCCCAACCAAATGCAGTCGGCTGCATGAGAGGCATTTTCTTTATGTCCTCCCGAGTACCCCTACCCAACGAACCCCCCCAAAAAAGATGTTGTGTCTGCAGCAAGCGCGGATATAGGCGTGACACCCGCTATTATTGTCCCTCCTGTCCTGACAATCCTGGTCTTTGCATTGGTGAATGTTTTGAACGCTACCATTCACTAGTTGAGTATTAGCGTAGGGTACAGCATTCCACAGACTAGGCACACTTTCACAGGGTCTCCCAAGATGCCATCGCATTTTGAGAGACCCGAACCTGGAACCGGTTACAGTTATAAAAGTTACAGTTACAAAAGTGTAAAAAAAAAAAAAAACACAAACAAAAATATATAAAATAAAAAATAATAGTTGTCGTTTTATTGTTCTCTCTCTCTCTATTCTCTCTATTGTTCTGCTCTTTTTTACTGTATTCTATTCTGCAATGTTTTATTGTTATTATGTTTTATCATGTTTGCTTTTCAGGTATGCAATTTTTTATACTTTACCGTTTACTGTGCTTTATTGTTAACCATTTTTTTGTCTTCAGGTACGCCATTCACGACTTTGAGTGGTTATACCAGAATGATGCCTGCAGGTTTAGGTATCATCTTGGTATCATTCTTTTCAGCCAGCGGTCGGCTTTCATGTAAAAGCAATCCTAGCGGCTAATTAGCCTCTAGACTGCTTTTACAAGCAGTGGGAGAGAATGCCCCCCCCCCCCCACCGTCTTCCGTGTTTTTCTCTGGCTCTCCTGTCTCAACAGGGAACCTGAGAATGCAGCCGGTGATTCAGCCAGCTGACCATAGAGTTGATCAGGGACCAGAGTGGCTCCAAACATCTCTATGGCCTAAGAAACCGGAAGCTACAAGCATTTTATGACTTAGATTTTGCCGGATGTAAATAGCGCCATTGGGAAATTGGAGAAGCATTTTATCACACCGATCTTGGTGTGGTCAGATGCTTTGAGGGCAGAGGAGAAATCTAGGGTCTAATAGACCCCAATTTTTTCAAAAAAGAGTACCTGTCACTACCTATTGCTATCATAGGGGATATTTACATTCCCTGAGATAACAATAAAAATGATTTAAAAAAAAAAAAAAATGAAAGGAACAGTTTAAAAAAGATAAAAAAGCAAAAAAATAATAAAGAAAAAAAAAAAAGAAAAAAAAAAGCACCCCTGTCCCCCCTGCTCTCGCGCTAAGGCGAACGAAAGCGTCGGTGTGGCGTCAAATGTAAACAGCAATTGTGCCATGCATGTGAGGTATCACCGCGAAGGTCAGATCGAGGGCAGTAATTTTAGCAGTAGACCTCCTCTGTAAATCTAAAGTGGTAACCTGTAAAGGCTTTTAAAGGCTTTTAAAAATGTATTTATTTTGTTGCCACTGCACGTTTGTGCGCAATTTTAAAGCATGTCATGTTTGGTATCCATGTACTCGGCCTAAGATCATCTTTTTTATTTCATCAAACATTTGGGCAATATAGTGTGTTTTAGTGCATTAAAATTTTAAAAAGTGTGTTTTTTCCCCAAAAAATGCGTTTGAAAAATCGCTGCGTAAATACTGTGTGAAAAAAAAAATGAAACACCCACCATTTTAATCTGTAGGGCATTTGCTTTAAAAAAATATATAATGTTTGGGGGTTCAAAGTAATTTTCTTGCAAAAAAAAAATTTTTTTTCATGTAATCAAAAAGTGCTTTGTCTTCAAGTGGTTAGAAGAGTGGGTGATGTGTGACATAAGCTTCTAAATGTTGTGCATAAAATGCCAGGACAGTTCAAAACCCCCCCAAATGACCCCATTTTGGAAAGTAGACACCCCAAGCTATTTGCTGAGAGGCATTTCGAGTCCATGGAATATTTTATATTGTGACACAAGTTGCGGGAAAGAGACAATTTTTTTTATTTATTTTTTTTGCACAAAGTTGTCACTAAATGATATATTGCTCAAACATGCCATGGGAATATGTGAAATTACACCCCAAAATACATTCTGTTGCTTCTCCTGAGTACGGGGATACCACATGTGAGACTTTTAGTAGCCTAGCCACGTACGGGACCCCGAAAACCAAGCACCGCCTTCAGGCTTTCTAAGGGCGTAAATTTTTGATTTCACTCTTCACTGCCTATCACAGTTTCGGAGGCCATGGAATGCCCAGGTGGCACAAAACCCCCCAAATGACCCCATTTTGGAAAGTAGACACCCCAAGCTATTTGCTGAGCGGTATAGTGAGTATTTTGCAGACCTCACTTTTTGTCACAAAGTTTTGAAAATTAAAAAAAGAAAAAAAAATTTTTTTTCTTGTCTTTCTTCATTTTCAAAAACAAATGAGAGCTGCAAAATACTCACCATGCCTCTCAGCAAATAGCTTGGGGTGTCTACTTTCCAAAATGGGGTCATTTGGGGGGGTTTGTGCCACCTGGGCATTCCATGGCCTCCGAAACTGTGATAGGCAGTGAAGAGTGAAATCAAAAATTTACACCCTTAGAAATCCTGAAGGCGGTGATTGGTTTTCGGGGCCCCGTACGCGGCTAGGCTCCTAAAAAGTCCCACACATGTGGTATCCCCATACTCAGGAGAAGCAGCTAAATGTATTTTGGGGTGCAATTCCACATATGCCCATGGCCTGTGTGAGCAATATATCATTTAGTGACAACTTTGTGCAAAAAAAAAAAAAATTGTCACTTTCCCGCAAGTTGTGTCAAAATATAAAATATTCCATGGACTCAACATGCCTCTCAGCAAATAGCTTGGGGTGTCTACTTTCCAAAATGGGGTCATTTGGGGGGGTTTTATGCCATCTGGGCATTTTATGGCCTTCAAAACTGTGATAGGTAGTGAGGAGTAAAATCAAAAATGTACGCCCTTAGAAATCCTGAAGGCAGTGATTGGTTTTCGGGGCCCCGTACGCGGCTAGGCTCCCAAAAAGTCCCACACATGTGATATCCCCATACTCAGGAGAAGCAGCTAAATGTATTTTGGGGTGCAATTCCACACATGCCCATGGCATGTTTTGAGCAATATATCATTTAGTGACAACTTTGTACAAAAAAAAAAAAGTTTGTCATTTTCGCGCAACTTGTGGCAAAATATAAAATATTCCATGGACTCAACATGCCTCTCAGCAAATAGCTTGGGGGGTCTACTTTCCAAAATGGGGTCATTTGGGGGGGTTTTGTGCCATCTTAGCATTTATGGCCTTCAAAACTGTGATAGGTAGTGAGGAGTGAACTCAAAAATTGGCGGTGATTGGTTTTCGGGGGCCCCGTACGCAGCTAGGCTCCCAAAAAGTCCCACACATGTGGGATCAAAATGTATTTTGGGGTGCAATTCCGCATATAACCATGGCATGTGTGAGCAATATATCATTTAGTGACAACTTTTTGTAAATTATTTTTTTTTTGTCATTATTCAAATCACTTGGGACAAAAAAATAAAATATTCAATGGGCTCGACATGCCTCTCAGCAATTTTCTTGGGGTGTCTACTTTCCAAAATGGGGTCATTTGGAAGGGGGGGGGGGTTGTACTGCTCTGCCATTTTAGCACCTCAAGAAATGAGATAGGCAGTCAAACTAAAAGCTGTGTAAATTCCAGAAAATGTACCCTAGTTTGCAGACGCTATAACTATTGCGCAAACCAATAAATATACGTTTATTGACTTTTTTTTTTACCAAAGACATGTGGCTAAATACATTTGGGCCTAAATGTATGACTAAAATTGAGTTTATTGGATTTTTTTTTTTATAACAAAAAGTTATTTCGGTCTTTTTCCATTTATAGCGCAAAAAATAAAAACCGCAGAGGTGATCAAATACCATCAAAAGAAAGCTCTATTTGTGGGAAGAAAAGGACGCAAATTTCATTTGGGTACAACATTGCATGACCGCGCAATTAGCAGTTAAAGCGACGCAGTGCCAAATTGTAAAAAGTGCTCTGGTCAGGAAGGGGGTAAAACCTTCCGGGGCTGAAGTGGTTAAGGACCACCCACCGCATTTATACTGCGGCGGGGCAGCCCTATTGCGCAAAACGATGTACCTGTACGTTGTTTTGCGCACGGGACACTGAGCTCGCGCCCGCTGCACAGCTGAGGAACCGGTGCGCGGGTCCGGCGGCCATCCAGGTTTAAGCTGCCCTTCAGGTGTATTGCTGACAGGGACCCCAGATTAAGATCTCCCGAGCCAAAGACAAGAAAACCCTGTTTCTTTTACCTCCCTGCTTTGCTACGTAGGCGACTGCCGTGGCATTGTCGCACAGGATCTGAACGTGTTGGCCCCTGATTTCTTCCTGAAACCAGAGGAGCCCCATCCAGATTGCTTTCAGCTCCCTCCAATTGGACGATCTTTTTGCGTCAGAGCATGTCCAGATTCCCTGGGCAAACCGATCTTCCAGATTTGCCCCCCATCCCCAGGAGCTCGTATCTGTTAGCCTTTTTGAAGCAGGGAATACCCAAAGTAGGCCCTCGCTTAGGTTTAACTGGTTCCTCCACCACCATAACTTTCTCTTCACTTGCGCAGCAATCATGAACCATTTCTCTAAGGGCTCTTCGTGCCTCCAATTTTGGAGAATTACTTGCTGCAGAGGTCCCTTGAGTGGAGGCGGGCCCATTGGACAGCTGGAATGGGGGATGTTAGGAGACCCGATGTCGACATCCCTGACCGTACTGTTATCTCCTTGGGGGGCCTGGGTTTGCTGAAGAGGACGAACATTTTTTGACTTAAGGTGTTTTCTTTGCCGGAAAAGCCTTTTTCTCATCTGCGGTCCTATACAAAATGGCCTCTAAGTTAGGGCCAAAAGGCAGATCCCCATTAAAAGGGAGACCACAGAGCTTCACTTTAGAAGCGGAGTCTCCGTACCAAGTTTTTAACCAGAGAGCCCTTCGCGCCGAGTTCACCAGGGCCAAAGTCCTAGCAGACATTCTGATTGACTCCGCCGAGGCATCCAATAAAATATCCCACTGCTTTCAACAGAACTGGGATAGTGTCCAACAGATCCTCTCGGGAAGTGTATGTGCTGCCTCAACTGTTCTAGCCAATGCTCCAAGTTTCTGGCTACCACTGTTGAGGCCATGGCCGGTTTAAGATTTGCCATAGAGGAGTCCAAAGCTTTTTTTTTTTTAGAAGGGAATCGGCACGTTTATCCATGGCATCCTTCAGGATACCCATGTCCTCGTATGCCAAGTCAGTATTGCGAGAAACCTGGGAAAAGGCCGCATCTAATTTCAGCCTTTTGTTCCACACATGCGATTCGTCTTCCTCAAAACGGTAACCTACACTTAAGGGATTTAGAGAAAAACTGAGCCCTTTATGGTTCCTTTCATTCTCGCTTGACAAGTCTCTGAAAGGACTTTGTGCACTGGAAAAACAATGTTTACGTTTCTCCCAGGCCCTCAAACATCTTATCATGCAGGGATAGATCAACTTTATCTTCCTGAATGCCAAGAGTGGTATGAATGGTCTTAATCAACTCATCTACTTTGTCCAAGGATAACATATATAGACGATCTTCTGTCCAACACCTCCTTATCCTCATCCCCTGAGGCTTTGGGTGAACTGGCCTTGCTTGGGACCTCCTCCTGAGTCACTATCCCCCCTGGAAGTGGATGGCAGAGGACTGGATGGTCTGGCTCGACCACCTGGTTGGAGTGCCAGGTGCTTGTTCAAAAAGGAGCGGGACAATTCGAAAGTATTCGGAAGTTCCTTTATGTAAGGAGACCAAAAGATCTAAACTTTGTGGCGGCTTTACTTTCCCCTGATCGTGCTTTACTAGGTCCGCTATACAATCCTTGCACAGGTGGGCAAAATGGTGGGTGTTTAATTTTTTTTTTCACACAGTATTTGCGCAGCGATTATTCAAATGCATTTTTTGGGGAAAAAACACACCTATTTTAATGCACTAAAACACACTATATTGCCCAAATGTTTGATGAAATAAAAAAGATGATCTTAGGCCGAGTACATGGATACCAAACACAACATGCTTTAAAATTGCGCACAAACGTGCAGTGGCGACAAACTACATACATTTTTAAAAGCCTTTACAGGTTACCACTTTAGATTTACAGGTCTACTGCTAAAATTACTTCCCTCAATCTGACCTTCGCGGGGATACCTCACATGAATGGTGCAATTGCTGTTTACATTTGACGCCAGGCCGACGCTTGCGCGAGAGCAGGGGGGAACACGGGTACTTTTTATTTCTTTTTTTTCTTTCTTTTTTTTTTTTTTGCTTTTTTATCTTATTTTTAACCTGTTCCTTTCATATTTTTTTTTTATCATTTTTATTGTTATCTCAGGGAATGTAAATATCCCCTATGATAGCAATAGGTAGTGACAGGTTCTCTTTTTTGAAAAAATTGGGGTCTATTAGACCTTGCAACTCTCCTCTGCCCTCAAAGCATCTGACCACACCAAGATCGGTGTGATAAAATGCTTTCCCAATTTCCCAATGGTGCTGTTTACATCGGGCGGAATCTAAGTCATGAAATGCTCGTAGCTTCCGGTTTCTTAGGCCATAGAGATAATTCGAGCCATTCTGGTCTCTGATCAGCTCTATGGTCATCTGGCCGAATCACCGGCTGCATTCTCAGGTTCCCTGTTGGGACAGGAGAGCCAGAGAAAACCATGGAAGACGGTGGGAGGGGGGGGGGACATCCCCTCCCACTGCTTGTAAAAGCAGTCTAGAGGCTAATTAGCTGCTAGGATTGCTTTTACATGAAAGCCGACCGCTGGCTGAAAAGAATGATACCAAGATGATACCTAAACCTGCAGGCATCATTCTGGTATAACCACTCAAAGTTCAGCAACATACCAGTACGTTGCTGGTCCTTGTTGGGCATATATTGTAATCTTTTTTTCATGCAGCCTGTGGGCTGAACGAAAAAGAGATTGATCGGTGGGTATGCCCACCATTAGAATACCTCCCTTCATCCACCCACTTCTAATGATGGGCATACATGCACCATTTATATATGCCGAAGCATGGGGGCATCCGCCCCAAAAGTTAGGAGCAAATCGCTCCTCTGCCCCTGCTGCCCCCTTTCTTCGGCATATATGCTCTTTTTTTTAACTGTGGTGGTGAAATCACCTCCGACAGCGCTGGAGTCACGGCTTTATGTATCGTGGTAGCAAACGCTGTTGCTGTCAAGATAAATAAATCCGCGCTACAACTGAATGGCGTACCTGCTAAGCAAATGATATTTAACAATAAAACAAAGTAACATTACAGTATAACAGTAAGACTTACAATACCTGCAAAGCAAATACAAAAAAAAAGTAAAAAATAAAACATTTTTTAACGCAACCTGTGCCTAAAATATATATATGCCGAAGCATGGGGGCATCCTCCCGCAAAAGGTAGGAGCAAATCGCTCCTCCGCCCCTGTTGCCCCCATGCTTCGGCATATATGCTGAAGTATGTAACTGTGGTGGTGAAATCACCTCCGACATCGCTGGAGTCACAGCTTTATGTATCGTGGGAGCAAACGCTGTTGCTGTCAGGATAACTAAATCCGTTCTGCAGCTGAATTGCGTACCTGAAAACAAAAAAAATGGTTAACAATAAAACACAGTAAACGGTAAAGTATAAAAAAATTGCATATCTGAAAAGCAAACCTGATAAAACATAATAACAATAAAACATTGCAGAATAGAATACAGTAAAAAAAGAGCAGAACAATAGAGAGAGAGAACAATAAAACAACTATTTTTGTTTTTTTATACTTTTTTTTTGTAACTGTAACTTTTGTAACTGTAACTTTTGTAACTGGTACCAGGTTCGGGTCTCTCAAAATGCGATGGCATCTTGGGAGACCCTGTGAAAGTGTGCCTAGTCTGTGCAGTGCTGTACCCTACGCTGATACTCAACTAGTGTATGGTAGCGTTCAAAACATTGACCAATGCAAAGACCAGGATTGTAAGGACAGGAGGGACAATAATAGCGGGTGTCACGCCTATATCCACGCTTTCTGCAGACACAACATTTTCTTTGGGGGGCTCGTTGGGTAGGGGTACGCGGGAGGACATAAGGAAAATGCCTTTCATGCAGCCGGCTTACTGCATTTGGATTGGGAAGGTGAGGTGGAGCACCGTCTGGAAACAGAAGGGCTCTGACGATCTCTTTCTGGAATTTAAGGAAGGATCCAGTCCATCCTGAAGCTCTGTATAGCACATGAGCGTTCAGCAAAGCCAATTGAAATAGGTATCAACAGCGTCTGGCCTTACAGGCAACTAGGTGCAGCGCCAACAACTGGTCGTTGAGGTCCACCCCTCCCATATTTAGGTTATATTTGTGGACACAGAGGGGTTTCTCCACAACACCAGTCGCCGTAGTAATTTTGGACCGTCGTGTCTGCATGAAGGGAGGTAAGAACGAAAACATTCTAATTATCCCTCCACTTTATAGCGAGCAAATTATTACACTGCCAGCAGGCTCTCTCCCCAGCCTAAGACGGGAATCTACAAGCCGCTGGGGAAAGCCCCGGTGATTAGGTCGCACGGTGCCACATGCTCCAATCTGATCATCAAAAAGGTGACTAAAAAGTGGCACGCTTGTCTAATAATTGTCCACATATAAGTGGTACCCCTTTCCGAATAAGGGTGACACCAAGTTCCACACAATCTTGCCAGCGCTTCCTATGTAGTCAGGGCAGTTTGTTGGCTCTACGTGACTATCTTTTCCCTCGTAAACCATAAAACTACATGCATAGCCTGTGGCCCTATCACAGAGCTTATACATCTTGACCCCGTATCTGGCACGCTTGCTGGGAAGGTACTGTTTGAATGACAAGTGGCCAGAAAACTTAATCAGGGACTCAACGCAGACAACTTGATGGGGAGTAAACAAGTCTGCAAAACGTTGGTTGAAGTGGTTTACGAGGGGCCGAATTTTGTAGAGCCGATCGTATCCAGGGTCTCCACGAGGACGACAGAGTTCATTGTTGTTGAAGTGCATGAACCGCAAAATCTGCTCGTATCGTGCCCTGGCCATGGAAGCAGAGAACACAGGCATATGGTGAATTGGGTCAGTGGACCAACATGACCGCAACTCACTCTTTTTGGTTATGCCCATGAGGAGGGAAAGGCCCAGAAAGATCTTAAATTCAGAAACCGTAATTGGTTTCCAATCTCTGGCAAGGGAGTACTGGGGATTAGTGGCAATGTATTGACCAGCATACCAATTGCTTTGGTCCACAATAGATCTATAGAGATCTTCGGTGAAAAACCGCGAATAAAAATCAAGTGGCGTAAAATCAACTGTTTCCACATGAATGTCGGGTTGGCCAGTGAATGGGGGAAGTACGGGTGCTGCAGAAGTGGTGGGTTCCCAATTCGGATTGGCGAATGCAGCAGGAAGGGCACTATGGGCACGACGGGCCTGTCTTTGTCTTCTTCGTGGCAGTGGGACACTACTTGTGCTTGCCACCTCACCAGCTTGAACTGCACTTATGGGACTCTAAGTGTTACTCGAGTGCTGGATGTATGACCAGGGTATACTAGGCCACTGGTGCTTGCCAGTTCACCAGAAGGAATAGCGGCACTATTACTTCTCTGCTCCATACGAGAGCCCTGCGGTTCCTGCACCTCAACAGCAGAAGAAGTTCGGGGTCTGGTACGCCTGACCTTGGCAGGGACCACAACTCCGTCGTCAGAGCTATCTGTCATGGAGCCGCTGCTGTCTACGGGTTCGTATTCTGAGCCTGAATCTGAGAGATGAGTGACTTCCTCTTCACTATCTGTCATGCTCAGAAACGTGTAGGCCTCTTCACTACTGTACCTTCGATTTGCCATTTTGGGCTCTAAATTTAGTGGTACACTAGTGAGACTCGCAGGCAAAAAAGCTCCTGACTGTTGGCGACTGTATCAAAACGCTACCAAAAAACTGTTAGCGATCGCAGGGATTAGGCCTGACTTAGTGAACGCTGCAGTTATGTGTTTAGTGTTTTGTAAGTGACAGTGATTGATCGATACTGCACTTGGGTGGGCTGGGCCGAGGGGCAAAAAGCAGGTTCTAGCAGGTATCTGGGCTGATCCCGCTAACACTGGGTTTTTGGGGACCCTAAACTGCTGGGGACGCTAGTATAGATCTGATCGGATCAGATATTGATCCGTTCAGATACTATACCACTAAGGGAGGTGTATGCTGCGTGTGTGGGTGTTAGCGGTACTGGCACTAACCTGGCGCTGCCTGGGGCGACGCAGACCCTATCTGACCCTAAAACGTAACTTATATCACCGCCGGGCGATTAGGGGGTTAAACCTTTATTAGGTAATAAACGGTGGCTGCCCTGAAACTATACTAAACAAACTAACTAACTAACTTGTATCACCGCCGGGCGATTAGGGGGTTAAACCTTTATTTGGTAATAAACGGTGGCTGCCCTGAAACTATAACAAACTAACTAACCAGCGTCACCCGTAACACTTATACAGTGATCACTGGTGAAAGGGTTAACTAGGGGGCAATCAGGTGGTTAAAACCTTTATTAGGTAGTATATGGGGGTACCTATAAAAAGCTGACGGCGAACCTATATACTTACCTCCCTAACTAGCGTCACCTGTGACACTAATACAGCGATCAGAAAAACGATCGCTTAGTGACACTGGCGACGGGGGGTGATCACAGGGTTAAAACTTTATTGGGGGGGTTAGGGGGGTACCCTAGACCTAAAGGGGCCTACCACTAACTGCCCTACCACTTATAACTGTCACAAACTGACACCAATGCAATAATCAGAAAAAAAAAACTGCTATTGGTGTCACTGTGACAGGGGGGTACAGGGGGGTGATGGAGGGGTGAAAAGTGTGCCTGCGTGTTCTACTGTAATGTGTAGTGTTGGTGCAACTCACATTGATGTCTTCTCTCCTCAGCGCCGGAACGAAAAGACCGGCTCAATCAGAGATTACATCACTTTCTCCGCTTCTGTTTACATTACATTACATGCATTTAATTCGCCAGGAGCGATCGCGAGGGGGTGGCCACGAATGAGTGGCCTCCCCCTCACCTTGGATCGCTCCTGACGAGAATCTGACCGCCGCAGGCGATCGAACCCCCCTGCCCGTGGGCAGGCTGGGACGTACAGGTAAGCCCTAATGCCTGCCCGTGCCATTGTGCCGATGTACATTGGTGTATGGCGGTCGGCAACTGGTTAAGTGGTTAATTTAGCACTGGACTTTTCTTCGAGATAACCACTTTTTCAGTTGCTATATGTAAAGTGCGTAGAGCTTATTTATATATGATGTCCAGCGCAGCTGATCGAGGCAGAGCTAATTGCTCAACTTGGGCAAAACATTTTTTTTATTAAATTTCAGATTTGGTTAGAATTGGGAAGTTTTCACAGCTCCATGAGGCTTTATTTGCTTTCTTTGCCTCCTTTTGAGATTTTGCTTTACTTCTGTTCTGGTGGCAGAAGTCAGATAAACAGGTAGTAATTTCTCCAATGGGGATAAAGATAACAAACCCTTTTTAGATAATTTGGGAGAGTTTAACGTTTTTAAAATCAAAAATTGTGTTGCACTGTGAATATACTCAAACATATAATCCAAATCATGTAGTTCCCATACACTGATAAGAATAAAGTGTTTATAAGTGCAAAAAAGAAAATTCATTCATATATACATGTAAAGTTGTAAACATGTGCATTCATAAATTATATTATTCAGTAAGTAAGGTATACCAATTGAATATTTTCAATTAACCACTTGCCTACTGGGCACTTAATTCCTTTTCCTGCCTAGGCCAATTTTCAGCTTTCAGAGCTGTCGCACTTTGAGTGATAATTGCACGGTCATTCAACACTGTTTCACACAAATAGAGCTTTCTTTTGGTGATATTTAATCACTATTGGGTTTTTATTTTTTGCTAAACAAACAAAAAAGTTTAAATAGTTTATTATAAAATTTTGCAAACAGGTAATTTTTCTCCTTCATTGATGTGCGCTAATGAGGCTGCACTGATAGGCTGCACTGATGGGCACTGGTAGGTGATACTGATAGGCAGCACTGATAGGTGGCACTGAAGGATACTAATAGGTAGCACTGGTGGGCACAGATGAGGCGGCGGCTCTCCGTGTTTGTGACCGATGGCCCTCTGACAGAAGCCGGTGATCGGTTTATTTTTTCTCCTGAGAAAAAAAATAGCCGATTTCTTGCTTTGTTTACATCAGGTGATCAGCTGTCAGTGGCTGACAGCTGATCACGTGGTAAGGGGTCTGGATCGGCCCCTTCCTCCGATCTATGATCAGCCGAATCTCGTAGATTCGCTGGTCACAGAGCGTGCTGCGGGCCACCCCCCGCAGGCAGCTCATGCACGGGAGGACGTACATGGATGCCCACCCGGCAATTCAGGCCCGCGCTGTAGCCGTATTTCAGGTATAGTGTGGGCACGAAGGGGTTAAAGTGCCAATTATTCTGTGCAAAGCATATAAACATCAAAAAATGTTCATTCATTTTTACAGCATCTTTTTACAATTTATTTTTGTCCTGATGCTTCCCCCTAAGAAAAAAAAAAATGTTAATACACTGTATTTTGTGCCTTCACTATAGCCACCAATCACAACCTGCAGTTCCTTTACCATTTCGAATAAAACAAATGTTCAAATATTATTTAATGAATCATTGCTGCCAGTAAAAAGGGACGTTCCTCTAAATTGTGGCCAGGACAGGTGGAGGTAAAGATATGTTCAGGGCTTCCGTTTTTGGAGATATTCAATTTAAAATTACTATGGGATCCAAAGCGATTAAGCTGGATAAAGAAGGTGATACTGATATGTGGTTGTGTATTGTACATTAGTAAATTATCGACATATAGTGACAGCTTACAGTTTGCCGATGGGGTGGGAATACCGTGAATGCCGTCATTAGGTCAAATCGCTTGGACCAGGTGCTCGATCGTTATGGCGAACAGTAGGGGGGATAATGGGCATCCTTGTCTTGTCCCATTGCTGATCCTGAAAGCCTCCGAACTTTCCCTGTTAGCCATGACTTTCGCTGATAGGTTAGAGTAAAGGGACATTATTTTAGCTAATAATTTAGGGCCTATTCCTATCTGTTGCAGCTGGAGAAACGGCCAGCTGACCCAGTCGAAGTCTTTAGCATCACACCAGCAGACATGTGGGGATGTGTTTACGCTGAACATAAGAGATTAGGTGAAGTGTTTTTGTGTTCAAATGTTATTTGTCCTGACCCTGTTTACGTCAGTGATGAGGCAGAGCAGGTTTGGGTATGGGAATACGAAACAGAAGAAGGAGCTCATGATCTGTACATGGATATTGGAGAAGATATCAGATTCCGTGTCGTAGACGAGACCTTCATAGATACATCACCTACTGGACCAAGCTCTGCAGATCCTTCATCGCCCACAGATACTGTAGAGACACAACGCAAGGAGGCGCCATACACATTAGTGGTAAGGGCCATTATTCTGAAAGTATCATAGACAGAATTTTTGTTTTAAACACTTCAGCCCTGGAAGGTTCTTTTACCTTTAATGACCAGGCCATTTTTGCGATACGGCACTGCGTTACTTTAGCTGACAATTGGGCGGTCGTGTCGATACTGTACCCAAGTAAAGTTGATGGTTTTTTTTTCCCCACAAATAGAGCTTTCTCTTAATGGTATTTGATCACCTATGCGGCTTTTATTTTTTGCGCTATAAACAAAAAAAGGGCGTCAATTTTGAAAATAAACAATTTTTTATTTTCTGCTATAAAACATACGCAATAAAAAAATGTAAAAAATAAATAAATAATTTCTTCATCAATTTAGGCCAATATGTATTCTGCAACATACTTTTGGTAAATCTCCCCCCCCCCCCCCAAGCGTATATTGATTGGCTTGCGCAAAAGTTATAGCGTCTACAAACTATGGGATATTATGGCATATTTATTTTTTACTAGTAATGGCGGTAATCAGTGATTTTTAGTGGGACTGCGACATTACGTTGGATAGGTCGGACACCTAACTGATATTTTTAACACTTTTTTTTGGGAACCAGTGACATTATTACAGTGATCAGTGCTAAAAATATTACATTTTACTACTGGCAGGGAAGGGATCAACATCAGGGGCGATCAAGGGGTTAACTGTGTTCCCTGGGTGTGTTTACTAGCTGTATGGGGGATGGGCTGCCTGGGATAACACAAAGATCCGTTTTCTTGCTCAGCAGAAAGACAAGATCTCAGTGTAATCCCCTGTCAGAAAGGAGATCTGCATTAATTTCCCCTGTTCTATCTCTGCGGGGAACGATCAAGAGCGGCTGGCGGACCCGCTGATTGGCTCCCCCCACTGGCCAGTCAGCACGCGCACCTACAGAAGCTAGTTCACGAACCGCCGTACCAGTACGATGATTAGCGCAGCCGAGCCACCTTGCCGCAATTTGACTGCGGCGGGTGGTTGGCAAGTGGTTAAACTGCATATATTCATTTCTACATTGCATTTTTATTATTTCTAGCCTACTAGCAATTTAATAGTATTTAACCACGTGCCGAACAGCCGCTGTCATACTGTGGCAAGTTCCCACGAATTGCCGTAGCTGTACGTTGGCTCAGGATCTCGCTTTTGTGGGTAAGCGTGCTCCCATTGGCCAGCGGGGTAGCCAATCAGCGGGTCTGTATTTGCGGACGATACTAAGCTACGCAGGGCAATCACTTCTCCGCAGGATGTGGAAACATTGCAAAAAGATCTGATCAAATTAATGGGGTGGGCGACTACATGGCAAATGAGGTTTATTGTGGAAAAATGTAAAATAATGCATTTGGGTGGCAAAAATAGGAATGCAATCTACTCACTGGGGGAATCAAGGATGGTAAAGGATCTGGGGGTCCTTGTAGATGATAGGCTCAGCAATGGCATTCAATGCCAAGCTGCTGCTAACAAAGCAAACAGAATATTGGCATGCATTAAAAAAGGGGATTACCTCCAGGGATAAAGCGATAATTCTCCCGCTCTACAAGATTCTGGTCCGGCCGCACCTAGAGTATGCTGTCCAGTTCTGGACACCAGTCCTCAGGAAGGATGTGCTGGAAATAGAGCGAGTACAGAGAATGGCAACAAAACTAATAAAGGGACTGGAGGATATTAGTTATGAAGAAAGGTAACGAGCACTGCACTTATTCTCTCTGGAGAAGAGATGCTTGAGAGTGGATATGATTTCAATATACAAATACCATACTGGTGACTTCACAATAGGGATAAAACTTTTCCGCGCAAGGGAGTTTAATAAGACACGTAGGCACTCATTAAAATTAGAAGAAAAAATGTTTAATCTTAAACTACGTAGAGGGTTCTTTACTGTAAGAGCGGCAAATATGTTGAATTCCCTTCCACAGGTGGTGGTCTCAGCGGGGAGCATCGATAGTTTCAAGAAACTTGAAATTAGATAAACACCTGAACGACCACAACATACAGGAATATACAATGTAATACTGACATAAAATTGCACACACGGGTTGGACCTGTGAGGTTTAAAAAAAGACACCTACTATGTAATGTCACAGTCCCACTTAAAATCACTGATCCCCGCCATTACTAGTAAAATAAAATGCCATAAATCTATCTCTTATTTTGCAGACAAGATAATTTTTGCGCAAACCAATCAATATACACTTATTGCGATTTTTTTATTTTATTTTTCACCAAAAATATGCAGCAGAACACATATCGGCCTAAACTGATGAATACATTTAGTTTTTTTACATTTTTAAATTTTTTTGGAAATGTTTTATAGCAGAAAGTAAACTTTTTTTTTTTCAAAATTGTCGCTCTTTTTTTGTTTATAGCGCCAAAAATATAAACCACAGAGGTGATCAAATACCACCAAAATAAAGCTTTCTTTGTGGGAAAAAAAGGACATACATTTTGTTTGGTTACAGCGTTGCACGACAGCGTAATTGTCAGTTAAAGCGACGGTGCCGTATCGCAAAAAATGGCCTTGTCAGAAAGTGGGTAAATGCTTCCGGGGCTAAAGTTATTAATTATGTAAACTTGCTTTGAAGATTCCCACACAATTCTGTTACTGCAGTGCCTACCTGCATAGTGGTATTGGTTATCACAGATATCAGAGCATCTCTTCTGAACTATAGCATTACTTAGAGGAGGAGTTTCAGCAGGCAGTCCGTACAGGAATCGCTTCTTGCAGTCAGAATGGTACCATGATATATGTAGTCTTTAGAGATTGAAAGGGAGCAGCAGAGGAGAAGCTGCAAAGCATGTTGGGGAATCCAGAAAGTCGATAAAAGAGATGGCCAACAGATAGGCAGTACTCGCAATGTAAAAGGAGATTTTACAAGTAAGCATATATTGGTTTATCAAAAACCCCTATTTGTGTTGCGATTGCAATGCTGATGTTGGAAAATGAAAGTGTATTCTGTGACCATAATCTTTTTAATGTGCCATCTCTTCAGAACTTCAACATTATACACGTTTTATAATATAGCTATATTTACTTAAATATAGTGTTTACTATAAAAATATAGTTATATATATATATATATATATATATATATTTTTTTTTTTTTTAATTATGGTTCAGACAAATTAAAGGCACGTAAGCACTGATGGAAGGGACCTAAAGACCAGCTCCAGGTGCCTTCTAAGCCAGACCCCTGCTGGTTTAGACCCCTAGATAATGGGACCCCTAGGAAGTTACTCTGCTTGGCCTCATTTATTCTGACCCTGAGTTCTAACAACAGAATTCCCGATATGCAACATACTTTTTCTATGTGAATTCGTAAAGGAATTTTTTTGACTAGGTTGTATTTTAAATGAGGGGTACAATCTTGTCATATAACAGGATCCACAATATAGTTTGACTCTTCCTTTTGTTACTCGCTCCATGCTCAGGGTAAAGTCTAAACTTCAGCAGGAGCTAGGGGCTTATTTTCCCTTTTAATGACGTAAAATGGGAGATTTTCGGTGTGTGAGAGAAAAGCTTTTGGTTGGCTGCCAGGGAATGGAGCTAACTTACAAATATTTGTGAAAATGCTTCTGTTTAAATTATGGATTTCAATTGAACTTTATGCCTACTATAGGGGGAAAATTGGTAGGCAAGATAGTTGGTCTGGTTGAAAAAAAGACACCAGTCCACCTAGTTCAATAAAAAGGGGGGGGGGGGATACATATACAATCCTCTCCCAAATGTTGATCCAGAGGAAGGCAAAAAACCCCAGCAAAGCATGTACCAATTAGCTCCAGCAGGGGGAAAAAAAACTATCTGATCCCCCAAGAGACAATTGGATATTACCTGGATCAACTTTGCCTATAAATGTTAGTATCCAGTTATTATTCCACATTTCCACAGCTCTTACTGTGAAGATAGTGTATAGCTTTGTCTTTGGCAACATCCTCCCATCTAAGGCTATTAGGCACTTTAAAATTGAGCTATTAAATTTTTCACCTTTCCACACAGTGGCTTTTCTGTTTGCTTCATGCTGTGGGAACTGAAAAAGTAAAAATTGTAGGAATTACGTTATTTGGTTTATAGATCATTTTTTACAGAATACATTGAGACACCATAATATTATAGGGAAGAATCATTTTCCAAGTTTGTATAAAGTGTTTTTAGTAAAGATGGTAATTGCTTTATATAAGGTATGTCTGTGCCTGGTATTATAGCAAGTTGGTTTATCAGGAAAATGTTGTATGACGCACAGCAAATCACATGTTGATTGAGGTTGAGAATCCTGAATGGGTCAGAAAGTAGGAAATTTTAATAATGACAGGATATCGACCAGGATATTTTTAGCAAAGAGCATTCATTTTTATGTTTCTGCTGCCTATCTGAACCTATTGACATAACTTCATTACCAGTTTTTATTTTCTAATGGTTCTATAAAGCAATAAAAAAAAAGTCACTACTGGTGGTGCCATTGTTTTAGAGGATGAGATCGAACACTTTAGCCCCCGGGCCTGCAAACCAAAGATGGAATGAAAAGTCCTTGGCCCTGCAGCCTCCTGGGATACTACACCACATTACTTAGCAGACTGAGGGACCATGGCGACAGAGCGGCCAGAGGGCATCATTGGGCTGACTGCCTGAACCTGGAAGAGGCAGCCAGCTCCCATCAGTGAGTAGGACCAAGATGGTTGCGTGGATCGCAGCAGGACAAAGTTGGTTTTCCTGGGTGGGTATATGTTTTGAAGGGAACGCAACAGCCGAAAAGTAGGAAAAAAATTTATGGGAGTGAAGTTCCTCTTTTAACCCCTTCCCCCTTAAGGGTAATACAAATGTTAATGCCTAAGCACAATTTTGCAACTTTGACATGCGTTAGTAAAACTGTACACATAATCACAGCTACTTTGTGCATCCAGGTGGATTATACATTATACCCTGTGTTTTTTTGGGGTTTTTTTAGGACAAATTGGTGTTAAATAGTAATGGCTATGGCTTCTACTAACATTACCTATCCCCAAAGATCAACCTAAAATGAATTCTGCTCTCAACGATGCATCGATACCACATTTGTGTATGTTAGTTGTATGTACCCGTAGTACGGCCTACAAACAATAGTGTGCATTTAAAATGCTTTTTTTAGAAAAAAAAAAATTGTCAAAAGTATTGGGCCTACCTTTTATACGCACATCCCAGTCTTAGTTCAGAAAGTTGCACTGGTCCAAATCTTTTGGTGGATGGGGGGTCATTGTGTGGTGTTTTTTTCAGGGGTTGGGCTTGGCCCCTTAGTTCCAGTGAAGGGAACTCTTAAGGCATCAGCATACCAAGACATTTTGGACAATTTCATGCTCCCAACCTTGTAGGAACAGTTTGGGGTTGGCCCCTACCTGTTCTAACATGACTGCACACCAGTGCACAAAGCAAGGTTCAAAAAAATATGGATCAGCGAGTTTGGGGTGGAGGAACTTGACTGGCCTGCACAGAGTCCTGATCTCAACCCAATAGAACACCTTTGATTCATCTCCTGATTCATCATCGCTGATTTATCTCCCCTCTAATTCATCTCAAAGGTGTTCTATTGGGTTGAGATCAGGACTCTGTGCAGGCCAGTCAAGTTCCTCCACCCCAAACTCGCTGATTCATCCCAAAGGTGAAAGCCAGGCCTTCTCTTCCAACATCAGTGCCTGACCTCACAATTGCGCTTCTGGAAGAATGGTCAAACATTCCCATAGACACACTCCTAAACCTTGTGGACAGCCTTCCCAGAAGAGTTGAAGCTGTTACAGCTGCAGAGGGTGGGCCAACTCAATATTGTGCCCTATGGACTAAGACTGGGGTGCCATTAAGGTTCATGTGCGTGTAAAGTCGGGCGTCCCAATATTTTTGACAATCTAGTGTGTGACTTATCTCTCTCCTCCATTCAGAGAGCGAAAACACAGAGATGGGCTTCACAGTGACTGATCGCTGTGATGGCCTCTAAATGGCTATCACAGCGACCAGGTGACCCCGGCCGGGAGTTTCGTGTCCTGATTGTTTGTTCGTACAGGACCCGGGACTCCCAGTGAGACCCCGGTCTCTGCTCTGGGGGCGCGTTCCCAACATAAAGACAGATATGCATATATGCGGCCCCACGGATAATTGCCCAATCCAGCGAAGCTGCATATATGCATACTGTCAGGAAAGGGTTAAGCATGTTTTATGAAAATTTAAGTGAATTATTTTTCAAGATAAATATATCTCTAATTTTCCGGTCTTAAATTTAGTTAAAGAAAGTGGTTAATTGTTTGTTACCTCCTAGGGTTCCATAAGTGAGCCAGGCCTGGGCCTTCTTTCCTGGTGGACCAACAACTAAACAAACAGGAAGTGGCATTTATATAAAAGTACTCAACCCTTCAGAAAGTTGAGAACACAATGGCATCTCTCATGTGGGCAAAGAAGTCTTCTCCAACCAAGACACTGAGGAAAACCTGAAAAGGATCCTGAATATGAGCTGTTAAGATCTGATGTTAAATATGGCATAGAACAATCTACATTTTGTATTTTGTAGCACTTTCATCCAAGGTGTGGACGTACACAAAAGACTTAAAAAATATGAATGTTTGATTTTTTTTTTTTTGTAAGTATGAGGTGGAAATAAAATTACTTGAAAACCGTCAGTCTTCCCTCTGTATATTAGATTTTTTTTTTACTATTAAATAGCAACAGGTGAACTAAAGACTTCTGTAGTTTAGATCCAACAAGGAAAAATCTAACTGTCAACAGTAAAGTCTATAAAAATGTGTGTATAAACTCACAGCAGCTGTGAAACAAGCAAGGTTTTATCAAACACATAATTAACTTTTTTATAACAAAAGCATATCATTTACACTCATATTGAAAAATAGGCCTCTGTTCCCATGCATATTTGTATATGCTGTTCCTGTGCCGATGTATGTTCCTGAGGGGAGGGAGAGCAGGGAGCCGGCTTTGCTGCACCCGAAGAAGCTGTGTGGGTTGCCATGGATACGACATATGGTCATATCCATGGCAACCCACACAGCTTCATCAGGTGCATGCTGCTCCTCTGAGCGATTGCCGGTCTCTCTCCTGACCTCCAACACCTGTCAGCTTCATGCCGCCAGCATGGCCGGCTCTCCGCTCTCCCTGCCCTCCATAACATACAGTACATCGGCACAGGGTGAGGCAAGAAAGCAGAGTGAATAACAAAAAGTGGTGGGGCTTGTACCAAGGTCTGCTGGAGGAGGATGTGTACATCAAAGGGTTCAAAATTGTGTTAGACGCTCATGATGACACCTTTGGAGCATCTGACTGCACGTGTACAAGGCAGTATCAAAAGTTTTGTAACACATCGCCAACAGATGGCAGCACAAGGCTGCACTCAGTCACAGGGAGCACCGACCTTCATAAGTCAGTGTGCCAAAAGACATTGTCCTTTGTACATCACTAGTTGTGCAACTGGTGCTATTCTGACCACGTGCGTTACAGCTTCTGCTATTACATCATGCACAGCAAGTTAGTACAAACGTGAAATTCTGTGTGAAGCAAATCTGCCAGAGAGACATTGGACGTGATTCGGCAAGTATACGGCTTGCGCTTCAAGCCTCGTTCCCGTTCACGTCCGGTCACCTGATGCTGCTGGGAGTTTTTTGCATCAGGTGACTGAACGGGAACGAGGCTTGAAGCGCAAGCCAAGCGTGGAGGCCGCACAGTACTACCAGGCGGACCATGCAAACAGCCCAACACCCGTCCATAACTGCTGGATAAGCTTCGTGCCGGCTCGAGGGCACTTTTAAATGTGAGTGGATACTCTTTCTTTGGATTTTAAAATAAATAGTTTAAACATATTGCGCTATGATCTTATTTTGTCCCTATGCTTTTATATGAGGAATACTACAGTCCAAGTTTAGCCGGTGAGGAGTGTTACTTTGGTGGAGTGGTTATCCCTTGAATGAACCAAAGGCGCATCTTTAATTAAGCATCTGGTGAGTGGCCAATCTGAATGGTGGAGGTGTCTCACTAAGTCACATATGATTACTGAAGGAACATAAGAGCACGTCAGTCACAACAATTGTTAAAGGATTTTTGCAGCACTTTTGAAGGACTTTTTTCATGTATTGGATAATATATGTTTATATTTTTGTTTGATTTAAAGTTTTAAGTTAATGCACATGATATTACTTATAAGTGATTGTTTGGAATAATAGAAAAAGAACATTGTAAGTGGTGGTAATATGGGAGTAGCGCATTCACACACACTAATCAACTTAGCTGCACCTGCAGCCTCTGCCTTCTCCCGACCATACAGACTGCATCGGGGTGGGCTCTGAGAGTCAGTGGTGCTCCCAGGCCCGCCCCGCCCCCTCCCCTGCTCACTGTGGACTACCGCTGCCTCAATGACATTGGCATCGTGGGACACGGGGCGGCCCCCAATTTGAAGGCAGCGTGGGCTCCAGGGGCAACCCTTTCAGGCCCCAAAACAGTGACTGGGCCCGGGGAAGCTGCTCCCTTTGCCCCGCGTTAAAGACTGCCCTGTCTGCATCTAGTGCACCCCTGTACTCTGCACCTAGTGCATCCCTGTACTCTGCACCTAATGCACCTCTGCACCTAGCGCACCCCAGCACTTAGCGCACCACTGCACTCTGTACCTAGTGCACCCCTGCACTTTGCACTAAGTGCACCTAGCACACCCCTGTACTCTGTATGTGGCGCACCCCTGTACTCTACACATGACGCAACTCTGTACATGGCGCATCCCTGCACATGGCGAACCTCTGCACGTAGCACACCCCTAAACCCTGCATGTAATGCACCCCTCAACTCTGTACATAGCGCACCCCTGAACCCTGCACACTGTACCTAGCATACCCCTGAACCCTGCACTCTGTACATAGCTCACCCCTCAACCCTGCGCACATTTCAACTATGCACTCTTTATGTAGTGTGCCCCTTAAACCTGCACTCTGTACAAAGAGCACCCGTCAATGTTAGTGCAGTTTGGCCACACCCACAATTTGATGCAGAGGTAATTATGTACAGTAACCAATCAGCGAGCAGTAATGATTTGCAGTAAAGCCACAAAAAGCTTGGCCTGTGACGCTGACGTCATTACGTTTTCTCTGTGGAGACTAATGGGAGGCAAGCGAATTACAGGAAGCCTGTGGAGAAGCCGCAATTCATAACCGCTGACCTGCATTTGTTATTCGCCTAATGTGGATGGAATTTCGTGTAAGTGCAATCTAATCTATTTAATAAATCCTTGATATGAATGATTACACCATGGGAGCTATTTCTGTCTTTGTTTTTCGAGTACCACGCACCTAGCTGCCTGTACCGATGCCGTATAGGTTTTTGGGAGACCTGATCATTCCCTGTGCTTGGTGAGACCACCTATGGTGGTCATCTTTAGTCGGTAAGGAGCCTTTGCTCACTCGGGTGTGCCTTTACCTTGGAATTTGGATCTGGTTTCATGCACCTACTTTTGGATTATCATATCCACACTTATGGACTTTTATATGATTTTCATTATGCACTGATTCTTACTGCTATGTGACTTTCTATATGCTTTTTTCTTCTAATTTATTTCTTGTTTTCATGATTTGTTGGAATCACTTTTCAATGATTGATTTGTGCTTTTGATATGGTTTTATTTATTATGGCTTATCATATATTGTTTAAAAATATTTTTATTTGGTAACCCATTTAGGTTGGATGTATATGCATTAATAATTATATATGTATATTTATATCTTACAATTTATTTCTTTTTGTGCGGTATCCGCCTTAGTCTTTTTTGATGAGAGTTTTTTCACCATTACTCTTTTTCAGATAGAAAGGAGGAATTTAGTGGGACTTTAAATGAGGGTACGCCATGTTAAGAGAAAATTACAACATAAAAATTAAATTATAGTACGTGGTTTATTTATTACAGTCTAGAATACATAACAGGTATTTTGTATCAAATAGATAGAATCACCTTGATTCTCAGTAATAAGTCCGGCCTCAGGCCCAACTGAGGCTATGTAATTTTTAGAATATTTTCTTAAAAAATTGTGAAGGATGCAGCATGATATGATTGAGTTTGTAGTCCGCCATATGGATTGCTGTCAGAAACAGGTGGAACCGGCTGGCCATTATCCCGAAGGCATTCTCAACAGCTCTTCTCACTCTGGCCAGCCAGTAAGTAAAAACCCTCCTCTCTGGGGTGAGGGTCCTTTGGGGGAATGGCCTCATCAGGTGCTCGCCCAGACCTAAGGCTTCATCTGCAATGAAGACACAGGGGAGTCCTTCCACGTTATCCGCATCAGGTGGCAATCCCAGGCCACCACTCTGGCGACGCTGGTAGAACTCTGTCTGGGCGGACACTCCGACATCCGGCCATTCTTCCCCACGTCCACATATAGGAATTCATATTGTGCCGACACCACCGCCATTAACACGATACTATGAAACCCCTTATAGTTAAAATAGTATGACCCCGAATGGGGTGGTGGCACGATGTGGACATGTTTCCCATCTATAGCCCCTCCACAGTTGGGAAAGTCCCAACGGGTGGCAAAATGGGATGCCACAATCTGCCATTCCTGTGGCGTTGAAGGAAACTGGGGAGTCAAACAAGAAAAAAAATACAAGTACCTTTGCACATAACATTGCAAGCAGATTACACAAAAAACATTCTTGGCCAACACCAGTATAACATTTATTTTAAGTATTATTTAAAGACCAAAATATAAGGCCCACTTATCAGATTCCTCACACCTATTGCTAAACTGGGGGGGGGGGGGTTATAAATTAATTTAAGGACACACATACCATTTGGACACATTTTAGGGGAGGGCTTATAAATTAATTTAAGGACACATACCATTTGGACACATTTTAGGGGAGGGCTTATAAATTAATTTAAGGACACACACATGCCATTTGGACACATTTTAGGGGGGGGGGGATTATAAATTAATTTAAGGACACATATACCATTTGGACACATTGGGGGGGGGACTATAAATTAATTTAAGGACGCACATACCATTTGGACACATTTTAGTGGAGGGCTTATAAATTAATTTAAGGACACACATACCATTTGGACACATTTTAAGGGGGTGTTTAGGGTAAAGCACTACAATGGAGCTGACAAAATACGTGTGTAAGTGACTAGACTAGGTGGATATGGGCCCAGGATAGCATGCTGGGGAGGTTAGTGAAGGCAAATATGCATGAAGGACAAAAAAGGAGCATTAAAAGGATTACAGCATGCATGAGGACAAAGGGGACATTCACAGCATATTGCAATCATGGTAATTAGGGATTGATGAAAGAAATACAATACATTAGCAAACATTAAATACAATAGAATGTGACGTTAAAGGATAAATCTTACCTTCATATAGTCCTTCTGCAGGACCTGAATGATAGCAGAACAGGTCTCTGGGATATTGATCCCCAGAGCTTGGGGGAGATGCCTGTCGAGAAGTTGAGGTCCTGCAGGCTTCTCCCAGTCGCCAAGTACCGCAACGTGGCGACTAGCCTCTGCTTCGGAGTGATGGCTTCCCTCATGCAGGTATCCTGCCTGCTGATATAAGGGGTCAGCAGAGCCAACAAACTGTGAAAAATGGGGTCTGTCATCCTGAGAAAGTTCCTGAAATCGTCAGGATTATATTCTCATGAAGCAAAAGGCATGTGAGGGAATTGGTCATGCTGGAGCAACCAATTTTTGACTGGGCTTGGGTCAAAGAATGAACCCCAACACCAAACCCCAGCACAGCACAAACTCTATGACGAGTACATACACGCAACATGGCTTCAAAACGGTCGGCTGGTCAGAACGAACTTAACAGAACGCACTGAAGAACAGCAAGGCCTGTGAAGAGCGAGCTGAAAATCAGCAACGAGTGGACAAGAACGCACTGAATACACAAATGCGAACTGACTACACGCACTGAAAACCAGATACAAACCCACAAGCACAAACTGAACAGCAGTTAAATGATCTGAGAAAACACGAGTCTGAAAAGCACGCATCGTCTCTCACCAAACTTCTACTAACACGAGATAAACATGAAATTAGCAGAAGGGGCCCAAAGGGTGGCGCACTGGCTATTGAACTTCCGTTTTATAGTCCCGTCGTACGTGGTGTACATCATCGCTGTCAGGGGATGTTATACACAACATCCAATGCAGGTGATCAGATCGCTGGGCTGCACCAAGGAATCAGGGACAAACGAGTAAATAAATAAAAAAAGTATATTTATTATTAATGATAAAGATGCACGTGAAATCAAGACAGCAAACCAAAAACAAGTAAATAGTGAAAACACAGCAAACCCCCAAACTCACCTATCTATCTAACTCATATAATACACGAGCAAGGAAACAAACATGAAATAAAAAATAAGGCATGGGCAAAAGCGACAAGCAAACAGAAACCAGGAATAATGAAGCAGACCAAGGAGCAGGGAACAGAAAACAGGACTCAAGGACAGGATACACAAACGGGGTCCAGGAACAAACAGGAACAGGCTGGAACAAGAGCAGGTACTGGCAGGGACAAGGGCTTAGCAGAGGAATTCTGAAGCACTGAGGCTTAGTTCAGGGCGGGTCTATATAGTCTAGCAGACCCATGACAGGTGTGCTGATGGCAGGTCTGAAGTCCAGGCAGGGAGACACCTGCTGGTGGCCACTGGAATTACACCCTTTTGGTGCTTAATGTAATAGTGCCACCAGCAGGTGAAACCGGAGATGACACCGTACCTGACAGTTCCCCCTCCTAAAGGAGTGATCTCCGGACGCTCCATTCAGCCCTGGGTACAACAGTCCGAGTGGGTGCAGACACACCCTAAAATGTTTCCCTACTGAGTCTGCAGACTTCTTCGCACTTCCAAGGCCAGAGTCTTTTAGTTCACTGGGGGGCGTGCCATCAGAGTCTAAAAATAGGACACGCCCCCCACCACCCGGATCAGGAAGTTTGGATCCGGAGATGAAAATTAGGAGCATTACATTCAGGCCGGGCGACAGACAGGATTGACACAGCGGCAAGATGGCCATCAGTCAGGAACAGTTTTAGCAAGCACCATGTCATCAGGCTGAGCAGAAAGCAGAGGTACATCACGCTGGGCAGTGGCACATCCGCATCGAGCTGGGCAGCAGGCAAAAGCACATCGAGCTGGACAGCAGGCAACAGCACATCGAGCTGGACAGCAGGCAACAGCACATCGAGCTGGACAGCAGGCAACAGCACATCGAGCTGGACAGCAGGCAAAAGCACATCGAGCTGGACAGCAGGCAAAAGCACATCGAGCTGGGCAGCAGGCAAAAGCACATCGAGCTGGGCAGCAGGCAAAAGCACATCGAGCTGGGCAGCAGGCAAAGGCACATCGAGCTGGGCAGCAGGCAAAGGCACATCGAGCTGGGCAGCAGGCAAAGGCACATCGAGCTGGGCAGCAGGCAAAGGCACACCGAGCTGGGCAGCAGGCAAAGGCACATCGAGCTGGGCAGCAGGCAAAGGCACACCGAGCTGGGCAGCAGGCAAAGGCACACCGAGCTGGGCAGCAGGCAAAGGCACACCGAGCTGGGCAGCAGGCAAAGGCACACCGAGCTGGGCAGCAGGCAAAGGCACACCGAGCTGGGCAGCAGGCAAAGGCACACCAAGCCAGGCAAAGGCACACCAAGCTGGGCAGCAGGCAAAGGTACTTCAGGCTGGGCAGCGGACCGGAACACATCAGGCTGGGCGGCGGACAGGAACACATCGAGCTGGGCAGCGGACAGGAACACATCGGGCTGGGCAGCGGGCAGGAACACATCGGGCTGGGCAGTGGGCAGGAACACATCGGGCTGGGCAGCGGGCAGGAACACATCGGGCTGGGCAGCGGGCAGGAACACATCAGGCTGGGCAGCGGACAGGAACACATCAGGCCGGGTAGCGGGCACATCAGACTGGAAAGTGAGCACCAGGACATCAGACCAGGCAGCAGGTACTGGAACTTCAGACTGGGCAGTAGGCACAGGCACTGGCACATCAGGCAGAACAGCAGGTGCTGGCACAACAGGCTGAACAGCAGGTGCATCGGGCTGGATAGCAGGTACTGGAACTTCAAACTGGGCAGCTGGTACTGGAACTTCAGACTGGGCAGCAGGCACTGGCACATCAGGTAGAACAGCAGGCACTGGCACAACAGGCTGAATAGTAGGTGCATTGGACTGGATAGCAGGTAGTGGAACTTAAAACCGGGCAGCCAGTACTGGAACTTCAGACTGGGCAGTGGGCACAGATGCTGGCACATCAGGCAGAACAGTAGGTACTGGCACAACAGGCTGAACAGCAGGTACATCGGACTGGATAGCAGGTACTGGAACTTCAAACCGGGCAGCTGGTACTGGAACTTCAGACTGGGCAGCAGGCACAGGCACATCAGGCAGAACAGTAGGTGCTGGCACAACAGGCAGAACAGCAGGTGCATCTGACTGGATAGCAGGTACTGGAACTTCAAACCGGGCAACCGGTATTGGAACTTCAGACTGGACAGTGGGCACAGGTGCTGGCACATCAGGCAGAACAGCAGGTACTGGCTCAACAGGCTGAACAGCAGGTACATCGGACTGGATAGCAGGTACTTGAACTTCAAACCGGGCAACAGGCACAGGCGCTGGCACATCAGGCAGAACAGCAGGTGCTGGCACAACAGGCTGAACAGCAGGTGCATTGGACTGGATAGCAAGTACTGGAACTTCAAACCGGGCAGCTGGTACTGGAACTTCAGACTGGGCAGCAGGCGCTGGCACATCAGGCAGAACAGCAGGTGCTGGCACAACAGGCTGAACAGCAGGTGCATCAGACTGGATAGCAGGTACTGGAAATTCAAACTGGGCAGCCAGTACTGGAACTTCAGACTGGACAGTGGGCACAGGTGCTGGCACATCAGGCAGAACAGCAGGTACATTGGACTGGATAGCAGGTACTGGAACTTCAAACCGGGCAGCTGGTACTGAAACTTCAGACTGGGCAGTGGGCACAGGTGCTGGCACATCAGGCAGAACAGCAGGTACTGGCTCAACAGGCTGAACAGCAGGTACATCGGACTGGATAGCAGGTACTGGAACTTCAAACCGGGCAGCAGGCACAGACGCTGGCACATCAGGCAGAACAGCAGGTGCTGGCACAACGGGCTGAACAGCAGGTGCATTGGACTGGATAGCAAGTACTGGAAATTCAAACTGGGCAGCCGGTACTGGAACTTCAGACTGGGTAGCAGGCACAGGCGCTGGCACATCAGGCAGAACAGCAGGTACTGGCTCAACAGGCTGAACAGCAGGTACTGGCACAACAGCAGGCATCGGAACATCAGGCTTGGCGGCATACAGGAACACATCAGGCTGGAACAGATCAGCTGGTGGGGAGGCAGGATTGGATACTGGCATGATGGTATGGGTTGGAAAAAAACCTCTGCTTCTTTTTGGTTTTAGCCACTGGGGATCTATAAGTGGGTACAGGGCTGTAGGTAGTGAATGCAGCTGGTAGAAGCGAAGAGTGAAAGGATGGCAAAACAGAGAGAGTAGGTTTTGAAGAGAGATTTAGTGGAGCTGATGGAGGCAGCTGAGAAGCAGCAGGGGAGTTAAAGGCAGGGTAGGTGCAACAGGAGGAAACAGGGTACTGGTATTTCATTGGTAGAAAGGTATATTGGGAGCTAACAAAGGCTGAGTGCAACAGACTTGACCAGGCCTGTATTAATGATTGCACTGAATCAGGTTTGCACTTAGCTTGTCTGACCAGAGACTGCACTGATTCAATGCATTTTGCAAGTACCTGCTGAGCACAAGCTGAATATTGTTCAAAAAAAAATGCTGAATCATCCTCCAACAGCCAAACTAAAGATTCTACCTGAGCTGCACTAAAAGGGGGTGTATAGTCATCACCTCCCTCAGCGACATCAGACAGGGCCAACTCAGTACAGATCTTATTGAACCTAAGGCTAAAATGGGACTTTAATTGAGGCAGTGGACTACACATACACCTCCGTCCCCGATACATTGAAAAAAAGGGGAAACTAAATGGTGGGACTTTAAATGAAGCAACCACTACGTTATATAAACCAATCAGTATAACAATGTTTATTAATTGCAGGGTTAATACATAACCCAAAGAGTAATAAATAGTAAATTAATATAGCAATGCACTAATGGGTCTCAATGAGCGGATCTGGACAATACAAAGTAGTACATGGTAAGTTCATTAACAAGAAAACAATATATAGCAGTATGATATATTAATGAACATTGGTTGACAAGATCAGGACATTCCACATCAATACATAGCTAATATAATAGTGTACATAGTTTTAACTTAGGTATGTAAACCCCAATCGTAACAGAAGCAATATGAGGTATAAAAACAATGGTAGATTGATTCATAAAAGTAAATAAAGTATAATACAAATATTGGACATAGATACTGTGACAACGCATCATAGGAAAGCTCTACGCGTTTCGCGGGTATACCACTCGTCAGGAGCAGATGCAGAATTAGGGGGTATCTATAATGAAATACAATTACCAAAATGAGTATAATATACAATTGTAAAAAGTGTTTAAGAAGGGGAACAAAAAAGGGTCCCAAACATTCTCACCTAGTTGTAGTATAAAAATTATACATGTACATGGTATCCCAGGTAAGAGACATTATAGGGAACGTCAACCCCAGAAGCTGAGATGGAAAACCTCAAGACACGGCAAGAGAACAGTGACCAGTGGTGATTGTATCATAGGAGATCCCAATTTTTTAACTGTGGTATATATAGTGTTTAGTATGGATCGTCTTGTAGCTAATTCCCAAGGGTATCTGTAGGAATCAATAAGTAAAAAATGGTAAGATAATAGGGTAAACCAGTTCCACAGTTAGAAAAATTGAAGAAAAACTCCCCAAGGTTGAAGTGTGTGAAAAGATAACGAAATAAATGAAAAAAAGGAAGTGTTGAAATAGGATAAAGTACAAGAATGTGATTAGGATATATTTTTTAGAGTGTGGTGTAGCATAGGTACCTGCATAAATAAGTGTAGATAGTTTAAATTCAAGAACCGTGCAGCAATGAATGCTTGGTGAGAGAAGCCAATAATAGTGTCAGCGTGAGGTTTAAGTAGCAGCCGTGTACTGGGGCTAACCATCAACGTCACGCAGCGTAATCAAAGGGGGTGGCGCCGCCGTCCGAGCCACAGTGTGTGCTCGGCGTTTGGCGCCAAAGTAACCCACGTGGAATATGCAGATGGACAAACGTGTCGGCGGAATGGCGTCAGGATGTGACCTCATCCGTGCGACACGTGGGCGTGGCGTCGACCCACAGTGGGTGCCTACCCCGCCCCCCGCGGTGGGAGGGGAGGGAGAGGTCGCGGTGCGGGTCGCAGCTTCCGGGTGTGACAAAGCATAACCTCACCCGAGCTGGTAAACATAGTCCCTGATGGAGGAATTGGCGTGGTGGCTAGAAAGGTCACAGATTGTAATAAAGTAGATATAATACTTTAGTGATATGCTTCCATCCCTGGTTGCATACGAGAACAAATTGAACCTAAGGCTAAAATGGGACTTTAATTGAGGTAGTGGACTACACATACACCTCCATCCCCGATACATTGAAAAAAAAGGGGAAACTAAATGGTGGGACTTTAAATGAAGCAACCACTACATTATATAAACCAATCAGTATAACAATGTTTATTAATTGCAGGGTTTATATATAACCCAAAGAGTAATAAATAGTAAATTAATATAGCAATGCACTAATGGGTCTCAATGAGCAGATCTGGACAATACAAAGTAGTACATGGTAAGTTCATTAACAAGAAAACAATATATAGCAGTATGATATATTAATGAACAATGGTTGACAAGATCAGGACATTCCACATCAATGCATAGCTAATATAATAGTGTACATAGTTTTAACTTAGGTATGTAAACCCCAATAGTAACAGAAGCAATATGAGGGTATAAAAACAATGGTAGATTGATTCATAAAAGTAAATAAAGTATAATACAAATATTGGACATAGATACTGTGACAACGCATCATAGGAAAGCTCTACGCGTTTCGTGGGTATACCACTCGTCAGGAGCAGATGCAGAATTAGGGGGTATCTATAATGAAATACAATTACCAAAATGAGTATAATATAAAATACACAATTGTAAAAAGTGTATGAGAAGGGGAACAAAAAAGGGTCCCAAACATTCTCACCTAGTTGTAGTATAAAAATATATATAAATGTAAATGGTATCCCAGGTAAGAGACATTATAGGGAACGTCAACCCCGGAAGCTGAGATGGAAAACCTCAAGACAGGGCAAGAGAACAGTGACCAGTGGTGATTGTATCATTTAAAGTCCCACCATTTAGTTTCCCTTTTTTTTCAGTACAGATCTTAATTAATGGTTGCACATCTTCAAACAAAAAACTGCCTTGATCAATAAAAGCATGAGCTAGGCGGATGCCTTCTAACAATTGTTCCCTAGTGTATTCAGCCAATGTCTGACAACAAAAGTCTCTGTCATCAGTTGCCAGGAGCGATAAATACAAAATACTTTCAAAATCCATCTTTCAACAATAGCAGGGACTCAGGCCCCAATTCCCAGGTGCAACCGATCTGATTGTATGGCTTCAGAATTCTGTCAGGGGATGTTATACACAACATCCAATGCAGGTGATCAGATCGCTGGGCTGCACCAAGGAATCAGGGACAAATGAGTAAATAAATAAAAAATGTATGTTTATTATTAATGATAAAGATGCACGTGAAATCAAGACAGCAAACCAAAAACAAGTAAATAGTGAAAACACAGCAAACCCCCAAACCCACCTATCTATCTAGCTAATATAATACACGAGCAAGGAAACAAACATGAAATAAAAAATAAGGCATGGGCAAAAGCGACAAGGGAACAGAAACCAGGAATAATGAAGCAGACCAAGGAGCAGGGAACATGAAACAGGACTCAAGGACAGGATACACAAACGGGGTCCAGGAACAAACAGGAACAGGCTGGAACAAGAGCAGGTACTGGCAGGGACAAGGGCTTAGCAGAGGAATTCTGAAGCACTGAGGCTTAGTTCAGGGCGGGTCTATATAGTCCAGCAGACCCATGACAGGTGTGCTGATGGCAGGTCTGAAGTCCAGGCAGGGAGACACCCGCTGGTGGCCACTGGAATTACACCCTTTTGGTGCTGAATGTAATAGTGCCACCAGCAGGTGAAACCGGAGATGACACCGTACCTGACAATCGCGTTCTAAACTATCGGACTTTGGTGTGATAATGTGTAGGCAAGTCCGTTTCAGCGGAACTCCATCGAAAAAACCGTCAGAGTTCATTCCGACGGAAAGTCCCGTCGTGTGTACGTGACATAAGGCTCGCCAGATTCTAAATGTCTTGCAGGACAATTTTATGGGTGAGATGGTAGACGCACCAACTAGAAATAAAGCGTTACTGGATCTACTGATTACCAACAATACAGACCTGATCACGGATATGGAAATACGGGGTACTTTAGGTAACAGCGATCACAGGTCAATTGGCTTCAGTATAAATCACACAAATAGGAACATAAAGGGAATACAAAGACACTGAATTTCAAAAGAGCCAACTTCCCTAAACTACAAACCTAGAAGGCATAAATTGGGATAAAATCTTAGGAACAAAGAACATGGAGGAGAGATGGGTTTGCTTTAAGAGCATATTAAATAAGGGCATTAGCCAATGCATCCCATTGGGTAATCAATTTAAAAGAGCGAACAAAAGTCCTGGATGGCTTAACTCTAATGTAAAAATGCATATAAAAGCAAAGGAGAAGACCTTCATAAAATACAAGGTTGAGGGATCATCATCAGAATTCAGACTTTATAAAGAATGCAACAAGAAATGTAAGGGTGCAATAAGGACGGCTAAGATAGAACATGAAAGACACATAGCTGAGGAGAGCAAAAAAATATCCCAAGAAATTCTTTAAGTATGTAAACAGTAAAAAAGGGAGGACAGACCATATTGGCCCCATAAAGAATGAGGAAGGACATCTGGTTACAAAGGATGGGGAGATGGCGAAGATTTATTCTTCTCCTCAGTCTTTATGAGGGAATCGGGGGGGCTTCAGTAACCAAAACTGCAGTGTTTATCCTCATAACACATCACAGGAAGCACCTCCATGGTTAACAGAGGACAGAATTAAAATTAGACTTGGGAAACTTAACATTAATAAATCACTGGGACCAGATGGCTTGCACCCGAGGGTACTTAGGGAACTCAGTCAAGTAACTGCCAGACCATTGTTCCTAGTTTTTACTGACAGTCTACTGACTGGAATGGTACCAGCTGATTGGAGAAAAGCCAATGTAGCACCAATATTTAAAAAGGGCCCAAAATACATCCCTGGGAATTACAGACCAGTTAGCCTTACATCAGTAGCATGTAAACTCTTGGAGGGGTACATAAGGGACTATATACAAGATTTTAGTAATGAGAACGGTATCATTAGCAGTAATCAGCATGGATTCATGAAGAATCGTTCTTGCCAAACCAATCTACTAACCTTCTATGAGGAAGTGAGTTGCCAGCTAGATAAAGGAAGGCCCGTAGACGTGGTATATCTGGATTTTTCAAAAGCATTTGACACAGTTCCCCATAAACGTTTACTGTACAAAATAAGGTCCGTTGGCATGGACCATATGGTGAGTACATGGATTGAAAACTGGCTACAAGGGCGAGTTCAGAGTGTGGTGATAAATGGGGAGTACTTGGAATGGTCAGGGGTGGGTAGTGGGGTCCCCCAGGGTTTTGTGCTGGGACCAATCCTATTTAATTTGTTCATAAATGACCTGGAGGGTAAACAGTTCAATCTCTGTATTTGCGGACGATACTAAGCTAAGCAGGGCAATAACTTCTCCACAGGATGTGGAAACCTTGCAAAAAGATCTGAACAAATTAATGGGGTGGGCAACTACATGGCAAATGAGGTTCAATGTAGAAAAATGTAAAAGAATGCATTTGGGTGGCAAAAATATGGATGCAATCCAAACACTGGGGGGAGAACCTCTGGGGGAATCTAGGATGCAAAAGGACCTGGGGTCCTAGTAGATGATAGTCTCAGAAATGGCATGCAATGCCTAGCTGCTGCTAAGAAAGCAAACAGAATATTGGCATGCCTTAAAAAGGGGATCAACTCCAGAGATAAAACAATAATTCTTCCGCTCTACAAGACTCTGGTCCGGCCGCACCTAGAGTATGCTGTCCAGTTCTGGGCACCAGTCCTCAGGTAGAATGTACTGGAAATGGAGCGAGTACAAAGAAGGGCAACAAAGCTAATAAAGGGTTTGGAGGATATTAGTTATGAGGAAAGATTTCGAGCACTGAACTTATTCTCTCTGGAGAAGAGACCCGTTAGAGGGGATATGATTTCAATATACAAATACCATACTGGTGACCCCACAATAGGAATAAAACTTTTTTGCAGAAGGGAGTTTAACAAGACTTGTGGCCACTCATTAAAATTAGAAGAAAAGAGGCTTAACCTTAAACTACTACGTAGAGGGTTCTTTACTGTAAGAGCGGCAAGGATGTGGAATTCCCTTCCACAGGCGGTGGTCTCAGCGGGGGGCATTGATAGTTTCAAGAAGCTATTAGATAAGCACCTGAATGACCGCAACATACAGGGATATACAATGTAATACTGAAATATAATCACACACATAGGTTGGACTTGATGGACTTGTGTCTTTTTTCAACCTCACCTACTATGTAACTATGTAATCACAAAACAGGCAGTGCGTCGGCTGCATGCCCCCTACTTGGAAGTGCTGAATTATGTACTAGATACATGATCCAGTGCAGGAGAGCTACTCTGCCGCTGTACTCCTATGTGAGGGGATCGGCAAGTGATTAAACACCCATTCATTGGGAACCAAAAACACCTGCTGCGACAGTCCTGGGCGCTCAGAAGGTACACCACCCGTTGCCCCTGAATATTACATTCAGTCAGGGACATGATAGTTTCACTTCTAATTGGAACCTGCCATCGGCTCTCCTTTTTTTCCTGAACATATGGTTGCTGTTGTGTTGACCTTGTGCACAATAACCAGTTGAATGCGAGACAACAGCGCACAGTGTTATCCAAACAGCTCAAATTTTCTGCACATTGAAGAATACCCCGTCTGACAGAAAACTCCACCTGTTTTGCATGACTGCAGGTGATGATCAAGGATAATTAATCTACCAGACAGAATCGAGTGAGGGTCCCCTGACCCATCATCAGAGGCTCCTGTGCATCTGAGGAGAACCACTTTGAATTGGCTCAAGTGCCTTCTGTTTTGCAAAAAGAAAATTATTTAAAACGTCCAGAGAATCCAGGGTAGCATAGGTAAAAAGACATCATTGTTTCCAGGAGACCCCTCTATTGGGAAGCTTACAACTGCTTGGCCCGTGTTCTGAGAAGGAGGAGAAAAAAGGAAGACACACGAACTGATAATGTCTCGCACCGAGACTCAGTTTCTTTCAATTCAATTCCAGTCTCTGGTCTTCTTTGTACAAGACACATAGAAGAATAAAAGCCTGTAAATCTCTCTGAGGGAGAACATATATAGTTACATAGGTTAAAAAAAGACACAAGAACCCTCTCCCTGCAGCTGAGATGGGTAAGAACCTGATGAGAGGAGGTAGATAGCCTCCCCACCCCGCCCCACTTTCCACTCACTGACCCGAGTATCGCTGGAGGTTTGCGCTCAGATCTGCAACTCTGCGTGCGTCTCCCCCCCCCCCCCCCGCTGTTTCCCGGTCAGGAAGGTTTACTGGGAAGACGGGAGCGCAACGGCGGCAGTACTGAGGTTTGCGCTCGATTTCGGTGGCTGTTTAAACCCCCCCTCCGCTGGCTCAAGAACGGAGAGGACCGGGCAGCAGCAGAGAAGCAGTGAACCGTTCGAGGTATACCAGGAGCGGCTGGAGGAGAGAGCCGAAGAGGCGAGGAGAACGGGCGGCAGGCTTGGGAAAGCACACAGGCTCTCATGACAGATAAAGAACGAGACTAGAGAGCGGAATCGCGGTAAACATACCAGAGATAGCACAGACAGCAGCAGCAGCAGCAGCAGCGCCAGTGTCTGTGAGCACCAGTAAGCGTCCACCCGGAGGAAGATAAGTAACATTTTTTTTTATCCAGTCTCTCCTTTCTCTGCTTGCTGTGAATAGGCAAACAAGAATACTAGCAGAATAGAACAAGGAGGAGAAGGAATAAGAGAAAGAGAGGCAGAGCATATATGAGAGAGAGAGGGGGAAGAGATTCTTCTTGATTTGCATTTTTTCTTTTTCTTTCGCCCTTTCTTGCTCTCCCCTCCTGCTTTCTGTCTGACCGCACAGACTTATAGGATACAAGGGGCGATAGGAGACATGCAACTGAGAGTTTATGAGCTTATGTGCTACATTGAATTATATTGCTGAACATCTGACAGTACTGCTGAAAATATATTATATTGATTTATACTGCCGAAACACCTGAATTACATTGTTGCACTGTTGAACCAAACTGCCGAACACCAGACAGTACTGCTGACAGTATTTGTTTGAATTATATTGCTGAAACACCTGAATGTACTGTTGTATTGTTGAATCATACAGTTGAACATCAGACAGTACCGCTGAATTACTTGAATATACTGCTGAAAATACCTGAAATTGTACTGTTGTACTGTGGTACTGCCGAATCATACTGTTGAATCCCGGAATGATATTGCTGAACCTCTGAATGGGATTGCTGAACACCTGAATTACAATGCTGAACACCTGAATATCTGAGGTATTTTGTTGAAACACTTGAATTAGATTATCGAACACCTGAATTGTTCTGTTGAACATCTGAACCACACTGTTAAACATCTGATAACACTGCTAATTACCTGAAGTTTAGAATTGAATGCTTAAACCGTCCCTTATGTCTTTTTATTTTGCAATTGTCTTGAAGTGAACAGACAAAGGGAAAGTAATGGAGTAAAAAGAAAGGGAAAGAACACACTGAAATAAAATGAAATAAAATGAAAAGTGAAAGTAAATGAATGTAAATGAAAGTAAATGAAGGTAAAAGAGTTGAAAAAGCAGAATCAAGTGAGCCAAGAAAAACAATAAGAACAGGGGGGGAACAGGGGAGAAGAGAAGGAGAAGGAGAAAGAAAGACAAGCCAACAGAAGAACTGTTTCTCAGCCCCCACCTGCTTGCTGCTGCAAGGGGTTTTTTTTTTTTCCTCTTCCCTAAAGCACCTAAATATCACGGTTTAAACACTTGATTAACACAGAGGAATGCTTGATGTACTTAAAGTAGTGACATATCTCTGGAAAGCGGGGACCACTCATATCTCATTAAATATTTCTATTATTGGACTGTGGGGAGGACGGTGGGTGCGAGATCGGAGCACAAGCAAGTCAACTTAAGAAGGCTGGGAGATTCTACCATCATTAAGAGAATCCAACCAAGGGGTATTCTGGAAGGTAGCCTCGAAGATCTCATAAATCCAGTCATAGAAATAAACATGAAGGGGAAAACAACTAGAAGTGCGGGAGCAATACCGAAATCACCTAGGACCAGCCTAGGCCCAAGCCCGGGCCCGATGAACAGGTATATACAACAAGGAATTGGAGAAGGAGAGAAACAAGTGGGTTCAAAGGGCAGACAAACAGATACAAAAGAGAAGGACAATAAAGATAAAAAAGGCCAGTATAAAGTACAAACAGAAACCAGTCACCTCTCAGAATCCAGAACGGAGCCAGAAATGGTAGAGGAAGAAAGAGGAAAGGAGGAAGGACAACAAGGGCCACAGTTGCCAACAAAACAGGATATGGAAAAAATTTTGCGGCACTAGAGAATTCCCTAAAAGCAGAGATGTCAACACTACAAAGACATGGGATATATGTTAAATAGAGTGGAAGAAGTAGAGATCAAAGTAGACCTACATCAAAAGAACATAAAGGAACTGGAAGAGGAACTAAAGAAATTAAAACGGGAACAACAGGAACAATCATATAAAATAGAAGATCAAGAAAACAGAAATAAAAGGAAAAACTTGAGAATACGTGGGCTACCGGAAACAGAACAAGCAGAAAACCTAATAGAAAAAATGAATATACTTTTCAACCAAATCTTGGGACAGGATGTAACCAACATAATAGGAATAGAAAGTGCTTTCCGAGTGAAAAAACCTCAATGGTTCTCAAGGGAAACACCTAGAGATGTAATAGTTCGCCTTGAAAAATGGGAAGAAAAAAAACAGATCTGGATAAACCTAAAGAAGAAAACACAAATAGAGTTTGCGGAAGTCAAATTACAAATATTCCAAGATTTGTCTCAAGAAACGTTGAAAAGACGACGGACACTAAAACCACTATTAGGAATCCTTCGGTAGCAAGAATTTCAATACAACTGGGGTTTTCCAGCATGCCTAATAGCAAAGAAAAACGGAAGAAGTGCGAGGCTAAGATTTGTGGAGGAGATTCCGGACTTTTGTAATAAATTAGAAATCCCTCCCCCAGAACTGGAAAAATATGCAAATAGACAGGAGCGAATAACGGCAGGAGATGACCTGCAATGGCAATTAAATTCAAGGAACAGACATCAGGACGTGGAAGCTCGAGGAAATTAATAACTGAGAAAATACCACACAAGGGTACAAGGGGCCTTAGAGTGGAAAAGGGGGGGGGGGGAGTTGGGGTTGGTGGGATGGAAAAATAAAAAAAGAGGGGAAAAGTGAAAGGATTGGCAAAACATAATAAAAATGCAGGGAGAGGGAGACAGGGACTCATGAAGTGGACAGGGAGTCGCCCTATTAGTGTTTAGGAGAGGGGGGAATAGGGTGTCCCACAGAGCTCCGCCTCAGATTAAATAGAGCAGAGGGGGCAGAGCGTGCCCCACAAAACAAAGGAAAATGCTCTCAGCTCTAGAGAATATGGGGGTAAAAAACCCATATCAGAAAAAAGGGAGGGGGAGGGCGGGAGGAGGGAAAAGGGAGGGAAGGAGGGAGGGGGGGAGGTCTGATCCATATGAGTGGTTACATAGGCGCACCTATTCAGAGATAAGAGATGAGGAGGCCCCGAGTGTCAGCCTAAGAGGACCGGGGGGGGGGGGGGCCGGAGGACGGGCGGGGAAGGAAAAAAAAAGGAAAAAAAAAAAAAAAGGAATAAGAATGGAAAATGTAAACAGTATAAAAATATCCTCCTATAATGCCCGAGGTCTAAATTCCCCGGGGAAGAGAAACATCATTCTCCGAGAACTAGAAAAAAGTAAAGCAGAAATAATTTTCCTACAGGAGACGCATATATCCCAAAACTCAAATACCAAAATTTATTCAAGAAACATACCAACATGTTATCAAGGAGACTCGCCAATAAGAAGGGCCAAAGGAGTAGCCATCGGTATAGGGAAAAATGTACGTTTTCTAATAGATCAAAGAAAAATAGATCCGGAGGGTCGATATCTTTTTATTACAGGAACTATACAGGGGGTAAAATATACATTGGCCAATGTCTATTGCCCTAATAAGAACCCTAAAAAATACTTGATTGATATAATAAAAATACTAATGGAATTCAAACAAGGAAAATTAATACTAGCCGGAGACTTCAACTTCAGCATGGACAATAAAATGGACAGTACCTCAATAGTAAGGGACAGAGAAGTAAAACAACTAAAGAAATTAAGAAGAATACTATATGAACAGCAACTAATAGACCCGTGGAGAATTCAGCACCCCAGCACAAAGGACTACACATACTACTCAACAGTACACAAAAGTTACTCCAGATTGGACTACATCATGGTCGAACATAGAAATTTGGAAGAAATAGAAGAAACAAAAATAGGTATAATAACCGCTTCAGATCATAGCCCAGTAACGTTGAGAATGAAAATAAAAGGAGAAGTCCATGAAAGGGGGCCATGGAGAATCAATGAAAATCTGTTAGAAGACCCCGAGATCGAAAAAAGTATCACAGAAGAAATTAAAAGATACTTCGAGGAAAACGATACACCAGAGGTACCGAAAGCAACAATATGGGAGGCGCATAAATCCGTTATTAGGGGCAAATTAATTGCCATAGGGGCAAAAAAAAAAAACAGGAAAGGAAAAAAAATATGCAGCAAATGATTAAGGAAATCTATGAACTGGAACGAAAACACAAAAATCAAATAAATAATAAAATCTTCGGCCTATTATCTCAAAAGAGAGAGCAATTAAAAGACTGGATGGAACAAGAAGAAAGGAAGGAGTATAATAGAGTAGTACAAGAAAAATTCAAATGGGGTAACAAACCAGGAAAATATTTAGCAAATTTGGTAAAAAAAAAGAAGTCCCTGAATTATATTGAGAAGATTAAAAACGAAAAAGGAGAAGTGGTAAATAAAACTACAGATATAGCGATAACATTTCAAAAATACTTCAGTTCCCTATATGCAATTAAAGGACAGGAAAGTTGGAAAGAAGCGAATACAAGAACAAAGAAGATACAAGAATATCTAATAAAAGCAAACTTACCAAAAATAAAAATAGACCAATTAGAAGAACTGGAAAAAAATATTACGCAAGAAGAGATAAAACTGGCATTAAAGGAAACCCCCGCAGGAAAAAGCCCAGGACCAGACAGGTTTACAGTCAAATATTATAAAAAATTTGAAGAACAGCTGATTCCAAAATTAGTAGAATATTTGAATTCCATAGGGGAAGAAGAAGAAATAAGAAGTGAATCATTGCTAGCTCATATTACAATACTACCAAAAGATGGGAAAGACAAAGTTAACTGTTCAAGCTACAGGCCAATAGCCCTACTGAACGCTGATACGAAGCTGTACTCCAAGATCCTTGCCACCAGGATGAAAAAATTAATCCCACTGTGGATCAACCCGGACCAGACAGGTTTTGTCCCGGGGAGAGAGGGGAGGGACAACAGCCTAAAATCAATACTGATGTTGCACAAGAAGGTGCAGAATGAGACCCCAGTTCTATTCCTGTCATTGGATGCAGAAAAAGCATTTGACAGGGTAGACTGGGGTTTCATGATGGATACATTGCGGCACCTGGGTATCGGGACAAAAATGATGAAGTGGATAACAAACTTGTATAATGGCCCGACAGCAGTCGTAAAAGTAAACGGTAGACTCTCTCCAAGAATTAAGATGCAGAACGGAACACGGCAAGGCTGCCCATTGTCTCCACTATTATACGTATTGGCTTTAGAACCACTACTAGCAACACTCCGCAATAACAAAGAGGTGGAAGGAGCGAGATTAGGAGGAAAAGAGCATAAGATCGCAGCCTATGCGGACGACATCTTGATGTACGTATCCAACCCAAGAGTGTCACTCCCAAACATATTGAAAGAAATAAAAAAATATGGAGAACTGTCAAACTTCAAAATTAATCCAATAAAAACGGAAATATTAAATATAGGACTAGAGAAAAAGGAAGTTCAGTTTTTACAAAAAGAATTCCCATTTACTTGGGTAAAAGAACTAAACTACCTTCTAATCAAAATAACTCCTAGAGCTGAAAAGATCTACCAGGCAAACTTTATCCCACTGATCAATGAGGTCAAAGAAGAAATGAAAAAGTTAAGAATACAGCCACTTTCATGGATTGGAAGAATAAATATGTTTAAGATGATGATATTACCCAAAATAAATTACAGAATACAGATGCTACCAGTTAAGATCCCCCAGAGCTTTTTTAAAATAATTAAAACAATGTTGTTAAAATACATATGGCTTAATAAAAAACCAAGAATCAAATACACGCTGATTACAAGGAAAAAGGAGCATGGAGGTCTGGCCGCTCCAGACATAAGCAGGTACTATAAAGCCATAGTATTAACACAAATGTTAGAGTGGACAAATGAGAAAAATGAAAAAAAATGGGTTGAAATGGAAAACATAATAAGCGGAGTCACATTGCATAAGATAATTTGGATTCCACGGAAATATAGAACACTAGACACAGACACACACGAAATAACAAAAAATGTATTAAAAATTTGGGACACCATCCACTTAAAGAATGAATGGAAATACAATTCACCACTATTAGCACTCACAGGATCGAATTTCTTCACCCCCGGTAAGGAAATATTTGGAACTCAAGGAATATGTAATCCACAATTAAAAGATATTATCAGAAATGGCAAAATAAGAACACGAGTAGAATTAGAGGAAAGGAATGGATGGAAGATGAATGAATGGAACTACAATCAATTAAGGCATTTAGTAAGCACAATACCACACCCACTGAGAGACGAAACGAAACTAACCGCACTGGAAAAGCTATGTAGCAATGAAATACCATTGAAAAACGGAACATCAAAAATTTATAGTATACTGACAGATTTGGAAGCACAAGAAAGACCAGAATATATAAAACAATGGGAAAAAGAAATGAACTTAAAAATAGATAACCAAAAAGTGGAAAAATGATAGAAATGGGATATAATAAGGCCTGGGACATGAAGACTATCGAAATGAACTACAAATTAGTATCAAGATGGTATATGACCCCAGTAAGAATACATAAATTTCAACAAGACAAAACATCTTTGTGTTGGAGAAAGTGTGGCCAAATAGCAACGATCACACACATATGGTGGGAATGTCCAACAGTAACGGAGTACTGGAAGAAAGTGTTAAATAACATAAAGGAAATAACTGGAGAAGAAATAGAACAAAATATCTGGACTTGCCTCTTCCATATTTATAACAAACCTAAGAAACAATATATGAAATCAATAGTACCTAACCTCCTGAATGCGGCCAAGGCCTTGATTCCCAAGAATTGGTTAAAATGTGGAAAACTAGAGATAAGAAATTGGCTAGAGGAAATAGATTATTACTACAAAATGGAAGGAGGAGAGAAAAGGGATAATAGTAGATGGGAAAGTTGGAAAAAATACAAAGTCTCAGACATTTATTTAGACAAGATGAAAGAAAGAATAGGTGCAGAGCCAAGTGGATAAATAAATAACATAAAAGAATGGATCAGACACAGGAGAGGCACAGGGGGAGGGGGGGAGGGGGGGAGGGGGGAAATAAGAGGGACTGGGAGAGAATAAGATAATAGTGGGTTCATATTTATAGGAGGCGTTTCGTTGTTGGTTTTTAAAAACCAATAAATAATACCCTTGAAGGGAAAAAATAATAAAGACGTGACGGAAACAATCCACAATGATGTGAAAAAGGAGAAGAGATAAAGTTTGACATATAAAGTTGAAATAATGTCTCTCAGAAAAATTTTCGCTGAAGTGGGAAAAAAAAAAAAAAAAAAAAAAGACACAAGTCCATCTAGTTCAACCAATAAAAAACAAACAAAAAAAAACAAAATCCCATATACACAATCCTTTACCCACAGTTGATCCAGAGAAAGGCGAAAAACCCCAATAAAGCATGCTCCAATTTGCTACAGCAGGGGAAAAAATTCCTCCCTGATCCCCAGAGAGGCAATCAGATTTTTCCCTGGATCAACTTTACCTATAAAGGTTAGTACCCAGTTATATTATGTACATTTATGAAAGAATCCAGGCCTTTTTTAAAGCAATCTACTGAGCTGGCCAGAACCACTACTGGAGGGAGTCTATGCCACATTTTTCACAGCTCTTACTGTGTAGAAACCTTTCCATATTTGGAGATTTAGGCCCCTTTCACACTGGGGCGGTAGGGGGCGTCGGCGGTAAAACATCGCTATTTTTAGCGCTGTTTTACCGCGGTATTCGGCCGCTAGCGGTGCGGTTTTAACCCCCTGCTGGCGGCCGAAAAAGGGTTAAAGCCCCTCGTATAGCGCGGCTATAGCCGCGCTGTCCCATTGATTTCAATGGGCAGGAGCGGTGAATACACCGCTCCTTCACCGCTGCAAAGATGCGGCTTGCAGGAGATTTTTTCTTCTCCTGCCAGCGCACCGCTTCAGTGTGAAAGCCCTCGGGCTTTCACACTGAACAAACAGCGGAGGCTGTTTAGGGGCGGTTTGCAGGCGCTATTTTTAGCGCAATAACGCCTGCAAACCGCCCCAGTGTGAAAGGGGCCTAAATCTTTTTTCCTCTAGACCTAAAGAGTGCCCCCTTGTCCTCTGTGATGACCTCACCACACTAGCTGGGGGGGGGGGTCTCCCGTCAACGAGACTCCTGTATGAGAGGAAGGGATTGAAAAGGATTGTGGCTGTGCGTCCTTCAGAAAGGTTACCCTTGCACACTGTTCAATCCGCTCTTGAAGATTTCCATTCTGGCAAAAGAATCCTAAGTCCTGGAATGTTGAGTGGGCCAAACTAGCAGAGAGAATTTCCCAGAGCCTCAACCTCCTATGAGGAGGAAGGCCAGACTTCCAAGGATGTGTGCTGCTGTTTGAAAATTAAACACTGTTATACAGCAATCAAGAGCCGACTGTGAGCACCATCATCATGAGGATGGGTTTTGTTGACCAAGGACTGGGCTTTAAAGCCCTCTTCATTGTCACTGAATGCAGCACTGTCTTAGGGGAACATTGATAACAACAAATGCTACTTCATCCCCCAAATCTACCTCTTCACCTTTCCATTCATTGGGGAGTATGGAAGGTCGTGCCTTGAAAACATGAAGTATGTTCTGACTTTGAAGGCAATCATCTGGGTAATCCCATTCGGAGCCTGCTTAAACGTCCTAATGAATGACTGGACCGAAGAGATACTCAAAACTTACTTGACCACCTTCTACCTCTGGTGAAGCCAGGTGTAAGGCAGGGGTGAATGGCTTGGATAAAGGTTCCCTCAGAGCCAGGAATAAAATGGCTGTGATAGGCTCAGCCCCTCTTTGGTTAGGAGGGCTAACTGTGATGCCCTGAACTCATCTTCAGAGCTGCGTCCTTCACGTTGTGCTCAGAGTCCGTTGGCATAGGTGGCTGGAGAATTCAGAGGCTCACTAACTACTTGCCCATGAAGGACCATGACTTGCTGACTCACAGCACCCTTAGAGAGGTCTTGGCGGTAATATCCACAGACATTTTAGTTTGATAATAGGTCCACGCCGCAGGCCCAACACTTCTTATCCATTTGTCGCTGTTAGCTCTCAGGGAAGGAGGAACGCTGACACTCACTGGTAACTTTCTGTGCCTCCTGGACGAGACCTGTGGGGCTGGATGAGCCACTGTCCACACTGGATTTGTCATGACATGGCGATGCCCTTTTAGCTTGACTTTAAGCAAGAGAGGGCTAGGTTTCCCCAGAAGGTGAAGACCACGCCCATGGAAAGGCACTCTTCCCTTTTCTTACTTAGCACGCTGATGGTCCCTACCTGAGCACATGGAGGTCTTAGCTATGTGGCAGAAAGTTCATATTGAAGCAAGGTTGTCAGCACTGTGCAGAATCAAGAATGAAAGAGACTCAAAGAAAGAAACAAACAGATCATAGATGTGCCAAAATCGCATTCCTTCTCCCCCCATTAACCTGTAGCATAAGCAAGGGAAAACAGAAGATGTTTCCAATGCAAAACCACCTCACACATGCATGAGCCTGGACATGCCATAGCAAAGATGGCCACCACATGAGGCCCTCTGCACAGTGCATGCATGGACACCCCACTGCTGCCTATGGGGCTCTGTCACCGTCGGCTGCGGGGCTATGTCACTGCCCGCTGCGGGGCTCTGTCACTGCCCGCTGCGGGGCTCTGTCACTGCAGGCTGCAGGGCTCTGTCACTGCCGGCTGCAGGGCTCTGCCAGCTGTATGTGCCCACATCCTGTCATTGGCGGCTGTGTGGTTCCGTCTCCTGTGAATGCCCACTATGTTGGCTCCTGCCACTGTCAGCTGTCTGGCTCCGCCTCCTATCACTGCTGGTAATGTGATTCCTGCCAAAGAGGATCCTGTGTGACTCCACTCGCAGCCATACACAGATCCTATTTTTGGAGCTGCAGGCAGTTTTAGGGGTGGGATCAGCATCTCTGGTGGGGATGGGTGGCTGATGTCATCTGGAGCACAGGAGAAATGAGATCTCCCATGCCAATATTTCTGATCTGAGGTCTATGAAGTTGGGGGGTGGATTGTGCACTACAACCCCCCCAAGAATAGTCTGCCCATTACAATCCCCCCAGGTCAGTCAGACTAACCTGGGGAAGAAGGGGATTGTAGGATTGTACTGGGCACAGACTGAACTGGGAGGGGGGATTATACTGGGGTACAGACAAACCTGGGGGGGAATTGTGCTGGGCACAGACTAACCTAGGGGGTTGCACTGGGGGGACAGACTAATGGAGGGGTGGAATTTTACTGGTCGACAGACTAATCTCGGGGGAGGATTGTACTGGGGACAGGCATGATAGCAGGGCATGGTTCAACAAAAGGCTTCCAGTGGCATAACGGTAAAGGGCCGATTGTGGCACAGTGGTATAGTGGTAAGTGTTCTTGGTGGACCAGTGGTAGCTGGGTGACACAATGGTATAGGGGTAAGGGTTTGGGGTGGTCAGGGGGAGGGATTGCTCCATCCACCTAATTTGTGTGGATAGAGGAATCTCCTAGTTTTTTCCTGTTCAGCCCACTGGCGCACCAATCTAAGCATATTTTAAAGGTACAAGATGGCTTTTGTTTTATTTAACCACATCCCTTTGACAGTGACAATGAAAGGGGGGGTGGAGGGGGTAAAGTAACAAGGGTGTAAGAGGATATGTCCTGGAGTCGCGCTTTGAGAGGGGAACATGTGCTGGAGGGGGGGATTGGATTTGATATCCCCCCACCGCACCTTCTAGCACAAATCCTCTCCCCTCCCAAAGCACCCCCCTCAGTATGTATCTGACCACTCCAGCACAATTCTGCTCCTCCCCCAGTATGTATCTGACCTCCCCAGCGCAAGTCCACTCCCTTCCCAAAGTGCCCCCCCAAGCACATATCCACCCCACCACCCCACCACCTAGCACAAGTCATCTACCCTCCCAAAGCACCCCCCAGCTCAAGTCTTCTCCCCTCCCAAAGCACTCCCAGTATGTATCTAACCCTCCACCCCAAGTCTGCTCCCCTCCCAAAGCGCCCCCCCAGCAAAGTCCTCTCCCCTCCTAAAGCACCCCCCCAGTATATATCTGTCCCCCACTCTACCCAAAGCTACCCCCCTCCCCCAGCACATGCCTGGAGCTTGGGTTCTGTTTAATCATGTCACTTAAGCCCCTTCCTTTGCAAAGTTAGGCCAAACCCATTTTTTGCTGCGGTGTGCTTTGCGCGCTTAAGGCTTGTAACTCCCTCAAGTGTCCCTCATTCTCAAGTTTGGAAGTTGGGAAGTATGGTCACAGGAAAAGCCACAGATGAAAGGAAAAACATGCAGACAAAAGAAAAAACCCAAATCACTCCCACAAAAGCAAAATTACAAAGCCTAATAAAGGTAGAGGCAAGGGAGGAAAAAGGATAGCACAAACCTATGGGAGAAAAGAAAAGGCAGTACTAGCTCCAGCACCAGGATTCAGCTCAGGTGTGCAGAGGAACACATGCACCATGGACTTCAGCAGCCAAACACCAGCTCAGGTGCACCACATGAGGTTCTGACGCCTCTAGTTAGAGAACTCCTCAGCTACAAAGGCCCACCAGAAGAGGCTTCCCACCTTGTTGGTGAATTTATCAATCTAGGATGTGCTGCTGCACCTGGGAGTGGCTGAACCCAGATGGACTCCAACTCAATCGGTAGGTAGGGAATTATCGTAACATCACAGTCCTGTGGGTGTAGATCCTGAGGACAAAAAGGAGAATGGGCGAGGTTGCTCTAGCTTTCATTTTATAGATTTAAACAGGTCCTGTGGGTGGATAGAGGGGCAGAGCTATATCACATGTATGCTGCCATGTTGGCGTCAGGAAAATTATTTAAAACCTTTTATTTAATTATCACTATGACAACTTAAGGTCCCATCTATTTTTTAAATTTACTTTAATGCTTGTTGCTTTGCTGCAGTTCTTAGACAGAACTCGTTTTAATCCATTTACCTCCTTCTTATCCAGTAATTTATTGCATTTCAGCAAAAAGTCACTGCTGTTTTTTTAATCAATATTTTTAATGAAAGCCTAAATAGAAATATCTGTCAGCTTAACCACTTCAGCCCCGGAAGAATTTACCCTCTTCCTGACCAGAGCACTTTTCTCGATTTGGCACTGCATCGCTTTAACTGACAATTGCGCGGTCGTGCGACGTTTTACCCAAAAAAATTGACATCCTTTTTTTCCCCACAAATAGAGCTTTCTTTTGGTGGTATTTGATCACCTCTGCGGTTTTTATTTTTTGTGCTATAAACAAAAAAAGAGCGACAATTTTGAAAAAAACGCATTATTTTTTACTTTTTGCTATAATAAATATCCCCCAAAAATATATTTAAAAAAATGTTTTTCCTCAGTTTAGACCGATATGTATTCTTCTACATATTTTTGGTTAAAAAAAAAAAATCGCAATAAGCGTATATTGATTGGTTTGCGCAAAAGTTATAGCATCTACAAAATAGGGGATAGTTTTATGGCATTTTTTTATTATTTTTTTTTATTAGTAATGGCGGCGATCTGCGATTTTTACCGGGACTGCGACATTATGGCGGACACATCGGACATTTTTGACACTATTTTGGGACCATTGTCATTTATACAGCGATCAGTGCTATAAAAATGTGTGTGATTCTAACTGTGGGGAGGAGGGGCTACAACACATATGACAGAGATCACTGCTCTCGATGACAAAGATGATCTCTGTCCTGTCACTAGGCAGAACAGGGAAATGCTTTGTTTACAAAAGCATCTCCCTCTTCTACCTCTCTGTGACACGATCACAGGCACCCGGCGGACATGGAGCCTGCGGGACCCGCGGTCACGGAGAACGTGGCGGGCACGTGCGCGCCCACAGCGCCGCTTCTTTTGCCTGTATGCCTTTCAGTGCCATTCTGCCGGCGTATATCGGCGTGCGCTGGTCGGGAAGCGGTTAAAGTGTTACTAAACCTAAAAAGTTTTTTACCTTAATGCATTGTTTGCATCAAGCTAAAAAAAAATGTCAGTGTCCCTGTGCCCCCCTTCCCTGTGTGAAGAGTAAGAGAGGGAGAGGGATGAAGAGATCAGTGCTGTGCACCTTTTCTCCCCTTCCTCTTCACACAGCATTCGAGACGCAGCCATCAGCTCCATCAATCAGATGCAGTGAGGAGGAAGTGGGGGCGGACCTAAGTCCCGCTGTGTAGGTCTATAGAGCGTGGCTCCATACACACAGGTCGGGAGTGCAGGGACTACACTCTTCCCATAGCCAGCGACTGGCTATGGTAGTCCCTCAAAAGAAGAAGAGGAACCAAGATCGCCGCCAGAGACCCCAGAAGAGGAGGGTCGGTCACTCTGTGAAATACCACTGCACAGAGCAGGTAAATATAACATGTTTGTTATTTTAATTTAAAAAATAAATATTTGACTTTAGTGACACTTTAAATTTTTCAAATGATGTCTTACTATTTTTGTCCACTAGAGGGACCTACAATACTGTGCATGCGGAACTATTGTACCATTGCCTTTTTTTGTCTAATGATCCCGGTATCCCAAAAGCAACTATTGTTTGTATAGAAAGAAAATATTTATTATATTTATAGATTTTATGTATGCGAATCCACCCCCCCCCCCCCCCCCATTTATCTGCTTATTGTAAACCCAAATTATTTTAACAATAACATTTACTTGTTTACTTAGTAATTAGAATGTTTTTTTATGATTGTTAGTGGTTTGTTTACTTTTTTTTTGCATACCTCCCAACTTTTTAACTAGACAAAGGGGGACAATTTTAAAAGGGTAGAATGTGGCAGGGATAGTGTGCGGTGTAAAAAGTGGGTGTGGCCACAGGTGTGGGTTAAAGATTTATGCACAACAGCTTTTAATAAGAATCCCACCCGGCGCTTTAAAATGTACTCTAATAAGGACAGAAACACATCCCAGCAGGTATTGTTTATTAAGCGTTTGCGGACCAGCCGCCACAGTTTTACTGCTGTAGGTTGGCTCCGCTGCACAAAATCACTTAACTGTATGTGATCTCGCAGGGTCCGGATGGCAGGCGCGTGCGCGCACCTGCCGCAAGCTCCGTGAGTCCTGCCGCGGGTCCCACGGATTCGATGTCCGTGATCGTCTCACGGAGAGGAAGAACAGGGAAATGCTGATGTAACCAAGCATTTTCCCTTTCTGCCTAATGACACTGACACTGATCACCGCTCCCTGTAATTGGGAGCGGTGATCAGTGTCGTGACACACTTAACCCCTGCAGCACCCCCTCCTGGTTAACCCCTTCACTGCCAGTCACATTTACACAGTAATCAGTGCATTTTTAATCGCACTGATCGCTGTATAAATGTGAATGATCCCAAAATAGCGCCAAAAGTGTCTGATCTGTCTGCCATAATGTCGCAATCACGATAAAAATCTCTGATCGCCGCCATTACTAGTAAAAAAAAAAAAAATATTAATAAAAATGCCATAAAACTATCCCCTATTTTGTAGACGCTATAACTTTTGTACAAACCAATCAATAAACGATTATTCGATTTTTTATTTTTTTTTTACCAAAAATATGTAGAACACATATCAGCCTAAACTGAGGAAAAAAAAGTGTTTATATATATATATATATATATATATATATATTTTATTTTTTTTGTAAATATTTATTATAGCAAAAAGTAAAAAATAATAACCGCAGAGGTGATCAAATACCACCAAAAGAAAGCTCTATTTGTGGGGAAAAAAGGACGTCAACTTTGTTTGGGAGCCACGTCGCACGGCTGCGCAATTGTCAGTTAAAGCGACGCAGTGCCGAATTGCAAAAAGTGCTCTGGTCAGGAAGGGGGCAAATCCTTCCGGGGCTGAAGTGGTTAATAAAATTATGTATGTATTAGTTTAGTTAGCTACTACTACATTTTCCCATTAACCATCTCATCTCCGCAAGATTTTACTCCCTTCATGACCAGGGGATTTTTTGCTATTAGGCACTGCGCTACTTTAACTGGCAATTGCGCAGTCATGCAACACTGAAACTTGTAATTTTTTTCACACACATAGAGCTTTCTTTTGTTGGTATTTGATCACCAATGGGTTTTTTTGGTGCCATATACGAAAAAAGACCAAGATTTTGGGGAAAAAAATATATTTTTTACTTTTTGCTATAAAACATCCAATAAAAAAACTAAATATAAAAAAATCAATCAAATCAAAAAAAATGTTAAAGGTTGTGGGGGGTGGGAGAGGGGGTTGGAGTGCAGAGAATGGGGGATGTTTGGGGTGCAGAGGTTAGCAGGGGTTTTAGGATGCAATGGTGTACTGACAGGGTGGATAAAGATGTAGGTAGCGTGTAGGGCAGCCCATTCATTTCAATGGGCTGCTCTATGCGCTAGAAATGTGGAAGAAAGTCCCTAACGTTTTTTCAAAATCTCACAGTGCCACAGCACAAGTCAGCAGATCTGTGATGGTGTCATTTACAATTAATGGCACTGCTGTGTATCTGCTAAAGGGAAGCATGTTTCTGTGGTCTCAGGAAAGCGATTTTGCATGAGTTTCCGACACACACAAATGTGAACACAGGCTAAATGTCTCAGTTACATTGGTGGTCAGTTTAAATTTTCTCATTACATTGGGGCTTGGTGTACAATCCCTTTATTCACACTAGTGGCCAGTGTGAAGGTCCCTCTTACAGTAGTGGTCAGTGTAAATCCCTCCTTACATTGGTGGTTACTGTGAATGCTTCTATTACATTAGTGCTCAGTGTAAACCCCTATTACATTGGTGGCCAGTGTTGAAACTCCTCTTTATATTGGTAATCGGTAAAAAAAAAAATCAGCATTGCCATTGATCACACCCTCTCCTCCCCCCAGCACCGCCACTGATCCCAGGAGTTCTAGGATCCCTGGGAGTCTATTAATGGGTCCGCTCACAACTCCAGTCCATGGTGTGCAGGCAGTGAGGAGATGATGTGCACTAACCTCTAGCAACCAATCAGTGAGCAGTATTGATGTACAGTAATCTCTAGCAACCAATCAACAAGCAGAAATCATGTGCTGTAACCTCTAGCAACTAACCAATGAGCCGTAATGTGTGTTGTAACCTCTAGCAACCAGTCAGTAAGCGGTAATGATATGCTGTAACCTCTAGCAACCAATCGCAAGCACTACCTGATCTGATACAGTAAACTGATTTTGAGTCTACCTGCTATTTATAGTACAGTCAGGTCCATAAATATTGGGACATTGACACAATTCTAATCTTTTTGGCTCTATACACCACCACAATGGATTTGAAATGAAACGAACAAGGTGTGCTTTAACTGCAGACTTTTAGCTTTAATTTTAGGGTATTTACATCCAAATCAGGTGAACGGTGTAGGAATTACAACAGTTTGTATACGTGCCTCCCACTTTTTAAGGGACCAAAAGTAATGGGACAGATTAACAATCATCCATCAAACTTTAACTTTTTAATACTTGGTTGCAAATCCCTTGCAGTCAATTACAGCCTAAAGTCTGGAACGCATAGACATCACCAGATGCTGGGTTTCATGCATGGTGATGCTCTGCCAGGCCTCTACTGCAACTGTCTTCAGTTCCTGCTTGTTATTGGGCCATTTTCCCTTCAGTTTTGTCTTCAGCAAGTGAAATGCATGCTCAATCGGATTCAGGTCAGGTGATTGACTTGGCCATTGCATAACATTCCACTTCTTTCCCTTAAAAAACTCTTTGGTTGCTTTCGCAGTATGCTTTGGGTCATTGTCCATCTGCACTGTGAAGCGCCGTCCAATGAGTTCTGAAGCATTTTGCTGAATATGAGCAGATAATATTGCCAGAAACACTTCAGAAATCATCCTGCTGGTTTTGTCAGCAGTCACATCATCAATAAATACAATAGAACCAGTTCCAATGGCAGCCATACATGCCCACACCATGACACTAGCACCACCATGCTTCACTGATGAGGTGGTATGCTTTGGATCATGAGCAGTTCCTTTCCTTCTCCATACTCTTCTCTTCCCATCACTCTGGTACAAGTTGATCTTGGTCTCATCTGTCCATAGGATGTTGTTCCAGAACTGTGAAGGCTTTTTTAGATGTTGTTTGGCAAACTCAAATCTGGCCTTCCTGTTTTTGAGGCTCACCAATGGTTTACATCTTGTGGTGAACCCTCTGTATTCACTCTGGTGAAGTCTTCTCTTGATTGTTGACTTTGACACACATACACCTACCTCCTGGAGAGTGTTCTTGATCTGGCCAACTGTTGTGAAGGGTGTTTTCTTCACCAGGGAAAGAATTTTTCGGTCATCCACCACCGTTTTCTTCCGTGGTCTTCCGGGTCTTTTGGTGTTTATGAGCTCACCGGTGCGTTCTTTCTTTTTAAGGATGTTCCAAACAATTGATTTGGCCACACCTAATATTTTTGCTATCTCTCTGATGGGTTTCTTTTGTTTTTTCAGCCTAATGATGGCTTGCTTCACTGATAGTGACAGCTCTTTGGATCTCATATTGAGAGTTGACAGCAACAGATTCCACATGCAAATAGCACACTTGAAATGAACTCTGGACCTTTTATCTGCTCCTTTTAAATGGGATAATGAGGGAATAATACATACCTGGCCGTGGAACAGCTGAGCAGCCAATTGTCCCATTACTTTTGGTCCCTTAAAAAGTGGGAGGCACATATACAAACTGTTGTAATTCCTACACCGTTCACCTGATTTGGATGTAAATACCCTCAAATTAAAGCTGAAAGTCTGCAGTTAAAGCACATCTTGTTCGTTTCATTTCAAATCCATTGTGGTGTATAGAGCCAAAAAGATTAGAATTATGTCGATGTCCCAATATTTATGGACCTGACTATGTGTCTCAGAGCAGATGGAGAGTGAAATTGCATGGAGGGGGAGGGGCCAAAGAAAATGTTTGCCCAGGGTCAAATCAATATTAAAGACGGCCCTGGCGGCTGGCAATCTGACACTAAATGGGAACGTGATCAATGCTAATAATATACACTGCCACTGTACTAATGACACTGGATAGAAAGGGGTTAACATCTGGGACAATCAAAGGGTTAACTGTGTGCCTATTAATGTGTAATGTGTTTACTATGTTGTACTTTTACTAAGGGTTGTGACAGTTTTTGTTCCTTGCTTTGCAGGCAGACAAAAAATGCCACATCCCCTCTGTCAGTAGAGAGAGAGAGATCTGTGTTGTTTACAACACAGATCTCTCTCCTGTCATCCGCTCCAGCGACTGGATCGGCGGGCTCGCAGGTGCATCCCCACCCTGGAAATAAGCAATCACTTATATTTACCTGATTCTGGGCAGCCGGCCTGGACTGTAGCAGTAAAACTACAGTGCGCAGTTAGCAATCGGTTAACTTCACACACAATGCATACTTCCAAAGCCTGTACAGGCAAAGTGATCTCGATACATAGATTCTGCTTATAATTAAAGTGGTATCAAACTCAAAACAACAAATGTAATATACTGCAGCTTACCATTCATTAGATGTGGTGGCTGCATTAGTTTTCTTTTTTTGTAATGCTTTTTCCCCTCAGTTTTCACCTGATGATCTGGCTGGTCGGACAGCCAAACAAAGCTGGGATCGGCTTTGATTTCCTCTCTGCTACGGTAGCCCAGATGTGATGACCTGACATCAGTTCTGGTTTACCTGGATGTCAACAGCACCATTTTTCAAAAATCTAAAGCATTCAAAAACACAGATCTTTGTGTTGTGAATGCTTTTAAGAGCAGAGGAGGGATTTTGGGTCTTATAGATGTAGTTGTTTACATTCCTTGTGAAAGCAATAAAAGTGATCTAAAAAAAAAAAATAATAATACAAAAAAAGTAAAGTGCCTCCATCTCCCTGTGCTAGTGCACAAAAACGAATGCGTTCATTGGTCCCGCACACACACAAACAGAGATCGTCCTACACATATGAGGTATCACCGTTTAACAAGACTCGTGGCCACTCGTTAAAATTAGAAGAAAAGAGGTTTAAACTACGTAGAGGATTCTTTACTGTAAGAGAGGCAAGGATGTGGAATTCCCTTCCAAAGGCGGTGGTCTCAGCGGGGGGCAATGATAGTTTCAAAAAACTATTAGATAAACACCTGAACGACCACAACATACAGGGATATACAAATTAATACTGACATATAATCACACACATAGATTTGACTTGATGGACTTGTGTCTTTTTTCAACCTCACCTACTATGTAACTATGTAACATCAGATCACGGGCAGTAATTCTAGCACTAGACCCCCTCTGTACATCTAAAGTGATAACCTGTAAAGGTTTTTAACCGCTTGCCGACCGGCTCATGCCGATATACGTCGGCAGAAGGGCACGTACAGGCATATTAACGTACCTGTACGTTGCCCTTTAAGACGCAGCTTGTGGGCGCGTGCCCGCTGCGAGCTCCAAGAGGGTGATCGTAGGTCCCGCGGACTCGATATCTGCGGGGATACCCACGATTGTCTCATGGAGAGAGAGAATGCAGAAATGCTGATGTAAACAAGCATTTCCCCGTTCTGTCTAATGACACGGACACTGATCACCGCTCCCTGTAATCAGGAGCGGTGATCAGTGTCGTGTCACACATAGCCCATCCCCCCCACAGTTAGAACACATCCCTAGGACACACTTAATCCCTACAGCGCCCACTCCTGGTTAACCCCTTCACTGTCAGTCACATTTACACAGTAATCAATGCATTTTTAATTACACAAATCGCTGTATAAATGTGAATGGTCCCAAAATAGCGGCAAAAGTGTCTGATCTGTCCGCCATAATGTCGCAGTCACGATAAAAATCGATGATCGCCATTACTAGTAAAAAAAAAATTATTAATAAAAATGCCATAAAACTATCCCCTATTTTGTAGACGCTATAACTTTTGCGCAAACCAATCAATAAACACTTATTGCGATTTTTTTTTTTTTTTTTTACCAAAAATTTGTAGAAGAATACATATGGGCTTAAACTGAGGAAAAAAATAGTTTTTTTATATATTTTTTGGGGATATTTATTATAGCAAAAAGTAAAAAATAATGCGTTTTTTTCAAAATTGTCGCTCTTCTACCACCAAAAGAAAGCTCAATTTGTGGGGAAAAAAGGACGTCAATTTTGTTTGGGAGCCACGTCACACGACCGCGCAATTGTCAGTTAAAGCAACGCAGTGCTGAATCCCAAAAAGTGCTCTGGTCGTTTGCCAGCCAAATAGCCCAGGGCTGAAGTGGTTAAAGAGTCTCCTATGGATAGTAAAATCTATGTTGTCTGCCACCATTGCACAGGTGTGCACAATTTTAAAGCGTTTGGTATCTATTTACGTGATACAAAAAATTGGGTTATTTATTATGGGTTTTTTGTGCATTAAATTTTTTTTAAAAAGTGTATTTTTCCCAAAAAATTGCATTTGAAAAACCACTGCGCAAATACCGTGTCACATAAAAAAATCGCAAGGACTGCCATTTTATTCTCTAGGGCCCCTGTTTTAAAAAAAAAATACATATATAATGTTTGTGGGTTCTAAGTAATTATCTAGCACAACAAATACTGATTGTTACATGTAAACAAAAAAGTGCCAGAAAAGGGCTGGTCTGGAAGTGGTTAAATAACAGTTGTTGGTTTTTGGTTTTTTTTATTAAAAAAAGAATGGTGGAGCTATATTACAGCTGGGAATAGGAGGGCTGACAATTTTGGACTGCTGTTATCTGTATGGAGAATCAGTTCCAAAGAAGAGGAACAATCAGAGGGGAAGATTGGTACTTATCCTGGAAAGGGGAATGGTGTTTGTTTAAAAACAGTTTGATTTCGACATTTCAGATGCTGCAATGGCATATGTGTAACATTCTTTCAGATAAGAAGACATTCATGTTTCTGAATAAATAGCTAGATCATGAATTTAAAAACGGAAATCCTTTGTTGCCAGAATGAATCACATTCTGGCTGGAAACCCAGAGGAGGAGGCTGCAGTAATGTAGGGAGGTGCTGGCTGGGGCTGTACTTGTGAGTTCTCATTCCACACAGCTAGAAAGCCATCTTGCAGACAGCAAACACAGAACCTATTCACCATCACAGACCTCATTCATCATGGAGCAATCTACAGTTCCCAGGCTGATCACAGCTCTGTGCCTAATGTGCATGGCTGGAGGTGGGTAGTGTGCCAGTCTAGACAAGCGCAGGATGGGCAGAAGCAGCTTCCTATTGGGGTATTTGATAGAGTATGTCAGGATTGTGGAGTAGCTGGTATGCTTCTATAAGATGCTGAACTAGAGCTTGTTGATCAGGCAAACTGTGCTGTCTATAACTTGGTGTGGTTGGCTATGATGTCATTTCATTAACTGGAATGTGTGGCTGAGCACATGGATTTTAGAGAGGGAATGTAATTCTATCTACACATGTATAAAATAAGAGATACTTGGGTAGAATCTTGGGGTAAAGAGGGAGTCTTTGTGTTTAATATTGGATTGCTTGTGCCCAATGCTGGAGGGAGCAGTAATTATACTTGATGTTATAAAACATATCTATATAGCAAAATAGTGTAATAGGATCCGTAATCTGCCAACTGATCACACAGGGGGTAACTAAACAGGTCCAAAGTAGAATAATGCAAAACAGGGTCAGAATGGCAAATAGCATACACTGCGGAATAATACATGGCAGATCATGAAAGCTGAACAAACATGGGCTCATCACAGCAATGTCTCTGTAGCTCATCAGGAAAACATGCGACTGCATATGATAGATATAAAATTCTATAGCAACAGCGAAAGTCTAGATAAGGATCCCAAACAGTTTGTTGCGTTTATACTCATAAACAACATTCCTCTCCGTGAGGTCTGATAATGCTGGTGAACAGTTTGAGGGATCCATGGCTCAGGGATGAAACACCACTGTACTAGAACTTCAGTACTCTGGTAGGAACTGGGGAGCTGCTCCCCACAGTTGCTGGGTCTTTTTTTTTTTTTTTTTTAACAGAATTTTTTTCGTATTTATCGCCAAAAGGATAGAATAGAAATACAATTTAAAGGGGTTGTAAACCCTCTTTTTTTTTTTTTTTCTTAAATAACAAACATGTCATACTTACCTCCACTGTGCAGTTTGTTTTGCACAGAGTGGCTCCGGGCCTCCTCTTCTGGGGTCCCTCAGCGGCATTAAGGTGACAAACTATGAGGGTTTACAACCCCTTTAATGTCAGAAAATCACAATATGTAGGTTTACAATACAGCATTTCATAAGTTCACATAGTTCAGTCATTACAGATAATACATCACATGTTACACTTGCAACAATTTATAAAGAAAGGCACTAAATTTATAGGAATCGGCTATTTTTTCGGTAGTACAAATTAATTCCTCTGTTTAGTACAGGTTGATCATATCCTTTGCCTCAGAAAAAAAATAAAAGGGGGGCAGAGACCTGTAGCTGGGTCATTTAGCAAAGCTGAATGCTATCAGGCTCTGGCCTGGCTGCCCACACGCCAGTTCTGACAGTAATGGACCTCACACCTAGCTGTACATCACTTGGCCAGCTACCTTAGCCCCATCAGGTGTGGCCTTTCTGAGCTGCTGAGAGGGAAGCAGATAAACATATCTTCCCTGGACTTGTCTTAAGCCTCACACACACGATCGGACTTTGTACAAACTTTCCAGTGGATTTTTGTACAACGGGCGTTGGCAGTAAACTAATTAAGCATACACACGGCAGGACTTTTTTCAGCCAGCTTTCACCAAATCACGTGGTTTTTCAGCTCTTTACCGCCACCCTTTGGTCATCTTCTGTATTGTTGTCTGATCTTTTGCATTGGTTTTGAGCATGCATGTTTGTACTTTGGACTAAAGTCTTATGGACTTGTGTACACACGATAGGATTTTGCACCATAGGACTTTTGCTGCCGGAAAGCTTGTCTGTTTTCACAGCCAACATTTGTCCGATGAAAACCGAAAAAGTTTGTCCGATGGAGCGTACACACGGTAGGATGTTGTCTTAAAACAGCTAATTTGCATGTTTGTTGTCAAAAAGTCCTATCGTGTGTATGGGCCTTAAGATATTAGGGAGTTGTGTCTGCATCTGAGCATGGTGAGTAGATAGCTCTCCACTAAAATAGTACTACACTACTGATCTATTAACATCCTAAAAACAAAGTACCATTAAGATATATATATATATATATATATATATATATATATATAAATAAATATATACAGAATGCAAATAACGCAATGAGCGTTGAGTACTCGTACATGAAACCAGGAACTTGTAGCACCTAATCCAATTGGAGGGAGGGGTCCAACTCCCCTCATAACATGGGATTGGCACACAATCTCGATTGTTTTTTTTTTTTTTTTTTTTTTTTTTTTTAGGGGTGAGAAAAAAAGTTTTACAAGTACAGTGTAGCAGTCTGCCTGTTTGCCGTTCCTATATACTAAAGGACAGATGGCCAAAGATAATATTTGGAGAGCAGAGCTGTCAGTTGCTTACAAAAGAAACCTCACAACAAGGCATATGCAATAATCTGAATATTATGTTTTAAAGCTCTCCACTTAAAATTTATACCAATTTAGGTATGCTTATGCCACACCTGTGGAAGCAGAAAATCGCTGTAGTAATCCCCCCTTCTACGGTTCTAGGCATATGAAAAACCAAGCATATAAAAAGCGACCCACAATAGCATAGCTTTACAAAGGTGATCCTACCTAGACCAATGTTTCTCAACTCCAGTCCTCAAGGCGCCCCAACAGGTCATGTTTTGAGGATTGCCATTATTTTGCACAGGTGATTTGATCAGTTTCTCCTGAAAACATGACCTGTTGGGGCGCCTTGAGGACTGGAGTTGAGAAACGCTGGCATAGACACTAAATAAACCACTTGCCGTCCGCCCACCCTCAAATGACGGAGGGGCGGTGCGGCTCTCGTTCTGGGACGACGTCATATGAGCAACCTCGCGTGCCCAAGGGGGCGCACAGCACGGCAATCGCGACCGCGATCTCTGAAAAGAGTCATGGCTCTTTAAGCATGTGATCGGCTGTGTCTATTCACAGCCGGTCACATGTAAACAGAGATGTCGGTAAAAGACGATCCTCGCCTTACACAGACAGTGTGTGTGGCAAGGAGAGCCGATCAGCGGCATCTCCTCACAGGGAACATCTACACATGTAATCAGGGCACTGATCATCAGTGCCCTGATTACAATATAGCGCCACCAGTGCCAGAAATCAGTGCCCATCAGTGCCGCATATCCTGCCACCTATCAGTGCCCATAAGCGCGGCCTATTAGTGTCACCTCATCAGTGCTACCTCATCAGCGCACATCAGTGAAGGAGAAAAATTACTTTTTTCCAAAATTTACTGACAGAAACTAAGAAACTTTTTTTTTTTCAAAATTTTTGGACTTTTTTTTTTCTTAAAAAAAATAAAACACCCAGCAGTGATTAAATACCACCAAAAGAAAGTTCTATTTGTATGAAGAAAATGATAAAAATTTCACTTGGTTACAGTGTAGCATGACCGTCATTGTCATTCAAAGTGTAACAGCGCTGAAAAATGGCCTGGGCAGGAAGGGGGTGAAAGTGCCCTGTATTGAGGTGGTTAATAAGAACCATTTAAGAAACACGTGAAAAGCAACCCACACTAGCATGCATAGTTTATATTATTTCAAAACAGAACATAATTCAATTAGTGGGTGCTTAATAAAGATGATACTGCCAGGGCATGATTTTTATTTATTTAGTGTCCAGGCTGTATCATCTTTATGAAGCACCCACTAATTGAATTATGTTCTGTTTTTAAATAATATAAACTATGCATGCTATTGTGGGTTGCTCTTTTTTTATACAGCTGGCTTTTCATATGTCTACATTTTCTTTGATGTGTTCTATTGTACGGAGTTATGTTGGTTTTATAAACTACGCATGCTTCTGTGGATTGCTTTTTATATGCATTTTTTTTTCTTCTGATGATTCTTATTTACCACTTCCCATCCCACCCATAGTCATATGACATCCGCAAGGTGGCTCTCCTATCCCGGGCAGGCATCGTATGATGTCCTTGGCTTCCGGCCGACATAGGGGGCGCACACGTGCCGCCACGTCATCAAGGAGCCGATGCATGTGGCCGCGATGTCCTCCGGGCACCCACGATCGCTTGTGACAGAGCAGGAACATAGATCTGTGTGTGTAAACGCACAGATCCACGTACTGTCAGGGGAGAGGAGACAGATCGTGTGTTCCTAGTATATAGGAACACCGATTGGTCTCCTCCCCTAGTCAGTCCCATCCCCCCACAGTTAGAACACACAGTCAGGGAACACGGTTAACCCCTTGATCGCCCCCTAGTGTTAACCCCTTCCCTGCCAGTGATATTTATACAGTAATCAATGGCTATTTATTGCACTGTCAATAAATAGCCAATTAATGTCAATAGTTTCAAAAAAGTGTCCGATCTGTCCGCCGCAATTTTGCAGTCACAATAAAAATTGCAGATCACCGCCATTACTAGAAATAAATAAATAAATAAATAAAAATGCCATAAATCAATAACCTATTTTGTAGGAGCTATAACTTTTGCGCAAACCAATCAATATACGCTTATTGCAATTTATTTATTTATTTATTTTTTTTACCAAAAATATGTAGAAAAATACATATCGGCCTAAACTGAGGAAAAACAGTTTTTTTAAATAATTTTGGGATCCTTATTACAGCAAAAAGTTAAAAATGTGTTTTGTTTTTTTTCAAAATTGTTGGTCTTTGGTTGTTTATAGGGCAAAAGATAAAAACTGCAGAGGTGATCAAATACCACCAAAAGTTAAATCAAATATATGTGCTACCGGCACAATAAAGTTTATAAAAATAGAAATGAAATAAAATTATTATATATATTAATTTGAAATAAATTTTAACCTAACTATTGTGAAACCTTATTTTGCCGTCAAAAAACAATCCACCTTTGGGTGGAAAGAAATAATAATAACCACAAAGTGTTGACTGCGCTAACCCCTGTTTTATATTTCTAAATACACCACTTATGTTATACCATTGAGTAATTATTGATTGAATTATCTTATGTGCGATATACTAGTGCCTATGCCACATAGGTGCAATCATCAAATCATTAAATAATATGCAAAAATTTTACAGGTGAATCAATCAAAACAATAAATAAATTGCAATAAATAATAAATTGATAAATGTCCAATGTTGTTGCGGATTTAAATGTGCCAACTAATTAATCAATCTCAGTATAATTTCTCCTCTGTGATTAAATTAATCCTGTCTAGTGATCCTAACAAAAAAGGATTACAATTTAGAATTGGAGAGATTGGTTAAAGACAATACCACATACCAACTACTCAAAAAGAATCCAAACAAGGAACTTAAAGTTAAATGAAAAGATTTTTTGAATAAGGGCATTGCAGATAAGATAATAAATAAGAAAGAGGGAAGACATTTATTGCCGGAAGCACCAAAAGTCCCTGTAATATATCAAGTCCCAAAAATCCATAAGAGTAAAAACAAACCACCCGGGCGGCCCATAATTAGTGAGATTGAAGCAGGGCATTCCAGACTAGGAGAGTATCTGGATGTATTTCTCCAACCGATAGCAAGAAAAGGGAAAGCTTTTATTAGGGGTAGTAAAGATGTGATCAACTTGCTTAAACAAATTGAAGTGGATGACTCCACGTTATTGGTAACAATGGATGTGGAGTCGTTGTACACCAATATTAAACAGACAGACGCTTTGGCAGCAGTGGCATGGGCTATGAAAAATGTATCCGATCTGAGATTAAAGCAGAGGAGGTTCATATTAGAAGCGCTTAGAATGGCCATGGGTAACAACTTTTTTGGCATAACCACAAATTTTATAAACAGATTAAGGGCTCTTTCACACGGGGCAGATCAGTGATGATCCGCCCCGTGAACATCCGCTTGCTCAGCGGGGATCGCTCCGCCAATCCCCGCTGAGCAGGAAGATGTCAGGTGCATCGCTGCACACTGTGCAGCGACGGACCTGTCAGAGCGCCGCTCTCCCCTATGGGGGGATCGGATGATGACGGTCCGTAGTGTCCGTCGTCACCCGATCCGATCCGAAAACGGATAGAAAAGTAGGTTTTTCCTCCGTTACACTTTTCGGATCGGAGCGGGTCGGATGTCAGCGGACATGTCACCGCTGACATCCGACGCTCCATAGGGATGAATGTATGTCCGTTTTTCATCCGAAAACGGAAGGATGAAAAACGGACATAGGGATCGTCAGTGTGAAAGAGGCCTTAGGGGGTAGGAATGGGGAATAAATATGCCCCAAGTGTGGCCAATATCTTCTTCAATAAATGGGAGGAGGAGGAGATTTATGGAAGATGTTGGCCACACTTACTAAAATATAAAAGATTCATAGATGACATTTTGATCGTCTGGAAAGGCAGTCGAAATGAATTGGATCAATTTGTTGACCATATGAGTGCAAACCAATATGGTATAAGGTTCACTGTAAATGTACGATCAGACATTATAATTTTTTTGGATCTAGAGATCTTTAAAAATAGGAACAAACTGAATACTAGAAGGCATATTAAAGATACCGATCGGAATAGATACATACCGATAAAGAGCTGTAACCACCCTCAGTGGAAAAAGATAATATCCAAGGGCCAATTCATAAGGATCAGATGGAACTGTGACTTAATGGAAGACTTTTATGCACAGACCAACATCCTGATTGAAAGATTTGTGGATAAAGGTTACAACAGGAAGGAGTTTGAAAGCACCAGGGAAAAAGTTGGACATCTAGATAGGGAAACTATATTACAGAGTAGGAACAGGGAACAAAACCAAAAAGATAAAGTACTGTTCATAACGGGATTCAATAAACAATATAAAGTGCTGGAAGGGATTATTAAGAAAAATTGGCCCATAATCTGCAATGACCCACATTTGAATAAAATCTTACCTCCAAAACCAACTTTCATTTATAGAAGAGCTAAAAGGATCAGGGATCAAATCGTAAAGAACGTACCTGACCCGCCAAAAAAATGTCCACTTTTTTTGATCACAAAGGTTTTTATAAATGCGGCAAATGCAAGCCCTGCAGACTTACGAATAGGGAAAATAGAAAAATAGTAGAATTCAAATCCAATTCAACTAAACAAAAATATAAAATTGATAAACTGATCACGTGTTGTAGTACCCATGTAATCTACGTGTTGGAGTGTAGCTGTGAACTACAATACGTGGGTAGAACAACAAGGGCACTCTCTGTAAGAATCGGGGAAAATGTTAGAAATATCAAGAGTATAAATATCATAGTGTGTCAAAACATTTCAGGGACACACATAGTAGAGACCCCAGACATCTTAAGTTTTATGCAATAGATAAAGTGGAACAAAATTGGAGGAACTTGAATATGCGGAGGGAAGTGTCAAAGAATGAAACTTACTGGATATTCAAGTTAAACACGATGAGACCAGTAGGAATGAATGTGGAACTGGACATGAATTGTTTTATTGAAGATTATTAGGTTTATTTTATTTTGAGTTTAATTTTATTTTAATTTTTATTTATTTATATTTTTATTTCATTTTTTGTTTATTTTTATTTTTATCTGTTTTTTCGTTTTTTTTAATTTTATCTTTATTCTTATTTGTTTTTTATATCTTTATTTTATTTTGTAAAATTTTCCAAAAAATGTTTTTCAAAAAATTTTTTTTCCATATATATATCTCCCTTTTTTAGTATATACAGTTCTTCAAATATTGGAGATTTTAAAAAGACCTTAATCGTTATTAATTATAAGCATATTAAAGGCTATATATACAGACCTAATAAAAATTAAGATATGACTATGGTATGTTAAAATGTTTTAAAAATGTTTTAAATGTTGATAAATTATAAGGGACATAAGGATTGTTAAAACTTTTCCAGCCGTTTATGGGGTGACCCCGGTGAGGCAAACAGGATGTCTACACAATACATGAGTTTAAACTGCACCGGGGTGAAATTTTGAGGTGGTGTCTACTATTAACGTAATTTCCGGAGACACTAAGTAGGGGGACCAATAAGAATAAAAAAAGAGTATGGGCAAAACATTAATCAAAAAAAGCGGAACAACTATTTCCGATAGCGCGGAGTAAATGATTGATCCTAAACAAGTAATCCAGGGTATAAATAGAGTGACGCACCAAAACAAAGCAGCTTCCTGATGACGCAATTGTATTTGTGAAATGCGTAGAGGCTGCTGGGAAAAAATACCACGTCACTTCCTGCTGGGCGACAGCGAGGAGACACATGGGGACATACGGCGATACTTTACCCATCCAAAATGCTGGAAAAGTTTGGTGCCGACTTGTGGGCACAGGGAAATGTGAGTTTACAGTCTCCTTTATAACTTTTTAAGAAAAAACGGTACTTACATACTGCACAATGATTACTGTTTATTTTTTATGAGGACGGATACCTCTTGCACTTATTTCATTGGGAGTAGTCTAGATCAACATCCTGAGCGGATTGGTTATCCCTATTATTGAAACAAAGGCGTGTCTTTATCGATGTATGGTGAGTGGCCAATCCATATGGTGGTGGCGTTGTCACTGAATCACGGATGTGGGACAAAAGTGCACAGGAATAATTTAATCATAGAGGAGAAATTATACTGAGATTGATTAATTAGCTGGCACATTTAAACCAGCAACAACATTGGACACTTATCGATTTATTATTTATTAATTATTGTAATTTATTTATTGTTTTGATTGATTCACCTCTAACATTTTTGCATATTATTTTATGATTTGATGATTGCACGTATGTGGCATAGGCACTAGTATATCGCACATAAGATAATTCAATCAATATTCACTCAATGGTATAACATAAGTGGTGTATTTAGAAATATAAAACAGGGGTTAGCGCAGTCAACACTTTGTGATTATTATAAATACCACCAAAAGAAAGCTCTATTTGTGTAGGAAAAAAATGATCAAAATTTCATTTGGGTACAATGTTGCATGACCACGCAATTGTCATTCAAAATGTTACAGAGCTGAAAGCTGAAAATTGGCCTGGGCAGGAAGGGGGTGAAAGTGCCCTGCATTGAAGTGGTTAATGTCCAGGCAGTATCATGCAATGATGATCTGTTTTGAAATAATATAAACTGTGCACACTATTGTGGATCGCTTGTTATATGCCTGACTTTTTATATGCATAAATATATACAGTATCTCACAAAAGTAAGTACACCCCTCACATTTTTGTAAATATTTTATTCTATCTTTTCATGTGACAACACTGAAGAAATGACACTTTGCTACAATGTAAAGTAGTGAGTGTACAGCTTAGGGGTGTACTCACTTTTGTTGTCAGCGTTTAGACATTAATGGCTGTGTGTTGAGTTATTTTGAGGGGACAGCAAATTTACACTGTTATACAAGCTGTACACTCACTACTTTACAATGTAGTAAAGTCATTTCTTCAGTGTTGTCACATGAAAAGATATAATAAAATATTTACAAAAATGTGAGGGGTGTACTCACTTTTGTGAGATACTGTATATCTCACCGGCTACTTTATTAGGTACACCTGTTCAATTGCATGGTAACATAAATTGCTAATCATCCAATCACATGGCAGCAACTCAGTGCATTTAGGCATCTAGATGTGGCAAAGACAACTTGCTGAAGTTTAAACCAAGCATCAGAATGGGGAACAAATGCCCGGTACACGCAATTTAGAAAATCATACAAAAAAATACAGATTTCAAAGCAATCGTGCGATAATCGGATCGTTAATACAGAGCTTTCGAGAGCCGTTCAGGACAGTTCATCCGATATTATGTGATCAGACATGCATACTTTTTTTTTTTTTTCGAAAGATGCCAGATCGTATGATTTTCGTTTTAATCAGTACAGCTGTCACTCGAAAATACAATACAAATACACTACAACACATGACATCACTTCCGAATTTTTATTTTGTCGTACGAGAATTTTCGTGACTTTAGTAAACTCTTCAGATTTGATCTGAGATTAGCATGCAAAAAAAAAAACGGACGATCATTTGTCTGATAATCTCATCGCGTGTACAGGGCAAAAGGGGATTTAAGTGACTTTAAATGTGGCATGGTTGTTGGTGCCAGATAGGCTGGTCTGAGTATTTAAAATCATCCCTAGGGTTTACAGAGAATGGTCCGAAAAAGAGAAAATATCCAGTGTGCGGCAGTTGTGTGGACAAAAATGGCTTGTTGATGTCAGAGGTCAGAAGAGAATGGGCAGACTGGTTCAAGATGATAGAAAGGCAACAGTAACTCAACCACTCTTAACAACCGCGGTATGAAGAATACCATCTCTGAATGCACAACACATCAAACCTTGAAGCAGATGGGCTACAGCAGCAGAAAACCACACTGGATGCCTCTCCTGTCAGCTAAGAACAGGAAACTGGGGTTACAATTCGCACAGAGTCACCAAAATTGGAGACTATTGTGAAAAAACATTTCCTGGTCTGATGAATCTCGATTTTCAGCTGCAACATTCAGATGGTAGGATCAGAATTTGGAGTAAACAACATGAAAGCATGGATCCATCCTGCCTTGTATCAATGGTTCAGGCTGGTGGTTGTGTAATGGTGTGGGGGATATTTTCTTGGCACACTTTGGGCCCCTTAGCACCAATTGAGCATCATTTAAATGCCACGGCCTACCTGAGTATTGTTGCTGACCATGTCCATCGCTTTATGACTACAGTGTACCTATCTTCTGATGCCTACTTCCATCAGGATAATGCACCATGTCACAAAGCTCAAATCATCTCACCACTGGTTTCATGAACATGACAATGAGTTCACTGTACTCTACTCTAATGGGCTCCAGAGTCACCAGATCTCAATCCAATAGATCACCTTTTGGGCTGTGGTGAAACGGGAGATTCGCATCATAGATGTGTAGCTGACAAATCTGCAGCAACTTTGTGATGCTATCATGTCAATATGGACCAAAATCCCTGAGGAATGTTTCCAACACCTTTTTGAATCTATGCCACAATGTATGAAGGCAGTTCTGAAGGCAAAAGTGGGTGAACATGACCCATAGGAAACCATGTTAAAGAGGAAGTAAACCCTGATGGGTTTTACTTCCTCTTTTTTCCCCTGCAAAGTAAAAGCATAATGGGCTAGTAAGCATCGCATACTAGCCCGTAATGTGTCACTTACCTGCAAACGAAGCCCGCGATGTCCCCGCTGGTGGTCGAATCCCCCCCTCTTCCTTTCGGGACCATGGACTCCAGCTCTGTGACTGGCCAGAGCTGCGTGACGTCACTCCCGCACATTCGCGTGGGAGCCATCAGTCGCGGCACTTGCGAGTGAAGAAATGGCGCGGCAGTCCTTTTCTTCACAGCGCATGCGCTGATGACATCGGCGCACTTCAAGGTAAATCTCTCCTAAACAGTGCATGTTTAGGAGATATTTCCACTGCTTATAGGTAAGCCTTATTCTAGGCTTACCTATAGGTAAAACTCAAAATCAGAGGTTTACAACCACTTTAAATGGGCTGTAGTGTGTTTATGCAAAACTGAAAACGCACTAAAAAATGCATAAGTGTGAACTAAGCCTTAAGTGCTGCAATCCTGTGGACTTTTTCTATACACCTGGTTCACACATATGCATTTTTTAGTGCATTTTCAGTTTTGCAGAAACACTACAGTCCATTTAACGTGGTTTCCTATGGTTCACATCTGTGCATTTTATGGAAAAGGCAGAGACTTTTTTCTGTTTTTTGGTTTGAGGCTCGATTCACACCTATGCAGTTTTAGGCTGGATTCGCACCTATGCAGTTTTAGGCTGGATTCACACCTATGCAGTTTTAGGCTGGATTCACACCTATGCAGTTTTAGTGCTTTTTGCATTTTGCAGATTTGCACTGCAGTCCATTTAACATGGTTTCCTATGGAACACGTTCTGTAGTCCAAATCTGCAAAATGCAAAAAGCACTAAAACTGCATAGGTGTGAATCCAGCCTTAAAGAACTGTGTGTGTGTCACCGGCGCAAAACAACCCCTAATTACTCAAACAATATTACATACTAAATACCAGGGGTGCTGCATTCAAAAAAGCCCTTCATTTAGATGGGTAGGAATTGTTGGTTGATATGTGTGAATGCGCTACTCCCGTAATTTACCACCACCTACAATGCTTATTAACTATTACTCATATATATTCCATGTGCATGAAATTTTAAACTTTAAATCAATAGATCATATAACCATTCAATACATAAACATAAAACGAAAAGTCCTTCAAACGTGCTGCAAAATCTTGTAACCATTAACGTGACTGGCGTGCTCCTATGTTGCTTCAATATTCATATGTGACTGAGTGGGACCCTCCACCATTCAGATTGGCCACTCACCAGATACTTCACTAGAGGTACGCCTTTGGTTCATTCAAGGGATAACCACTCCACCTAGGCACCACTTCTCACCGGCTAAAACATGGACTCTAATGCTCCTCATAGGAAAGCATAGGGACAAAAGGCGATCATAGCGCAATATGTTTCAACCATTTATTTTAAAATACAAGGTATAAAATAATCACTCACATTAAAAAGTGCCCTCGAGCCGGCACGAAGCTTATCCAGCAGTTACGGACGGGTAAATGGCTGTTAGCATGGTCCGCCTGATGGTAATGTGCGGCCTCCACGCTCGGCTTGCGCTCCAAGCCTCGTTACCGTTCTCGTCCGGTCACGTGATGCAAAAAACTCTCCCAGCAGCCTCTACGCGTTTCGCATCATCAAATGCGTCATCAGGAAGCTTCCTGATGACGCATTTGATGATGCGAAACGCGTAGAGGCTGCTGGGAGAGTTTTTTGCATCACGTGACCGGACGAGAACGGTAACGAGGCTTGGAGCGCAAGCCGAGCGTGGAGGCCGCACATTACCATCAGGCGGACCATGCTAACAGCCATTTACCCGTCCGTAACTGCTGGATAAGCTTCGTGCCGGCTCGAGGGCACTTTTTAATGTGAGTGATTATTTTATACCTTGTATTTTAAAATAAATGGTTCAAACATATTGCGCTATGATCGCCTTTTGTCCCTATGCTTTCCTATGAGGAGCATTAGAGTCCATGTTTTAGCCGGTGAGAAGTGGTGCCTAGGTGGAGTGGTTATCCCTTGAATGAACCAAAGGCGTACCTCTAGTGAAGTATCTGGTGAGTGGCCAATCTGAATGGTGGAGGGTCCCACTCAGTCACATATGAATATTGAAGCAACATAGGAGCACGCCAGTCACGTTAATGGTTACAAGATTTTGCAGCACGTTTGAAGGACTTTTCGTTTTATGTTTATGTATTGAATGGTTATATGGTCTATTGATTTAAAGTTTAAAATTTCATGCACATGGAATATATATGAGTAATAGTTAATAAGCATTGTAGGTGGTGGTAAATTACGGGAGTAGCGCAGTGAATCCAGCCTTAGTGCTTTTTTGCATTTTGCAGATTTGCACTACAAAAAGTGCATAGGAAACCATGTTAGATGGACTGTAGTGCAAATCTGCAAAATGCAAAAAGCATTAAAACTGCATAGGTGTGAATCCAGCCTTAGGCCTGATTCACACCTATGCATTTTTAGTGCTTTTTGCATCTTGCAGATTTGCACTACAGAACGTGTTCCATAGGAAACCATGTTAAATAGACTGTAGTAGAAATCTGCAAAATGCAAAAAGCACTAAAAATGCATAGGTGTGAATCAGGCCTTTTAGACCTCAATAGATCAAAAACGTGTATTGAAAAACGCAAAATGCACCTGAGATAACTGCGACCTGCATAGGTGTGAACCAGGCCTAAAGCACCTCTATGTAAGCCTCTATGTCCATGCACCCAGGCATTAAGGTGTGGATCACACCTATGCAGATTGCAGTTTACATATTCTGGGTGCATTTTGCGTTTTTCAATACACGTTTTTGATCCATTGAAGTCTATGGAACCAAAAACCAGAAAAAAGTCCCTGGCCCTTTCCATAAAATGCACAGATGGGAACATGACACATAACAAACCATGGTAAATGGACTGTAGGGTGTTTCTGCAGAACTGAAGATGCACTAAAAAATGCATAGGTGTGAACCAGGCCTAAGGTTCCATTTACACTAGCGCGTTTTTTGATGCATTTTGCATTTTGCAGAAATGCATGGGAATTTTTTAACATGGGTTCCTATGGAACATGTTCACATCAATGCCTTTTTGTACCTCTGCATTTTTGGAAAGGGTCAGGGACTTTTTTTCATGCAAAATGCAGCATTTTGCATGTAATAGAATTCAATGGACAAGCATCAAAAACGCAAGTGCAGCATTTTTACAGCGTTTTTGATGCGTTTTTGGCTTTTTTTTTTTTTTCTAATTTTTTTTTTAGACTGTATACAGTCTAAAAAAACTGTAAAAAAAAAAAACGCAAAAACGCCGCAAAAACGCTGTTCAAAAACGTGGCAAGCATCACAAAAAAAACTCCAAAAACGTTTAAAAGCAACATGCATAGATGTGAATCGAGCCTAAGGCTCGATTTACACCTATGCATGTTGCTTTTGAGCGTTTTTGGAGTTTTTTTTGTGATGCTTGCCACGTTTTTGAGCAGCGTTTTTGTAGCAGTTTTACAGCGTTTTTGCGGCGTTTTGCGTTTTTTTTTTTTACAGTTTTTTTTTTTTTTTTTAAACTTAAAAAAAAATTTAAAAAACGCCAAAAACGCTGCAAAAACGCTGCACTTGCGTTTTTGATGCTGGTCCATTGAATTCTATTACATGCAAAATGCTGCATTTTGCATGAAAAAAAGTCCCTAACCCTTTCCAAAAACGCAGAGGTACAAAAAGGCATTGATGTGAACATGTTCCATAGGATCCCATGTTAAAAATTTCCCATGCATTTCTGCAAAATGCATCAAAAAACGCGCTAGTTTGAATGGAGCCTTAGGCTCGATTCACATCTATGCATGCTGCTTTTGAGCGTTTTTGTAGTTTTTTTTGTGAACATGAGCCATAGGAAACCATGTTAAATGGACAAAAAACAAAACTGAACTGAATTTTCAGCAAAACTGAAAATGCACTAAAAAATGCATAGGTGTGAACCAGGCCTTAGGCTCGATTCACATCTATGCATGTTGCTTTTGAGCGTTTCTGCAGTGTTTTTTGTGGTGCTTGCCGCGTTTTTGAGCAGCGTTTTTACAGCGTTTTTGCCGCGTTTTGAGTTTTTTGTTTTTTTTTAGTTTTTTTTAGACTGTATACAGTCTAAAAAAACCAGCCAAAAACGCAAAACGCGTCAAAAACGCTGTACTTGCGTTTTTGATGCTGGTCCATTGAATTCTATTACATGCAAAACGCTGCATTTTGCATGAAAAAAAGTCCCTGACCCTTTCCAAAAACGCAGAGGTACAAACATGCATTGATGTGAACATGTTCCATAGGAACCCATGTTAAAAAATTCCCATGCATTTCTACAAAATGCATCAAAAAATGCGTTAGTGTGAATGGAGCCTAAAGGATAATTGTACAAAAAAAATGATTATTTAAACCCACGAGTGTTTTTTTTACCACTACTATTCCTTTATCACTGGGAAACACTTTTTGAAAGATAAAAAGTGCATTTTATATACAACTATATAGATCAGAGCAAAATGAGGGACAAATAAGGAGCAAAGACGGACAAGACGGACTTTGTTCAAAATCAAGGACAGTTGGGAGCTATGCCAGTGTAGTGTCACTGGTTGTTAGAAGGCAGTTAGCTATGAAGCCAAGTGCCTCCTTAAAGCGGAGTTCCACACAAAAATGGAACTTCCGCTTTTCGGAACCCTCCCCCCTCCGGTGTCACATTTGGCACCTTTCAGGGGGGAGGGGGGTGCAGATACCTGTCTAAGACAGGTATTTGCACCCACTTCCGGCATAGACTCCCATGGGAGTCTATGCCTCTTCCTGTCCCTTCGCGTTGTCTCCTGGAAAACACACAGCTCCCAGGAGAGAGCGGGGACCACGATGTGCAGCGCGACTCGCGCATGTGCAGTAGGGAACCGGGAAGTGAAGCCGCAACGCTTCACTTCCTGATTCCCTCACCTAGGATGGCGGCGGCAGCTGCCGAGAACCGAGTGGGTTCTCTGTGTCGCCTGCCGACATCGCTGGACCCTGGGACAGGTAAGTGGCCATTTATTAAAAGTCAGCAGCTGCAGTATTTGTAGCTGCTGGCTTTTAATTTTTTTTTTTTTTTTTTGCGGTTTGGTTGGACTCCCTCTTTAACAGCCATTCACAGGGTAGGGAGGGGAGGAGGTAGCAGTTGCAAATATGGCACCCGCTACACAGTGTAGAGATATTCACTCTGCCTGTGTGTGTACAGCAACCTAAAGTTGGTCATAATTACCTCCACTTTCATTATCTGTAAACTGGAGGTAATTATTTTGGAATTTGACTAATAGTACCATTTGTAAAAGTGTCTGACAGCTGATCATGTGGTAAGGGGTCGGGATCGACCCCTTACTCTGATCTGTGATCAAGCGAGTCTCATAGATTTGCTGATCACCGAGCGTGCCGTGTGCGCCCTGCAGGAGGCGCGCAGGCCACTCGTGCACGGGACGACGTCAATAGACGTCGCCCTGGCAATGTAGATCCGCGCTGTTGCCGTCATTTGGCAATAGGGCGGATCTGAAGAGGTTAATGAATAAAAATACTACTCTCAAAAATGACACTGAGTCCCAGTGCTTGGATACAGGACATGTAAGGTGCATATAAAACCAGGTAGGTGGCTGTACTGACTTCGCGTAGCCCCCTGCACGTGTATCGTCTGTGGGTAAGGACTTCCTCAGCGAATAAAGTTTAACTTTTATATGCACCTTAGATGTCCTGTATCCAAGCACTGGGACTCAGTGCTGTTTTTGAGAGTAGTATTTTTATTCATTAAATGAGTGTCTTTTAAACAAATGGAGAGCACTATTTTTCTTTTATTTGAATTTTACATGAAGAATGCATGTCTAAGAATGTGACATTGGGTTATCGAATGAATGTGGAGATCGATTGGAAGACCTTACAGGAAGTCAGCCCTCTCAACTTTTACGATTACCCTTATTAAGGGACTGCATGAATGACCTGTCTGTTAGTTCAGAGGTCTATTCATTAAGGTGAGCGGCCTGTACCTCTGCTGGTGGAAACCAATAAATTGGATGTACAGTGGTTAATACCGTTTTCAAGCACCCTGTTCACTATCAAGGAGTCTTCCCTCTTCCTGTCGGTGTGTCAGCTGTTGACACCTCTTTGCTTAAGAAACTCCACACTCTGGGACTTTTTGTTGTTTTGTTTACCGTATATACTCTAGTATAAGCCGAGTATTTCAGCAAATTTTTTTGTGCTGAAAGTGCCCCCCTCGGCTTATACTCGAGTCAAGCACTTTTCTGGTGCAAAGAATGACATTTTCCAACATTTCCCAACTGACTTTGGGGCCCCGTATCTCGGTACCACTTGATGCTGGGAACCCCAAAGTTGGTGTGCAAACCCAATGGAACTAGCACTACAACATATCCAGCTGGGGTTCCAAGCACCAAGTGGCACCGAGATAGGGGGCCCCAAAGTCGGTTTGGAAAATGTCATTCTCTGCTGCAAAAGTGCTTGACATTTTCTGAACCGAATTTGGGGCCCCGTATCTGGGGGCCACTTGGGGCTAGGAACCACAGCTTTGGATATGTTGTAGTGCTAGTTCCACTGGGTTTGCACACCAAATTTGGGGTTCCTAGCACCAAGTGGCCCCGAGAGATGGGGCCCCAAATTCGGTCAACTGTGTCCATCTGCAGCAATGTCATTTCGGGACCCTTTGGGTCCAGAGACCCCAAATTTTGGCTGCAGCTAGGGGGCATCTAGGAACCCTTAACTACTGAGTTTGAAGTTTGGGGGACCTATGGCTGCAAACTGGCACAGTGAGGCATGCAAATGGGCACAGTGAGGCTGCAAATGGGCATTGTTGACCCTCTTTTCCACTTACAGTAGCTGCGCATTTCTCACCCTAGGCTTATACTCGAGTCAATACGTTTTCCCAGTTATTTGTGGTAAAATTAGGTGCCTCGGCTTATATTCGGGTCGACTTATACTTGAGTATTTACGTAATTGGTGGTTAAATTTGAGCGTTGCACTGCTTTTTTATTCAAGTTTGACCTAAGGATTGTTTTATATTGACCTTCACTGTTCAGCTGCTTATTGTTAGGGTTGGTTTTGCATTGTCTGATTCTTTTTTTACTATAGTACTATATTACTGGTCTATAGAAATCAGGAGACCCAAGAACCAAATCTTCTTCTTTACTTCCAGTTTTCTTTCTGAAGCCAGATAGCCGGATAGTTAGCATCCCATACAGTAGCCAGAACAGTCAGCAGACAGAACAAACAACTGGTAAATTCTATGGCTACTCTGCAAGAGCTATCTATGGAAGCCAGAAGCCAGCGCCAACTGTCAGCAACCCCTTGTATCACAAGCAGTGAGGTCTCAGTTCTCAGTCTTCTGAAGCCAGTCAGTCAGTCAGGATGACAGGATATCAGGAGATCTGTCAAGAGATCTCCAGAGCGGCGTCTCGGCATTACAGATCTCTGGAGCCGATCAGAGCAGCAGGTTATTGGGGTACTCACGGGAGCAGCATCTTGATGTTTCAGCGTCCCAGGTCCCTGTAACCAACCAGAGCAGCAGAATATGCAGGAACGGAGGCTCTGCGACTCAGGACTCCAAAGCCGGCTCGTGGCTCAGCGGCTCTGAAACTGGCTCGGTGACTCAGCAGCTCGTCTCAGGACTCTGTGGCGGCTTGGTGTCTCAGAGCTCTAAAGCTGGCGTCTCAAAAGTCTTTAGCCGGCCAGGACGGCAGGATAGCAGGATCTCACCACCACGCGCCACTCAGACTCTCACCCCTTCATCCGGTCACGCCCCCTCGCTATTATTAAAGCACTGCAGTATAGCAGCCATTTAAATACCAGCCATTAAGAAAAACTGTCTATTGTATCTATTTTTCTTTCCTTTTTTGGGGGGGGGGGCTGGGGATAGATGTCTCAACCCCAGACTCGTTCAGCGACATCAAATAAATCAACATTAGAGTCAACCTCTGCAGCAGATATTTTTCCTACAAACAAAATAAAGAAAGCAAAGGTAGTAAAAACAAAAGCAGGCATGGCTGCTGTTTCTCAATCATTTAAGGACAAGTTGGCCACCTCTGTGGAGGATTCTTCTTCAGCTGCAGCCATTCTGGCAGCTATTATGGAGTGTAAAGAGACTCTTAAGGGGCAAATGGATCTTATAGCTTCAGATGTTTCTCAGATCCGCCAGGACCTGGATGATTTAAAGATCGGGTCTCCAAGGTGGAAAATAGGGTCTCCACGCCTCAGATGACGTCTTGATGACGAAACGCGTAAGGCGTGGCCTCGTGATACGCACACGTCAGTACCGCTTTGTGATTGTTCCGGTTTCCAGCTGTGAGCGGTGGAACGCACGCCGCACCACGCTACTCAACAGCTGAGAGCCGGCTTCTGGAGCACTGTTAGCTCCAGTGTTTTCTCCATTGCTTTTACTGTTTTTACTGGTTTCATTTTTACCACGATTGTCATGGACCTTTATTAAATAATTCGCATCTTTTGTGGATTCACGCTATGAGGTTTCCTTTTTCCTTACATTACATGGATGTTCGTTATTGGGGATACCACCAAGGATAAAACACCCCTAGACGGAGGAACGCTTCCAGGATTCGCCAGCGGGATTTTTCCACTTATACCTTTTACCCCTGCAGGGGTGAGGTAGTCCGGTGAGTGCAAGCACGAGTGGGGGTGCAGTGGATGACGGGGACTATATTTGTTGTAGCCGAGATCACGTTTTTCTATCAAAAGGACACTTTTTTGGGATTTTTGATCTTGGACATTTATGTTTTACACATTTTATAATCCTTGATATTTATTACACCTGTTGGGGATTTTTTTCATTATATATTTTTTATCTTTATTTTTATTTTTTATATTTTTATGTTTTCTATTTTTAATGCTGCCACTGTTTGCTTGTATTGCAGAACACTGTTTTGATTACCACTATTGTCCATGCTCCTGTGGGCACATTTCCTCATAAACATATGGAACTTGATACACACACAATGGGCATTTGATAAATTGTGATTTAGGCACATCCTTCACTTTTAGGAGCACGTTGCACTTTATTGCATTACCCACTAGGGGTATTATTATTTTATACACCCTAGCGCTTGTTAAGCTTTGTTCACACACACCACCTCCTTTTTACAAATATTTTTTCACTTCAAATATATTTTTTTCACTTAATTTTATTCAAGAAAATCTTTACTTAAGTATTCTTTTATGTGCACATAGCCGGACAGCGCCATTTCCCCTGCGTAGAATTCTAACCATTTTTAGATTAGTAGATCATTGTCATGTATGGTGGAGGATATATTTTCTGACCCCCAGGGTAAATATGTTTTGGCTGTGTTTCTTCTGTGGGGTCAGAGATATATAGATGTTAGTGTGTATATACCGCCCCCTTTTGTGGGGACTCTTTTGTATAGTCTCAAAGAAATCCTATCTTTGTATGGTTCAGCTAAATTATTGATAATGGGAGACTTTAACGCTATACTCGATCCTGTTTTGGATAAACCAACCCCCCTAAATATTTTTCGGGAGAACTCATTAATTGGGCCAAGATGGTAGATCTGGTAGAAGCTTGGAGGTGGAAACATCCATCAACTAGAGCATATTCATGTTTTTCAACTTCTTATAAGACCGCCTCCCATATAGATCTAGCGTTTGTTAATTTGACGATATTGGCGGATATGGTAGATGTGAAATACTTGACGAGTGGGTTATCTGACCATGCTCCACTTATGCTTACACTTCGCATGCATCATTTTCGTGATGCAGCACAATGGAGATTGGGAACTTACTGGATTGCACATCCAGACGTGACTAATAAAATTCTGAATCTTTTAACGAAGTATTGGGAAATTATTGCAGGATCATCTACTTTAGCAATAACATGGGACGCCTTTAAGGCTTATACAAGGGGACAGTATATATCCGCGGTTAATTAAAGCTCGGCTTTTTTTTTTTTTTTTTATTAAAGCGGTTAATAAAGCTTGGCAAATAAGGAGTGATGCTTTAAAACGTATAGTAGAGGAAAAAACATGCCAATATGCTGCGGATCCTTCAGAGTCAAATTTTAATGCTTTACTCCATGACAAACGGGTATTTCACTTACATATGGTGGAGGCCACAAGGTTGGATTTATACCAAAATAAACAGAAGCTTTTTGAGCAGGAAGATCGTAATGGTAGTTTTTTGGCCATGATGGCTAAACATAAACAACCTAGTGTTCCGATATTAGAAATACGTACCGCTTCCGGAGATATGGTTTGTACACAGCCCAAAATTTTGGCGACTTTTCGGCAATTTTATCAGACATTATATACATCTCAGCTGTACCCTGATTTCCAGCCAACAGAATTGGTGGCTTGGCTGGATTTAGTTGCACGGTCTTGGTTAACGGATAATGAGAGGGAGATGCTAGTACATTTAATAACACCGGAGGAGGTCCTTTCGGTCATTGGTTCCTTTCCATCGGGGAAGTCACCGGGGTCGGATGGCCTTCCTATTGAATTTTATAAGGCTCATGGAGAGCTTTTAGCCCCTGTACTGGCTTCTCTTTACTCTGAATGTTTGAGGAAAGGAGCCCTACAGGAATCAATGAGTCGTGCTCACATAGTTTTAATTCATAGGCACCCAAAAGATCCATCTGTTTGTGCTTCATATAGGCCTATCGCTCTTTTGAATGTAGATTTTAAGATTTTGACAAAGCTTATCTCCAGGCGACTACAACATTTGCTGTCTAATATTATTGATTCAGATCAGACGGGGTTCATGTCTGGTAGGACTACCGATGTGAATTTGAAGAGATTATATACCAACATTCATGCCTCACATCTTAATATAGATTATAGAGTTATTGCCTCCTTAGACATAGAGAAGGCTTTTGATAGTTGAGTGGCCCTTTTTGTGGGAAGTACTCCTCCAGAATGGGCTTTCCAATAGTGTTTATAAAATGGTTGCAGGTCTTATATAGAAATCCAACAGCTGCAGTGAAGATAGGGGGAGGATTGTCAAATGCTTTTTCATTGTTTAGGGGAACTCTGCAGGGTTGCCCTCTCTCTCCGCCCCTCTTTGCTATTGCTATGGAGCCTGTGGCGGAGGCTTTACGTACCTCCCCTAATATCAAGGGACAGCGGATTGGTTGGTTGGAGGATAGGGTAGCCTTGTACGCAGATGACCTTTTATAGTTTTTAAATGATGCTGGACCCCCTCTCCAAGGGGCTTTGAAGATATTGGACTCTTTTTCACTGGTCACAGGGCTGAAGGTAAATTGGAGCAAGTCCTTGCTGTTTCCAATAGATATGGAGGCCCGTATTATGGCTTCTAATGATATTCCATTGCAGTGGGTGATTTTAAATACCTAAGAGTTGTTATTTCCCGTCAAGCTTCTGAATTTATCTCCCTAAATTTGACCTGATTTTGGGAGATATTGGGTCAAAATTGAAGGCATGGAAGTCTTTACCATTGTCTTTATTGGGACGTATTAATCTTTAAAAATGAAAATTATACCAAAATGTATGTACTTATTTAGACATTCCCCCCCAGTGGCTTCCTATGTGCTTTTTTAAAAAATGAAATCAACTTTTTTCATCTTTTTTATGGGGATCGAAGAACCCCAGGTATAAATTAACCACCCCGATGCGCCCTTGTGACCAGGGAGGACTAGCTTTTCCGGACCTATATAAATATTTTTTAGCCACTCAGTTGGTTACGGCCACATGGTGGCTAAATCCTGATATATGTAATTCCTCTACCCGACTGCAAGCAGCAGTAGTAGGCTCTATAGATGCTCTTAAGGCCCTTTTTATTTAGGGGCTGTAAGGCACCATACCAGTTAACTCCTTCAATGCCCATTACTATTCGAGCCTGGGAGGCCGATCTTAGATGTGAGCATTATCCCAAGGGTGCGTTTTCTCCAAGTGCCCCTTTATGGCTTATTCCTACGCTTCCTCAATTTTTTAAAGCACCAGAGCCTATTGCATGGACTAAATATAATATTAAATTACTTTCCCAAGTGATTACTGATCGAAAAATATCTACTTTTTCTACACTGACTTTTAATGTTCCAAGTTCCCATTTATTTATAATGCTGATACTTACTTTATGATACTTCCAGCTTCTCCATACTTATCATGCACAATTTCCACATGATAGTGTAATGATTAGACAATCTACTTTAGAATTAGTGCTTAGGTCTGAGTGGATAAGTCTATCTCAAGATTGTATTCTCATATTAATTTCTATCCTGCCCCATTAGAGGTTCTTAGTGCTAGGTGGGTGCAAGATATATCAGATTTAGATATGGAGGATTGGAGGGGTGTGTGGGGTTTTCCTTTGCGATCTTTAATATCTTTAAGAGATAGCATGATCCAATACAAATTGGTACATAGAGCATATATCACGCCACATGGACTTAAAAAAGATAAATCCTCTGCGCTCTTCAGAGTGTTGGCGATGCAGAGCAATTCAGGGGGATTTTACACATATATCTTTTGGACTTGCCCATATATAGCTATTTTTTGGGTGGAAGTGGTGGATTTATTGAATTCTATCACTTTCGCTCCTTTACCGGTCTCAATGTCTGTCTGTTTTTATTGGGTTTGGTAGAGACTATTTTTCCAACAGTGTCTGAGCAAGTGTTTGCTAATATAGCGTTATTTTACGCAAGAAAAGCTATTGCGTTGCATTGCAAGAAACCTCATCCCCCTTGCTCTCATATTGGAAGCAATTGGTAAATAATAATCTTCCACTGTATAGAGATACTTGCATGAATAGGGGCTGCCCTAGTAAGTATGATAAAGTGTGGGCAAAGTGGCTGGACAAACCGTATACAGCAACGATCATGGGGGCTATTGTGTAGATTATGTGCGTTCCCATATGAGAAATGTTTGGGGTCATTGGCAAAAGAAGGAATTAATGTTTATTTATATTTATATATATATATATATATATATATATATATATATATATATATATATAATGCAAATAAATAAATAGATGCAAACGCAATGAGCGTTGAGTACTCGTACATGAAACCAGGAACTTGTAGCACCTAATCCAATTGGAGGGAGGGGTCCAACTCCCCTCATAACATGGGATTGGCACACTGGGGCTCATATACAGTATCTCACAAAAGTGAGTACACCCCTCACATTTTTGTAAATATTTTATTATATCTTTTCATGTGACAATACTGAAGAAATGACACCTTGCTACAATGTAAAACAGTAAGTGTACAGCTTGTATAACAGTGTACATTTGCTGTCCCCTGAAAATAACTCAACACACGGCAATTAATGTCTAAACCGCTAGCAACAAAAGTGAGTACACCCCTAAAAGAAAATGTCCAAATTGGGCCCAATTAGCCATTTTCCCTCCCCAGTGTCATGTGACTCGTTAGTGTTACAAGGTCTCAGGTGTGAATGGGGAACAGGTGTGTTAAATTTGGTGTTATTGCTCTCACTCTCTCATACTGGTCACTGGAAGTTCAACATGGCAACTCATGGCAAGGAACTCTCTGAGGATCTGAAAAAAAGAATTGTTGCTATACATAAAGATGGCCTAGGCTATAAGAAGCTTGCCAAGACGCTGAAACTGAGCTGCAGCACAGTGGTCAAGACCATACAGCGATTTAACAGGACAGGTTCCACTCAGAACAGGCCTCACCATGGTCAACCAAAGAAGTTGAGGACATGTGCTCAGCGTTCTATCCAGAGGTTGACTTTGGGAAATAGACCTATGAGTGCTGCCAGCATTACTGCAGAGGTTGAAGGGGTGGGGGGTCAGCCTGTCAGTGCTCAGACCATACGCCGCACAGTGCATCAAATTGGTCTGCATGGCTGTTGTCCCAGATGGAAGCCTCTTCTAAAGATGATGCACAAGAAAGCCTGCAAACAGTTTGCTGAAGACAAGCAGACTAAGGACATGGATTACTGGAACCATGTCCTGTGGTCTGATGAGACCAAGATAAACTTATTTGGTTCAGATGGTGTCAAGCGTGTGTGGGGGCAACCAGGTGAGGAGTACAAAGACAAGTGTGTCTTGCCTAAATTCAAGCATGGTGGTGGAAATGTCATGGTCTGGGGCTGCATAAGCTGCCGGCACTGGGGAGCTACAGTTCATTGAGGGAACCATGAATGCCAACATGTACTGTGACATACTGAAGCAGAGCATGATCCCCTCCCTTCGGAGACTGGGCCACAGGGCAGTATTCCAACATAACGACCCCAAACACACCTCCAAGACGACCACTGCTTTGCTAAAGAAGCTGAGGGCAGAAGTGATGGACTGGCCAACCATGTCTCCAAACCTAAACCCTATTGAGCATCTGTGGGGCATCCTCAAACGGAAGGTGGAAGAGCGCAAGGTTTCTAACATCCACCAGCTCTGTGATGTCGTCATGGAGTAGTGGAAGAGGACTCCAGTGGCAACCTGTGAAGCTCTGGTGAACTCCATGCCCAAGAGGGTTAAGGCAGTGCTGAAAAATAATGGGGGCCACACAAAATATTTACACCCAATTTGGACATATTCACTTAGGCTTAGGTGTACTAACTTTTGTTGCCAGCGGTTTAAACATTAATGGCTGTGAGTTATTTTGAGGGGACAGCAAATTTACACTGTTATGTAAGCTGTACACTGACACATTACAGCAAAGTGTCATTTCTTCAGTGTTGTCACATAAAAAGATATAATAAAAGATATAAAAAAATATTTACCAAATTGTGAGATACTGTATAATGAATAATAAAAATAATAATAGAGCGCTAAATTTCAAATATAAACTCAATAATATACTCCACTGAATATGTGACAGTGATCTTAAAAAATAAATAAATATATATATATACGCACACAGTCAGGTCCATAAATATTGGGACATCGACACAATTCAATTTTTTTTTTTTTGGCTCTATACACTACCACAATGGATTTGAAATGAAACGATCAAGATGTGCTTTAACTGCAGACTTTCAGCTTTAATTTGAGGATATTTACATCCAAATTAGGTGAACGGTGTAGGAATTACAACAGTTTGTATATGCGCCTCCCACTTTTTAAGGGACCAAAATTAATGGGACAATTGGCTGCTAAGCTGTTCCATGGCCAGGTGTGTGGTATTCCCTCATTATTCCATTTACAAGGAGCAGATAAAAGGTCCAGAGTTCATTTCAAGTGTGCTATTTGCATTTGGAATCTGTTGCTGTCAACTCTCAATATGAGATCCAAAGAGCTGTCACGATCAGTGAAACAAGCCTTCATTAGGCTGAAAAAACAAAACAAACCCATCAGAGAGATAACAAAAACATTAGGTGTAGCCTAATCAACTGTTTGGAACATCCTTAAAAAGAAAGAACACACCGGTGAGCTCAGCAACACCAAAAGACCTGGAAGACCACGGAAAACAACTGTGGTGGATAACCGAATAATTCTTTCCCCAGTGAAGAAAACACCCTTCACAACAGTTGGCCAGATCAAGAACACTCTCCAGGAGGTAGGCGTATGTGTGTCAAAGTCAACAATCAAGAGAAGACGTCACCAGAGTGAATAAAGAGAGTTCACCACAAGATGTAAACCATTGGTGAGCCTCAAAAACAGGAAGGCCAGATTAGAGTTTGACAAACAACATCTAAAAAAGCCTTCACAGTTCTGGAACAACATCCTATGGACTGATGAGACCAAGATCAACTTGTACCAGAGTGATGGGAAGAGAAGAGTATGGAGAAGGAAAAGAACTGCTCATGATCCAAAGCATACCACCTCATCAGTGAAGCATGGTGGTGGTAGTGTCATGGCGTGGGCATGTATGGCTGCCAATGGAACTGGTTCACTTGCATTTAGTGATGGTGTGACTGCTGACAAAAGCAGCAGGATGAATTCTGAAGTGTTTCGGGCAATATTATCTGCTCATATTCAGCAAAATGCTTCAGAACTCATTGGACGGCACTTCACAGTGCAGATGGACAATGACCCGAAGCATACTGCGAAAGTAACCAAAGAGTTTTTTAAGCGAAAGAAGTGGAATGTTGTGCAATGGCCAAGTCAATCACCTGACCTGAATCCGATTGAGCATGCATTTCACTTGCTGAAGACAAAACTGAAGGGAAAATGCCCCAAGAACAAGCAGGAACTGAAGACAATTGCAGTAGAGGCCTGGCAGAGCATCACCAGGGATGAAACCCAGCGTCTGGTGATGTCTATGCACTCCAGACTTCAGGCTGTAATTGACTGCAAAGGATTTGCAACCAAGTATTAAAAAGTGAACGTTTGATGGATGATTGTTAATCTGTCCCATTACTTTTGGTCCCTTAAAAAGTGGGAGGCACATATACAAACTGTTGTAATTCCTACACCGTTCACCTGATTTGGATGTAAATACCCTCAAATTAAAGCTAAAAGTCTTGTTCGTTTAATTTCAAATCCAGACCTTGCGCTCCTCCACCTTCCGTTTGAGGATGCCCCACAGATGTTCAATAGGGTTTAGGTCTGGAGACATCATGGAGGGAGGAGCCTGTTAATGGCGCCGAGCTAGGAAGCGCCGTAGGTTTCCGTGTCTCCAACCCTGTGAGTCCTCGCTGATGCCGACGCTGTAGATGCGGATTCGTGAGCAGCCTGACCCCCCAACAGACTGATACTGATCCCCCCTTCCCGGACGCCGGACCTATGATTGAGGTATGCTGCAGGTTGATGTGCAGTCAGAGGTCTGAGTGACGCTGTGTCTCGGAGATACAGGGGGGATTACGGCGGCGGTCTGAGCGGTGAAGGACAGCTGGTGCGGCTATACCTTTCCCCACTCTCCTCCGGAGTTCTCGGGAAAGAAGCAGAAGGCTTGGTTTCAACCGGGCGGTCAGGACGGGAGGCGGTGTGAGGGGATAAGTGTCGGATCAGGGCAGTGTGAGCGCTGCGGGATCCCTCACTCTCTCCCTCCCCTGCATCTATCCCCAGACCATACCATCGAGCTAGGTGCCTGTGGCTGCGAAAAACAATGAGAAGGAATTGATGAAGAGCAGGCAACCTTAAGAAAGCAGAAGGAAGAGGGGAGAGGAGAGAGGAAAGAGAAAATAGAGAGTGAACAGATCCAGGGACTCAGCAGGGAGATCACAAACAAACAAAAGAAAAAAGAGAAGTCTGCATTGTAAAAAGGAGGAACATCCATTCCCACCGACTCAAGATAAGTAAACTGCTGCACTTAATATGACAAGGGTGGTACTCTTCTAGATGCTATCTATGAGAATCTGTGAAAGAAGTTTCTGGTGTCCCCCCCCCCCCCCATTGACTGCAGACCCTGGTGTATTTAATCTTATTATAATCCATCCCCAGTTAAGTGATAAATAGGGATTAACACCTGACTGTACAATTATCTCCCGGTAAGAAAAGAAATAGAAACATCACTGACATTCAATATTCGAAAACTGTTTTGAAAGGTGACAAGGTGCAAGAAGTCTGCCAATAATGACATAAGGAGGTAAAATAATAGCTGTTACTTAGGTAAATGTGTTTTATTGAAAGCTGGACGGTCATTTCCTATCTCTTACCATACTTTACAACAAGACAACAAAAATGGACTATTTTAGGAAATGAAACCGGCAAGAAAACTGCCTGAAGCTTAGCTCCCAGTTGCGTGGTTCCCCCCCCCCCCCTTTTTTTTTTTTTTTTTCCTTATGAGGGGCAAAAGTGGGAGAGGTGGAGGGGTGGTGACAAAATCCCCACGCCCTAGTATGACCCCCACTTCTGGTCCAATGCATAGATACGTACCCCAGGGAGGAGAGGAGGAAGGGGCAGCTCTGGCAGTGGAAAAACAACAAAGCTTCAAAGGAAGACTAGCAGAGAATAAGGAAAAGAAAGATAAAAAGAGTCAGATAAAAACAAGCATGGACAGTAGCAGAACCCCAGATAGCAGAACAGAGCAACAAACTGAACCTGAGAACCTCCTTAAAACAACAGGTGATCAGAAAATGGTCCAACTACCAACAATGACAGACATGGAAAGGATGTTTGCAGCATTGGAAACCTCACTAAAATCAGAAATGACAAAACTCCATAAGGATATGGGACTGATGCTCGCTAGATTGGAGGAGGTGGAAAAAAAATCGGACATACATTCAAGAAGAATTAAAGAGTTAAAAGGGGAAATTAAAAATTTTAAAACAAGAACAACAGGAACAGGCGTATAGATTTGAGGACCAGGAAAACAAGGAAAAGAGGAAGAACCTGAGAATCCGCGGAATCCCAGAATCGCCTCAAACAGAAAACTTAATAGAAGTAATCGGGCAAGTTCTTAATCCAACAAGTACTAACGAAGCAACAACTGAATTAAAAATTGAAGAAGCCTATAGAACAAGAAGGCCACTGGGTCTCTCTAATGAGACATCAAGAGACATTGTGGTCCGTTTTGGTACCTTTAGAAGGAAAGAACCAAGTCTGGAAAAACTTAAAAGGGAAATCACCAATAGTAATCGAGGGAAAGTAAATCCAGATCTTCCAAGACTTATCTCAAGATACGCTACGAAGGAGGACGTTAAAACCGCTATTAAAAATACTGCAAGAAAATGGACTCCAATATAACTGGGGTTTCCAAGCGTGCCTATTGGTTAAGAGAAACGGAAGAACCACAAAATTGAGATTCCCAGAAGAAATTCCAGACTTCTGTAAGACCTTGGGAATTCCCTTACCAAAAAACTCGGAAGAATCAGCTAAAAAATTAGATAGGCAGACTGGGGATGAAACACACTGGCAGCTAGTTCATAGGAAATAGATGTGGAGATAAAGGAAGAGGGGGTGAGGGGCTGGGGGAAATAAGTAAAGGGTTAAAATGGGAGAACAAATGAAGGAGGCATCGGGGGGGGGGGACCTGGAGGAAGGGCCGCTTTCTGCTGATACCACCCTAGCCTTTGGGAGGAGGGTAGTCCAAGGGACCAAACAGATTTCCACCTCAGGTGAGGGAGTAGGGATAAGTAACCTTTAAAATCACATGGTACCTACTCATGACCTTCTGGTCAAGCGTACAAGGGTTTGGGGTTTTGGTATGGGGAGGAGGGAGGGAAATGGGAGGGTCAGATGGGGTGAAGGGAGTAAGGGAGTTGAATGGGAGGGAAGATAGGGGAGGGTTTAGGACTGTCTCACCAAAAAAGGAAAGGGAAAGGAAAAAAAGAGGAGGAAAAAAGAGAGGTAAATTTTATGCTGCCTAGCCGACTGTTCGGACGGAGGGGCTTGCCCGGGTGCTGGCCCCTGGGGGGAGGTCCCCCCCCCTGTCCCTTTTCGGGGTGTGGGGGGGGCCCTCCTACAGTGGGGACAAGGCAGGAAACTGGAGCTGTAAATGGAAGAAATAAAGTAAAAATTCTGACATACAACGTCCGAGGGCTGAACTCGCCTCAAAAAAAAGGCATTTAATTCTGCGGGAAATGGAACGACTCAAGGCTGATATAGTTTTCCTGCAGGAGACGCATATAACGCAGGACTCAAATGTTAAAATACACTCAAAAAAAATCCCAATCTGGTACTATGGAGACTCGCCTACAAGAAGATCAAAAGGTGTCACAATCGGGTTCGGAAAAAACAGTGGCTTTAGTATTGAAAAGATAAAGGCAGACCCAGAGGGACGTTTTCTCTTTCTCATAGGGACAATGCAAATTTTTATTGCCCCAATAAAAACCCTAAAAAATTTCTAGCAGAGAAAATGACAGACCTACTTGAATTTAAACAGGGCAAATTAATAGTAGCAGGTGATTTTAACTTCGTCATGGATCACAATCTAGACTTTACGTCCACTGCACTAGATAGAGAAAGAAAACAACTAAGGAGGATTAAAAAGAAATTACATGAATTGCAATTGGTGAATGCTTGGCGAATTCAGCACCCAGGTATAAAAGATTATACATATTTTTCAACAATACACAAAACTTACACCAGACTGGACTATATTATGCTGGAACACAGATTATTGGAAGAAGTATTGGAGACAGAAATTGAAACATCAGTTTTCTCAGACCACTATCCAGTCTCTATGCAGATAAACCTTCGGGGAGAATCCTATGGGTAAAGGAACATGGCGAATCAATGAAGAACTATTGGAAGACGAAGGTATTGAAAAAACTATAAAAGACGAGATTGAAAAATATTTTCGGGAAAACGACACCCCTGACCTCTCAAGAGCAACCCTATGGGAGGCGCATAAAGTTGTAATCAGGGGAAAATTAATATCTATAGGAACGGTAAAGAAGAAGGATAAGAGAAAGGAATATGCTGAAACTCCAAAACAAAATGTATAATCTGGAACAAAGGCATAAAAAGGAAGGCAAAAAGTAAATATATCGGTCCCTGATCCTAAAAAGAGAACAATTAAAAGAATTGACAGAGGAAGAAGACAGAAAGGAAATCAACAGGGTAATAAGTCAGAGATTTATGATGGGTAATAAAGTAGGAAAGTATCTCGCAAACGCTCTAAGAAAGAAGACCTTAAATTATATAGAGAAGATAAAAAATGAAAGAGGAGAAAAAAAAAATAAAACTACGGATATAGCACAAGCCTTTGCACAATATTACAGTTCTTTATATGCAATAAAAAAGCAAGAAACAAGACAACACGTAGAAAGAAAGAAGAAGATGATCCAAATTTATCTGGAAAAGGCCAATCTACCAAAAATTTAAACCCAAGCTACTATTGGACCTAGAAAAGGAGATAACACAAGAAGAGATCAAGGTGGCACTAAAAGAAACCTCCACTGGTAAAAGTCCCGTGCCAGATGGATTTACGATCAGATATTATAAAAAATTTCAAGACCAACTGATTCCAAAGCTATGCGAATATCTAAATAAAATAGGAGAAGAAGAAGATATCAGAAAAGAGTCACTCCTAGCACATATCACCATAATACCCAAAGAAGGAAAGGATAAAGTCAACTGCTCAAGCTATAGGCCCATTGCTCTATTGAACACCGATACGAAACTCTATGCCAAAATCTTAGCCACTAGAATAAAAAGTTTGATGCCACTATGGATAAACCCAGACCAGACCGCATTTGTCCCGGGTAGAGAAGGAAGGGACAACAGCATAAAAACACTCTTGATGCTGAAAAGAAAGAGAACCAACACTTCCCCAGATCTACTCCTGTCAATTGATGCAGAAAAAGCATTTGATAGGGTAGACTGGGGATTTATGATGACTACATTACAACATCTCGGATTGGGGCCTAAAATAATGAAGTGGATAAACAATCTATATAAAGGACCTACGGTAAGAGTAAACGGTAAGATGTCGCCAGTGTTTGAAATGTCCAACGGAACGCGGCAAGGATGCCCGCTCTCGCCTCTTCTATATGTACTGTCACTGGAGCCTTTCCTGGCGACCTTGCGAAACAACCGTGGGATAGAGGGGGTTCGAGTAGAGGGAAAAGAACATAAAGTTGCGGCTTATGCCGATGACATCCTCGTGTATGTGACCAAGCCTAGAGAGACCCTGTTAAATATCCTGACAGAAGTAGACAAGTATGGTGAACTCTCAAATTTCAAAATAAACCCTATAAAAACAGAAATACTGAACCTTGAAGTAGGAAAAAAAGACATCTTGGCCCTTCAAGAAGAATTCCCATTTACGTGGGTAAAAGGTGAGCTACCCTACCTTGGGATTAAATTAACATCATCCCTCGAAAAAATTTATCCTGCAAACTACATCCCACTATTAAATGAGATCAAGGCAGAAGTCAAGAAGACAAATATACAATCAATAACCTGGATTGGAAGAGTTAATACGCTCAAAATGGTAATCCTACCAAAAATATTGTACAAATTCCAAATGTTGCCAATAGGGGTCCCACAGAGTTTTTTCAAAACTATACAAAAAATATTGACAAAATTTATTTGGCAAAATAAAAAAACAAAAATTTAAATTTGCACTAAATTCCAGGGGGTTAGCAGCACCGGATATCTTTAGGTACTACAAAGCCGTAATCTTAGCACGCATGCTCGAGTGGACAAAGGAAAACAGAGAAAAAAAATGGATAGAGATAGAAAACACTTTAAGTAAAACCACGCTGCACAAGAATATTTGGATACCAAATAAGTATAGAACATTAGACCTGAATACACATGAACTGACAAACGTTTTTAGAATTTGGGATGCACTACATCGGAAACAAAAGTGGGCATATAATTCACCGTTAAGCCCTCACTGGAACAAAGTTTTTTACACCGGGTGAAGATATATTTTGAAGACTTAAAATAAAGAATCCACAAATCAAAGATATCATTAGGAAAGGGAAGATGGAATCTGCACAAGAATTAGAGCTTAACCACTTGACATCCGGAGGCCGTCATATGACGGCCTCCACTTTCAGGGCTTATATCTGAATGATGTCTGAGGCTACAGACATCATTCAGATACCGGCATTTTCAGCCGGCGATTCCGTACACCATAAGAACGATCATAGCGGCTGTTCCGCCGCTTGATCGTTCTTACGGGCGGCGGGAGGGGACACCCCCCCCTCCCGCCGCCCTCCGGTGCTACTACCGACTCACCTCAGCGATCGGTGAGTCGGATAGCGGATCCGCCGGCGCCGGATGTTCACCATAGAGATTTCCGGCGGACCAGATGGTCGCCGGAGTCTCTATGATCGTTCGGAGGCCGGGCGCGATGTTATGACGTCACGCCCGGCCTCTGCATTCAAAAAAACGGCGCCGCTTCGGTTGTGAAGCGGCGATCGTTTTATTTTTTTTTTTTTATTTTAGGCTTCCCAGCCTAGAGGTGAGATGTGGGGTCTTATTGACCCCATATCTCACTGTAAAGAGGACTGATCGTGTCATATTCCTATTACAAGGGATGTTTACATTCCTTGTAATAGAAATAAAAGTGATCAAAAAAAAAAATATTACGCATACGTAAGTCCCGCCCACATATGAAAACAGTGTTCAAACCACACATGTGAGGTATCGCCGCGAACGTTAGAGCGAGAGCAATAATTTTGGCCCTAGACCTCCTCTGTAACTCAAAACATGTAACCAGTAAAAAATTTTAAAGCGTCGCCTATGGGCATTTTTAAGTACCAAAGTTTGGCGCCATTCCACGAGCGTGTGCAATTTTGAAGCGTGACATGTTAGGTATCTATTTACTCGGCGTAACTTCATCTTTCACACAATGCAAAAAAATTTGGCTAACTTTGCTGTTTTCTTTTTTTTTTAAGCATGAAACTGTTTTTTTTCCAAAAAAAACGCGTTTGAAAAATTGCTGCGCAAATACCGTGCAAGATAAAAAGTTGCAATGACCGCCATTGTATTCTGTAGGGTCTCTGCTAAAAAAACATATATAATGTTTGGGGGTTCTATGTAATTTTATAGCAAAAAAATGATGATTTTTGACATGTAGGAGCGAAGTGTCAGAAATGGCCCGGATATGAAGTGGTTAAATTTGGTGGGAAACTATGTGAATGGGAATATTTTCAATTAAAGCACTTCGTCACTACATCACCATATAAGTTTAGAGATGGAGAAGAATTAAATTGTTTGGAAAAACTCTGTGTGACACCAATGCCATTAAAGAGAGGCATTTCAAAAGTCTGAGTTCCTGGCGGACCTTGAAGGACAAAAACGGCCTTCCTTCATAGAAAAATGGGAAAAAGAATTAGAAACAAATTTGGAAGAGCAACAAATTGAGAAGATGATTGCAGGAGGATATAATCAAGCATGGGATGTCAACACCATCGAGATGAAATACAAATTTCTAGTTAGGTGGTACATGACTCCGGAGAGGCTTCATAGAATTAATCAGGAAAGGTCACCATTATGTTGGAGAAATTGTGGAAAAAAAGCCACAATGATACACATATGGTGGGACTGTCCAAAAATCAGTGTATTCTGGCAAGAAGTAATCACATGTGTAAAGGGGATAACGGGAGAGAAGATAGAAAATAATAGACTGGCTTGCCTGTTTCATGATACCAACTCTCCCAAAAAGCAATACATGAAAAAAGTAACGTCAAAACTATTAAACGCTGCAAAGGGATTGGTCCCAAAAAAATGGTTAAAGAGCGAAAGTCCAGACATAAGAGAATGGTATAACCAAGTGGAGCACTATCACAAAATGGAATTATTTTGATACAAAGAGCAAGGGCAACTAGACAAATATACTTTTGTCTGGAATAATTGGGTAAAATACAAAACATCGGACAGCTATAGGCAGAAGATGGCAGAAGGTATAAGATCATAAGAGGAAAAAACACCGGGGAAAGAAAGGAAGGAAAATACAGCGGTGAGGCAGGGGGGAGGGGGGGTTAGGGGGAAATTATAGAGGGAGGGTTGTTGGGGGGGGGGGGTGGAGTAGATTGAGATTCTTTTAAAGCAGTTTGCATAAATAAAAGAAAGGGACTTTCCTTTTGTTTTTTTTATTTTTTCGTTTTGATCTGTGTTCTCTCTTCCCTCTTTGTTTAACGTTACCACAATGATGTGAACTTGAGAAGGGACAGGTTTTGAACGTCAAGTTGAAATAAGTCTCTCAAAGGTAAACACTGAAGTGGAAAAAATAAATAAATAAACCGCTGGCAACAAAAGTTAGTACATCCCTAAGCCTAAGTGAAAATGTCCAAATTGGGCCCAAAGTGTCAATATTTTGTGTGGCCCCCATTATTTTTCAGCACTGCTTTAACCCTCTTGGGCATGGAGTTCACCAGAGCTTCACAGGTTGCCACTGGAGTCCTCTTCCACTCCTCCATGACGACATCACGGAGCTGGTGGATGTTAGAGACCTTGTGCTCCTCCACCTTCCGTTTGAGGATGCCCCACAGATTCTCAATAGGGTTTAGGTCTGGAGACATGCTTGGCCAGTCCATCACCTTTATCCTCAGCTTCTGTAGCAAGGCGCTGGTCATCTTTGGAGGTGTGTTTGGGGTTGTTATATTGTTCGAATACTGCCCTGCGGCCCAGTCTCCGAAGGGAGGAGATCATGCTCTGCCTCAATATGGCACAGTACATGTTGGCATTCATGGTTCCCTCAATGAACTGTAACTCCCCAGTGCCGGTGTTCTGCCCAGAAAGTTCCCCTCGGCAGATAAGGACCCCCCTCTACTGCGCAGGTGCTGCGCCTGCGCAGTAGGAGGCGGCGGAAATAGCCGAAGCCAAATAGAATAGAAATCAGCTGTAAACGGTATAAAGAAACGAAAAAAGTACTCTTGCGCACTGGTGTGTTGGCTAAAAAAGTTCAAGAAGGACTATGGACTTCGGCTTTGCTGCTCTCAAAGGATGGGATTATCCTAGTATTGAAAGAAAAAGAGAGAAAAAAGAGAGCGCACCAGCCTAGTGCATTATCCTTGGCGAGTTTATTAAATTAAAAACAAGATAAAAGCTACTCACAAAAGTCGCAGGTAAAATTGCATATCAAACACACAGAGGCAATAGTTCTAGTGGTAGGCAGCTGTCCAGGTCCCAGGAGGGAGGCACACGGACCGCCGCTGGCTTACGCGTTTCAAAGGTTTGACCTTCTTCCTCAGAGCCTTAGTGGTGGCAGTCCCCTGCCGACTTTTTATACACATGTCAAGTTGAAGCAGACTGATCAGGTTGGTATCGGGGCTCCTCCCTTAATTGGTGGGCGGTCCTCTGGGGGGGGGGGAGAGGAGGGAGGAGGAAGGGGGGGAGAGGGGGTGGGGGGGGGGTTTATGTATCTTGGCTTGATTAGCATTATTAGAGGGCCATACCATATTGATTTAGTAATCTCATTTAATGATTGGTTAGTACGCTTCTATAACTATTATTGTTATCGCTAGTAAGATTTATCTAAACCATAGTAGGTGAGCTGAAAGGGTCATATCAGTAGTTACCCATATAGAATCTGCTCTTCAACCCTCACATTCATATATCACATAGATGATACAGAGTAATGTGCAGTGTTCAGAGGATTGGAGGTATGAAAAAGGGGGGGTGTACCTTATTTTCTGTGGATCTGATGCCATCTCCTCTGCTTGAGTGAATTTGTCTCTGTAGGGGCTGTGTCTGTGTGGGCTACCATTGCTGACACGTTTGCTCCTATGCCCCATAGAACCGGGTGGAACGCACGCCGCCGATTAACTTCCGGGTTGCGGTCCACAGGGCGGAAGTGCGGTCGTGATGTCACATCCCGTGCGCCTTGCGGCGCCTGGGATGTGACTCAATGGGGTAAACAGTGGCCTCCATCTTGCCGTAGGCGCAGATAGAGGTCAAAGTCAGACTGATATCGTCTGACTTCAAGCTAGAGAGAGTGGGAATGATTAATTAGAATGTGTAACTAGAATAAATAAGAAATATATAGAAAATAGTGATAATAAATAGTAGTGAGCAAAAGTATGTAATGGTACAGGGAAATTTAAAGGGGACCAAGGGAGGGGAGTGGTGAAGTCCGGTCTGAAACAGTAGCTAAAGATGGCTATGCTCAGAACATGTGTATTTGAAAGCCGGCAGGAAACTCACTTACATTGTATTTAAAAGGTAATAAAATACACATAATATACCTTCTATAAAAAGTAATAAATATATATATATACACATATATATAGAAAGTAAAAGCCTTATACACATCAATCGCATGTCCATATATGTGCATACGGTGATTATTTTAAAAAAAACCACTGTTGTTAAAAATAGAATCCGTATATAAGTACAACGAACTGTGTACCTTGCCTATATAATCTAGAAAGAGAGAGGGGAGGGGAAAGGGGGGGGGGGGGAAAGGGGGGGAGAGGATTTTTGTTGTTATCACCTCAGTTGATGAATTGCTTAATTGGGTGGATTTTTCCATCTCTCCCTACTACCGTTTTTTTCCTATGCCACATGTAGATGCATGTGCCACAGTTCTTAATGCCGCATCTATAGCAACCTTTTTGGTCAAAAATTGTTGCCCAGCTATTGGTTGGTTTGCTCGTGCATGTTTTTACCCTGCTTGGGGCTATCAGGCTCCTAAGATCTTGGGGTTTCCGGAAAACTATATTAGGGTGATCGGGGAGTGTCTTACCCAAAACAGGGTCATGCTTCAGAATATTCCAATTCTTTTTGATAATGCTCTGAATTTCAAACGCTTTGCTTGTATATTGGGTAGAGAAGCAGGCCTGTTGGATATCTGGGGTGGTCTGGTGTCGGGGTTCTGTGTTGTTCGAATCATTACTAGATGGATCGTCGTAGAGAGCCAGATATTTAGAAAAGGCTGATTCTATGTGGTTGGCTTCATAGCCTTTCTCACTGAATTTCTGCATAAGGAGTTTGCTCTGTTCTACATAATCCTCTTTCTTGGTACACGTTCTTCTGAGGCGGCAAAATTGGCCAAAGGGGACGTTCTGTATCCACCTGGGGTGGTGGTTGCTTTTAGCATGTAAGTATGAATTGCCCCCGCTAGGTTTAAAATGAGTTTTGGAAAAGATGTTACCATCTTGGTCACTCTGTAGTTCTAAATCTAGGAAGACTAGACATTTCTCATCTAGGACATGAGTGAATTCTATTCCAAATGGGTTGTTTTTGCAATGTTCTAGAAAGCTCTGGAGACTTAGATCCGACCCATCCCAGATGATTAAGATGTCATCAATGTACCTCGCATATAGAACCAGGTTTGCCCCAAAGGGATTGTTTTTCCATATGAAGTGTTCTTCCCAGAATCCCATAAAAATGTTCGCATAACTGGGGGCAAACCTGGCTCCCATAGCTGTACCTTTGATTTGCAAATAATGGTCGCCTAAGAAGGAAAAATAATTGTGTGTGAGGGAGAATTCCACACAATCCAATAAGAACTTGGCCTGCCGAGGATTCATCCTATCATCCTTTAGTAAGAAATGGTTAATGGCTCTTAAGCCAAATGTATGATTTATTGATGTATATAATGAAGCTACATCCAAAGAGAGCCATCTGTAGCCAGGTAGCCATTTGTAGTTTGACAGTATCTCCAGCACATGGCCAGAGTCTTTAACAAAGGATGGCAACTCGACCACTATATCCTGTAGGAAGTGGTCAATGTAGCACCCCAAGTTACTAGAGAGGCTGTCAATCCCAGATATTATAGGTCTACCTGGAGGGTTGAGAAGGCTTTTGTGTACCTTCGGTATGTGATAGAAATGCGGAGTGGCGGCATGTCTATTATACAAAAAAAGGTACTCATTTTTGGTGAGGACCTCTTTGGATAAAGCATCATCTAGAAGTATTTTGAGCTCCTTAGTGTATTCCAGAGTGGGATCTCTTTTTAATACAGCATATGTTTGAGTATCACCCAGGAGTCTTCTTGCCTCAGATAGATATTCGTCTCTATTTTGAATGACTAGACTCCCACCTTTATCGGCCTTTCGGATGATTATATCCTTATTTTGTTTGAGGGCATCTATAGGTACAGCATTTTTGTCTATATTCATATTGGTCTTCATAGGTTTATCAAACTTTGTTTTAAACGTGTTAAAAACCGTATCATAAAAGGTGGAGATGAATCTCCCTTTGGCCCAATGGGGAAAGAAGGAGGATTTTGGTCTGAAAGAGGTATGGACAATAGCACTTTCACATGGGGGGGCAAATTTGGGTTCGAAAATTGTTTGACCCTCAAAGTGTGCTTCTTGGTAAAGCTCTTCAAGAATATTAAGTATGGAGTCCTCTTCCATACTAATATCAGATGGTAATGGTTCTTCCGACTCTACTCTTACATTAACCGTGCTATGCACATTCTTGGCTTCTTTTAATGTATAGTATCTTTGTATAGTGAGCTTACGTATATATTTATTTAGATCTATAAATAGTTCAAACAAATTTGGTACACTAGATGGGGCGAAGTTGAGGCCCTTCCTAAGGAGGTCTAGCTCGGTTTCAGAAAAAACAGAGCTAGAGAGATTATAGATAGGAGCAAACGTGTCAGGAATGGTAGCCCACACAGACACAGCCCCTACAGAGACAAATACACTCAAGCAGAGGAGATGGCATCAGATCCACAGAAAATAAGGTACACCCCCCCTTTTTCATACCTCCAATCCTCTGAACACTGCACATTACTCTGTATCATCTATGTGATATATGAATGTGAGGGTTGAAGAGCAGATTCTATATGGGTAACTACTGATATGACCCTTTCAGCTCACCTACTATGGTTTAGATAAATCTTACTAGCGATAACAATAATAGATATAGAAGCGTACTAACCAATCATTAAATGAGATTACTAAATCAATATGGTATGGCCCTCTAATAATGCTAATCAAGCCAAGATACATAAAACCCCACCCCCCCCACCCCCCCCTTCCTCCTCCCTCCTCTCCCCCCCCCCCAAAGGACCGCCCACCAATTAAGGGAGGAGCCCCGATACCAACCTGATCAGTCTGCTTCAACTTGACATGTGTATAAAAAGTCGGCAGGGGACTGCCACCACTAAGGCTCTGAGGAAGAAGGTCAAACCTTTGAAACGCGTAAGCCAGCGGCGGTCCGTGTGCCTCCCTCCTGGGACCTGGACAGCTGCCTACCACTGGAACTATTGCCTCTGTGTGTTTGATATGCAATTTTACCTGCGACTTTTGTGAGTAGCTTTTATCTTGTTTTTAATTTAATAAACTCGCCAAGGATAATGCACTAGGCTGGTGCGCTCTCTTTTTTCTCTTTTTCTTTCAATACTAGGATAATCCCATCCTTTGAGAGCAGCAAAGCCGAAGTCCATAGTCCTTCTTGAACTTTTTTAGCCAACACACCAGTGCGCAAGAGCACTTTTTTCGTTTCTTTATACAATTTCTGGGAACTCTAGCAGCAAGGTGTGCAAGCTTCAACGACCCTATCGGTCAAGGCTACATACGTTTTACAAATGGCGAAGGTCAAATCAATAGAGGAAAGACAATTAAGAAGATCTTCTCTAGCAAAGGGTTTTTCAACCAGTATAAACACCTTTGAATTAGAAACGACTATGAACGAAGAAATCACAGAGGAAGCCACTGGGAAACAGACTCCAGCCAGGGAAGATATAATGATATCATTGTTTCACAGACTAAAAGATTTACTAGAAAGAGAGATGCTGCAGTGGTGGGATATACTACTTCTGCAGAAATACCTAGAATTTAAAAGAATACCCAGAGGTTTAAGAATCACAAAAATATGTACATTTTTAGACCTAGACCTCAGAGAAAAGTGGAGTACAATCAGAAATGGTTACATTTTATTATCACCCAAAGAGAACGCAATCTCTCTGCGATTCGGGCAGACTTACACACTCTTCAAGAGGAACTATCCACTTTCTCTGACGTCAGTTCCTTCGAAAGTTGGGACCAGAAAGTGAACAAACAGATAACAGATTATGAGACCAATCTCATAAGTAAAAAATCGGGCAAGTTCGAACGAGATAGATTGGATTACCTAAATGATCGAGAATTTAATTGGAAAAGGCCTAACAATAGGGAAGGTGATAATAGAAATAGAAACGAAAATAGAAGTAAAAATAGAAAGGGTATGACAAACGAACAATCATCAGGACACAACACATATGGTACACAGTTTCAGGGAAAACATCAAAAAGAAACACCAAGAAACCACAATATCAAAGCAAAATCAAATAGGAACAGAACAAGCAACAAAACTAAAACTGACCACAAAAAAGATCCCCCTGTGAATCAGACAACTTCAGGGGAAGGCTATCCACACAATAGACCCCATCATCAACAATACTCTATTAATAAAAACCAACAAAACTCCAACCTTACTAAATTTAATTGAGTAGCTACAACTACTATGAATAGACCAATTGTCTGTAACAGTAAAAAGATTAATACTATGGATACTAAGGCCAACCGACCTGAAGAACTACCAATAGAGAATCCTCCAATAACAAGAGACCCCATAAATATAACCACCACTAATGTCAGTGAAAACCCACAATTAGAAAGAGGAACATCCATCATACCATCAGCCAACGGGAGGAGTATTTTACCTCTACTCGCTATTTGCACCCCAGGCAGTTTACCTGAGAATGCAGATGTTGTCTCCGATATCGACAGTCAATTGTTAAAGGACATTCCCACGTATAATCCGTTTTCCACTCTTGGCGATCTAGAAGCCAATAGTACAAGCATTTCAGACATCACACCCCCTTTGGTTTTTTTAGAGCAAGCAGTTGCAACTCTGGGGGGGTCTGCAACAAACCTTTTACCGGATCCTCTATCACATATACTGTCCACGGGGAAGAAAATAAGGAAAAGAGAAGAAGAACACGAAGAGGGAAAAGGGGAGGAGAGAGTTATAAAAAGAGGCAGACTATAGAAACCGCTCACTCTACTATTAAGATCTATAATCTCTCTAGCTCTCTTTTTTCTGAAACCGAGCTAGACCTCCTTAGGAAGGGCCTCAACTTCTCCCCACCTAGTGTACCAAATTTGTTTGAACTATTTATAGATCTAAATAAATATATACGTAAGCTCACTATACAAAGATACTATACATTAAAAGAAGCCAAGAATGTGAATAGCACGGTTAATGTAAGAGTAGAGTCGGAAGAACCATTACCATCTGATATTAGTATGGAAGAGGACTCCATACTTAATATTCTTGAAGAGCTTTACCAAGAAGCACACTTTGAGGGTCAAACAATTTTCGAACCCAAATTTGCCCCCCCATGTGAAAGTGCTATTGTCCATACCTCTTTCAGACCAAAATCCTCCTTCTTTCCCCATTGGGCCAAAGGGAGATTCATCTCCACCTTTTATGATACGGTTTTTAACACGTTTAAAACAAAGTTTGATAAACCTATGAAGACCAATATGAATATAGACAAAAATGCTGTACCTATAGATGCCCTCAAACAAAATAAGGATATAATCATCCGAAAGGCCGATAAAGGTGGGAGTCTAGTCATTCAAAATAGAGACGAATATCTATCTGAGGCAAGAAGACTCCTGGGTGATACTCAAACATATGCTGTATTAAAAAGAGATCCCACTCTGGAATACACTAAGGAGCTCAAAATACTTCTAGATGATGCTTTATCCAAAGAGGTCCTCACCAAAAATGAGTACCTTTTTTTGTATAATAGACATGCCGCCACTCCGCATTTCTATCACATACCGAAGGTACACAAAAGCCTTCTCAACCCTCCAGGTAGACCTATAATATCTGGGATTGACAGCCTCTCTAGTAACTTGGGGTGCTACATTGACCACTTCCTACAGGATATAGTGGTCGAGTTGCCATCCTTTGTTAAAGACTCTGGCCATGTGCTGGAGATACTGTCAAACTACAAATGGCTACCTGGCTACAGATGGCTCTCTTTGGATGTAGCTTCATTATATACATCAATAAATCATACATTTGGCTTAAGAGCCATTAACCATTTCTTACTAAAGGATGATAGGATGAATCCTCGGCAGGCCAAGTTCTTATTGGATTGTGTGGAATTCTCCCTCACACACAATTATTTTTCCTTCTTAGGCGACCATTATTTGCAAATCAAAGGTACAGCTATGGGAGCCAGGTTTGCCCCCAGTTATGCGAACATTTTTATGGGATTCTGGGAAGAACACTTCATATGGAAAAACAATCCCTTTGGGGCAAACCTGGTTCTATATGCGAGGTACATTGATGACATCTTAATCATCTGGGATGGGTCGGATCTAAGTCTCCAGTGCTTTCTAGAACATTGCAAAAACAACCCATTTGGAATAGAATTCACTCATGTCCTAGATGAGAAATGTCTAGTCTTCCTAGATTTAGAACTACAGAGTGACCAAGATGGTAACATCTTTTCCAAAACTCATTTTAAACCTAGCGGGGGCAATTCATACTTACATGCTAAAAGCAACCACCACCCCAGGTGGATACAGAACGTCCCCTTTGGCCAATTTTGCCGCCTCAGAAGAACGTGTACCAAGAAAGAGGATTATGTAGAACAGAGCAAACTCCTTATGCAGAAATTCAGTGAGAAAGGCTATGAAGCCAACCACATAGAATCAGCCTTTTCTAAATATCTGGCTCTCTACGACGATCCATCTAGTAATGATTCGAACAACACAGAACCCCGACACCAGACCACCCCAGATATCCAACAGGCCTGCTTCTCTACCCAATATACAAGCAAAGCGTTTGAAATTCAGAGCATTATCAAAAAGAATTGGAATATTCTGAAGCATGACCCTGTTTTGGGTAAGACACTCCCCGATCACCCTAATATAGTTTTCCGGAAACCCCAAGATCTTAGGAGCCTGATAGCCCCAAGCAGGGTAAAAACATGCACGAGCAAACCAACCAATAGCTGGGCAACAATTTTTGACCAAAAAGGTTGCTATAGATGCGGCATTAAGAACTGTGGCACATGCATCTACATGTGGCATAGGAAAAAAACGGTAGTAGGGAGAGATGGAAAAATCCACCCAATTAAGCAATTCATCAACTGCGGAACAGAATATGTGGTATACGGTATAGTATGTCCTTGTGGGCGTCTATACGTAGGCCGCACACAACGCCCAATGCGAGTGAGAATTGGTGAAAACAAATGCGGTATTATAAACTTAAGAGACAAATACCCAGTCCCTAGACACTTTGTAGAAGTCCATCAAGGGGACCCTGCGGGTATGAAAGTATTTGGGATCGAGTCGATTGGAAGGGAGCTGGATATAGGAAGAAGGTACCAGAGGCTTTGCAAAAGAGAAGCCTTCTGGATCTTTACCCTCGGTAGTCTCGCTCCAGGAGGCCTAAATGAGGATCCAGAAGTACATAAAATAGTATAGTATAATACTGGCATTAAGTACTGTGGATGGCCCCTCTCCCCCCCCCCCCTCTCTTTTATTTTTTATTATTAATTATTAATATAATTTTTTTTTTTTTTTATAATCTATAATTCATATAATATCTCGTTCACCGATTTTTACTAAAATAACCTCTGGGCTATTTGCTATAATATACAAAACCACCATATGAATGCCTATATGAGGTGATAACAACAAAAATCCTCTCCCCCCCTTTCCCCCCCCCCCCTTTCCCCTCCCCTCTCTCTTTCTAGATTATATAGGCAAGGTACACAGTTCGTTGTACTTATATACGGATTCTATTTTTAACAACAGTGTTTTTTTTTTAAATAATCACCGTATGCACATATATGGACATGCGATTGATGTGTATAAGGCTTTTACTTTCTATATATATGTGTATATATATATATATATAATTACTTTTTATAGAAGGTATATTATGTGTATTTTATTACCTTTTAAATACAATGTAAGTGAGTTTCCTGCCGGCTTTCAAATACACATGTTCTGAGCATAGCCATCTTTAGCTACTGTTTCAGACCGGACTTCACCACTCCCCTCCCTTGGTCCCCTTTAAATTTCCCTGTACCATTACATACTTTTGCTCACTACTATTTATTATCACTATTTTCTATATATTTCTTATTTATTCTAGTTACACATTCTAATTAATCATTCCCACTCTCTCTAGCTTGAAGTCAGACGATATCAGTCTGACTTTGACTTCTATCTGCGCCTACGGCAAGATGGAGGCCACTGTTTACCCCATTGAGTCACATCCCAGGCGCCGCAAGGCGCACGGGATGTGACATCACGACCGCACTTCCGCCCTGTGGACCGCAACCCGGAAGTTAATCGGCGGCGTGCGTTCCACCTGGTTCTATGGGGCATAGGAGCAAACGTGTCAGCAATGGTAGCCCACACAGACACAGCCCCTACAGAGACAAATTCACTCAAGCAGAGGAGATGGCATCAGATCCACAGAAAATAAGGTATACCCCCCCTTTTTCATACCTCCAATCCTCTGAACACTGCACATTACTCTGTATCATCTATGTGATATATGAATGTGAGGGTTGAAGAGCAGATTCTATATGGGTAACTACTGATATGACCCTTTCAGCTCACCTACTATGGTTTAGATAAATCTTACTAGCGATAACAATAATAGATATAGAAGCGTACTAACCAATCATTAAATGAGATTACTAAATCAATATGGTATGGCCCTCTAATAATTCTAATCAAGCCAAGATACATAAACCCCCCCCCCCACCCCCCCCTCTCCCCCCCTTCCTCCTCCCTCCTCTCCCCCCCCCCCCAGAGGACCGCCCACCAATTAAGGGAGGAGCCCCGATACCAACCTGATCAGTCTGCTTCAACTTGACATGTGTATAAAAAGTCGGCAGGGGACTGCCACCACTAAGGCTCTGAGGAAGAAGGTCAAACCTTTGAAACGCGTAAGCCAGCGGCGGTCCGTGTGCCTCCCTCCTGGGACCTGGACAGCTGCCTACCACTGGAACTATTGCCTCTGTGTGTTTGATATGCAATTTTACCTGCGACTTTTGTGAGTAGCTTTTATCTTGTTTTTAATTTAATAAACTCGCCAAGGATAATGCACTAGGCTGGTGCGCTCTCTTTTTTCTCTCTTTTTCTTTCAGCTGTAAACGGTGCCTGTAAGAGGGCCCCTCGCGGGCTCGCTTCGCTCGCCAAGCTTCGGGCACAGCCTTGCTGCGCTCAGCACTTTTTTTATTCTCCCTCCTAGGTCCACTTGGATGGTGGGGCTTGAACCTGGACCCAGGGCGCAGGCGCCGTGTACAGCTGATTGAAGTTTTTCAGCTTCGGCTATTTTCAGCGGCTCCTAGTCATTCGTACTGCGCAAGCGCAGCGCCTGCAGAGTACAGGGGGGGTCCTTATCCGCCGGGGGAACTTTAGCCATTTTTTGGTGGTATTTAATCACCGCTGGGGTTTTTATTTTTTATGCTACAAATAAAAAAAGACCAAAGGTTTTCCAAAAATGCATTTTTCTTAGTTTCTGTTATAAAATTTTGCAAATAAGTAATTTCTCTTGATAAATTTTGACCAAAAATGATGCTGCTACATTTCTTTGGTAAAAATAACCCAAATCAGTGTTTATTTGGGTTTGGCAGTGATGGGGGACAGACAGATTATTTTTATTGGGACACTGAAATGTGTATAGGGACAGGGGTATATCAGTGGTGCTTGGTGTACTTTGTGGGGTGATCTGTAACAACTCTCTGTGTAAAATCATCCTCACACAGAGAGCTGTCACAGACCTGCAGATTCCCCCCCCCCCCCCCCCGCACTGAGCTCTCACTGAGCTCGGCGGGGAGACCTGTGACAGAGACACGCATCTCTGTTTACATTGTGACGGCTGTGACTGGACACAGCCATCAGGTGATCGGGAGGGCCAATCACAGCGCCCATATGCCGATCTCTGCTCAGCTGGATCCTGTGATCAGAATGATCACAGGATCAAGCCGTAGCGCGCCTCGTGGCCGCGCTGTGAGCACTCGTTCTGAGGGATGTACCTAAACGTCCACTCAGAACGAAGAAAGGACCACCCAGCCGTTTATGTGCAGTGGCTGGATGGGAAGTAGTTAAAGAACCCTTTGAATATCTTGATACTGATCATGTATAATCACTCAGAAGGAGTGGTTACAGAGAATTAGAGAATTACAATTGAAAAAACAGTAGGTAAAATGGATCCATCTTTTGAATACTTTACACCCTAGGGTACTAAATGCACACCTAGACCTATTATTTATTATATAATATTTGTTATAGTGGTGATTTATTCACATTACCCCTTTTTGTAAATTTAGAAATAGTAGGTTCAATTTGCTACATTTTAGGTCTTTTACACTGTTTCTATTGTGTATATATTCCGCTGATCAGTCAGTTAATGCCCAGTTTCAATAATATGCTCTTTGTGAATTTCGTTGACTGCTGTAACCTTTGGATTTCTATTCAGCGTTTATTATGTTCAATGTTGGATTGTCTGTTTCAGCCCCGGTTGCTTGCACCATGGTTGCACAAGAAGTGCTGTCCACCACTGCTGATATATTTGTTATTTGGTGAGCAGAAAATCATCAGCCCTTATGATTCAGTATAGCCAGCATTACCACACCAGCCACATCAACCGTTTAGCTGATGTTCTTTTTTTCACCACTTTGGTTTTCATGGTTGTATTCATGTTAAAGTATTTGAAACAAGGAACTTGAGAATGTTTTTAACTTTTTGCAGTACTATGAAGAAGAGAAAGCTCACAAAACCTTGCAAGCTTCCTGTTGTACATAACATATACTACGGATCAGTTAAAACATACAGTTGAAAAAGGTTTCTGAGCAAGATAAAGTAAATGATAAGTGGGAAGGGAGGCTTGACAATGCTGTTCAGTGCTCCATTATGCTTGGAGTTGTCAAGACATGCTTTGAAATTACAGATCAACACTTACTTTAATTGGGTTGGCATTGGGTAATATAAAAACAGGTTTTGTGATACGAACAACGCACCTGCCACCCAGTGCATCAAAACATGTGTTAAACAATACAGGCTTTGTCTTGCAGTGCACTAAAAAAAAATGAGATTTTTTTTGGCTCACATGTTAACGGCCCACTGAAAATGAAAGGACAACACAATATGTGTCAATACACCAAATAGAGCAGTGATGGCGAACCTTGGCACCCCAGATGTTTTGGAACTACATTTCCCATGATGCTCATGCACTCTGCATTGTAGCCGAGCATCATGGCAAATGTAGTTCCAAAACATCTGGGGTGCCAAGGTTCGCCATCACTGAAATAGAGAATGCAATTAAGGCGTTAAGGAGACTTTTTTTAAGCGGACCTGAACTCAAATAGTGAAGATTTGCTTTGTTATAGGGAACACAAAAGAAATGTTATTTGTGCCTAAGTAGTACCTTGAAATGTTTCTTCTATTTGACTGGAATTCCTTATGAAAAATAGCAGTGAACTTCCTGGTGAAGGTGCCTGTGCACTACTATACCTAAAATCTCATAACTATATATCTACAGTTTGTCACTAATGTGCTGTTTGCTGTTCTCCTTCCTAGAAGCACCGAGGAAGAAAAACCCTGCCACTATCAAATGGTCCCCTCCACAAAAAGACAGTGCAGACATAATTCCTGATGAGATATTCAGTGTCCAGCTTTCTCCTCCTACCAACATACTAGGTCCAATACCACACTCAATAGTTTCCTCCTTCAACCCCTGTCACCACTGAGGAAGTTTCCAAATTCCTTTCTGAGGCCCACCTCACCACTTTTCCCTTGGACCTTGTCCCCTCACAATTAATACAACCTCCTTCCTGCTCTATCCTAAACTCTTTAACCCACATCTTAATCCTCTCTCTCTCCGCTGGCGCCTTTCCCTCCCCACTCAAACATGCACTGGTTACCCCCATACTTAAAAAAGAAAAAAAAAGAAAAAAAAAAAAACCTCACTGGACCCCATCTGTTTGAAAAACTCCTGTTTGCCTCCAAGCTTCTTGAATGCCTTGTGCACAACTGAGTTGCTACCTCACTGACAACAACCTTCTTGATTTTCTACAGTCTGGCTTCTGCCCGCAACATTCCACTGAAACTGCCCTACTAAAACTCAATAACGACCTACCAACTTCTAAAACCAATGGCCATTACTTCATACTCATACGCTTAGACCTTTCCGCTGCCTTTGACACAGTTGACTCCTCAGCTCACTCCCTGAATCTCCTCACATATCACAAATTTACTGAGCAACATATCAGTATGGATGTCACACCACTTCCTCAAACTCAATCTTTCTAAAACTGAGCAATAGTTCCACCTATCCGATTCCCCCCCCCTACATAGCTTTAACATTAAGATCAACAGCACAACCATTGGTCCCTCTGATCATGCCAGGGTGCTAGGTGTAATCCTGGACTGTGACCCCTTCTTCGGGCCCAACATCCAATCACTGGCTGAATCTTACCGCTTTAACCTCTGCAACATTTCTAAAATTTGCCCCTTCCTGGCTAATGACACCACAAAAACGTAGTCATTCCTTGGTTATATCCCACCTTGACTACTGCAACTCCCTCCTTACTAGCCTACCTTTACACAGGCTATCCCCCTTAGTCTAATATGATTGCTGCTGCTACACTTCTACATCTTACTAAATGATCCGTGACTGCTGTCCCTCTCTGCCCTTCACTGGTTTCCACTAGCCCAACTATAAAATTAAAAATACAAACTTCAACATACAAAGCCACCCACAGCACTGCCCCGTGCTACATCAGCAACCACATTTGCAGATATTGCCATCTCCGCTCCTTCCAAGACATTGTGCTATCTAGCTCCCTTGTTACCACCTCCCATGCTTGCCTCCAGGATTTGTCCAGAGCCTCTCCCATCTTCTGGAGCTCCCTAACCCAGTATGTTGGGTCAGCTCCTACCCTGGCCACTTTAAGGTGATCCTTGAAAACTCATTTATTCAGAGATGCCTACCCCACATCCACCTAAAAAACTATACTTGAGTCACTCCCATCAGATCACCCCCTGCAGTTATTACCCCCCCCTCCCTTTAGATTATAAGCTCCATGAGCAGGGCCCTCCTATTCCTTCTGTATTGAACTGTGTTGTACATGTATTGTCTCCCTCTTGTATTGTAAAACTACAAGTGTGTTGTACAATAGTCCACCATTCACCGCCCTCCTGTCCCATCACATGGGTATCACTATGGATGGGAAGAGGGCGGCACAGGGTAAAGAGCACCAAGCAGAGGGATCCAGAGGGCCAGACTGTCAAATGGCAAGGAAGGATGACCCGCTTCCCGAATTGAAACTGCACAGGGAGCAAGGACCTCTCCCGTATTGCCTGGGCTAATTCACTGCCCCCCCCCAAAAAAAGGGAGGGAGGAGGAGCCTGCAAAACCCACATCTAGGTCCCCAACATGAATAGGATGAAGCAGGGTTTTCTGGTGTGCAAAAAACAATGCGATCCCCCACTTTACTACATGGGAACAAATAACAGTAATGCCGTGAAAAGGCCATCAGACATAACATGAAACGTAGCTGCAGCTAACCGTATTAAACTGATAACAGTGAAACTATTAAGGCACTAAGACCTCCAAATGTTATATCGAGTGAGGTATAGGAGTAGTGGCCCGATGACAACTAGTTGTTGCCCAGGGTTTGACAGTATGGACGGTCTCTGCACTGGAAATCAGGAAGAAGTGTCTTGTGCCTTCCCATGAAAGGAAAAATATTAAGAAACCACGCCCTTCTAAGGAGTAATATAGGGGTGTAGAGCCACTTCATGTCCTTCGAGCAGGCACATAGGGAAAGAATTGACACAGTCAGTATAGCATTGCACCACAGAGATGCAAGGTGGCAAATGAACATATAGGCACAGGTGGTATGGTATGGTAGGTGCGAATTGAGGGGAGAACAAATTTAAATGGCAGCAGTTGCCATTTAGGACTCACTTGGACCCTCTTGAGAGGACACCCGGGACGCTTTCTGGTTCTCTGAGGTCTAGGTTGGGAGGTCCTCGATGGCGCCATCATTCCCGAATGGTCAGCTGGCTGTGGAAGGAACAACAGCCAATTCAGAACTGAAATGGGGTCAGATTCCAGAAAAGTGAAGAGTGCCGGGAGGTCTCCAGGTGCCCGAAAGGTGAATGATTGCTGGTCTTGATTGAGAGGGGAAAACCTCATCTGTAGGTGGCACCCAGCTGTCTGGCTAGATCCAGGACCAGGCGGAGCAAGATATGGCGTTGCAGGGTAGCTCTAGAAAGGCCAAGTAAAATCCGAACAGTTGCCCCAATGCAGTCAATATCCCCAGTCTCCCACGCCTTGCATATGTTTTCCTTATGGGTTTAATGATGGAGTCAGCAGATCACATCTTGTGGTCGGTTAGGGTCTGAGGGGCGGGGGCCCAAGGCTCTATGAATCTGAGCGAATTCCAGGCATGCGGGGAGGGTATCCCCGAGACCCTGCGAAAGATGGCAGCAGCTGTCTCTGCGAGGTCCTCGGGCCCCGTTGCCTCAGGCAGTCCTTGGAGCTGCTCCTGTCTTCCATATCCTCCAAGTGGAGTTGCAGGGTTACCGAGGCGTCAACGTGAGCATCCTGGAGAGACTCTATTGTATGAACTCGCTGTTCCAAGGTCACCAACGAGGATTCCCCCGAGGTCAACCTAGAAGATAGGGACTGTTTGACCTCCTGTAGGTCCTTTCAGTGCTTTTTTTGCAGGCGGCTGATGAGAGTCTCTATGTCCGCCTTGGTCGAAAGGGCTTGGAGAAGCGATCGTAGTTCCACGTCCACTCGTAGGGCGAGAGGATGATATGAGAGGCTCTGTAGGCTTCTGACACCATGGAGGCAGCAGGGGAAGCTGGTTGGTCGAGTTGGTCCGGGGCCTCGTGTGATGAACCACATGGCTCCGCCATCTTGGAATCGGAGGAGGCTGCTGGAGTATTCAGGAAGAAACATGCTATTTCCCCTCAGGATTTAACATTCCTAGTTGCCTTATTGCCGCCTTTCGCCTTCCTTTTCTTTGCCGAGAGCATGCCGTATTAATGGAGCAAAATAGGCCTGGGTAATCGGGAGGAGGCCAGAAGCTCAGTAGACACGCGTCTTCACTCAGCCATGTCCAGGCCACGCTCCTACTTCTTATTTATTTTTATTTTTTTTAATGGGCACAAGCAACAAAGATTTCTGTCTTCATATTTAAGTAGAACACGTTCTACCAGGATCTGTTTGTAACTGTTATATGTTTTTGTATGTAACCCTGTTATTGCGGAAATTGTTCAGGGGTGGGTTTATTTCTTTTTTTTCTGTTGGGATAAATTTGTTGGTTTCTTTTTGTAAATTATGTAAAACTCATAATAAAAACTATCTGATTTAAAAAAAAAAAAAAAGAGAGAGAAGGATGTTCAAGGTAGTAGTTTAAGAAATACTTCCTGTATCATGAGCCGTACCAGAGGAAGCAGGAGCTTAAGAGCTGAGAAACTAGTGTGAGAAGAAGGGTTTGGGTTCATAGATAACTGGCCATTTTTGCAGTCAGTTACTGGCTCTACAGTAGAGGCAGACCTCACCTAAAAAGAGAGGGTGCCGTTCTATTGAGGGAGAAGATGGTCAGAAGGTTGAAGAAACTTTAAAACTAGGATAGGTGGGGGGAATCAGAGGGTCAAAGTATGCACTCAATGAGATGTGGGCAGTGTTCGGGGGGGGGGGGTCTCAAACCAGATGGTAGGGAAAAACTAAGGTATCCAAGACCAATGCTAGTAGGCTTGCTGAATCTAACTAACTCAAGAGTGAGCAAGGATACAATATTATACACTTATTCACAATTAAAAGGTACAAAAATGCTATAAGTCTCATTAATAAAATGGAAGAACTAAACCTTTGGATACTTGAGGAGAAGTTGGATTCTGTGGGAAAATCAGAAACCTAGTTTGACAGCTCATATGAGTGGCTTGTAACTATCCAAGGGTACACTCTGTTTCGGAGGGACAGGGTAAAACCGAGGAAAGCCGTTTATGGCACTTCCTAGATCACACGATGATCAGCTGTGATTGGTCACAGCTGATCACGTGGTAAGAAGCCTTTGTCCGAGGCTTCATACCACGATCGGGAGTTGCGGTGTGTGAGACTGACACACTGCACCGCCGAATGCCGTGCTGAGTGCCCCCGTGGGCACGCGCCAGCTGTGTTTATCCTGATCACGTCATATGACATCCGGTCAGGATATCGCAACCACTTTGCCGCTGTCATTCTGCTATATGGTGGGTGGCAAGTGGTTAAAAGAAGCACATCTAAGTATGTAAGCACCTGAAGTAAACCTGTCCACATAAACCGTCCTCCACTCTGCCGGCTCTTATGGCTTTCAGTCTGCAATATTGACCAGGAAGACTACCCTGCAGTAGAGCAATTTGAAAGCGAGGCTTGAAGCACTCATGGAGCGCAGCATGGAAGGGATGATGTCAATGGTAGTGTGGAGGATGGTCTATATGGACAGCTTTACCCCAGATGCCTGCATACTTAGATGTGCCTGTTTTAATCATCAACCATGTGAGTTGCTAAATGTATTTTCTTTAAATGTAACCATATTGCTATACTTGGAGGCGCCTCTGTTCTGTTTTATACTCAGTGTTGACATGACGCTACTTGTATATCAAGTCAAAATGTATTTTAAAATTTTGCTGGTCTTGCAAAACACTCTCAAACCAAATTACTCTCAAACCAAGGTTTTACTGTATATTGAATGTACCCTTGTGACTGACAGAATCTTGTGTTCAAAAAATACTAGAAAAACGTAATGTTAATAAATCACCGGGACTAGATGGCTTATACCTGAGAGCTCTCAAAGCACTTAGCCATGTTTCAGTCAGAACATTGTTCCTAATTTTAAAGGACAGCTTACTGACTGGAATTGTAACAACAGATTAGCAAGAAAAAAAATGGTATCAATGTTCAAAAAAGTAGTAGTAACCAACATGGATTTATGAAAGACCATTCTTGCCAGATATCATTCTATGAAGAGATGAGCTGTAATTTGGGTAGAGAAAGGCCTGTGGATGTAGTGTATCAATATTTCAAGAAGCCTTTTTATATAGTACCCCACAAACGCTTATTTTACAAATTAAGGTCTTATTGCATTGATGGTATGTATTGAATGTACCTGGATAGAAAACTGGTTACAGGAGCGCATCCAGAGAATAGTTTTTTGAATGGTCTAGAATTGTGAGCAATGTGCCCCAGGGCTCTGTGCATTACATATTTAATCGGGTTGAAAAAGGACATGCATCTATCTAGTTAATTCTGTTCTGTTTAACTTGTTCATAAACAATATAGAGGTTGGAACAAACAGTAAAATCTCAGTGTGTGTTGGTGATACAAAGCTAAGCAGGGCAATAACTTTTCAGCAGGATATAGCAACTTTACAAGAATACCTAGATAAAATAGAAGGGTGGGCAGCTACAATTTATGGCAAATAAGGTCTATTATTGAAAAATGTAAAGTAATGCACTTGGCAGCCAAAAATATGTATGCGTTAGTTGCTAAGGGGAGAACCCCTGGGGGAATCTAGTATGGAAAAGGATCTGGGGGTCCTTGTAGATTACAGACTCAGTAATTGCATGCAATGCCAAGCCGTAGCAAGGCAGGGTAGCAGACTATAACCATGCATTAAAAATTTTATTTATTGAAGAGATAAAACCATAATTCTACCACTTTACAAAACTCTGGTATGGCTACATCTTGAGTATGCGGTCCAGTTTTGGTTACCAATTCTCAGGAAGGATGCCCTTGAACTGCAGAAAGTCCATAGAAAAGCAATAAAACTAATAAGGGGGCAGGAGGGACTCAGTTTTCTGGAACAACTACAAAAATTAAACATACTCTCCCTTGAGAAGAGGTGCTTAAAAGGGGATATGAGCACAATATATACATCTTTAAATGGTGACAGTATCATTGAGAGAAAACGATTAAATCTAAGGTCTCTAAAGAAGACATGTATCCACACATTAAAGTTGGACAAGAATCGGTTCAATCTTAAGATGCGTAAGGTATTCTTTACTGTTAGAGCAGTAAATATGTGGAACTCCTTTCCACAGTTGGTGGTGTCAGCAGGGAGTACAGATACATTCCAAAAACTCTTAGATGTGTTTCTCGGTGAACACAATGTACAGGGATTTGGGGAATGGCACTGACATAAATACACACACGTTTAAATGGATGGTGGATGGACTGGTGTCTTTAACCTTACCAACTATGTAACTATGAATGTACAGTATATAAAGTTGTGTGTACATTGTCACTGCTTATCTATAATAATAATTAACCAACTGATTTATTTTTTGATTTCAGTTTGGGCAAATGACTGTGTCCCTTATGTACGTCCAGACTTCACTCTCCAACAAACTCAGTCCTGCCTTTTGTTCTGCTCAGGAACATGTACAAACCGATATTGTGCTATACTCCCTGTAAATGAACTGGATCAGACCCAGTTTATGTGTATTTTGAACAAGTAAGTAGCTGTCTCTTCCACGAACCTGAATCATTCTGATTTTGTGGGAATGAACATCAATTCTCTCTATGTCTGAAATATAATGTGTGTGTATTCCCTTTTGTTCCAGTAACATTTTCATTGTCCTTTCAAAATTTGCACTGGAATGCCCATATCTGATTGGTTGTTTATTAAATTTTTGCCATTAATCTGGGTCAAGTGGCTGGATTTGTTCCTGAGATACAGGGGCGTTGCCTTTTATATTTGAGATTAAACAAATTATTAAGTGCAAACACGCAAGAATAAGGAGGAACTTTCAGCACCTAATAATATAATTTGAATTCTGAATAATTCTAATAGAAATTTTAAATTAATGTATGGACAGGGAGGTTGTAAAGAAGTCAATCTACCGGTCGACTTTGGTACAACTGCCCTGTCAGATTTTCCCTACTCGATCAGCACTGCCTTCATTATTCCAAGGTGCTGCATATATGTCGCCAGTTGGTGGCAGTATCATGTTAGTGGCAGTGTAAAGGTCAGTGTGTGTTAGGAAAGAGAAAAGGTTTTTAACCACTTCAATACAGGACACTTTGCCCCCCTCCTGCCCAGGACAATTTTCAGACTTTGACAATTGCGCGGTCATACAACACTGTACCCAAACTAAATTTTTATCATTTTCTATAAAGTGGAGCGTGGACAATGGACAGTCTTCACGCATACCAGGTGAAATGAAAAATTTAGAGGATTCGTACCCCATATATTTAACCAAGGCTGTCGGCTGGGAATATAATTTATTGACCCAACGTAAGAAGAGATCCCCCAGGCCCCTATAGCGGAGGGCTTTTTTCAGATATGCCCATGATAAAGTATCAAAAGCCTTCCGAATGTCCAAAGACAATAATATGAGAGGTATAGCTCGACGGTGAGCTAGATGGGCAAGAAGGAGCATATGCTGTATATTATCAGTGCCCTGCTGAAGAGGGATAAAACCAGTTTGATCTTTTGAAACCAGGTGATGCAAAATCTGATTCAAGTGATTGGCAAGCACCTTAGTTAGGAGTTTCAATTGTCAATGAGGGAGATCGGGCAAAAATTCACCCATGACTCTGTATCTTTCTCAGGTTTCAGGAGCATCACTATTTTGGACCGTAATATGTCTGCGGAAAAAGGTTCATCTTTCTTTAGACTATTAAACATAGTTGTGTGAGGTGAGGGACCACTATATTCGATAGTTTCTTTTAGAATAAGGCCGTTTTAATGACAAGACACACTTTGTCTTCTGTAATATCGGACCCTTAGTGCTGTGGGACCATCATAGAGAAGGTAGGGAGGGTTGAAGACTGTAGGAAAGCTTTAACCTCGGCACTAGAGGCAGAGTAGCCCCCCGAGGAATAAACCTTGGCTAGATGAAAATGGAATTCATCCAAGAGCTTAACTGGATTAGATGTCCCAGACCTGAAACCTTGTTTTAAGTGACAGCTGGTATACTGTTTCTTTGATTGCATGAAACTGGAAAGTTTTTCACAGAAGTGGAGGAAAATCTAAGTAGGAATAAGTGGCTCTGTATTCATTGAGAAATACAGGAGGAGGTTGAAGCAGAGAAGGGCTGATGGTGAACAGTTGATCGACAGAGGGTCCATACAGAAGTGGGATTTATTTCTCAGTCTATCTGACTCATTCTTGAGGTGAGCAGGTATAACGGCTGGTGGAGGGTGCACAATCAAGCATTGTCTATAAGAGAAGCACGGTGGAGAATGATGCAAACTGAAGTTTACAGCACTCCAGAAGTTGCATATACTTTTATTCACAACAGAACTTTATTTAACCTTCTTGGCGGTATTCCCGAGTGTGGCTCGGGGTGAAAATTCAGTACCATTAGCGGTAACCCCGAGCCACACTCGGGATTTCATCGCTGGATCCTGGAAGAGGTTACTTACCTTGTCCCCGGATCCCACGATGTACTCCCGCTATGTACGGCGGCCGGATCCGTTGCGACGCAGGGGGTGGAACCGGCGGCAGATTCAAAGAGTGTAAAACACAACACACACCATACATTGTAATCTTATTGGATCACATTACTGTATCAAATAAATTGACCTCAGTTTGCCCCCCAGTGCTTTGTCCAGTGCCCTTGCCTGCCTGCAGTTTTACTGTGCTTTCTGCTGGGAAACTGGAAAACGACCATGGCATAAAAAAAGTGCGCCTCTACCTCAAACGCGGTTTATGACGTGCTGGAAAACAGCGATAGCACTAAAGAATCGAAGAATTGCAGAATTGAGTGATAGTGATTCGGGGGAAGTTCGTCATCAGACACAGAAAGTGATTTCTGCAACGATCCTGCGACTGACCTCAGTGATGTGCGGACTTGGTGCTCCATTGACTGCGGTACGGATCACGCAGCGCCCCCAAGATTCCCATTTACTGGAGCACCTGGTATCAAAGTGGATGTTGAAGATGACAACCCCTTGGCATACCTCCCACTATTTTTGACTGATGAGGTTATTGAAAAAATTGTTACGAAGACAAACCGGTACCAGGAGCAACAAGCTGCTATGCATCGGAGGTTTTCAAGGAGCAGAAAGTGGGAACCAGTGACCAAAGAGGACATTTGCAAATTTCTGGGACTAATAATTCTTCAGGGAGTGGTGGGGAAACCCCTGCAGAAGTGGTATTGGACAACCAATAAATTACTAGCCACTCCATTCTTTGGCACAGTCATGTCGGAGTACAAATTTTCCAAGATAATGAAGTATTTGCACTTTGAAAATAATAAAGAATTTGACGAAACTACTCGTCCAACACCCACACTCAAGAAGATTTGGGAGGTATATCAAATGATTATGAAAAATTTCCAACAGAGCTATGCGCCAGATAGAGACATCAGCATAGACTAAAGTCTAATGGCCTACAAGGGAAGGCTCGGTTGGATACAATATCTAGTGTCAAAAAGAGCATGATAAAATCCTTCATGCTATGTGAATCGAGCACTGGTTACATTTGGAATTCTGTCCTATACACCGTGCCTGCCCCGCGTCTGGCCTGGGTTCTCTATGCCGTGTCTCCGTCCCTTCAGCTCCCGGGGGAGATGTTCCTCGCTGACCCTTGCTTGGGATCAGACTCTGAAGCCAGCCATCTAAACCAGTAAGTATGGAACCACCAGTTTTGGCCTCATGCTTTTGTCCCTATCATAACCTATACTTCAATATATTTTGCTTGTCCTTTTCAGACACCAGATGTACACATCAGCCCCTGATAATGCGAGTAGAGCTCGCGAAACGCGCCGGGTTAGAGATGTAATATGTACATCTGTACTATCAATACTTTGTGATATTTTATCAATATGGCTATGGTTAGAGGACTTTTATGCTATGTTGCTGCTCCTATGTAACTATTATTTATAATTATGTTTCATATTGGATGATGTTTATACAAATACAATTTGTTATCTCTTTATACATATTGTTGACCTTGTGATCATCATGGACACCTCACTCAAAGTCCCACGGGCGAATGTTTGTTTCTATATATAGTATAGGGATGGAGGTGTTCCATGTTAAGGAGCAGTTTGTAGACTTTTTCCTTTTTTTGACTGCACCCAGGTGGAAGACACCTAAAATGCACTGGTCTATTGCTGCCCCCAGATCCTTTGGTCAATATTTTTCCACCACCTATCCATAACAGACATGTTATTCATCTATTTTCTTTTTTTCCTTGCTTGCTGGCAGACCTGGCTCCCCCGTACTGCTCCCTTCGCTTTGGGAATGGCGGCTCGTTTATCTCCGGGAGCTGCGATGCACAAATGGGGAGGCATCTCCCCTGCTGTCTCCACCGCTCTCTCTCACGGGGCAGAGCCACCATGTGCATCGGTGCCGTGCCTCTTTGCCTATTGGGAGACTTCCGCTTCCCAGCGGTGTCCCCATCTCCATGGCAACATGTATCATCCACAGGCGGTGGGCGGGGATCGCGATTGCGCCCTGCCGTAACTCAGCGGGCGCATTGTGGTTTCTCCCCTTTACCGCCAGTCTGCATGACGTTAGGGGCAGAGGCCGCGGCGGATATCCGGGTATTTAGGCGGGGGCTTTGGCATGGCAGATCTTTCTTTCTTGGGGCATCCCCACACATAGGCGAGAAGATCCCACCACACTGGTAGGTACAACCACAGATTTTCATATTTTTATTGGTGATCCTCTAGTACATCCTACTCACTTTCCTAAGCACACTGTGGCACCGCCACTCTTACACGCTCTCTCACACATTATTTTCACCTAATATTCTTCATCTTTTTTCTTCCTAGCACACTTTTCTTCACCATTTCCTCACCACCTCCACATTCTGCCACATCCTTCCCCTTTCTCCCTTGTTTTTCATCTCTTCTCTTTCACCTTTCCCTATATCTTTCTGTTTTCTTTTTTCCTCTCTATTCCCCCACCCCCTCCTCTCTTCTTTTCCCCATGCTCTGCAGTACTATCTTTTGTACTTATGTATACAATCTTAGACTTTCATGTTAACCAGAGACTAACTAGTATCCGACATATATACTCCAATAAAATGAGCATGTTTTTTAAGGATTTGCCGATCTTCAGCATGCTCTTATTTGTGTTCTTTGTACCCAAGTACACAATTTCCTACTTTAAGGACTTTTTATATGTTGTCTCTGACATATATTCATATTGACACACACACACTCTCATATTTCATTTTATATATTTTATTACAGTGAGTATGCCTTGCAAGACTCATGGGTGACACTTTGATTCACATCTTTCCCTTATCTTTATGCCGTGCCTGCCCCGCGTCTGACCTGGGTTCTCCATGCCGTGGTCTCCATCCCTTCAGCTCCCGGGGGAGATGTTCCTCGCTGACCCTTGCTTGGGATCAGACTCTGAAGCCAGCCATCTAAACCAGTAAGTATCGAAGCACCAGTTTTGGCCTCATGCTAGTATAGGGATGGAGGTGTTCTATGTTAAGAAGCAGTTTGTAGACTTTTTCCTTTTTTTTTATACACCGGGAAAGGAACCAAATTCAACCAAAAATACAGTAGTTATGGAATGGCAACATCTTCAGTTCTTTCATTGATTGAGCCATTGCTAAATAAGGGCTATTGTGTAACTACAGACAAATTTCACACATCTCCTGAACTCTCAGTTCCTTCTAAAGAACAAAACGGATGCCTATGGAATCGTCAGGACAATAAGATGCTCAAGACGGGAGAAATGGTTGCCTGGCAGAAAGGCAAAATGATGGCGTGACAAAAAAGATGTGTGCCTAATGAGTACAATTCATAACATCTCCACTGTTATGGTGCACACAAAATGTGGGAAAGACATCATGAAACCACAAGTGGTGATTGACTACAACACCATAGGAGGTGTTGACAGAGCCGACCAGGCAATGACATTTTATCCAGCAATGAGAAAACAACAAAAAAAGTATTACAAGAATATCTTCAGGCATCTTCTTGAGCAATGCTTATGGAATGCCTTCATTCTACTAAAAAAAAGAGTGACAAGCATGTGGTTCATGCTGACTTTGTTTGGAAAGTTGACAAACTGATCTTTCTGAACCACCAACAGCTGTAAATAGAGCTGGACCTCGTGCTGCTGGTGTTGTCAACCCAGAACGCCTGACTGGTCGTCACTTAATGGACCACATCCCACCAACTGAAAAAAAGTCAGCACCCACAAGGATGTGCGTGGTTTGTTGCTCAAAGCATGGTGACACTGGAAGGAAAATCCGAAAGGAAACCAGGTTCTATTGTCCTGATTGTGACGTCAGACTTTGTGCAGTCCCATGTTTCAAAATTTACCATACCCGGGATGTTTACTGAAGCAATATGACTAGTAATATTGCACCCTTGTTTGGCCCAAAAAAATTCAATGTTTTTGATTTGATCATATTATTTGCTAAAATGTATTAAATAAAATGTATTATTATATTATAGTTATTTATTATTTTAATTTATGATTTTGTGTTTATTATACCCGGGATGTCTACTAGACTCTGGTTTGGACAGATTTAAGTGAGTTATTCCTAAGAATTACAGGCCTACAAAATAAAACGCCAAATTTCCATGCAAAATAATTGTACCGCTTTCAGCATCAAAAATCTGACATAATCATACCGCCAGGGAGGTTAAGGGGAGATTATGATGATTGTATTTTTTTGTCATTTTATTTGCACGAATTTGTTGATATTAGAGTCACTATGATATTGCGCTGCATTTTGTATAAGTATATTTATTTATTCAGTGTATTATTGTGTTTCACCCAAAGAAAACTAAGTGTCCGTGAAAAATTGTAGTGGATTGACCATACATAAGTGACAATACACACACACTACAATTAGTGACCAATCTTGGTTTTCATAAGTCCAAACAACAGGTACTCTCCAGTGGGAACACAGCACTGTGCGATGTTCCACTTCAAGGGCTTGTAAAAGCATCCAGTAGAGACACAGAACAGTAAATACATTCTGTTTACCAGAAGATTATGGCACTCTAAATCATGAGTAGCCATAAGCAATTGTGGGATCTGTCACAGTACACCAGAGAAACGTTGTGCCAATTAATAACGAGACCCTGCATAGACCTATCACAGCATAGAGGGATCAGCCTATTCTAGAGTTTGTATTAGCTTAGTATTTGGTAAACTTCTGCTTTAGGTTTCATACTTCACCTGAAATCGCACGATTTCAAAGCCGCATTTCAGTCCAACTTCGGGTGCAACTTGGAAGACATCGGTGCAGCTTCATGCACCGATGTCTATGCAAGTCACACCCAAAATCTGTAAAAGTAGGGCAGACGCACCGCAAAGTCAGCGTTGCACCGTTTTGAACAGTGCAATTGCTGGCAATAATGTGCAACTTGTCATGCGATTTGACCTGTCAAACGAGGGCTTAGTGCCCTTTAAAGAACAAATCAATATATGAATCAGATATGGGGCTCATGTTGACAAACTTCAGGGCCCCACATGCATCAGTCTGTGCTCATGAGATTCTTTCCATACTGCCCAAATTGTCCAATCCAGTGCAGCTCAATGGTAAGGAAGGGCTAAAAAAGTTATATATATTTTTATGGTAACATAACGCTAAAAACAGTCTTTGTGTGTTTTCTAATGTTATCATTGTATTTTTTTGTTAATGATTTTGTGTTTCTTCTGCAGCCTCTATGTGGTCATTGGAATTGGTATTACGCTCTTCTTATTATTAGCTGGCTCCATCGTCTGTTGTTTTTGCAGATGCATGTTCAGTTCTTGCCTTGGCAACCGCTCACAGCGTAAGTAATGTAATGGGTGGTAATTTGGGTATATCCTACTAGTGCAGTCCAACAGAAGCTAAAAGTTAGCAAAACACGGGCTGTTTAGGATGTTCTTTAGGGCACAGTTCAGTACAGTTCAGTAGTTGTAAAATTATTCAGATTGCTATCACACACATTATTTTTTGCATATGGGAAAATAATTACAGTTTACCTTCTAAAACAGTATGGGCTCTTTCACGTGGGCCACTTGAGGGTGGTAAAAACAGACAGTTGAGCCATGGCTTTACCGCCCAGCTAAATTCTATCATTGCAGTCAGACAGGGTTTTACACATGTCACTGACACCATGCTTTGCATTGTGGCTGCAGAAATTTTAACTCAGCTTGCAGAGTTTGACAGGCACCACCACCTGTCAAACGCACCCATTAAGGTAAATGGGAGAACGCTACAACCACGCGCCAAATGTTTGGTCTGCGGTTGCGGTACAGTATGTTCAACACACAATCCCTATTGTGATTTTTTGAAAAAAGCTGCTCTGCCACCTTAAAAAGTGATTCACTACAGATTGCATTTCAAAGGAGGGTAGGCACTGGCACTCTCCGGAAAGAGCCCTAACAATGCCCTTTAATTAGCAGAGTTTGGCTTAGCATACCTTTCACAAGATGCTTGGAACTCTGGGTATTAATGTTGCATAGACACACTATAGGCAGATGAGTCTATAGTGCTATGCTCAGACCTTCACATTGCCACTATATTTAGGGCTGAATTAGCCGTTCCTCAGAGGGAGGTTCCAGTAATAAAATTTTTTTTTAAAAAGTAGCTTCCAGCAATCACAAGGTCATTTTTTGTTTTACATTTATAAACTGATGAATCATCTTATACATGTCTTTTATTATTTATGTATTTTATTCATAGGTTAAAGCTTTACAAATAAACATTTTATATAGTGTTGACTCTTAACACACTATTTCCATGTGTTCCATGTGAAAGTTTTTTTTTTCAGATATGTAATCTCTGATTAAACATTTGGACAGACCCTATTAAAGTGTTTGGGGCAGTAAGGGACAGAGCGGAGTTACTGCTCTGACTTTTTCACTTTTGTGTGTGTAAATTTTATCTTGAGCCACTGAGCTCTGCCAACAGAAGGTTGGTAAAGAGAGGCAGGAAAATGTGATGAGAAGCCTAAAGCTGCACCAATTTATTGCATATTAAAACAAAAAAATATATTATGCGCATTATTTCAGATTTAGCTTTGAAAAAAAATGTTATCTTTTATTTTAAAAGATTTAACCTCGTTAATAAGAGAACAAAATATGTACAAAACCACTACACACCAATTTTTTCACTGAAGATTCTCAACTTCTTTAGTAAATCAGCCTCATTGTGTTGCTGAAGTGCTATCTCAGCAATTGCTAAAAGGAATGTGAGGCGTTCTCTCTTATTTATTATAGGTAGGACACACAGTGCATTGTATTCAATGAGTTAGATGACTCATAGACTATCTTTGTAAGAAGGAGAAGTGAAACTCAACTGCTACGTAGATACAATGCAGTAAGCCAAGCATGTCTATGAAATGAGTGAATTTAGCTGCCCCCACAAACATTTATGTTTAGCAATTACACATAGAAACAAGCTTTTAAAAGATCAGTAAATTATGTTAAGATTATTTACATCAGATTTTTTTGTTTATATGTTTATTGCTTTTTAGGCCCCTTTCACATGGTCAGACTGATCAGGTCCACCTGTCTGTTTTTCAAGCAGACCTGATTGGGCCACCCATTGACCTCTATGGGGAGGCGGATGTCAGCAGATATGTGTCTGCTGACACCCACCTGGAATTTGATACGACAAAGTCCGCTGAAAACAGAGAGATGGCGATACGTTCGCCATCCGTCCAGCAGGTGAGATCAGCTGTCCATTTTCATCCGATCTCCCCATAGAGGACAGCGGGAAAGATACACTATGTTGTTTCAATGCCTTAGCAATGATTAATTTAGTTCCCAAAAGGATGAAAAACATCTGTGATTGCATAGCTTTGGTGACGTTAGGTACCCGGCCATTGAGTAGGGCAATGGATGGGTCTTTTGGAAATTGACAACCTGTAACCTTGCGGATCATATAGAAAATTTTATTTCAAAATCCCCTAATTTCTGGGCACCCCCACCAAGTGTGCAGCATGGAACTGTATAAGTTGCAACCTCGGAAGCATAAAGGTGAGGATGAAGGGAACATTGTGGCTAATCTCGCTAGAACAAGGTACCATCTGGTTATGATTTTGAGATTTGCTTCAATCAAGATTGTGTTACTTATGTTTCTATAAGACCGAAAGACATTGTTGTGCCAACTGTCTATGCTCCAGTTGATCTGGGCCTCTTTCTCTCAGGTCAACATGCATGGGAGCTTGGAGTCGTCTGAGGCCAGTGACAGGTAAATTACGGAAATGCCCCCCCCCCCCTGCTCTGTGGCTTGGCCACACCATTGTTCGCAGGCTGTCATAGGTAGGTGTAATGGTTTGTTACGTCATTGCGCATTTAGGAAATGGGAGATTTGCAAAAATCAAAATTTTTCAGATTCGGGCATCTCCAGCTTGCTCTTACAGAGACTAAGCGAGAGTGGGCCCTGGGGAGTTAAGTAGTGTCCAATGCGGTATAGTCCTTTATCCAACCACCAGCTAAAGGCTTTGATATTCATGCCCGGTGGGAATTTGGGGTTGTGAAAAATATGTGCTAGAGGTGTCACGTCCGATGTCAGCGATGGGTGTTTTTTCAGACTGTCCCACAGTGAGATGGAATTAGAGAGCACAGGGGACATAATAGGGGGGTGATCTTTTACCGGGCACCAGAGGAGGAAATCTAAAGTGTGCGTTGGTGCAGCTTGCCTCTCTATTTGCACCCAATCAGGCTTTTCTATGCGTGTGTAGATAATTGACAATTGTGCCAATCTAGCCGCATGCTAATACCACAGAAGATTTGGGGCCCTCAACCCTCCCCGCTTCCTTGGTCTGTACAGCACTTTCCTCGATCGGCGTTGACCTGAGGAGCCCCAAATAAATTTTATCATTTTGCTTTGAAATGTCCTCAAGTGATCTTTTCTGATCAAAATTGGTAGCGCACGAAAAAGATAGTAATTTTGGGGGTAGAGTAATTTTAGCAGCGTTCAGTCTCCCTAGCCAGGATAAGCCATGAAGTGCCCAGCCTGTGAGATCCTTGCCCAGTTTTTCATACATGGGGGGGAAGTTGGCTGAGCATAGTAGCTCCACCCTCGGGGTGAGTTCTACTCCTAGATATCGGATTTTAGAGTCGCTCCAAGCAAATCGGAAGGAACTTTTGAGATTTTCTACCATAGCAGGGGGGATATTAACATTCAAAAGTTGGGATTTGTTGAGAATGACTGTTAAGCCCGAGGCTCTGGAGAAATGATCAAGTAATTTACAAATGTTTGAGAGTGAGGTCGTCGGTGATGTTACGAAAAGCAGAATATCATCCGCAAACAAAGCGCATTTGTGTGTTTGTGGGCCGCATAAAACCCCTTGTATATCTGGGTTGGCGAAAATGGCGATTGCTAAGGTTTCTATCGTTATCGCCAATATAAAGGGTGACAGGTGGCACCCTTGTCTGGTTCCCCTGGCTATTTTTATGGTATCCGAATAGTCTTATCCGCGCTTCAGGGTGGGAATAAAGTGCTGTCATTAAGCCCACGAATCTCTGGCCAAAACCCCAGCGTTGTAGAATGTTAAATAGGTACGGCCAGGAAACCAAATTGAAGGCTTTTTGGAGATCGAGTGAGAGGAGTAGCCCATCCTGTCGCGATCCCTGGGTCCATCTCGATTGTAGTATCGAAATGATATCTATCGCCCTTCGAATTTGGTCCTGGCCCTGTCTGCCTGGTATGAATCCCACCTGGTCCTTGTGAATATATAAGTTGATGAAAGAGGATATGCAGTCTGCTAGGAGCTTGGTCAGAATTTTCATGTTAGTGTTTATGGGCCTGTAATTTCCTACCTCCCCCTGGTCCTTATGTGGTTTAGGAATCACAGATATGTAAGCTGAATTTAGGTTTCTATCTAAGGGGTCTCCTTTTTGTCTTATCATTGAAGAAGCGCGTGAGGGGTTGGGCTAGAGTCTGTGCAAATGTCTTATAATAGGGCATAGAGAATCCGTCCGGTCCAGGGGCAGATCCCCTCTTTAGGTTTTTAATGACCTTTATTACTTCCTCTACTATGATAGGGGACTCTAGGATGTCATGGTGACTAGCTTCTAGTTTTGGGAGTGGGAATGAGCTCAGAAATTAATTCATATGGGGCTCACTATCCTCTTTACCTGGTCTATATAGTTTCTCATAAAAGCGGTGAAGGGTTTCCATGATGGGTGTCAGTTTGGCTGCTAGCATGAAGCCCATTCTGTTACGTTGGTGAAAAAACTTAGCTTCGCTCCATCGTAAATGCTTTTCAGCTTTTGATGTGAGGGCTAGGTTAAGGGACAAGCGCGCAGAGTCCAAATCAGCTACGGGAGCCAGTTTGGGGACTCGTTTATGTAGGTTGGATAAACCATCAAATTCTTTTTCTAGCTTTTCTATATCAATAGAGTGTTCCTTTTTCACCTGAGTAGAAATTTGGATCAATTTGCCCCTGATCATAGCCTTGTGTGCGGCCCAAAGGGTCTCCACAGTTGTGTTCAAGAGGAAGTATTCCTCAATAGCTTTCTCGATTTCAGTGGCCTTTACTGGGTCACTGAGCAAGGATTTGTTTAGTCTCCAATGAAGGAGGGTGGGGCGGTTAGAATTTCTTCTAAGGGATAGAAGTACTATGGAATGGTCAGACTATACAATGTCTCTTATAGAGGATTTGATCAAGTCTAGGGTTTTGGAAGTAGAGACAAATATGTGGTCAATTCTAGCGTAGGACTGGTGTGGGTGGGAGAAGTGCGTATAAACCCTCTTAGTGGGGTTAAGTTCTCTCTAGGCATCAGCTAGACCATATTGATGTATTAACTTAGCAATTTTAAGGCTTTTCCTGGGTGGGCGAATGAGCTGTGTTCCTGGAGGCCTGGTTTTGTCCAGACCTTGATCGAGGGCAGGATTTGAATCACCCCCATAAATGACTGTCCCACCCAACAAGGGTCCCAGTGTTTTGAACATTGACTGTCAACTTTTTGGGAATGCATGAATTGCAAGATCTTCCGGCGTTTGACCGGTGAGTTCATCCCCTGCGTGTTGTGAGAAGCAACCCACAGGGGAGGAGAGGGTGTGGTGGTGTCAGCCATCGAGCAGAGTGTGATGGCCCGCAATCGTTGCCCTGTCACCTACCTCAGGGATGTCCGTTGGTCTTATCCGGTGTCCATTCCAGCCAGGATTATGTTCCCAGTCATTCGCTGTCTCAATAGGTGGTTCCCGGAGGCTGGCAAAAAGGGAAGAAGAAGACAAAAGTTTAGAAGAAGAAAGGAGATGAAGAATAGTCAAGAGGAGGATGAGAGAACCCTCTGGGGGTTCTATTGGACAGGAGTACTTTCCTAACTCGCTGTCCACACAACATACAGTGGATTCAGTCTCCACTAGAGAGACCGAGGTCCCACCGAATGGACTCGGGAAATCCAGAGCCATAGGGTAGGTGGGAGCGCATGAACATAACACCCCGCCGAGGCACACCAAAACATAAAACTTTGCAAAAATTTTAAACAAACTTAAAGTCCGACTACAACTTGTCCAATGCGATAAAGAGGCTATGCTGGACTAGCGTGAAAATGAGTGAGGGGGTAAGAGGGAGTGGGAGGATTGTTACCGGAGCCAGAATGCCAAGGTAGGTATTTGGGGGGGTGGGCAAGGGAGGGTATGCACGGAAGTCCTTGAACCATTTGTGAAGGGGTCTGGTGGGGAAATCTCGAGAAATAGGTCCCGGCTAGTGGGAAACCCACTCGGTGACCCTGATACAATAAATGGGAACAATCTACAGTGGGGATGGAAAGTATTCAGACCCCCTTAAATTTTCCACTCTGTTATATTGCAGCCATTTGCTAAAATCATTTAAGTTAATTTTTTTCCTCATTAATGTACACACAGCACTAAATATTGACAGAAAAACACAGAATTGTTGACATTTTTGCAGATTAAAAAAGAAAAACTGAAATATCACATGGTCCTAAGTATTCAGACCCTTTGCTGTGACACTCATATATTTAACTCAGGTGCTGTCCATTTCTTCTAATCATCCTTGAGATGGTTCTACACCTTCATTTGAGTCCAGCTGTGTTTGATTTTACTTATTGTAGTTGATTAGGGAAGCCACACACCTGTCTATATAAGACCTTACAGCTCACAGTGCATGTCAGAGCAAATGAGAATCATGAGGTCAAAGGAACTGCCTGAAGAGCTCAGAGACAGAATTGTGGCAAGGCACAGATCTGGCCAAGGTTACAAAAAATTTCTGCTGCACTTAAGGTTTCTAAGAGCACAGTGGCCTCCATAATCCTTAAATGGAAGACTTTTGGGACGACCAAAACCCTTCCTACAGCTGGCCGTCCGGCCAAACTGAGCTATCGGGGGAGAAGAGCCTTGGTGAGAGAGGTAAAGAAGAACCCAAAGATCTCTGTGGCTGAGCTTCAGAGATGCAGTCGGGAGATGGGAGAAAGTTGTAGAAAGTCAACCATCACTGCAACCCTCCACCAGTCTGGGCTTTATGGCAGAGTGGCCCAACGGAAGCCTATCCTCAGAGCAAGATACATGAAAGCCCGCATGGAGTTTGCTAAAAAAACACCTGAAGGACTCCAAGATAGTGAGAAATAAGATTCTCTGGTCTTAGAGACCAAGATAGAACTTTTTGGCCTTAACTCTAAGCGGTATGTGTGGAGAAAACCAGGCACTGCTCATCACCTGTCCAATACAGTCCCAACAGTGAAGCATGGTGGTGGCAGCATCATGCTGTGGGGGTGTTTTTCAGCTGCAGGGACAGGACAACTGGTTGCAATCAATCGAAAGATGAATGCGGCCAAGTAAAGGGATATCCTGGATGAAAACCTTCTCCGGAGTGCTCAGGACCTCAGACTGGGCCGAAGGTTTACCTTCCAACAAGACAATGACCCTAAGCACACAGCTAAAATAACGAAGGAGTGGCTTCCCAACAACTCCGTGACTGTTCTTGAATGGCCCAGCCAGAGCCCTGACTTAAACCCAATTGAGCATCTCTGGAGAGACCTAAAAATGGCTGTCCAACGTTTACCATCCAACCTGACAGAACTGGAGAGGATCAGCAAGGAGGAATGGCAGAGGATCCCCAAATCCAGGTGTGAAAAACTTGTTGCATCTTTCCCAAAAAGACTCATGGCTGTATTAGAGCAAAAGGGTGCTTCTACTAAATACTGAGCAAAGGGTCTGAATACTTAGGACCATTTGATATTTCAGTTTTTCTTTTTTAATAAATCTGCAAAACTGTCAACAATTCTGTGTTTTTCTGTCAATATGGGGTGCTGTGTGTACATTAATGAGGAAGAAAAATGAACTTAAATGATTTTAGCAAATGGCTGCAATAGAACAAAGAGTGAAAAATTTAAGGGGGTCTGAATACTTTCCATCCCCACTGTATTTACGTTAGCTATCATTAGAGCATAGCGTTCTCGGTGCAGTCCCGGGAAGATGAAAAATATTCGTAAACAGAGTTAACTGGCATAACTGGCACCAAACTTGGTATGAGGGAAAACAACAAAAAGAAAACATTTTAAAAGCATAACTTTTTCCCTCTGGAGGTGCTATGTAAAAGTACATTGATCAATGGAGAAGTGTCCAAATCCTGGTCAGGTTTGGAAAGGGGAAGAGTGACCATTCAGTCCTCATTCTGTGTCAGGGGGGTCGTCCTTCCCTGGAACGCTTGAAGTTGGATTTGGTCCACACCGGTGAGATGGGGCTGGAAGAAGTTTGGCGTTCCGTGGCTCCCGAATGGGAGTTTGTGGGGTTTGTGGCGGGCCCAATGTGATTAATCGCAGTCCCAGTAGAAGTTTCTCTCCTTCCTGGAGGTCGGAGGAGTATGTCTTGGATTTGAAGGTGAATTTCAGAGCAAATGGAAAAGCCCACCAATATTAAATCTCCTTCTGCGAGAGGACCGTGAGCAGGTGTTTCAGTGACCGCCTCCTCTGGATGGTTGATGAAGATATGTCAGTGAAGATTTGGATCGGATGGTTCTGACAAAGGAGAGGCATTTGCTTGCGTGATCTTTTCATGATCTCCTCCTTCACCGAATAGAAATGCGGCTTCACCACAATATCTTTAGGGGCCCCATCCTTTCTCTCAGGGCCCAGGGCCCTGTAAGCTCTGTCCAGTTCCAATTTATGAGGTGGAATGTCAGGAGCCCCCTCAATCTGAAATTATATCGTCTAGATCTATTCTCGAGATCATCGAGTTTGGACAGAGCATTGTCAAGTTGTTCTTGTATGACATGAATATGGTCACAGTTTTGATTGATCCTGGCCACTGTGGTGTCTAGCTTGGCTTCAATGGCTTCTATACAGTCACCAAGGTTTTGGAAATCAGCCTTAATGTCCCCTGTGATCTTATCTGCAATGGTGGACAGTCCTCTGTCAAGTAATTCGGACAATTTATTGAAGAGGTCCGTAGTGTTAATAAGGGAGTCCGAGCTGCCCTGTATAAGATGGTGCGGGGCGGCCGAGTAGGCCTCGGCAGGCCTTAGGGGGGATAACAGATAATCCTCAATTGTGTGACTTATGAGGTTTTCCGTGGATGCTGGGGAGGGTGCTGTGGCAGGTAGTCACTGTGTGCCCCGGGAGTGTCTGTGGGGGTCGTGAGCGCGAAGCGCTGTGTCCTCCTCCTCCTCCTCCATGTCAGCACATGAGTTTGCTGCGGCCGCCATCTTGGATTCGAGCGGCTCCGAAATCAGGCTGAAACATGGCCTAAGATCTCGTTTGGCCGAGCCCCTGGACATGGAAAGGTTCCCGGGTGGTTCCCTCAGCTGGTGGTGCGGTCCAGAGCTGCCTCGCTGGCCGCAGTCGGGAGCTCTGTGTGCCGTTAGGCCGGGGTGACACGGAGCTCTGGGCTCAAGTGGCCATCTTGGAGTCCTCCGCGCATATGCTCTTCAACCCTTTGCAATCTTTAGCACTATAAACCCCCAACTTCTGCACATCACTGTAAATTAACTTTTTTTTTTTTTTTTTTACTGAACACTGTACAGTAAAATACTTGGGAAGTTTTGGAATCCATTTCACTTAAGATTTTGTAGGATGGGATGTGGGGTCAAATTAGGGGTTTAGCGCTTAGACCCCTTTCACACTGAACCGCCCGGGGCGTCAGCGGTAGAGCGGCGCTATTTTTAGCGCCGCTTTACCGTCGTTTTAGTGGTGCTCTTTGGCCACTAGCGGGGGTTAAAACCGCCCCGCTAGTGGCTGAAGAGCGCCACTAAAACGAGGGGTTAAATCCACCCGCAAAACGCTGCTGCAGCGGCGCTTTGCCGGCAGTATAGCAGCACTGCCCTATTGTTTTCAATGGGCAGGGGCGCTTTAGGAGCTCCTAATGCTCAAAAGGGGGGGAATTTGGGACTTTAAATGAGGCACATTAAATGTACCTCCATCGAGTACGTAAACAGAAAAGGGAATGTGGGACTTTAAATGAGGCAATTGACTTGTGGAGGTAGAGTGGTTGGTAAACATTATTTATTTGTAACAATAATATCAAACAGATAAAAAAAAGTATTTTCATATATCTGCACATACACATGGCATAAACGTAGTAGATACATATATGTCAACTTGGCAGCACATAAAAGATAATAAATATTAATAAAGTATAATAAAGTAAATAAAGTATAATACAAGGTATTGCCTATTAGCAGGCATTGGTAACCCATATGCAAAAGAGCTGCTGTAAGTTAGATGCACATACACGAGTGGTTACTTAGTACTCAATGAATTTTTAATGTATAAAAGATATATATGGGCCAGTAAATAGGTAGTGAGCCAGGCTTGACTGAGCACCCCATGGAAACTTGACGCATTTCATGGCTAACTGCCATTCATCAGCAGTTGGGTACATAAGTAAACTGTAGATACAAATAGATATGTAGTATTAATTAATATGTCCTACCCCTTTAAGGGGAAAAAAGACCTCAAGGGGAGAAAGAAATCTATACTCACAGGTCGGCTAAAACACTGTACTTGACTGGCAGCGAGGAAGATTGGACCCCAAATGGTTGTCTGTTCCGGAGCTGAGGCAAGGGACCCCACCCCAGCCAGGAAAACACCCACATGGCATGTCCGACTGCCACAGCATATTCCACATGTGTGGGGAGGATTGCAAGTATGGTGTTCTGGAAAAAAATATATAAAAAGATGTGAAAAACCTGTGAAAAAAGTGTAAAAAGGTGAAAAAATGTGAAAAGTGAAAAAACACGATAAGTGTTTGGAAAAAAAATAGATATGTGTATATTCTAATGAGTGTTATGCGTGTATAAATATACATACACACACAATAGTACATGGGTGTATTGCATGTGTCAAAAAAAGGGAAGAAAAAGGGCTGGGAAAAGAAAAAGAAAAAATTGTGCATACCTTACATGTGTGTGTATCCAGTGAATGGGCTGTGTGTGTTGCCTCCCTGGTGTCAAACACATAGTGAAATGGTAAGGCAATCAAGCTCACCTGCTTATGTAATCCAGGTATGGGGAGGGTCCCCAACCAACATCGTGCACAACATCGAATGAGAATAGGAGTTGGCAGTGAAATCCACCATTGGCGCAAGCGCCAAAGTGGAGCCCCGCCAACCCCATCTCCGGCGTGAAATGGACCAAGGACGTCCCTGTATTGCGGCATCAAAAGAGGCCACAAACAGGTCGTATCATGACGCCGATGCGCAGGAGGGCCCCCCTGCCAATATCTCAAAAGAGACTCAGAAGGGAAGCACTGCTGCGTATCGCAGCTCTGGAATCAAGACAAGAAAAGGGGCACCCCCCATCCCCGACCAGCCTCAGTGTGGATGGAGTCATATAGAACAACATAGGCCCAGTAGGAAAATATGTTTTGATATATAAATAATTAGAAAAAATGGGCATGGTATCAAATAGTATATCTAATACAGATATAGCATATGTCATTATTAAATAAACGTTTTGTTGATCAAATTAAATTATACTTATAGTATAAGGTCAGGTATACCGCAAAGTGCCATAGACATGTCATAGTAGATGTCTCAAGTGTGTGGACCCTAAATAATGTGCACTACCAACCAAGACAGACCTCACACACGGACGGCAGGGGAACACTGCCAATCCAAAAAAACAAATCCAAAAACTGCTCCTAATGCGCTCCAAAGAAGCTGCTGGCAGTACTATTTCTGATGCCCTGCCAGCGCACTGCTCCAGTGTGAAAGCCCTCGGGCTTTCACACTGGAGTGAATGGAGCCGCTGTTTCAGGGCGCTTTGCAGGTGCTATTTTTAACGCTATAGCACCTGCAAAGGTCCTCCGTGGGAAAGGGGTCTAAATGTCAGAGTTGGGGAAATAATTCTAGTGGCAGCGCTCACACTTTTAACTCTAAACTGATAACCTGTAAAGGCTTTGAAAATGTCGCCTATGGACAATTTTAGGTATCGTGGTTTGTCACCATTTGACAGGCTTGCGCAGTTTTAAAGCTTGACATGTTTTGTATCTATTTGACACAACATCATCTTCTTTATTTTATCCAAAAATGGGTATTCATTATGTTTGTGTACACTAAAATCATTTAAGTATGCCTTTTCCTGAAAATTTGCATTTGATAAACAGCTGCCCAAATATTATGCATCATAAATAATTGCAACAACTATTGTTTTATTCTCTAGAGCCCCTGCTTTCAGAAAATATTTAATTTTTGGGGTTTTAAAGTGGAGTTCCACCCAAAAGTGGAACTTCCACTCATCGGATTCCTCCCCCCCCTCCGGTGTCACAGTTGGCACCTTTCAGGGGGGAGGGGGGTGCAGATACCTGTATATTACAGGTATCTGTACCCACTTCCGGCATAGATAGCCGCAAAATCTGTGGTTATTTACGCCACTTCCTGTTCCCCCCCCCCGCTGTCTGCTGGGAAACACACGGGTCCCAGAGACAGCAGGGACCAGCCGTATTGCGCTGCGCGACTCGCGCATGCACAGTAGGGAACCGGGAAGTGAAGCCGCACAGCTTCACTTCCTGATTCCCTTCCCGAAGATGGAGGCGGCAGCACCCGAGGACCGAGAGACGGTTCGGCCTCGGGTGCCGACATCGCGGGCGCCCTGGACAGGTAAGTGTCCATGTTTTAAAAGTCAGCAGCTGCAGTATTTGTAGCTGCTGACTTTTAAAAAAAAAATTTCGGCGGAGCTCCGCTTTAAGTAATTTTCTAGCAAATAAATGCAAATTCTAATTTGAAAAATGTCAAAATGGCCCCTGACGGCAAATGGTTATTATCTTAATATTTTTAGGACTGTGGTTTGATAATTACAGGCCTTTTAAAGAAATGTTAAATTGTAATAATTCCCTGAGAAAAAAAAAAGTGTTGACTTGGTTAAACTCTCACACAAATGGAACCATGGCGTTAAACATTGATATAACATATGCATATGTTGCAAAACACAGAAACAATTGTGAGATTATGTGGACAACACACAGGAAATAGTGTGAATATATGGGCAATAAATGTGGGCAAAACACTGACAATAATAATGATACAGTAGTAACTAATGTGGGTTGCAAACAGGAAATCATGACTATTTGTGGGCAGCACAATGGCAATTGTGGCTATATGTAGGCACACACTGGCAACTGTAGCAATATAAGAGCAACACAAAGCAAATATTAATGCAGTGCACACTGGACACAAAGACAATACATGGATAACAAATAATTATTGGTGGCAATACATACATAAGCAATAAAATTAAAGAAGTAATCAATGCAGCTCAGATTGGCTCCCCCCTGCCCCTTTTAGCTCTACTCCAAGCATTTGCAATGACAACTCTATGTGTGACATGGATATCCTTTAGGTTTGTGGGAAACAAGGAAGCTCCACCTAAAATTTATGTTGCAGTGTTAATGTACAGGGCAAATGTTGACATATGTAGGACAACTAGGCAGGCAAATGTGGCTATAATTACCTGCTTTTAGTAGATAGGCACGTAGAATTTTCTAAAAGTACCCAAACCTGAAAATCTTAAACGTTAAACCCAAAAAACTGTGCAGTTTCCCCCTGATATTGCAAACATGAAACACCAGTAAAAAATATGATATGGCTGGAAAGTCCTCAGGGTATGTGGCACCTCATCCCTAATTTATTAGCAAAATAAGGAGGGATAGAGAACAGGGATTATAACGGTGCCTAAGAATGTATGTAGTACACTAGTACGTAAAAATTATAAAGTATTTTATTATTACAAAAATCTAAACATGAAATACATACACAGGTGTGTTGACAATCATAAAACAGTTTGTACATACAAAGGTGTTCAAAGGCCACTAAATAAAACAGGCAATTAATCCCTACATGTTTCGCCAAAGCATTGGCTTCTTCAGGGGAATGATATTAGAAACCTGTACATGTATGTAAACTCCAGAATTCCCCAAACGCAAGCGTAGCGCCAAGTCCCCCAAGGGCAATCAGCAACCAGTTGCCACAACAAATAAGGCTGAAGAGGGCTAATGGAGACAAAGTGTAAATTAAAATCGATGTAAAGACAGGGGCGCCAAAAAATCTTATCAATGGTAGCCACAGCAAGTGATTAATTAATCACAGTAAAATATTGGTAAACCATAAGAAAAAAGGGGAATTGTATGCAACAAGTTCCTACATCAGGGTGAAGCAATCACCCAGCTAAAATAGAAGCACTGGACTCCCTACAATTTTGCGTTTGGTTCACGGTGTTTCCACCTACCTCGGTGGCAGGCTGCAGCTGCTCCACTGATACTTTCAGCCTGCTTCTATTTCAGCTGGGTGATTGCTTCACCCTGATGTAGGAACTTGTCGCATACAATTCCCCTTGTTTTCTTATGGTTTACCAATATTCTACTGTGATTCATTTTTTACTTGCTGTGGTCACCATTGATGAGAGATTTTTTGGCGCCCCTGTCTTATCATCGATTTTAATTTACACTTTGTCTCCATTAGCCCTCTGCAGCCTTATTTGTTGCGGCAACTGGTTGCTGATTGTCCTCGGGGGGACTTGGTGCTTTTGGGGAATTCTGGAGTCTACATACATGTACAGGTTTCTAATATTCCCCTGAAGAAGCCAATGCTTTGCCGAAACATGTAGGGATTGCCTGTTTTATTCAGTGGCCTTTCAACACCTTTGTATGTACAAACTTTTTTTATGATTGTCAACACACCTGTGTATGTATTTCATGTTTAGATTTTTGTAATAATAAAATACTTTATAATTTTTACGTACTAGTGTACTACATACGTTCTTAGGCACCGTTATAATCCCTGTTCTCTATCCCTCTTTACTTTGATAATGAAACACCAGTGTGATTGGTTACATATGTTTTCTGTATTATGACAAAAAACACTAAGCCCTAGTTTACAGTTCCAAATCGCATCCAATTGCCGGCAATGGAACCGTTCATATTGTCGCGACTCATGATGCAGAAATTATGAAAAAGTTTCCTGCACTACTTTTTACCAATTTCATTGTGATTTGCAAAGATCTCTGTTAAATTATATCGCAATGAAATTGGCAGTGCAAATCGCACTGATGCGCGGCTTAGAAACCTTGCTGAATTAGCGCAATTTCAAAGCCGCACCGGTGTGAACCAGGGCTAAGCCATTATTTTGTGTCTAGGACTTCTTTCCCTACTTGGGCTGGTGATAAGAAAAGTGACAATATGAATATCTTTTTTTTAATTTGTTTCTAGATATAATCTAAAGGAAGATGTCTACACTGAAACTTCGGCATTTTAAGAAGCAAATTTTCCTGCAGGGTTACAGTATTAAGGGTACAGAACAGACCAACAAGCAAACTGCAATATTCCGTGACAAATTCATGCTATTACAAACAAAAAAAAGCAATATTTAGTACCTTTTTGTGTTTTTTTACATTTTTTTTAATGGCAATCAAATTTCTTGATTACTGTCTTAATGTCAGAAGATACATTATTTTTGGTCATTTAGCAAGTGTATTAGATTCAAAAATAAGAAAAAGTATGGGGGCCCAGGGGGTCACACTGGCTTTAGTTACTTCTCAGCACTGATGATGGCTGACCAACCATGGCACCATGGGCACTTATCTTTTTGTTTGTTTTGACCTTATCAGCACTAATAGAAAATTCTTATAATACAAGAAATGCTGATAATCTGCAGAATTGGACCACAATATGCAGTTTATATCTGCTAAAATAATATCTGATCTGATCAGGGGAGAGGATGGCAGTGGCATGAATGGTATGAAAACAGTCCTTCTAGAAAATAGCTTGTAGACAAGAAAAACAAACATTCTACTCTTAACCCTTCCCTAAAACTCTAATTAAAAATAGATGCAACCCCTATCAAGATTTTTATTTTCCAAGAAAAACAATTCCCATTGAAAAATTAAAGCTCATCTCTGAAAAACATAAAAATTCTCTATTGCAGTGGGGCTGCGCATGCACTGCCAGAGTTATCTGCTGTTTAGGTGTAGAGAGCATAGAAAAGATTTGCTTACTAGATCCTCTGTTCCTCCACACTGCTAGACTGGTCCCTGCAGTGTCTTCTCCACCGGTGGTACAAAGTTCTGACATCATCCAGACCAATGCAAGGGAAGTGGAGCATCAGGTAAGTAAAAGTGCTTTTACTCTCCCCTAGAATAAAGGAACATATATAACCTGCAGTGCTGGCATAGCCCCACTGCAAGGGAGAACTTTCAAATTTCCCAGAGTTGGACTTTAGGTTCCCTTTATATTTCATCGCTTCCTCTTCACATAGAATACACGTTTATTTCCTGCCTGCATTTGGTAAATTAATGAAACTTGCAGAGTACAGAAAATGTTGATGTTTTTCCAAGCTTTCAAACCACTATGCAAGCAGAACATTTATATTATGTTTTAGAATATTATCATTCGCTTAAACAAAAGCAATGTTCTGGTTTAATATTTTTGCTCAAGTGTCACTTGCAGGGATTTATGTCTTAATAATATACCATATGTATAGAAAATCTTGTTAATTTTACTTGGTGCCAATCATAGCCATCTGACCAGAAGAGAATCACACTTGAATCTCATTCTACACTGCAGTCATATTAGTACTACATTTGTGCTGCTGGAAAAGTCATTGTACGAATGTTTAACAGTTGTAATGATTGGACACTGCGCTGTGTATCTGCTGGTGCATTTACTACTTTCTGTAATTAATGATATAATAGAATGTAACTGTAATACAAATTTGTTGTATTTTATCTATCCTGCTTCTTATATATCATATGAACAATGTGCTTGCAATGTGTTCCCATGACGGCTCCAATGACTGCAATGCCTTCCTCTAGCCTGTCCCTTTCCTGTTACAATGTATTACTATCTACAAGTCAGCCCAGTGACTGATAGATGTGAAGAACTGTAAATGGACTAAAGACATTCTTTACAGAGATGAGTGTTAAAGAGAAATTTCACTCCCCTTTACATTTTATTTTCCTACTCGCAGTACCCAGTGCATCCTGAGACACATCGGTTCTGACAATGCCGCCATATTCTTCTCAGAGATCATTGGGAGGCCACCTGTCTCCTCCAAGGTATTGCAGCCAGCCCCTGATGACACACAGTGGCGTGAGTAGGCCAGAAGTGTAAACCTGGACACACACTATACAATTTCCTGTAGATTTTTTCCTTCAGATTTACCAAAACCATAGAATATGAGGTCAAACCTTAAGAGTTTCAATTTGTATGCAATCGGGCAGGCCCTTGCACTACATGGTTTTGGTAAATCTAAAGGAAATCAGACAACAAAAGTTGTAGAGTGTGTATGGGGTCAAAGGCTGAGTCCTGTTATTAAGGTATTTAGATGGAAGACAAAATTCATAGGGCCAATTAAGTAGTAGGAGGTGGCGGGAAGGTACAGACATTTTTGTCAACTGATTAAAAAGGGTGAAGGTTCGCATTTAACGTGTGTAATGCTTAGCAATAAAATTATATTTTGTTACCTAATTAGTCTTTAGACTTTTTTTTCGCAATAAAATTGATTTCCACCAGTGCTAAACTTCTTTATTTTCTGGGAGAAAAGATTGTAGTCCTCAGATGCAGCTGCAGAAATAAAAGCACACATATTGGCATATAAATTATATTGTAAAGAGGACCTGTCATGGTGTGTATTTTTTTCCCCCAAAAATGTGCATTTGAAAAACCGGTGTGATATATAAAATTGCAACACCCACCATTTTATTCTCTGGGACCTCTGCTTAGAACCCCCAAACATTATATATTATTTTAAAGTTATTTTCTAGCAAAAAAAAAATACTGATCTTTACATGTATGTCAGATTTGACTGATAAGGAAGTACCGTATATACTCGAGTATAAGTCGAATTTTTCAGCACATTTTTTTGTGCTGAAAGTGCCCCCCTCGACTTACTCGAGTCAAGCATTTTTCTGCAGCAAAAAATTTCATTTTCCGAACCGACTTTGGGGCCCCGTATCTCAGGGCCACTTAGTGCTAGGAACCCCAAATTTGGTGTGCAAACCCGGTGGAACTGGTACCATAACATATCCAAAGCTGGGGTTCCTAGCACCAAGTGGCCCTGAGATACGGGGCCCCAAAACCGGTTCGGAAAATGTCATTCTCTGCTGCAGAAAAGTGCTTGACATTTTCTGAACTGATTTTTGGGGCCCTGTATCTCGGGGCCACTTGGTGCTAGAAACCCCAGCTTTGGAAATTTTATGGTGCTAGTTCCACTGGGTTTGCACACCAAATTTGGGGTTCCTAACACTAAGTGGCCCCGAGATACGGCACCCCAAATTCGGTCAACTGTGTCCATCTGCAGCAATGTCATTTCGGGACCTTTTGGGTTCAGAGACCCCAAATTTTGGCTGCAGCTAGGGGGCATCTAGGAACCCTTAACTACCGAGTTTGAAGTTCAGGGGACCTATGGCTGCAAATGGGCACAGTGAGGCATGCAAATGGGCACAGTGATGCTGCAAATGGGCATTGTTGACCCTCTTTTCCACTTACAGTAGCTGTGCATTTCTCACCCTCGTCTTATACTCGGTTCAATAAGTTTTTCCCATTTTTTTGTGGTAAATTAGGGCCTCGACTTACACTCGGAACGACTTATACTCGAGTATATACGGTAGTTAAAGAGGAATTGAATTTAGTAAATAAACTAGCATGGATCCTTCCTACAATTAAATCCATAAATACAGGCCTCACAGAGGGTCTAGAACAGGGATATGCAATTAGCGGACCTCCAGCTGTTGCAAAACTACAAGTACAAAAGTACAAGTAACTACAAGTACCTGTTAGAATCTTGCTATGTCTCATGGGACTTGTAGTTCTGCAACAGCTGGAGGTCCGCTAATTGCATATCCCTGGTCTAGAATTTAGGCTGCCAGTCTGTGTGAGCCCACAGCAGCATCTTGCATTTCCTAGAATCCAGCAGGTTGTGCAGTACTGTGCACACGCCAGTTGAGGTCACAATGTATAATAACATTCTTGCAAATACATTACAATTGTTATAAATTATTTAAAGTTTAAAAAAAAAAAAAAATCCTATAAAATGAAACTGTCAGGAAACATAATTACACTATGGGTTTGATTTAGGCTCGATTCACATCTATGCATGTTGCTTTTGAGCGTTTTTGGAGGTTTTTTTTGTGATGCTTGCCACGTTTTTGAACAGCGTTTTTGCGGCGTTTTGCTTTTTTTTTTTTTTACAGCTTTTTTTAGACTGTATAGTTTAAAAAAAAAAAAAAAAAAAAAACGCCAAAAATGCATCAAAAAACGCTGTACTTGCGTTTTTGATGCTGGTCCATTGAATTCTATTACATGCAAAACGCTGCATTTTGCATGAAAAAAAGTCCCTGACCCTTTCCAAAAATGCAGAGGTACAAAAATGCATTGATGTGAACATGTTCCATAGGAACCCATGTTAACAAATTCCCATGCATTTCTGCAAAATGCATCAAAAAACGCGCTAGTGTGAATGGAGCCTTACTAAAGGGAATTCCACTCTGCACTACAAAAGTGCACTTGGAAGTGCAGTCGCTGTAGATCTGAGGGGAAGATCTGAAAGGAGGGGAAGCTCTGCTGATTTTATCATCCAATTATGTGCAAGCTAATATGCTGATTTTTATTTTCTTTGCGTGTCCCCCTCAGATCTACAGTGACTGCACTTCCAAGTGCACTTGCAGTGATTAAGCACCATTTCCAAATCAGGTGCCACAAACTTCCCGATGCCTCAGGGAACGGTTTTAGCTTCACTCGTTCCAGAACGATTTTGTGACCCGAGTCAGAAAATCGTTGCTCTCATTTTTCATCAAAACCTAATCACAGTTTTTTTGGTGTGTAAACAATAGTTTCCTCTCCTGAGGTATATCCCATGCAGATTTAAAGGGGCAAAAGGGACTATTGCCCCAGGCCCCCCTGCTATATGGGGCCCCTGGCCCCAAACTTCCTTTGTAAAAAAAAAATTTATAAAATTAGTTTTATATTTAATAAAATTAACAAAGTGTGTGTGGGTGTTTGGATACAGAACAGTTAAGCCGGATTTACGAAATTGGTCAAATTTGGGACAGGCGTGGCCCTAGATAGGAATATGGCCAAAATGACATAGCAGTTTGTCGGACGAAATCAGCAGAGAGTAGAGGACCTTCCTTCCTTGAGTCTTTCAAGTGTAGTAGTGAAGTAAACTCCTAACCAGTGTTTTTTTTTTTTTTTTCTGTGTCCCGAATCCATTGACCAGACTTTCCACAAGTAACTTTGTTTCCTGAACCTTTCAGTCCTGTGGATCCGTACACACCCGCCTGTCCACTCTGCAAAAAGGAGGGGACTTTTTTTTTATAATGCTCAGAAAGATTTTACAGAGAATTCACAAAAAAGTACCTACGCTTAATGCTGCTCGGTCTCTCGTCTCAGGAATACTGTATATTGTTAAATTTCTCTCGGCAGACTCAAGAACGTGTAACATAAATGTATTCTAACCTAAAGAGAGTTTGTGTTTTTTTTTTCTCTGTACTTCAGAGGGAAGGTCATTGGCAATTCATTCACATCAGATTGACTAAACTTTGTTCGATCATCAAGTCGGTGTATCTCATTTAATAACACCTGGTGTCGGTACTTGATGCTCGAAAATTCTTCAAAATTTATGAGATTTTACCCAAATATTTTCCTGTAAACTTCTGGAACTTCAGGCACCGATTTGGTGTTTGTGCAGGTCTCGATTTACAACATCTGTGTCATAATAATTCAGATCAAATTAAAGCCTGTACATCAGTGGTAAAAATGAATTAAAAGTTTTTGTACTGTAATCATTACTTACTTTGATACATTACTATTGCTGTAAAACATTGATTTACACGAATATAAGAATTATATATGAATCATTTTTTTTTTAATGTCAATACATTTGAATAGTTGCTTCTTCAGTGGGGCAAGATGTCATTTTTTTTTTTTGTCCTATTTGGATTACGGCTGAAACAATTTAATTGACACAATTGATAATAAAAATAGTTGACAACTATTTTTATTATCGACTAGTTGGTCAGCCAAACAGTTGGCCTACAAAAAGAATGCATTATTTTAATAATAAATGTGTTCCACCGCGCAGAGGCCTTAATAACTAAATATAATGATGATAGTTGTGCCACTGCTTACTACATAAACAATATGAATAAGAGTGAAAAAATCATCAGTAATAAATAAACAATATTCCACAGCAGCACATAAAATTTTCAAAAATAGGGGAAAAGACTTTTTTTTAAATAAACGTGCACAAAATTAGTTGGAGAAAAAAAATGTGTGCATAAACAACAAATAGTGAATAAGTCCACGAGAAAATAAATCTGGAAAAAAGTAAAAGTCTGTATGTGTGTCACACACACCAGTGTGAAATCTTGTAACCAACGTAACGCCTTGAATCCACCACCAAAGTGACAAATTAGGTAAACTGTGCAGCACTTATGTGATCATATAAACCATAACAAATGATAGGAGTACAAAAAACGTGAATAATAAATTATGTGCTCAAAAATACTCCAAGCAGTCCTCTATTATGACATGCAATGTCAATAAATAGAGGAACTTGGACGTGTGATGTCCAAAAAAAGTCAGTGACAAACTTCAATCATGTGTGATGATAATCCTCAACCACATGTGGATATGATATAGTGACAGTCTTTAACTTCAAATATGTATGATTTAATAACAGTTAATAGTAGATCCACCATCAAAGGCACCAGAAGCTGCTTACCAGAGGGATTGAACGTAGCCTCCCTGGCGGTTTTCCCGAGTGTGGCTCGGGGTTAAAATTCAGCACCATTAGCGGTAACCCCGAGCCACACTCGGGATTGCATCGCAGGATCCTGGTGCCTCCTTACTTACCTTGTACCCGGGACCCTGCGATGTCCCCCGCAGTGTCCGCGGGCTCCGTCCTCTGCCCGAAGCCTCTCTGTGCCAGGCTCCGTTCCCTGCGAGCGTCGCGACGCACGGGGGCGGAGCCTGGCGGCAAATTCAAAAAAATGTAAAAAGCATAACACATACAGTACTGTAATCTTACAGATTACAGTACTGTATGAAATCATTTCACATCCCATTTGCCCCCAGTGCTCTGGCCCATGCCCTGCATGCAGTTTTATATTGCATATACTGTTCTTTCTGCCTGGAAACTGGAGATTGTCCATAGCAACCAAAAAGTGTCCCTTTACGTCAAAAATGGCTTTAGACCAGCTAGAAAACAGCGATAGTAAATTAGAACACTTGCAGAATTGAGCAATAGTGAATCGTGTGGAAATTTATTTTATTACTATTTATTTTTATTTTTTTTAATTATTTTTTTTTTTTTATTATATTATAATTTATGTTTTTGTGTTTCAAACTTTATCATACCCGGGATATCTATTAGACTCTTGTTTGGACAGATTTAAGTGTGTTATTAATAATTACAGACCTACAATATAAAACGCCAAATTTCCATGCAAAATAATTGTACCGCTTTCAGCACCTAAAATCAGAAAGAATCATACCGCCAGGGAGGTTAACCACTTCCCGACCGCCGCACGCCGATGTACGTCCTAAGTTTGAACGGGGATATCGTTGTTATGGCAGCAGCTAGCTGCCATAACCCCGGTATCCCCGTTTTCGTGCGGCGGCCGGCTTTCAGATAAAAGTGGTCCCTGCGGCGGATTCGCCGCGAGATCACTTTTATCGGTGGCGGGAGAGGGCCCCCCTCCCTCCCGCCGCGATCCGGTGCCCTCCGCCGCTTACCGGAGCCGTCGGTAGCGGCGGAGGCGATCGCGTCCTGCTCTCTGGTGTGCCTGGAGATTTTTGTCCCTTGTATCTCACTGGCCCACCTTTCATTTTGACATAATCTAAATTTAATTAACTTCTATGTTTTGGAGTGTCCGTCATTTGGGTATATATCTGTTTCCTGTATTGTGTATTGTTTGTCGTACAGATTAACAATAGCCTCTTCAATATGTTATCTTTATACACACTATCTGTAATGGGTATACGTTGTGAGATAGGAATACTTTTTACACGAAGACAGGCTGTACTTTTTAGAATCTAGGCAGGTAAAATGTATACCCAATTGAAGACATGGACACTCTATCATAAAACAAACTACAAGCAACAAACGACAAACATGCAGTGAATGACAGCCTGGACATACACAGACTAGATACATCTCCTTCACTGAATCCAGCTTGGTGGGCGTGTTAGAGGGAGGGATTACTATAAGGAGCCCTCACACACCACCTGTACGTCCAGATGAAGCTACACAAGTTTATGTTGTGAAACGCGTTGACGTCATCCCGTCCGGACGTCACGCCTGCTGTCATCCCCCGTTGGGGCTAGCCGGCTCACCCATCGAGAGGGCGTTCCGCTCCATGCTGTGAACGAACCGTAGGGAAGGAAACAGATGCAGCTGCACGGCCGTCCATCTATCCCTACGAACTACACTATCTGATTCAGGGTGTGTGAATAACCATACCGGGACAGTGCTTGGTACCATTTACAGCGACCAGTGGAGCAGCTAAAACATACAGAGGCTACTGCTATCCGGCATTACATAAGGATTCCCAACTGGGACCCGGGAGTGGTAACGTACACAGCCATCTGTATATGTAGTGCTGCTCATGCACAGTATTGCCTGTTCCAACCATAGGGAGGCTATATGTAGAAGTACCCACACCATACCGGACTACTGTATATGACAGCAGCTCAGCTGTACACTACTTTGAATCCTGGTTACCACAACCCACCTACTTCACATGGAAGGCCGGCATATTTTCGCCATTCACACACATTGATGTCCCAGGACTCATCCCGGCATCCCTGCCCACGGTCATTCAACCTCTCTCTCCCCCACAGCCCCCGTCCCTTCCCTACCCATTCCACTACCCCTCCCCCCCCTCCCCCCTCCCCCCCCCCCCATCCCACCATTTGAGCCACCCCTCCCCCGGGGGTATTGATGTCTGCTTAAGCAAAACCTCATTCAGCAATTGCTGTATACTCCTCATTGTTGGTTTGCGCAGACATCAATAGCTTTGACGTCCGGACTGTTGTTTTTTGTATGTCCTGTTACATGTTCCCCATGTCTGTGTGTTTTTCGTTTTTGATCAATCTAGGCTTTGATCAAATTTTACTAGGGCAAGGTCATTCTATGGTCAAGCTGCTGCATATTTCTTCATGTTTTTCTACTGTGTACCCACAATAAATAATTTTCTTTGATATATACATCCTGTTTATTGCCTTTCCAATAAGCCCCGCTGTTCTTTTGGTCCCCATCTGTCTGGGACACATCCTTTGGTTTATTGTCAATAGGGGTTGGTAGGCAACCACAAGGTTTAGGTCACGGTATTATATACATGCCCAGAGACAAGCCTCTATATTTATTCATTGTTACATGTGTGATATTGGGATTACTGGTGATCCATTCCTGAGGCATCACTTTGAGATCTACAGCAGCACCCATATTTGCCCTATTTGTTCCACGCTGTCCATAGTCTGCATGTTTGATGCTGCCATAGTCAAAGAAGTATGGCATTTGTGATCGGTGAAGATATAGATCTAGAAATCAGTCAGGCTTTTAGGACAGACACGGTAACCACTCCCTCTCAAGAAGAAGAGGTAAAAACTCGGTTCAAAGAGCACAAAAAACTACTTATCAAACATCTGAATAGAAAGTGGGACGTGTCTTTCCTAGAAACCTACATTAATAATAGGATAGTTCCAAGGGGCCTTAGAGATAAGGTGATACCCGCTGAGCACCTCCACAGTCCAAGATTTCTGGAGAAGTGGAAGGAACTCTGCATAGATCACGGAGTATCCGTTATGAAATTAATAGTGGAAGAGGAGAAAATTCAACTAGCAGAATTAGTCCAAGCAATTACAGAAAGCTCTCAAGGACTGGAACCCTTCAAAGAACTGGAGGAGTTCCAGAAACTTAATGAGGCCCTGAGGAAAGAGGTAGAAAGAACCCAGTCTACATTAAAAACAACTAAACAATCCAAATTTAGACGGGATCTGAGCGACTGGGAAAAGGGAGACATCTTTGATTTAACCCCACGCCGGAGTCGTAGCAGCTCCAGGAGAAGAAACAATAGATCATCCTCCAGGGGTAAAAAACCTGTAAGTGATACGGAGGAAGATAACCTGACTAAGACGGTGACTTTTTTAGAGGGAGAGGGGGCGGTGGGCGAAAACAAGGACAATCACCCAGACGTGAACCCAAACCAGCACAAACAACAAGCCCCCGAACCCCAGAGACAGATAGCCAGAGGAGGAACACGAACTCGGAGCCAGCGGAAATAAATAGGTCATCCACCGACAAGGTGGCTGAGGAGGATATGAAAGTTATTAATCTGTCAAAATTCAAATTAAGCAAAAGACATTTTGACCTCTTACAAAGAGGGATGTCTTTTTCACCCACTAGTCAGATGGATGAATTCACGGTATTTAAAGATGTTACCCTGTTTATACGGAAGGTATTTTTACGCTTCATCCATACAAACAGCTCAGGGCCCATAACTGCCAAAGACACTACTATAAGCCAGGATGAAGAAATGCTAGCCATCCTCAGCTCCCTCTTGGAGGAAAATGAGCGAGAGGAGGCTGAGCATGATCCGTATAAAAGACAGGCTTAACTAAACATTAAATCTACCAAGATGCCCCCACTTAATAAAAACAGGTGGCTATGTCTCTTCCTGGATATGATACAAACAGATCTATCCAAGGTGAACTGGAAATTTAAAAATAAAAATGAGGACAATTTGTCCCTGGCGGAACGTAAAGCGATTCGTGAACTGTCAGAAGCCCCACAGTTGGTTATAAAGAGGAGCGACAAAGGGGGGAATGTGGTACTCCTAGATGAAAAAAACTATGAAAAGGAGGTTTTCCGCCTGCTTGGCGATGTCAAAACATATAAAAAACTGTCTAGTGATCCCTTCCCGAACCTAGTCGCTAACCTTAATGGCAAACTTAAATTGGCGGCAGAAGCAGGACTACTGGGCAAACGAGAACTAAACTATCTCACTGTCCAGGAATATAATGTACCGACATTCTATATCATTCCCAAGGTACACAAATCGCTTGAAAACCCTCCAGGGAGACCAATTGTCTCAGCAATAAGAGGTCCCCTTGAGAGAATGGGAAAATACCTAGACAGCTTACTGAAGGAGATGGTTACAGATCTGAGATCTTATGTGAAGGATACAGGCGATGTTCTGAGACATATCTCACAGATCAATGTACAGGGAGAGGTACTCCTAGTGGGGATCGACGTCGAATCTTTGTATACGTCGATTCCCCATGAATGGGGAATCAAAGCAGTCAACACCTTTTTGGACAGACATTTTCCTAGTCATGGCCCACAAAACGAGTTTTTGGTGGATCTTTTGTCTTTTGCACTCAAGAACAATTTTTTCCAATTCCTGTCCAATTTCTACCAACAAACTAATGGCACCTCTATGGGTGCACCATGGGCCCCAGCTTATGCCTGTCTACATCTGGGACTATGGGAGGAGGAGGTCGTATACGCCTCGCCGATGTACCTGGGCCATGTACACACGTGGCTCAGGTACATCGACGACGTGTTTGTCATTTGGAGGGGCGACCATGACACTTTGGTACAGTTCATTGATTTTCTCAATATCAATGAGCGCAATATCAAATTAACATACTCATGGGACCATGATAAAATCTCCTTCCTAGATCTATTCATCAGCAGAAGGGGCTCCGTGTTGGAGACACAGACTTACCGCAAGGAGACCTCTGCAAACACACTCCTTAGAGCAGACAGTCACCACCCAAAATGGCTTAAGGACAGCATTCCCGTAGGCCAATTCCTCCGTATCAAGCGAAACTGTTCTAATAAAGAAAACTATAGGAGGGAAAGTGACGAGCTCTATAAACGTTTTCGGGAGCGCGGGTACTCACATAAACAGCTTAGGAGGGCAAAACTCAAGGCAGCAAGAAGAGAACGCCCCTCCCTCTTGGATGGCAGACAATTTAAAAACCCACGACCTACCTTTCCCTCACCCCCGGCCCAAGAACCGGTGAGAATCATCACAGATTTTGGATCCCAATGGGACACAGTCAAAACTATCTTAGAGAAACACTGGGGTATACTTACCAACACCCCAGGTATAGCTCAGATAGTGGGACCCAGTCCCAAAATGGTTGCCAGGAGAGCCAGAAATCTAGGTGACTCCTTAATCCACTCGGAACATACGAGAACGGTAAATGACTCGTGGCTCTCTCGATTTCCCAGAAGAAAGGGATGTTCCCCTGTGGACACTGTCAGGTGTGTCCTTATGTGCACAGGACAAGTACCTTCAGTGATTCTTTAAATAAAAACAATTTCGAGATAAAAAGTCTCATTAATTGTGCCACCACCAGGGTCATCTACATGTTGACCTGCCCCTGTAAGAAAATTTACATCGGCAAGACAAAACGGCAGTTCAGGATTCGCCTAGGGGAACATATGAGGGAGATCTTGGAAAAAAATCCGGAAAAACCTATAGCCAGACACTTTGCCCAATACCACCAGGGCAAACTGTCTGGCATGCAGGTAAAGGGAATTTATGCCCTGAATCTCTCCCCCAGAAGAGGGGACTTTGATCAAATCCTACAACAAAAGGAAAAAAGATGGATCTTTCGCCTGGCCTCTTTGTCTCCCCTGGGCCTGAATACAGAACTGAACCTCCAGCCTTTCCTTGCAGTATGAATATCTGCATGGATGGGCTTAGTACACAAAACACCAACATTGATCCACCAAGACCACTCGGCAAAAATGAGTAACTTTCTCAATAGAGTAGTGGCCTGATTTTTGAACCTACCCTCTTGACTCAGGAATTTCCTTAATTTGGGACCTAAGGGGTTTCCTTTTCCCTCCCTTTCCTTTTCCCTTTCCCTCCCTCCCCTCCCTTCCTTTTACCCCTCCCCCCCTTTGTCCCTTGTATCTCACTGGCCCACCTTTCATTTTGACATAATCTAAATTTAATTAACTTCTATGTTTTGGAGTGTCCGTCATTTGGGTATATATCTGTTTCCTGTATTGTGTATTGTTTGTCGTACAGATTAACAATAGCCTCTTCAATATGTTATCTTTATACACACTATCTGTAATGGGTATACGTTGTGAGATAGGAATACTTTTTACACGAAGACAGGCTGTACTTTTTAGAATCTAGGCAGGTAAAATGTATACCCAATTGAAGACATGGACACTCTATCATAAAACAAACTACAAGCAACAAACGACAAACATGCAGTGAATGACAGCCTGGACATACACAGACTAGATACATCTCCTTCACTGAATCCAGCTTGGTGGGCGTGTTAGAGGGAGGGATTACTATAAGAAGGAGCCCTCACACACCACCTGTACGTCCAGATGAAGCTACACAAGTTTATGTTGTGAAACGCGTTGACGTCATCCCGTCCGGACGTCACGCCTGCTGTCATCCCCCGTTGGGGCTAGCCGGCTCACCCATCGAGAGGGCGTTCCGCTCCATGCTGTGAACGAACCGTAGGGAAGGAAACAGATGCAGCTGCACGGCCGTCCATCTATCCCTACGAACTACACTATCTGATTCAGGGTGTGTGAATAACCATACCGGGACAGTGCTTGGTACCATTTACAGCGACCAGTGGAGCAGCTAAAACATACAGAGGCTACTGCTATCCGGCATTACATAAGGATTCCCAACTGGGACCCGGGAGTGGTAACGTACACAGCCATCTGTATATGTAGTGCTGCTCATGCACAGTATTGCCTGTTCCAACCATAGGGAGGCTATATGTAGAAGTACCCACACCATACCGGACTACTGTATATGACAGCAGCTCAGCTGTACACTACTTTGAATCCTGGTTACCACAACCCACCTACTTCACATGGAAGGCCGGCATATTTTCGCCATTCACACACATTGATGTCCCAGGACTCATCCCGGCATCCCTGCCCACGGTCATTCAACCTCTCTCTCCCCCACAGCCCCCGTCCCTTCCCTACCCATTCCACTACCCCCCCCCCTCCCCCCTCCCCCCCCCCCCCCATCCCACCATTTGAGCCACCCCTCCCCCGGGGGTATTGATGTCTGCTTAAGCAAAACCTCATTCAGCAATTGCTGTATACTCCTCATTGTTGGTTTGCGCAGACATCAATAGCTTTGACGTCCGGACTGTTGTTTTTTGTATGTCCTGTTACATGTTCCCCATGTCTGTGTGTTCTTCGTTTTTGATCAATCTAGGCTTTGATCAAATTTTACTAGGGCAAGGTCATTCTATGGTCAAGCTGCTGCATATTTCTTCATGTTTTTCTACTGTGTACCCACAATAAATAATTTTCTTTGATATATACATCCTGTTTATTGCCTTTCCAATAAGCCCCGCTGTTCTTTTGGTCCCCATCTGTCTGGGACACATCCTTTGGTTTATTGTCAATAGGGGTTGGTAGGCAACCACAAGGTTTAGGTCACGGTATTATATACATGCCCAGAGACAAGCCTCTATATTTATTCATTGTTACCTGGAGATGAGTGAGGCTAAGATGGCGCTCACTCGTCTCCATGACACTGCTGGGCGGAAGCGACGTCAAAACGTCACTTTCGTCCACGCCTCTTAAAGGCATATTTTTTCAAATGTCATTTTTCTAAATGACTTTTTTTTTTTTTTTTTATTGCATTTTAGTGTAAATATGAGATCTGAGGTCTTTTTGACCCCAGATCTCATATTTAAGAGGTCCTGCCATGCTTTTTTCTATTACAAGGGATGTTTACATTCCTTGTAATAGGAATAAAAGTGACACAATTTTTTTTTTTTTTTTAAACAGTGTAAAAATAAATAAAATATTGTAAAATAAATAATAAAAATAAAAAAAACATTTTTTAAAACCCCCCTGTCCCGACGAGCTCGCGCGCAGAAGCGAACGCATACGCGAGTAGCGCCCGCATATGAAAACGGTGGTCAAACCACACATGTGAGGTATCACAGCGATCGGTAGAGCGAGAGCAATAATACTAGCCCTAGACCTCCTCTGTAGCGCAAAATATGCAACCTGTAGAATTTTTTAAACGTCGCCTATGGAGATTTTTGAGGGTAAAAGTTTGACGCCATTCCACGAGCGGGCGCAATTTTCAAGCATGACATGTTGGGTATCAATTTACTTGGCGTAACATTATATTTCACAATATAAAAAAAAATTGGGCTAACTTTACTGTTGTCTTATTTTTTTATTCAAAAAAGTGAATTTTTTCCAAAAAAAGTGCGCTTTTAAGACCGCTGCGCAAATACGGTGCAAAAAAAAGTATTGCAATGACCGCCATTGTATTCTCTAGGGTGTTAGAAGAAAAACCATATATAATGTTTGGGGGTTCTAAGTAATTTTCTAGCAGAAAAACCTGTTTTAAACATGTAAACACCTAAAATCCAAAACGAGGCTGGTCTTAAAGTGGTTAAATAGGTGTACACCTAGTGAGTCAATCAAGCTTTGTGGTATAATATACCAAGGGGATCAGATGCTCTATCCAGATATGACCTCCAGATGGACCTCTGAACAGGTGTAAGGTATGGATGGACTCAGTAGATATAGGCAGTCAGCCCCACCATTAAAAGAAAGAGGAAGGCATATAGCGCAACTCCGTATGGAAATTTTAATACATGAAAAGCAAAGGAAATACACTTACGGGTTTAGCAGTAAAAACAAGCGCTTGTATAAAAGAAGACAGTGGTCTCAGCCTATCCTCCCACCACCAAAGTGATGATACTGTGAGGCTCTCTTCCTTAGGAATAACACTCATCGGACCAAATTGCCACCCATTCTCATGAGTAGGCAATAGCGCTTAAAACAGATGTTATAGCTCCTTTAGAGAAACTCCAAATCGCCACTCCACCTTCCTTATAACTTTAGATCTCAGCAAGTACATGTAGAAAGAAGAGAGAGCCTCCAATAGTGTATTATTTCAAACACTAGGTTATTTATTCAGTTTAAAGATATCCACTCACATTTTAAAACATTAAAACAAGCATTGTGCATAAAAGCAGTCCAATAGTAATCTCACCACCTCCACACTGGTGTGACCACTGTTCTAACCTCGCCACTTGTTCTCCCGACTTAGCTGGTAACATCCAGTTGCCACATAGCCACACCCCGACGCATTTCATTATATCCGACTTCATCACAGGGGGTGCGTCACCCCCTGTGACATAGGCGAATATGATGAAACATGTCTGGAAGTGGTGAGATTACTATTGGACTGCTACCAGACTGGCTTTATGCACAATGCTTGTTTTAAAATGTGAGTATATATCTTTTAACTGAATAAATAACCTGGTGTTTGAAATAATACACTATTGGAAGCTTTCTCTTCTTTCTACATATACTTGCTGAGATCTAAAGATATAAAAGAAGGTGGAATGGCGATTTGGAGTTTCTCTAAAGGAGCTATAACACAAATATGCCTACTCATGAGAATGGGTGGCAATTTGGTCTTGTGAGTGTTATTCCTAAGGCAGAGGGGCTCAAAGTATCACTTTGGTGGTGGAATGAAGGCGTTACGCTGGTTACAAGATTTCACACTTTTTTCCAGATTTATTTTCTTGAGGACTTATTTACTATTTGTTGTTTATATACACATTTTTTTTCTCCAACAACTAATTTTGAGCACATTAAAAAATGTTTTTTTACCATTTTTGAAAATTTGTCCGTGCTGCTGTGGAATCTTGTTGGTTTATTACGGATGATTGTTTCACTCTTATTTAGAATGCATTATTTGTTTAGATGTCAGTATACACAGTGCAGTACACAGGGGTTGATTTACTAAAACTGGAGAGTGCAAAATCTGGTGCAGCTGTGCATGGTAGCCAATCAGCTTCTAAATTCAGTTTGTTCAATTAAGCTATGACAAAAAAAAATTAAAAAAAAACTGGAAGCTAATTGGTTTCTATACAGAGCTGCGCCTGATTTTGCACTCTCCAGTTTTAGTAAATCAACCCCACAGTCCATACATGTTAGTAAGTGTCTGAGAACTTGGGAATGTGTAAGGAGCAATGCCCCGTGGGACATGTAGTCCTAGGCGGGAGTAGGAAGTGATAGAAGGGCTCTGTGCAGGGAAGAACAGCATATGAAGCCAGAGGCGGTGGAGGTGATAGACTGGAGGTAAATAAAGCATTACAATTACATTTAAAGTAAATATTTACCAGTATTGTGCATTATATTTAAAAATGATTGTATCCTTGCAAAAATATTCTCAGCCTTTAGTACTACTTTAGATTTATATCTCCACCCTTCATGTAGCTTCATAGTTAAGATACCCGGTATATCCTACTCCTGGTTATATTTATATTATATATCATGATAATATGCAAAAAGTCCAAAAACATAAAATGAATGAATCCACGTTGTGCAAAAAAACAAAAACAAGCTTGTGTGATATCTTCAGACAACCTCCATGAACGAAGTGCTCCCACCACCTCATGCAATGCTTGCTCACCTGCTTTAAACAACCCTGCAAGGGGTCAAACACGCCTTGCACCCTGTGCAAACATTCCCTCCCAGGGATCGTCAGATAATCTGGGTGGCTCAAAGGATGAAAGTAATCAAAAGCAGGTAGGTACTCCTTCCACTGTGCTGCTTCAAACTTTAAATCCACAATGACTATCGGTAAGTTCAGCAACACATGAAAAAAAACGAGAGAAAGTGCCTCCTATAGTGCAGTATCCGAGGGGTTAAAAATGAAACCACTCCACCCCAGCTAGCATTGAACTCACATTTAATGACATTTTAAAAGCATTAAAAATGACATGACAGTCTCACTCAGTAGTAATAGTCCACTCGCCAGGCTCCACCTCTACTAGTTTCACTACCTCGCACGTAGCTTCACCTGGAGGAATGACTCATTCATTTATTTTTTTTTTTGCACAACGTGGATTCATTAATTTTATGTTTTTGGGCTTTTTTCATATTATTGCAATATCAGTGTTCATCACCATAATTGTTTATTTCACTTTTACAGCGCTGTCACACCTATATTGTTTTTTACTGATTTGTGTGGGAGCACATTAGTGACAGTTGAAGTAAAAAGTTATCACTATTATATGTTTTTCTAAGTTTCACATTTCACACCATATTAGCACGCAACTACCTCAGTTTTCATTATATATCATGACTTTCACAGTATAAATGAGCCCCTTAAAGTAGCGATTAACTGCAGCTGTATGTTTTTGTACTATAAAGGGCCATTATTTGTTTTTTAACCCCATCATGACAGGTGATACAAAAAGGCTGCTGCTCCTACTAAATGTCTTAGTGACATACAGGTAGCTTGATATAGGCTACTTGCGCCTGCTATGACAATGGACTATTTTACAGCCCGGTCTGAAAATTTGCATCTGTTTCAGACCTTTTCTAATTTTTTTTTCTTTGATGTATACCAGCTTCAATCTCAGTATAAATACAGCTGTTCTGTGAAACCCCCAGAAGTTTGTTAGAGAACCTTAGTGAACAAACAGCATAATGAAGGCCAAGGAACACACTAGACAGGTCAGGGATAAAGTTGTGGAGAAGTTTAAAGCAGGGTTAGGTTATAAAAAAATATCCCAAGCTTTGAACATCTCACGGAGCACTGTTCAATCCATCATCCGAAAATAGAACGCGTATGGCACAGCTACAAACCTACCAAGATATGGCCTTCCACCTACACTGACAGGCTGGGCAAGGGGAGCATTAATCAGAGAAGCAGCCAAGAGGCCCATGGTAACTCTGGAGGAGCTGCAGAGCTCCACAGCTCAGGTGGGAAAATCTGTCCACAGGACAACTATTAGTTGTGCACTCCACAAATCTGGCCTTTATGGAAGAGTGGCAAGAAGAAAGCCATTGTTGAAAGAAAGCCATAAGCAGTCTCATTTGCAGTGTGCAAGAAGCCATGTGGGGGACACAGCAAACATGTGGAAGAAGGTGCTCTGGTCAGATGACACCAAAATGTAACTTTTTGGCCTAAAAGCAAAACGCTATTTGTGACGGAAAACTAACACTGCACATCATCCTGAACACACCCTCCCCACCGTGAAACATGCTGGTGGCAGCATCATATTGTGGTGATGCTTTTCTTCAGCAGGGACAGGGAAGCTGGTCAGAGTTGATGGGAAGATGGATGGAGCCAAATACAGGGCAATCTTAGAAGAAAACCTGCTACAGTCTGCAAAAGACTTGAGACTGGGGAAGAGGTTCACCACCTAGCAGGACAACAACCCTAAAAATACAGCCAGAGCTACAATGGAATGGTTTACATCAAAGCATATTTCGGTGTTAGAATGGCCCAGTCAAAGTCCAGACCTAAATCCAATTGAGAATCTGTGGCAAGACTTGAAAATTGCTGTTCACAAACGCTCTCTATCCAATCTGACAGAGCTCGATCTATTTTGCAAAGAAGAATGGGCAAAATGTCACTCTCTAGATGTGCAAAGCTGGTAGAGACATAACCAAAAAGACTTGCAGGTGTAACTGCAGCGAAAAGTGGTTCTATCAAGTATTGACTCAGGGGGGACTATATACAAATGCAAGCAACACTTTTCACATATTTATTTGTAAAAAAAAATGTTGAAAACCATTTATCATTTTCCTTCCACTTCACAATTATGTGCCACTTTGTGTTGGTCTATCACCTAAAATCCCAATAAAATACATTTATGTTTTGGTTGTAACATGACAAAATGTGGAATGTCAAGGGGTATGAATACTTTTTCAAGGCACTGTAGGCACATAATATAAAGAAACAAATACAGATTTCCAGACTAATTTATTCTGTGACCATGTTGTGTACTGGAGAAAAAAAAGACCTTTAAAGAGTCTAATACATTTCAGTATTCAAAGACACAGATCGCCCCAAAATGGTTGTCCACATGCTCTAAGGAAAATAAAAACCTTGAAGATTAAGTATCCTTGCCCCGCATTACCTTCTTTCTCCAGGAAATTTGTATACTTTTGCTCATTGAAAGAATCAACATTGGGGGGCGGAGCCGGCAGCCAGAGCAGATGGTGGTGTGAGGAGAAAGCTCTGCCACAACGGACCATATACCGCAGCTCACAGCTAACCTACACGGACGAATCTTACACCCACAGTGAGGAGAGACTAAGGGGAACACAGCGGCCAAGATGAAAAAAGAAAAACGAGAGAGGGACCAAAGAAATTGACTGATTTCTACCCACTCACGGCCGGCCGAGATTCCCAAGATGGCGCCCACTCTGAAAACAGAGAATCGGCATCCCCTGCACACTCCTGCAGCCATCCATGGGTGAGTCTAACTCCACATGCTATCCACCACCATCCTCACCCTTTGATAGCCCTGTGAAGCAGAAAAGGAGGATTGGGGTGGAGGAGGAGAAGCAAGATGAGGCAGGGGTGGAGGGAGAAATAATGGAAGAATCCTCCTCTTATGGCCAGCAATTAGATGCTTTCCCTACATCCGGGCAGCCCATCCTGGACACCACAATGAAAGAAATGTTATTAACACTAAGGGGGGCCCTCCAACAGGATATGTCTGTATTTATGCACACCAGCAAAACTGAACTGTCAGCGTTCAGCAGCAGAGTCAATTATGTGGAAAAAAAATGGAGGAATTCACACTAGCACATAATGAGCTGGTGGATGCCCACTTTGATGTAGAGGATGAGATCAAGTCCATGCGACTAAAAATGGCAGACATCGAAGACAGGGCATGCAGGAACAACATTAAATTCAGAGGGATCCCTGAATCGATCAAACCAGCAGAACTTACAGCATACCTCCAAAAGCTCATGACAACGGTCATCCCATCTCTGGGGCCTACTGACATAATAATAGACAGAGCCCACAGGCTGCCAAAGCCTTCATTCCTGCCTGACCAAATCCCCAGGGATGTCATAGCTAGGATCCACTTTTACCACATAAAGGTCCAGCTGATGCGATTTGCCAGACAGCACCCCCCACTCCCAGATCCATTCTCTGGAATCGCATTATATGCAGATTTATCACAAGCTACACTGATGGCGAGGCACAACTTAGTCCCTATTACTAAAATCTTACGCAACCACAAGATTCTTTATAAATGGGGATTCCCTGCCAAACTGTTGCTGGAAATGCATAATGAATCGAACGCAATCACCTCACTTGAAAAAGGTTTGGAGCTCCTCAGAAGATGGCTTCTTCTACCGCTGGATGGAGAAGCTGCAGACCCTAATCCCCTACATGACAGACAAAATAATCATCGTCAAAATAAGAGAGGCAGGTAGACAACTAGCTGATACACGCTTGCTCCTGATGATTGCACTTTGGCTTGTGTGGCACTTCTCTCAGGATCACCAACCCCTGGCATCTCCAAACCACTCACGAATCCAAGTGTAGGTTCAAGAATCAACTGTTGTTCGGCTAATTTGAATCCCAGTTATCCCCCTTCTTTACTTACAGGATGACTCCTGTGACCTGTTTTATGCAAACTTTTTTGCTTGACTGTTCCATGTTGCTGCATAACTCAGCTTGGTTTCTTGTTCATGTTCTTTTTTTCCAATGTGTTATTCTGAAATCTTCTACAGAAACTTTACCTCAAGTATTACATGTACCCAGCAAAAGCCCAAGAGCATATTATTTATTGATTCTTACCACTAGATGGCAGCAGTTTGCATTCATTGACTGGATTGAACCTTAAAATTGTATCACACAATGTGAGAGGTTTAAACAGCCCTTATAAGCGCAGAGCCATGTGGAAGTCAGCTCTGGACCTGAAATGTGACATCCTGTGTGCACAAGAGACACATTTCTCCAGTAGCAAACCCCCAAAGTGCACGCACAATAGATTCCCCAAAGTGTTCACCGCCAATGAAGTTTCAAAAAAAAAAAAAAAGGGATATTGATTACTATTAAGGACACACTAACATTTTCTTTATTGCAGGATCATATTGACCCCCATGGACGCTTTATCATTTTGGTCACAGAAATAGACCGGGTCCTCTACACACTGGTAAACCTGTATGCCCCAAAACCAGTTTAGCAGAGGGACTACCTTTCATTTATTTTTTTTGTTAATGTGTTTTCGGTTCCTGTTGAAAGAGGTGCCCATCTCTTTCATAAAGGTATGAAGGTGTAGGGCGCTCTGAATAAAAGGACTGGCCAGAGGCAATGTGGGATAGATGCAATTCAGGCAGGGTGGTGTCTCATAAAACACTTGGGAAGCACTTCTTGAGGGAAGCAATCTCTAGTAAAGATAAAACAAACAAAAAAAGGCCCCTCTAAGTGCAGCAGTACAAGATTTTAATAGCCCAAAAAGGGTTAAAAACACCCTGCCTGATCCTTCTGGTGCTTGATTCCACTGCGGCTTCCCTCTGCTGGTCGGCTGGGACCCCCCTGCTGCACACCGGACCACCTCCAGGACCACCTAATCAAGACCACTCTGACACTGGACCACTATCCCATTTTACTTACCAGGATGAGCCCTGTTTTATCTTATGTCTAGTAAGTGTTTTTAACCCTTTTTGGGCTATTAAAATTTTGTACTGCTGCTCTTAGGGGCGCCTTTTTTTTTGTTTGTTCCATTTCTTTCATATGCTGTCCTTGAAGACAATTTGGAATTTTGGATGTAGAGAGGACACATATTTCTCAAGCTAGGTTTGGATTGCATTTGAGGCAATGTGCTAGCAAGTGCATTGATGTCTAACATTGAATATTGAAGTCAATATGATATTCCAATCGCACACGTTCCCGGTACAAAAGTAATGGGTTCTGCAGCGATTACCAGTTGGGTTCTGGAAACATCGAGCAAACTTACATCTTCGCCAGCACACCATGGATCAGCAAAAAGTTGTCCAGAAAGGTTTTTAATGAAAAGAAGTCACATCACAAAAGGGGTGCAACGTTTCGGGGCCGCGCAGGACCCCTTCGTCATCACTTGCCTGACGAAGGGGTCCTGCGCAGCCCCGAAACGTTGCATCCCTTTTGTGATGTGACTTCTTTCCATTAAAAACCTTTCTGGACAACTTTTTGCTGATCCATGGTGTGCTGGCGAAGATGTACGTTAACATTGAATATTGGTCATTAATGAAGCTCACTAGCAAACACGGCAAAAAAGATACATTCACTTTACATACCTTTCTTTGCTAAAAAGCAGATAGGATTTTTTTTTAGCGAAGAACTAAGATAAAATACTTTACATAAAAATATTAGTAATGGTTAAAGGAGAAGTCCAGCTTAGCGCTCCAATGAGCGTGGAGGAGATGAACAGAGAGCTGTGACTGACAGTCTACAGCTCTCTGCTCACTGAGCTGTGAAAACCGTGCGATCAGCGGTGTTCGATCATTCCTTTTTCAGTGCAGAGGCGCTGGGGGACAGATGCAACAACAGACCAATGCTGCATCCACCTAGGTAAATATGATTGGGGAAAAAGAAACCCATACTCTTTTAAACTGTTAGAGAACAGGCATTGCTATTATTATAAAGTGTATTTAAAATGTGCAGGGTCCAGGGCTGTCATCCTGATCTAGGTTTTACCATCTGGTAAGACACTGACCAGTCCCAAGAATGAGAAGAGTTCAGACTTCACTGGCTGGCATGTCTGTGAGTCTTAAAACTGGGCATAGATCTCAGATATTTGACCTCAGTAGAGCCACAAGACAGGGCTGCCCCTTATCCCCATTGTTGTATGCCCTTGCGGCAGAACCCCTGACGATATCCATCCGAGTGAACCCGGAGATTAAAGGACTTAGAATGGGCTCTTTAATTGAAAAAATTAGCATGTATGCAGATGACACGCTATTATACTTATAGCAGATTCGGGCCCATCATTATGCACTGCACTCCACACAATCGAACAATTTGGAATATTTTCAGGACTGAAAATCAATTGGGACAAGTCCCAAATTCTACCAATTGACAGCTTCCCACCCTCAGAATCCCAAGCCAGGCTTCCACTTCAGAGAGTTGATGTTATTAAATACTTAGGGATCCACATAACTAGATCCCCTGCGGAATATGTATCCCTTAATATAGATCCTCTCATTTTCACGGTTAAAAATAAAATACGGGGGGGCGTGGTCTGGAGCTGCATGGAATAGGACGTGTGGTGTGAGAGCTCCGCTTGAGGCCTATCCTTATACTTAATCCTGAGGGATATTCTCGCCACAAAACAACACCCTTGAGCATCTGCCCACCCTCTAGACCTGTGAAGACATGTCGCCTCCTAAGAGATCCGGTGCTATAGCTAAATTGAACAAATACCGGCACGAGGAGAGAGACCCGGTGGAAGAAGATGGCGCCGAGGCCCCCCCCCCGGACGAGGAAGATCAGTCGTCCAGGGACACGGCTAAAGTCCTCGAGGCCATCGCCCTATGTCAATCCACCCTCACCTCCAGGATTGAGGAAGTGAAAGTAGACATCTCTTTAATCCGACAAGACATCCACAAACTACGGGACCGGGTGTCAGAGACGGAGCGCCGCATCGGCCAAGCAGAGGACGACATACACCCTCTCCAGATCACCACTGAACAACTTCAACACCAGTTGAATGCTGTCCTCTCCAAACAAGACGACATGGAGAATCACCTCCGCAGGTGCAACCTCCGATTTGTAGGCCTGCCTGAGAGATCCGAGGGCCCAGACCCCCCCACGTTTCTGGAAAACCTGCTGATTAAATCCTTTGGCAGAGATGCTTTCTCCTCCACGTTTGCAGTGGAGCGCGCCCACCGCCTTGCTGCAAAACCCCCACCTGCTGGAGCTCCTCCTCGGACACTAATCGCCAAGTTCCTCAACTACCATGATCGCGATACTATCCTGCGCCTAACAAGAGAAAAGGGTAACATTCCAGTCAGGAACGTGACGGTGGCGGTGTTCCCGGACTTTTCGGCAGAGGTGCAGAAGAGGAGGGCAAGGTTCACGGAGGCGAAGCGGTTGCAACGGGTGCGCCACTTGCCATACGCCATGCTTTTCCCCGCCGGCCTCCGGGTGGTGAGCGAGGGAAAGGCGCACTTCTTTGAGGATCCACAGACCGCGATTTCATGGCTGGAGCAGATTGACCGGGGGCCGGTCCGGCTCGCTCTTAACTTCCGCACCCCATGTACGGCCTCTACGTTCCCTTACGATTGAAACCGACTGCCAAACACCATCACCTAATCTGCGCCTCCTTCATCGGAACCGGTACTGTGAGTTAACCGCTTGCTTTGTTTTTTTATCCTGTTTGTCCCCCCTCAACAGTTCCGATTCTACTTACCAAGACATAACCTGAGCACCACCACGTTTACGCTTAGGCAACACATCTTGTGTCCCCCCCCCCCTCATTGCTAAATTGTTCTCAGCTGCCTCGAGCGGACCACCTTCAAATACACCTGAACCTGGTTGTCCTCCCCACACAACCGTGCACTGTCCAGTTTGTTCGCCCACTTGACCCGAACGGTCACCCCGCAGCACTGGCATTTATGCCACTTGTGCCCTTCACAAGCAAGCTTTTGTTTCCCTGGCCGGCCTCTGCCCTAATGCAGCTAGCGAATGGCAGAGTGTTGAATCTGCTATGCCGGTCCAGCGTTTTTGCAGTACTTTTGTTTTATTTTGTTCTGAACACTTTTCTACATTTTTTTTCATCTGTTCCAGATATTCAATTGATGAACTCTATGTACTCTATTATATCTGTATTAATGTTATTATACTTATCCAAGGTAAATTCTAAGATGAACTCTGCTGGGCTATCCACATATGCATGCTGGCCTAGTATATGCCATATAATTCTAATGCCGGTTCAGCATTTCATATAAGGCTATTTTGGCTCTTGGAAGCACAGCAGACATGCTGACTGTGATAAAGTGTACCAGGAAATGAGAGTAGTGTCCATGGATATGCACTGTCCTCTGGGTATCCGACTGCACCAACCGCTCACACCCCAAGCACAATGACCTTGCTTAAAATAATTACCTGGAATGTCCGGGGTCTGGGTGAGAGAGCCAAGCGTTTGGCGGTCCTCTCCCACCTTAAATCTCTTCGGGCGGACATCTCTGTGCTGGTTGAGACTCATTTGGCTGGTCAAAAACAGATGAGCCTTAAGAAGCCATGGGTAGGATGGCTGTACCAGGCCCCTTATACCACCAACTCGCGAGGGGTGGCAATTCTCATTGCTAAAACTCTACGTTTCCATCTTTACACACTGCAGTCGGATCCCCTGGGCAGATTTTTGTTCTTGCATGCTTCTGCCGGGGGGATGGAGGTGCTCCTCCTCGCATTTTATGTCCCCCCGCCATTTGCATTTACTGTATTGCAAGCTGGGGTCGCCTTTATGGCCAAACACCCATCTGTCCCGACTATTTGGTCTGGGGACTTTAACATGATTGTCGCTCCAAGCCTAGACCGGTTTAGTTCGGTCACCCCTCCGGCCCCTGTACCCAACATCACAAGATTCGGGAAATTCCTAGCGGAATTTGCCCTTATAGATTCATGGAGACACAAACACCCACAACAAGTACGCTATTCTTGTTTCACCCCCGCACGCACAGCCATGTCCAGGCTGGACTACATCTTTCTCACTCCTTCCCTAATCTCCCATCTTATCGACGTGGGCTTCGACGCTAGGGTACTATCGGACCACTCCCCATATTGGATCAAAATACACTTACCAAACCCACCTACGACACATGTATGGAGATTAAATCCGTTTTGGCTTAAAGTTTTGACGGATTTGGAATCCATCCAAATTGAGCTAAACCATTATTTCCGCATTAATGAAAACTCAACCTCATTCGGGTTTGTCTGGGAGGCCTTTAAATTGCACGCCTCTATCCACGCGTATTAATAGACACAAAGCAACGTCTAAACTTTTACTTAAACAAGCGGAGGAGCACCTGGATACACTAGAGCAGGCCTTTCAGGTTGATCCGACAACTACAAATGCCTCCCTTCTACGCAGACAGGTTAAGCTCACAGATCAATTACACCTCCAAAAGGCCAAACAGGGTATCTTTTTTAGCAAACAACGCACATACGAGTTAGGCGAGCGGGCTGGTAAGCTTCTTGCCTTCATGGCGCACCTGGATCACAAGCCCCCTGTGGTGGTGACTCTCCGGTCGGCGTCGGGACTCATGGTAACAGACCCAGACCAGGTGGTGGAGGAGTTCAGGACCTTTTATTCGGACCTGTATTCTTCTGCCGCACACTACACTCAAAATGACCTCTCGTTATTCCTTCGTGACATCGCGTTCCCAAAACTCACTCCAGCACAGGTTGCCCAACTTGAGGCACCCATCACCACTGATTGCATAGCGGAGGCCCTGGCGCACCTCCCTGCTTCTAAGACCCCTGGTTCGGACGGCCTCCCACTCGAATTTTACAGCCAATTTAGTGAAACTTTAATCCCCAAGTTATGTAAATAATACAAGCATATATTCGACTCGAACACACTCCCAGCCTCCATGGGTGAAGCCCTAATTGTCCTCATACCCAAGCCAGGAAAAGATTTACACTTCCCCGAATCGTACAGACCCATTTCCTTACTCCAACTAGACGTCAAAATACTTGCCAAAATTCTAGCTCTCCGCTTAAACAAAATTATCCTTAGCCTAATACATCCCGACCAAACTGGTTTCATGCCCAACAAAAACACTGCCTTTAACCTTAGACGGCTCCATATGAACCTCCAATCCCAGCACACGGACACTGGCTCTAGAGTGATAGTCAGCTTAGATGCCGCCAAGGCGTTCGACTCTGTGGAGTGGGACTACCTCTGGGAATGTTTACATAGTTTCGGGTTTGGTCCAAAATTTATAAAATAGCTCCAACTATTGTATCAGGCCCCTACAGCCCGTATACAAGTTAACGGTAGAACCTCCCGTCCATTCCATCTCTCCCGCGGTACTCGCCAGGGCTGTCCCATATCACCCTTGTTATACGCCCTAGCAGTAGAACCCCTAGCAATAGCCCTTAGACATCATCCCGGCATCAAGGGTCTCCGTCGCGGCCAACTGACAGAGGTCATCAGCCTGTATGCAGACGATATGCTACTGTACCTTGCTGATGCTGGTCCCTCCCTTCAATCAGCCCTCCAGACAATTACGGCTTTTGGAGTGTTCTCTGGGCTCCAAATTAACTGGACCAAGTCCCACATACTCCCACTGGACCTAGGTGCTCCGAGTGCTGATCAGGCTGCACTCCCACTAGTCAGAACCAATAATATTAAATATCTGGGCGTGTTCGTCTCCAGGTCCCTCAGTGATTATATCTCTCTTAACGTTGAACCTTTATTCCAGGTCCTCAAGACTAAAACGCAAACCTGGTCCCGTCTCCCCCTAGGTATCATGGGCCGTATAAATCTTGTAAAAATGATACTTCTTCCCAAACTTTTATATATTTTTTGGCAAGCCCCACTGTACCTCCCCCCGCGCATATTTAAATCTATGGAATCCATTATCAACACGTTTATCTGGGGGTCCTCCCGTCATAAATTGTCATGGAAAGCTCTAAAATGCCCGACTGAATTGGGAGGAATGGCACTCCCCGATCTTTTTCTTTATTATATAGCATCCCAACTATCCCACTTTTTTCACTTCAACCAATCTGATAGAGAGAGATACTAAATATTAGTCTGTCCCCAAACCCCAGACCCAATATTCCACCCCTTTCAATTATTATTTTGCGGTCCACACAACTCATTTCATAATGACGACATGAAGCAGATGCTATCTCACCACTGTAGGATCTGGCAACATGCTATGTGTATTGGACAGGCTCCAACCCCCCACTCCCATACACCTCTCTGGCAAAACCCACATATGCCCGAGCTAAACTCTGTCCCTGACCATAGATTGTGGGTGGACAAGGGAATTATATACCTTTCGCAGGTGGTGTCGGGCGGATTGGTCAGATCCTTCCAGACCCTTAGGGATAGCTTCACCCTACCCAACCACATGTTGCTCCGTTACTATCAACTCAGGCACGCACTCTGTACACAGTTCCGGGGTTCACTTCCGCGTCTTGAGATCCCGCTCCTGGTAGACATTGTCCTCGGTGAAGACTCTAAAAAATGGATATCTCATATATATACATACCTTATGACACCTTTAGCAGAATCCACAGCCCTTCAATTGAAGTCCCGCTGGGAGTCGGACCTGGGGACTCTGTCTGACGAGGATTGGAAGGAAGCACTAGCCAATTGTAAAACCGTGTCCCCCAAATTATCTGACCGCCTAACCAACCTCTACATCCCCCATAGGTCATACTTAACGCCCATTCGCATCTCCAAATACAGACCAGGTCATGATCCCAACTGCCCCAGCTGCAACCACCTAAATGCGTCATTCTATCATCTAATATGGGCCTGCCCGTCGGTACAGGGGTTCTGGACCCAGGTGGTCCGGTTCCTCCATGACCGCATGGGTTCTCCAGTATCTCTCTGCCCCTGCCAGTGCGTGCTGGGACTCCTCTCACTCCCTGAAAATGAAAAATCTTTGAATACCCTCCTGCAAGAAACCCTATTCCTTGCTAGAATGCAAATCGCCAGGACATGGATGAGAGGTCCCCCCCCTTACAATGCAACAATGGATCAGGGCCGTCAACATCACCCTCCCATATAAAAAAACTGCTTTATATTCACAGGGGGTGCCTGATAAATACCATAAAATCTGGGACAGATGGGTGGAAGATGCTTCCAATTGTGATGTGGAGATCTAGACTCATTTATGGAGATTAAATATATAAACCCTAGAAACAGAAACCTTACTGTTATTGGAAATAGTCTATTTCCTCGAGAATGTTTTTCCTCATTTTGATCTTTAGAGTACCATAAAATACATGTTAAGCCTGCATAAACTGTTAACTGGAACGCTTCGATAATGTGGTGCCGGTTGCACCATCTCTCCGAATGTTTGTATTCTCTTTGTTCTATGCTCAATAAACGTGTTTTTTTGATCAAAAAAATAAAATACGGGTTTGGTCCAAATTACCACTGGGAATATGGGGTCGCATAAATTTAATCAAAATGATCTTACTCCCTAAAATACTCTATGTTCTCTGGCATACCCCAGTTTACTTACCCATGAAACACTTCAAATCTTTAGAGTCCCTCCTAAAGTCATTTGTGTGGGGTCCCAACAGACACAAATTAGCATGGCAAACCCTCAAAAACCCAACTGATCTTGGTGGCAAAGCTCTCCCCGACTTTAATTTATATTACATTGCAGCACAGTTGTCCCAGCTCTTCCACTTAGATAAAACAGACAGCGAGAGATTTCTCACACTCCTATGTCCAAGGTGGGCGCAACACACCCAGGACTCGATATATGCAATAGCAGCGGGCTCGGAAGGGATGGAACTAGGAGAAAATAGACATACCATGATATATCACTACAGGAAAATATGGAATTTAGCTGCCTCTAGACTTGAAATTCCACAGTTCAACGACTACACGCCGATATGGCATAACGAGAATCTTCCTGAGTTTAATAAAATTCATGATACATTTATATGGTCCATACAGGGAGTATTTTACCTACACCACTTATTAAAAGCCGGACAACTTAAAACCAGAACCAGATGCTTTTCAGATTTCTACAAGTCTGTCATGCGTTACAATCACAATTTTCTGACTCCCTCCCAAGCCCCACACCTAATGTACTTATGGCAGTAATTAAGAGCACAGACTCTCATAAATTGATCTCAGCTTTTTATAACATGCTCTCAACCCCTGTATCTACTAAAATAGCATATGATCTCAAACCAAGATGGGAAAGAGAGGTGGGACCAATGGAGGATGAGGAGTGGGAGGAGGCATTGGAGTCCTGCAAAGCTGTTTCTCCCAAACTATCAGATCGGCTGACGCAGCTTTACATTCTTCACAGGGCATATCTTACACCCCTTAGAGTGGCAAGATATAAATGTACACAACCCACCACATGTCAGATGTGCGGGAGGGAGACGGGCACTTTTTTTCACTTGATCTGGACATGCCCTAAGATTCAAGGCTTGTGGGAACAAATTGTGACATTTCTACACGACACAATGGGCTCACCCCTAGCTCTAGACCCAAAACAATGCCTTTTGGGTATAATCCCGGGCACAATTGACAAACACACTAAAACATTTTTACATGAAACACTCTTTGCAGCAAGAAAGGTTATAGCCAAAAAATGGATGAGGCAAGAGCCTCCTAAAATAGAGGAATGGAAGGTGGAGGTGAATAATACATTAACGTATAAGAAATGCATATATATTAATAGAGGTTGCCCTGCCAAGTACAATAAGATAAGTACAATGGGATCGCTGGCTTCAAGAATCTACTACTTGCGTCTAACGTAATTATATGGGCACAGAGTGAATTAATGGATGTGGGTCTAGATGTGTAGTATATATAAACTAAATATATGTACCCTGAATATCCTCACATGACAAGTATTTTGTATTCAACATTATATGTATTACAGTTACAATAATCATTGTATTGTTACCATGTTCATGTGCTAAAGCAATCATATTATGTATGCACCAGTTACTCAATAAAACTTTGTTTGCTTTAAAAAAACAAAACTGGCCATAGATGGATGGAATGAAATTTAGTCGGGGGCGACCAGTCGAATTTTTGATCCATCTATGGGCAGTTCTGTTTTTTTTTTTGGATTGACTGCTCACGAACAGGCCTGCTGGAGAACTTGAGTTTGATCAGTGCTGCAGCCAATAGGCTTTTTAAAGGATATATTTTTCACTTCAAAATGTAACTTTAAAAACACATATGCCCTGTATTAAAACATATGCTACTGTTAGAACTAGAAGCATCACAAGTCAAAGACCCAAACACAATGCTCTATATTATGAGAAAATGTTTGTTTTTAAATATTAGGTTTAATTTTTAAAAAAGTTACAGTATTTCATGTGTGCAGTTATGAAAAAATACATTTAAGGCATTCTCTACAATCTTTAACATCAGGTTAATAATCTTATTGTGAAATGCTTAAAATATGCCAGGTTGACGCTAAAAAATTGTTGTGCAGGTGAGTAATTTATTTTGCATCAGGTGCAGTCCATGTTTTCATCCTCTGCTTCAACATCAGGAGGGCACAATTCATCCAGGGCAAACTCTAACAGAAGAATGTAAACAGAGAAATGGTGAAATGCTAATTCTGGTGACAAAATCATATCTATTGGCAAATACAGTGGATTTAGCTCCGTTCACAATCACTACAGTTGTGGTAGCTGTAGTTTTATACACTAATCTGAATGAGTGTTACAGTTGCTACCTCGGTTAAAATGTGTTCCATTATTTTGGAAAAAATATGATGCAAAGGAGAAGGGGGGGGTTTGTCTCACACAATTTCCTTGGCAAGTTTCTGCAGGTAGAAGGCAGTTTATACAGAGTAATAACCCAATTGTTGTGGTTTTCTATCACTTTCTGTCCTTTTGATGCCCATAAAAGTAATGAGGGCGCAGTTGTTACAGGTAAAGATAGACACAGGCAGCAATAAAAACAGTGTGGCACTTTCTAACCCTTTCCCACACTAACAAAAATAAATAAATAAAATGTTTTACATTTTCTCTGTGTTGACAGGGAGTAAGGGAGATCTCCCCTAAAAGAAAAGACATGGCAATGAAAGCCTAACAGAGAAGCACTCTGCAGCTAAAAAAAATTATCAGATGCCTTGAAAGCACTGAAGGCAGAGTCCAGTGCCTTAAGGCAACATTACAGGCTGGCCTATAGTGAAGCAAAAGCAAAGGAAAAGTGCAAATATATCTAGCCACAACAATAAAGCAACCATTAATTGGCCAGCAAAGTGTAAATCGGTTGATAATGGTGATAATCCCAAGAGGGTATAATTACTTAAAAGTTGAACAAAACCAATAAGCACAAGTCCATGCACATAACGACATTTGCATAAATCCTGAAGCCAAGTGGCATTGTTAATTTCGTCGACTAAAACATTTTTATCTACTATATGAAAACTATTTTAGTTGACTAAATACGACTAAAACTAAAACAATTGAGGTGACTAAAATACGACTAAAACTAAATAGGCATTTTAGTCAAAAGAGTAGGACTAAAACTAAATTGAAATTTGATGTCAAAATGAACACTGGTCTGTAGTGCATGTTCAAACCTAAACACCAAAAATAAGAACATATTCCATTTTTCACTCCAGCAGTATATAAGGAGTAGGGATGAGCTTCGAGTTCGAGTCGAACTCATGTTCGACTCGAACATTGGCTGTTCGCAAGTTCGCCGAACAGCGAACAATTTGGGGTGTTCGCCGCAAATTTGAATGCCGCGGAACACCCTTTAAAAGTCTATGGGAGAAATCAAAAGTGCTAATTTTAAAGGCTTATATGCAAGTTATTGTCATAAAAAGTGTTTGGGGACCCGGGTCCTGCCCCAGGGGACATGGATCAATGCAAAAAAAAGTTTTAAAAACGTCAGTTTTTTCAGGAGCAGTGATTTTAATAATGCTTAAAGTCAAACAATAAAAGTGTAATATCCCTTTAAATTTCGTACCTGGGGGGTGTCTATAGTATGCCTGTAAAGGGGCGCATGTTTCCTGTGCTTAAAACAGTCTGACAGCAAAATGACATTTCGAAGGAAAAAAAGCCATTTAAAACTACCCGCGGCTATTGCATTGCCGACAATACACATAGAAGTTCATTGATAAAAACGGCATGGGAATTCCCCACAGGGCAACCGCGAACCAAAATTAAAAAAAAAAAAAGACGTGGGAGACCCCCTAAATTCCATACCAGGCCCTTCAGGCCTGGTATGGATATTAAGGGGAACCCCAGCCACAATTTAAAAAAAAAACGACGTGGGGTTCCCCCTATATTCCATACCAGACCCTTCAGGTCTGGTATGGATTTCAAGGGGAACGCCGCGCCAAAAAAAAAAAAAAAAAAAAACGGCGTGGGGTCCCCCCAAAAATCCATACCAGACCCTTATCCGAGCTCGCAACCTGGCAGGCCGCAGGAAAAGCGGGGGGGACGAGAGTGCGGCCCCCCCCTCCTGAACCGTACCAGGCCATATGCCCTCAACATTGGGAGGGTGCTTTGGGGTAGCCCCCCAAAACACCTTGTCCCCATGTTGAGGACAAGGGCCTCATCCCCACAACCCTGGCCGGTGGTTGTGGGGGTCTGCGGGCGGGGGGCTTATCGGAATTTAACAAGGGGACCCCCAGATCCCGGCCCCCCCCTGTGTGAAATGGTAAGGGGGTACTTACCCCTACCATTTCACTAAAAAAACTGTCAAAAATGTTAAAAATGACAAGAGACAGTTTTTGACAATTCCTTTATTTAAATGCTTCTTCTTTCTTCTTCTGGTTCTTCTGGCTCTTCTGGTTCTTCCTCCGGCGTTCTCGTCCGCGGCGTCTTCTATCTTATTCTCCTCGGGCCTCTCCGCACCCATGGCATGAGGGGAGGCTCCCGCTCTTCTCTTCATCTTCTTCTTCATCCTCTTCTCTTCTTCATTTTCTTCTCCGGGCCGCTCCGCACCCATGCATGTGTGACGGCGTCTCCTCATCTGACGGTTCTTAAATAAGGGGGGGGCGGGGCCACCCGGTGACCCCGCCCCCTCTGACGCACGGGACATGACGGGACTTCCCTGTGGCATTCCCCGTGCGTCAGAGGGGGGCGGGGTCACCGGGTGGCCCCGCCCCCGTTGTTTAAGTGCCGTCAGGCGAAGAGACGCCGTCACACAGCGGGAGCCTCCCTCCATGCCAGCATGCGTGAGGAGCGGCCCGGAGAAGTAAATGAAGAAGAGAAGAAGAAAGAAGAGAAGAGGATGAAGAAGAAGATGAAGAGAAGAGCGGGAGCCTCCCCTCATGCCATGGGTGCGGAGCGGCCCGAGGAGAAGAAGATAGAAGACGCCGCGGAGGAGATGCTGGACGAGAACGCTGGAGGAAGAACCAGAAGAGCCAGAAGAACCAGAAGAAGATGAAGGAAGAAAGAAGAAAGAAGAAGCATTTAAATAAAGGAATTGTCAAAAACTGTCTCTTGTCATTTTTAACATTTTTGACAGTTTTTTAGTGAAATGGTAGGGGTAAGTACCCCCTTACCATTTCACACAGGGGGGGGCGGGATCTGGGGGTCCCCTTGTTAAAGGGGGCTTCCAGATTCCGATAAGCCCCCCGCCCACAGACCCCCACAACCACCGGCCAGGGTTGTGCGGATGAGGCCCTTGTCCTCATCAACATGGGGACAAGGTGTTTTGGGGGGCTACCCCAAAGCACCCTCCCAATGTTGAGGGCATGTGGCCTGGTACGGTTCAGGAGGGGGGGTGCACTCTCGTCCCCCCCTCTTTTCCTGCGGCCTGCCAGGTTGCGTGCTCGGATAAGGGTCTGGTATGGATTTTTGGGGGGACCCCACGCCGGTTTTTTTTTTTTGGCGCGGGGTTCCCCTTAAAATCCATACCAGACCTGAAGGGTCTGGTATGGAATTTAGGGGGAACCCCACGTCATTTTTTTAAAAAATTTTGGCCGGGGTTCCCCTTAATATCCATACCAGACCTGAAGGGCCTGGTATGGAATTTAGGGGGTCTCCCACGTCATTTTTTTTTTTTAATTTTGGTTCGGGGTTGCCCTGTGGGGAATTCCCATGCCGTTTTTATCAATGAACTTCTATGTGTATTGTCGGCAATGCAATAGCCGCGGGTAGTTTTAAATGGCTTTTTTTCCTTCGAAATGTCATTTTGCTGTCAGACTGTTCTAAACACAGGAAACATGCGCCCCTTTACAGGCATACTATAGACACCCCCCAGGTACGAAATTTAAAGGGATATTACACTTTTATTGTTTGACTTTAAGCATTATTAAAATCACTGCTCCTGAAAAAATGGCCATTTTTAAAACTTTTTTTTTGCATTGATCCTTGTCCCCTGGGGCAGGATCCAGGTCCCCAAACACTTTTTATGACAATAATTTGCATATAAGCCTTTAAAATTAGCACTTTTAAATATTAATGTTCGTGTCCCATAGACTTTAACGGTGTTCGCGTGTTCGAGCGAACTTTTTTCCTGTTCGCATGTTCTGGTGCGAACCGAACAGGGGGGTGTTCGGCTCATCCCTAATAAGGAGTTTGGAAATTGTAGAGAAATGTTTAAATAATGCATTACAATTTAACTACACCCATTAGATTTTAGACAGCTAAAATGAGTTTTAGTCGATTAAAAAGTACTGGAGATTTAGTCGACTAAATACGACTTAAACTAAAACAATTGCAGAAGACTAAAATGGGACTAAAACTAAAATAGCATTTTAGTCAAAAAGCGAAGACTAGATCGAAATTTGCTGCCAAAATTAACACTGCCGAGTGGAGAGAAAGCAGTGGAAGAAACCTTGAAGGCGATGTACGCTTGCTCAGTATGACAGATCTTCAGCCAACAGCATGTGTGGCAAACCAGCAGCCTAAGCCCATGAGTCCAGTGCTGACTGGAGCCAATCTTTTATAACGATTAATGCTTGAAAAATGTCCTTTCATGTTTTGAGTTCTGCCTGTCTGCTGGCCATCTCTTTCCACAACTTCCGGGAATTCTGGAAATATTTTTTATGTTGGGCTAGTGGAAGCCAGTTGAGAGATTGACAGATTTGGACAGCTGTCACAGGTTAATAAGGTGGATAAGTCTAGCAGCAGCAATCATGATGGACTGGAGGGGGAGTGAATTCGTTTTGTGGTGTCTTTAGCTAGGAAGGGGCAAATTTTAGAGATATTACAGAGGTTAAGGCAACAAGATTTAACCAGTGATTGGTTGTGGGGACCAAAGGAGTGGTCAGAGTCTAGGATTACATCTAGCACCCTAGCATGTGTTGAGGGACCAACAGTTGTGCTATTGATCCCAATTATAAAGTTGAGAGGGGAAAATCAGGGAGGAGATATTACTAACTTAGTTTTAGACAAACAGAGTTTGAGGAAGTGGTGTGACATCCATACGGATATGTCGCTCAGTAAACTAATAATATTTAAGAATGTGAGAGTTGGGCTAAAACACCAGGTTTGTTGCTAGTGTGCTTCCTACCTAAATGCTAGTACAAGGCATTGCTTTCTTCTCCATATCCATTAACAGGAATGCATCAAATATATAAATGAAAAGATATAGGAAATCTTTATGGCCTTAGAATGCTGTAATTTTTGTATATTGTTCCATATATTTAAATGTTTGTCTGTTTCCACCTGCACGGTCACCACTACACAGGAAATCTTTATTCTCTTTCTTTTGGTTTCTCTAGTTTTCTACTCTGTGGTATGGGTTTCCAGCTTCCCATTAATAGGAATGGACCATCTGTCATGTAATGAGCTTTGCACTTGCTCAATATACCACTTCTGGTCTGTGGAAGGCAAGAAAGAGATGTCACTTCCGGTTTAGGGCACTCCCAGGATACACACCATAGAATTCTTACATCTTTTCCTAGTATAGGGAGTATACTCCATTCAGTGGGTCTGTTTCCTTATTTTTGAGCAAGGTTGGTTGCTTTTTCTTCTGGCATGAGCAACGCTGGAAAGTGCATTGATCAAGTGTTCTTCACACAAACACACACACAGGTATATATAAATAAATATCTGTTGTTCATGCTATATAGCTGCTGCTATGTCTCGTCACATTGATAAAGAACTGCGTGCCTCAGAAATGTTTGTTTCCATGTAATTTAATTAAAACTGTCTATTGCTTTTCTTCTCAACATACTTGAGTGCTGGCTATTTTTTAACTTTGGATTTGCACAGTGCCACCATTGGCCAAGCATCCTCCTCTATTGGCATAGGGTCACAATGTGGGACAGAGTGATAAATGAATAAGCCCTTGTTCACACTGACAGCGGGAATGAAATTGTGCGAGTTCAGCTGAACTCGCACAATTTCATTCCTGCATGTCAGTCCGACTTCGGGGGCAATTTCAGAGACATCTGTGTGGGTTGCTGCACAGATGTCAATGCAAACCACAGCCCGAAGTCGCCAAAAGTAGTACGAAAACTACTTTTGGGAATTGGTGCGGCGCCGCCCCAATTTGGACGGTGACAAATACCATGCAAAAATGAAAAACATTGCATGAAAAAATTCATAAAGTGTCCAGTGCTAGAATTTCATATATTAACCACTTGCTAACCATTGCACGCCGATATACGTCGGCACAATGCAGCGGTGGGCAAATGGGCGTACCTGTACGTCCCCTTTAAGAGGCGGGGACAGCAGGCGCGTGTGCCCGCCGCATACAGCATGACCGTGCCCGCGGGACCGGCTGACTCGATGTGCGCC